>OY776277.1:89100062-90300062 GCA_963675445.1 Linnaemya vulpina
TTAGGTATCGGCTTTTCAATGAGTTTTATTTTTGCAATAAAAGTAAAAGTGGCTAATTTTTGTGATATAAACATTATGTTATCTTCACCATATAAGATAACTTTTGTGAAGCTAAAAAAATATACAAAACAGTTGATTATTGAAGAACAATTTATTGGTTATTATTGAATATTTTAAATATAGTGTGTTTTTTATAGAGTGATACAACTTTGAATTGGCATCACTGCTTTATTTTACCACCCATTTAACAGCTGATAGTTGCTTTTTGTTAGTTTGCTTTGACATTTTATTATGGATCGGCTTACACCAGACCAACGCGTATAAAATGTGGAAATTTTTGATCAAAATAATGGTTCTGTTCGTCAAACTTATCGCGCACTTCATTTTATTTTCCGATGAAGCCCATTTTTGGTTGAATGTGTACGTAAATAACCAGAATTGTCGCATTTGGAGTGAGGAGAATCCACAAGCTTTTGTCGAAACACCATTCCATCCACAGAAAATTACTGTTTGGCGCGCTTTATGGACTGGCTTAGTCATTGGCCCATATGTCATCTCAAAAAGGATGATGGTCACAATGTTACTGTTTGTGAAAATTGGTGTCCCAGATTGCGTCTTGTACGCGCCAGCCATGGCGGCCACATGGCCGAAATCATGTTTAAACATTAATGTCATAAAATTTTCTATCCAATAAAGACCGTTTGATTGATATTAAAAATATATTACTATGTTTTATTATGATTTAAACTTGCATCACTCTATAAGGAACACCCTTTACTTAGTATTTACTTAATTTTAGTGATTGTTATATGTAGATCAAAATCTGTAATGCAATCAATTTCGTATTTATGATATTCCCGTATACAAGTTTAGCACAGGATTTTGTACCACCTGATCTTAGAATATTGATGATATCTGATATTGAATACAACTTTGCACACGATTGTCCCACTTAGTATCTAAAACTTTTTATAATTCTATTAAAATTTTACTAAAAATTTTTCTTAAGTATATAAAGCGATTTTTATTGATAAGTTTAGAACAAGTCTTACCAAAATAATAAATTTTAAATGACATCTACAGAATGCCGGAAAGTTAATCATCTATTTTCGTTTTTAATAACTTATACAACGGCAACACGGTTTTTGTATTATTGTTGTAGCCATAATCTCTTGTCAAAGTTTGGTGCACTCAGGGTTCACATTGTTCCCAATTACCGTTTTTTTAAATCACGCAAATACTATTAACATTTTTTTTTTCCTAACAACTTGAGAAATAAATCAATTCACCTGTTTTATTTCTCTATTGTAAGTGCCTAATTTTATGTTGCTCTAATTTTATTTGTAAATTGACAGATTTAATAAAAAATTATTATGATCTTTTTATAAACTGATCGAAATATATATATATATATATATATATATATATATATATATTTAAAAATTTTTCTTCAAAAGTGATAAAAACTAAAGAAGAAGCAAATTGAGCAATAATATATGTATATCTCCGCAAAATCTCCAAGTTTAAATTTACATCGTTGGTTAGTATAACGAATACCCTATTTGACGACAATTCTTTTTAACTGGCAAACAGAGCTGCCAGATATTTTTCATCATTGTATCCAAATTAGATATATTAGTGCCCCAGAAAATTATCTGTTGGAAAAAAAAAAATCCCCGAAATTCTAGTACTTAAAATTTTTAACAGGACGTCCCAAAATAAGTTCGTTACAAATTATGATATACGAAATAATTATTAAATAGAGAATATAATTAAGTTAAGTATGAAAAATTAAGTCTCCCAAGAGGTCGCCTTTTTCTGTTTCGCACATTCGAGTTGTTTTCAGAAAATTTTCCATAAACTCTCTCAAAACTTCAGGTATTATGTTACTGACATTGTCGCCTACATACTTTTCCATTTGCTACATGGTTCTAGGCTTATTAATATAGAATTTAACTTTTAAATAAAGTTAACAGGGAGGCCAATTAAAATCGCTTGTTCACCAAAGATATGTTGTAAAAGAGCCATTGTATCCCTGGCAGTGTTGCGTCTCTGTGTTGTTTGAACCATCCTTGTTGTCTGTTTTCCACGACTGTTCACCATTGTCCGATATTTGACACCGTGCTCAATAAAAAAAAATTCCTCAAGAGATATAGTTTTATCTATAAAGTTAAGTTATACATCTTTGACCGAAGCTGACAGTTTGATACCAAATTATTATTTATTTTGTAAACACAAAGATTATCTGGAAAATATATACTAAAGTTATTTCAATCTCATCACTCATTGCGTTAAGCTTGAATTAGGCAATTCTTTATGAAATTCTAAGGCAAAATCTACGGCATAGCAATGTTATCTCTTATAAAAAAATAATTTTATTATAAAAAATTAAATTTTATGGACTTCTCAAAACAAATACTTCTTTTATATCAAATACCCCAAACAAAAGGCCAACTGAAAATATTCATCCTCTTCTGCGATGCGAATGCCCCTAATCTGGCAGCACAGCTGGCAACGCTGGGTACAATTGAAATAAAAAATAAAATTAAAACATCTCAAAGTATGCGTATATGCTCCGCAATGTCGAATCTACATATTGCAACCAGTTTAAAAATGTCTTTTGGCTTTAGTTGTTTGGTTTTGCAAACAGTATCGAGATAATTGTTGTTGCTTTTTTTTATAATCACTAAAATGGTTTCAGAGTCGTGGTGTTGTGATGAAGGGCATTGCGCTTTATATCACAATATTGAGCACACCGAACGGCTGTAGAGAATATTGTAGCTTATTTTGCTTGAAAATTTAATTAGTTTTAGTTTTATTCAATCGGTGAGACTTATTATGCTACGATCAGTCTCAAAACGTGCAAACATGTGAAACGAAAAATAAATTTTAGATATTAGAAATAATTGCAAATGTTTTACCTTAATCGTGGCTGTGAGTGTGTTTGGTGTTTGAATATTGAGAATAAATTAAGTCTAAAAAGTGTATAAATAACTATTTATATGTATTAGAATATAATAAAATATAGAATATAATAAAATATTTGCAATAATTGCCAACCAACTGAAATGATAAGCAACAAAAAAAAAAAAAAATAATAATAATAATAATAATTAAAAATAAATGTAAAATGCTGGCAAACTTGTTGCAATTTGTATGTTGGTGTGATTTAATTAATTTATTTTTATTTTTTGTATTGAATTTTAATATTGTGCTGCAGTGCTGCTTGCAATCGCGTCAGCGCGTGTAATCAATCCGTAAGTGCATGCTGCAGTTATGATGCTTTAAGGCGTCATATGCTCCACTTTATTATCATTTTTCTGTGGTTTAATGCAATGCGGCGTCATAGTTTACTTAGGTGGCGTTTTCTAAGGGGTATGTAATTGATAAACAATTTTACTTGGGCATCTTATTTTTACAGAAATAGAGAAAATATATGCCTGAGTTGGAGATACTAAAGTAATTATTATATCAAATGTAAGTTTATAGGCCAACTGTGCGAAAAGTGTTTTTAATTTAGAAAGACATGATAAATATTCTAAAGTATCATCATATATCTTAGATATTAATATTACACAGCAGAGCAGAACAGCTGTTTTCGAAAGCCGCTACACTTTCATCATCAGTACTCATGTGTATTGTTATTTATTGCCGCTTGTTCGCTCGCTTCGTTGAATGTGATCACAATTTCTATTTGTAACAATTTTATTATCAAAAACTATAGCGGCTTTCGAAAACGGGTATTTTGCTCTGATGTGAAAGTGGAATGTACAAAACTTACCTTCTGTTAAATTATGTTACTTATACAATAAAAGTTTTTTGTTCAAACTACAAAACTGAGATTACTCGATTAAAATTATAAGATGTCATAAATAGTTCGATTAATTTTTATTTCAACTAAATCTTCTTATGTTTAATCGATTAATACAAAACTTCAATTAAATGAATCCTAATGATTCGTTAATGATAATGGATAATGGAGTGATTTTGCAAATATACTTTTCCAAAAAAAAAGAAAGTTTTAAATTATAGTAATAATAATTTATAAAAAGTATTTATATTGTGCTATCTACTTATAAGAACCTCTGCATTTATATGTGTTTTGCTAATATTGGCGGGACGTCACATGCATAAAATTTTACTACAACAAATTAATGTTATATTTGTTATTGAATGTGCTTTCAGTGGTTATATTTTTTAGAAGAATGAATATTTTATGTAACTAAGAATTTGTATAAGATGACCCCTACATATCCAATGCATTTTGTTGGAACTGGAAGTTAGGGAGTGTTGAGAGGATAGATGAAGAAAGTTGAGAAGATAGAGAATTCGCTATATCCTTTTTACTTATCACTTCGCCCATGAACTTTTTGCTACAGTAGGAACGAAGACAGGTGCTGTATTCTACTCTTTAGCAAATGATAATGTCAATAGCTTTCGGTGATGTTCAGTGATCAGTAGTGCGATACAATAATTATAAATAAATCACATCCAATTATTATCCATTTTGCTATTCTGTTATATATTGAACGATTTTCGATATCGGTTGCAGTCAGTTGGTTTTGTTGTTTTAACTTATCGACAACCAACCGGCAATAATTTTTGTGGTGTTAATCTTAACGATTCCTCTCTTGCAATTCCAACATGAGAACAGCCATTTGGCTGAGTTGCTCGTTCGTAGCTGGACTTCCCTTAGCAGCAACATTCTAAAATCAATCTGAAGACATATTCAAATACAAGGCTCATGTATATTCATATCGATTTGATTTATTTTGTTTAAAATAAATATATTTTTTATTGGGTTAAAAAGCAGTCTTTTTATATTATTCGTAAATATTCATAAAGAAGCCACATGATGGGGTATTATAACAACAGAATTAACAAGAAGTTAGTGAATCAAACAGTCGTTACTGCAAACATTTTTGCTTTTATCGAATCGTTAAAAAATTCTCATGCGCACTACAGGGCTAAGCCTTCGTCATTGAAACGGTTCGACAACAATTAAGACAACCATTCATTCGATGGTACATACATTTACGGCTTGGTGTGGAATCGAATTCGGCATCTTAGCTTCTGTAGTCTAAAAGTACGGTTACGCTTGACACTTCTGAAAAATATTTTGTTTCAGTTACGTATTTAGTAAATAAAAAAGTTTCATACAGAACTGGCAGACAGTTTCATACATGAATGAATAACGACAGCAGGCTACACGAATATCGACTACAAAAGCCGTTGGCTACAATCGTTGCCTCGTAGCTGCTTAATTATTTTTAAAACGACAGTGTAGCCGACAGTGTTATATGAACACTCTTAAATAGTATTATTCTAATAAAATATTTTTAAAGTCAACAATATATGACAAGAAATCATTTCAATTGCTTGGAAATGTAGTTTGTTGTTTCTTTTTGTGTAATAAAACAATATATTTTCAAGTCTATAATAATCGAATTTATTTATATTGTACTGGCAACATTGCATCTACTCATTGTCGCTCACCAAAATAGAAATTAGTTTAATTTGACTACAACCACAAAAACAGCATGGACAACAACCAGTAGCCGTGTTGCCTGCAGTAGTAAACATAATCATTCGTATATACGCACATGTATTCTATTTTTGACAAGTTGTTGTCTGTAGTCTGCTGTCGTTATTGTGTTTAATGCTTCAATTTAGCTTTCAGTAGTATTTAGTGGTTACACCTTTTTGGTTAGACATTTGACAAGTGTGAACGTACCTTAGTGTTCACTGCTTCAGCACACAGCTCCCGGTGCTTTAAGAAATAAACATAAACATCAAACATATAAAACAATATTAATCAATAAGAAATTAAATCAGTAAGTAAATCGAAAGCAATTACATTGTTGCTACTGCATTGCAAAATTCTTTCGATTTATTAATTACAAAGTTTCATAACATGTCAACTTATTATTGGGACTTATAAATCGAAAAGGTCTTTTAGTTATTATGTCTAGCAGCTATTCATGTCGGCATACAGCTCAAAATGAATTATCTATTAACTTTTTATGTTGGCCACATAAGTTGTAAACAACTTACAATTTAACAAATCAGTCAACCAGATTTTTGCGCAACGTTGCATCACATACGCAGCCAGTAAGAAAAAAGAAGATGGCATTAATGTGGCTGAAACATGCAGTTTGTTGTGATAATATTTACTAAAAAAGAAAACAGTACATACGAGTACAAGTAAATGATTAAGATATAATTAAAAATAGGGAATATATAAACTTAATGTATGGGTAGTGCATTCTTATGTGTGTAGTTCGTGATAGAATTGTTATTTCACTGAACAGTTCACGCTTAGCTGTAGACGAAACTCCGTTATCATAGTGATCGAAGCACTCACATCACAGTTCTCTAATAATAGAGTCTCAGTTTAATGTTAACGAGGTTGGTTGTTGGCATGTGGCGCTGTAAAGAATGTAGCATTGACCAATACAAGCGAATCAGAAGGTATGGAACTTTCGCTTATAATCATTCCTGTTGCGAATATTATCGAAATGCGTTGTTTGAAGGTAGCACTAAATATCTATTCCCAAGGAATGGATAGTTTGAATATTTTGGGGTTAAATTTTATATTGCTTGGGAGTAATAGTATTCGTAGTATATCCCATTTCCCCACAAGGGCCACTAATATCTCCAGGAAAACATTTTTCTTTTTTTAAATGGGTTTGAGTATAATATTTTACATCTTCAGTGCATTCCATAGTTACATTTTTATCAAGTATCTCTTGGGTCCTGTATTCCACACACTGATTGGGTTCCAATTCCTGGATTTTGATCAGTAAATGACTTTAGCAAAATTTTACTCCAGAGCTCTGTTTACTACAGAATAGGTTTGGTACAATTTTCGGTTTGTGTCTCGGGTACATAAATTTAAGTTTTTCTTCTCACACATTCAGTAATTCATTTGTTTTACACAAAAATATACTGAAATATTTAATATGTCTGCCAAGGTCATTAGCTATACTAGCGGCTCTTCTCGGCGAGCGCTCTTTTTCAACTCAGCTCACATAACTGACCTACCCCAATCACTTGGTCAGTTGCTTTCAATGCAAATTCATGAAGAAATATATTGAATAAATGAATAAATTACTTGTGGTTGGTGAAAACACAAAAATGCTACCACTACAGTCGGTGATTGCGACTTATTAATAAACGAAACCTGCAGTTGTTAAAAATAACAACTTTCTGTTAAAATGGGCTGGGCAAATTCCAGGTTAGAAAGAAAATTCACTTTAAAGCACACGTTTGTTTTGACTAATTCAGTTTTATTGACACTAACGTAAAGTAGAAATACGGGAATAATAATAAAATATGATCTCCGTCAAATATCCACCTGTAAAACATCGGCAGACGTCCGCTCTTTTCACGAAGTTTTGAACCACATCTTGCAACAACGTTTGGAGTGTCTCATTAATGCAGCATACAATTTTGCCTTTGACCCAAGAGAAAATAACCCAGCGGCGTTAAACTCCACAGACGAGGCTGTCAATTTAGGCCACAAAAAAATCGGTTATCATAGAAAATTCTCGGTGTCTGCGTTGCCGTGCTCGTGTTTCAAATAAACCGGCCGATGACACCGCCTAAGCCCAAACTGCACCAAAACATAAACTCCATCGCTTTTCTTATAAGCTATTTCATTTCATTTTATATGTCAATAAAGAAAATCTGTGGTTATTTTCCTTGTTGAGTTACTCTTATAGAATATTGCACCCAACTAAAGTTAACATAGACTAGACCAACTCATAAAATTTTTCTTATTAGTTCTATTTACAACTGAATACTTCACAGGCGTATCCTTATCTATAAACTATTTTAAGACGCCACAAGATTTACTAAATTTCAATGTCTTTACCAACTCTGCAAACCGTCTTCTGTTTGCCTTTTAAGGACTCATTATTTGTTAAATATATTTGGAAATAATTTGCCCGATATACACAACGAATAACTCGTTTTGTACAGGTCTAATCTTAAGACTCCTACTGCTTTAAATTCATTTTCCAGCAGCATTCTTCGTACAAAACTAAAATGCTAATAATGATTTCAAAACTGGTCATTTGCGTATGTTGTAGCAAATAAAAGAGGTCGTGGCGTTTTGTTTCATGAAATGAAGCAGTTAAAAACAAATTGGCTTTTAATAGTCAAGTAATTATAAATTGTGAAGCACTTTAATTCCCTTCATTGACTAGATTATCTTGATATTTAAAAGAATAGGAGCTGAAAGATTTAGCATCTCTTGATTTGGTTAGACGATTATAACAGAAATTGTATCGTTTAAAATATTATCAATTTAAAGTCAATTGGTTAGCAGAGTAAATTTTAGAGAAATCGTTTGTTTATCGTACTTGTAAATATTCATTTTAAGGAAATATCTTTTATGTTACTGTGATCATTCGTTATGGGTCTCTCCTCGATAAAGTAAAGCAGCGTACGAAATATGAATGCTCCAGTACTAAATCTGTATTGCGAGCACTAATAATTTTAAGTAAAAGTTTTAGATTTTTCGGTAGATCTTTGAATTATGATCGAGGTATATGTAGTATCTCTAACATAAATTTGAGTGGAATGAGGATGACGTATGCAGATGAGGCTTGTGATCGCCGCACAGTGGAACCGGGTTTGTCAGAAGACAACAAATTGAAAATACTAAATTGCCAAAAAATTATTTTATGTATCAAAAAAGTGCCCCAAAGAGTTGTGGTTTTGAATCGATTTATCTCTTTGCTTTGGTAATAATAGATGATTTTTTAAAAACTTTAGGATTAATTCAAAGAAAAGACACAAAATTCAAAAAATGGTATGAAACCTTTACTTGAGTCTAGGGAACGATCTATATACATAATTCAACGAGATGGTTTCATTTAAAAGTTTTACGTGGCTACACCTCAAATAGTTTTACACCTCGATAGTTCTGAGTCCAATTTTGATATACTCTCTCTAAGATATCGGCGGGCTTTATTCTCAAGGCGTTAAATCGCATGATGTAGGCGACGAACTGACCGGTCCCAAAATTGAACTCGCCTCTCAATTGGGCCATTGTTTCATAGGCTCTGTGTTAAACGGCATGGCCTTGTGGAAAGCATATATCAGCCGATTCCAAATCTATAATTTTTGGGGCGAAAAAAGTTTTAATCATCGTGTTTTCATTGTCGAATGATGCCATCGGCCCATAACCTACAGCAAACAGTGCATTTCTCGAGATGCATCGGCAATTCTTCCAATGCTTTTAGCTGCAATTCATACGTATCCATTCAACCAGAAATTTACCTTGTCGCTGAGAACAATTTTCCGCACGATGCACTTTCTTAACGGAGGAAGAATTTCGATAATAAAATTTAATAATCTGTAAAAATTGTAAACCAAACTGAACATGTTCAACAGCAACATACAACACGAAATCAGCTGATCTGACAAAAACAGTGTTGGGAAAAAAAAAAATTTCGAAATAATAACTCCGCGCGCATTTGCAAATGAATGTCACTCTGATAATATTCTTGATATAATTTTCAATATACCTGGAAACTGCATTTTATTAGTCTTCTATTTTATTTTTCGAAACTTGACCAGACTCCTTGTATTACATAGGCCGTAGCCCTACTAAACACGAGTGCCAATAGAACCAACAAAAGTACAGTATCTGTTTCCAAAAAGAAACTTTGAAAGGGGTTTTCATGAAGCGCCTGCTATTTAAAATTTTTTTAATTGTTTAGGGTGAGCATTTAGGGGATGATCCTCCACATATGCGATTTATTGTGCCGTGAACTAGGGAAATAGGTTGCGCGAAGGGATATAGAGGGAGTAGTGCCTGCGAACGCTCGGTGTGAACTTCTCCAAACTAAACGAAGTAGGAAAGATCTGTGTAGGAAGTTTATTCCACACATGAACCCTTCAGCCAAAGAACGAGTTCTTGCTGTAATATGTGGTGCGGTTTACTGGCATGCCCCCTGTAGAAAAGCGTGTCGCTCGCAAAAGCAATGTATTTTCGGGCACAGGTTGGAAAGTTTGAAAGACCTGCTGATGCCATTATGTGTAAAATGTAAATTTTTTATGACTATGGCACATAAATCAGTCTCAAATTGAACGACCGTATAGCCTGTGCTGGCTTTGAGGCACCATAAATAGTTGAAGATGATTAGACAAAGATTGGGTCCAGAGACCGGCAGTACAACACCAATTGGATCTTTTGTACCATAGATCACTTCTTAATCGAAGTATTATATGCCACGAACATGTGGAACGTCCATCTGATGTCACCTGATAATAAAAGATCAGAGTGGAACACACTCCTAATATTACATTGAAAATCAATACATTCACACAGAATGTGGGCCGTGGCCTCTTTCTCCTCCTCACCCAAAGCGGCTTAGAGGTGAGGTCATCAGTTTTATACTTTAAAATGACCAGTAAGAAAACCAGTGATAGCACCTGCAAATTTCAAGGACACCCTCGAACGGAAAGATATACACCAGCTTTGTCAACTCTGTGCTTATCGCGCCGTTTTCGAATTATCAACGTTAACAAAAATTAAGTTAATGTTCGGTGCTTTTTATGATAATTTTTGGAGATTTTTGGCTCGTAAGGGTGACAATAAAACCAAAATACAAAATTCTACTTTTTTATTGAAATAAAATATAAACAAGAACTGTCAAGTCAGCTATTTTCACAGCGAAAATTTACTTTTACAAAGTCGCTTCTTTCATTTCATAATAAAAAGGCGCCGGTCTAACAAGTGGTAAATACACAGAAGAACTGATGATTGGAATATAGTGACTTCAGGGAACTGCTTTTCTAGTCTGCGTAATCCAATTGTTGTTAATATTCCCTTTTTGTTGGATGTATAAATTCTTTCTGAATATTCGTTACAGAAAAGCGAAAAAAATTTTCCTGTTGTTTCTTTTGCATATCTGCATTCACTTTATTTTATATTCTTTAATCATATCAAAACTTTATTTATTTTGATTTATAAAAGATTTAAATGTAAAAATAGAATTAAACTTTTCAAGTTTTTAGTTAAATTAACGTGCTGTTTTCGTGGTTTTAGTGCTTTTTGACATTTTAAAGATGACAACATTGCTTTCCACTAACGCGTTGCCCTTGTGTCATACATGGAGCAACAAGGCAATATAAGCTTTTGCTGCCAGCCTAATCCACAAAAGTAGCGGCGAATTCGATCACTACTTTCAGTACCCTGGTTGCCGCTGTGAAACAAAAATCGTTAAAATAATTACCGACCATCTGTTCTGGTTTAAAGAAAACCAAAACCTCCAGTACTTTCGATTAAATAACAAGTTGTTACTTATCCACATGTCACTTTAATTGAATGTCAAAGAGACAAATGCATTTGGGTTTAAAATAAGTACATGATTTCACCAACACAGACACAGAAATCAAATACACAATTTCACTTGCAGTCAATTGCACACAAAACCGTAAAAAATAAGAAAAAAAATTAAATCAAATTAAAAAGTAAAACACATCTTCCAACAAATTTCAAAATTAGATATCGGGTTAGCAAAAAAAAAAACAAAAAAAAAGTTCGTGTGTATAGGTAATGTAACTGTAATGTAGTCACGCAGACTATTTAGTAACCGGGTTCAAGAAGCGGCACGAACAGCTGAATGGTGAGCGTTAGAACGAAACTGATAACGACATGTGACGAGGCTGTTAGCTGAGACATGTTGGGCAGCTTAAAACAATAAACGGGTTACAAGTTATGTGGACCCAATATATGTAGTACATTGTATTTGTAAACGGAATTTAAAGGGTGTTTTTTTTAAATGGAAATCATTTTGGTGCCTAAGCAAACTTTTTAAACAATTAGTAATTGTAATAGATAATCAACTTAAAAATATTGTAATTAATTTTGGAATAAATTGAGCTTTTAATTATAATTATATAATTATATTTAAATATAATCGTGCGAAGAAACCTGGTGGTGGTGTTCTGATTGCTGTCCTGGATATATTCCAAATTGAGCCTATTTATAGTCCTTTTAATGATGACAGAGATGAAATTGAATTTATTGCCGTTAAAATTCGTGTTGGCTCTTTGCACCTTTATGTCACATGTTCATATATACCACCCAATTCCTCTTCTGCGGTATATAATAAACATTTTTCTGCAATCAATTCTGTTCTGGATCAATCAAATACTTCCGATATCTTACTTGTTTTAGGTGATTTTAATATCCCAAACGTAAAATGGATTAAGCCCTTTTATAGTAATTACATGTTACCAACAACCACGGCAGATTTTATACACTGCCTCCTTGGATGCGGCTTTTTTCAATTAAATTATATAGAAAATGTGTCTGGAAATATTCTTGATCTTGCTTTCGTTAATACTCCTAAGGAATTCTGTCTACGTAATACAATGCCTGTGACTCATCCTATGGACCTTTATCATCCTCCCTTTGAAATTGATTTATCGCTATCATATAACAAATATGAAGTAATCAAAAAACAAGATATGAAACGTTCTCAATCTTATTGTTTTACTCGCACTAACTACACGGAACTTAATTGTTTGTTATCTAATGTTAACTGGGATTCTGTGCTAGCTGATGATAACCTGGATAATATTGTATCAAGCATTTATAATATTTTGTATAATGCTATTAGTATAACTGTGCCAAGAATTAACATACTCGGTAAAAATGGGCCTCCGTGGAATGATCAATACCTACGATATGCTAAAAATAAAAAAAATAAATGTTTCGTTAAATATAAGAAAACTGGCACACTGAATGATTTTCGTAAATATGCTTTAGCTAGATCTGAATATAATTCTGCTAACAAAACTGCATATATTACTTACATAAATCGTGTTAAACAAAATATAAGAACAAACCCTAAATCATTCTATAACTTTGTTAACTCTAAACGCCGCTCCTCTGGTTATCCAAAGCATTTGAAGTATGGTTTACTGACTGCTGATGATGATGTATCAATAAGCAATATATTTGCGGACTTCTTTTCTACAACGTATTCTACCAAGTCATATGATTGCACAACAAGTTATCCTTATACTACAACTCATTCTTGTGGGATCTATATTCCTTTCATAAATATTGACACAGTACTCTCTAACTTAAAGTCACTGAAAAACTCGTTCAGCCCTGGTCCTGATGGTATACCAAGTTGTATCCTTAAAAACTGTGCTGCATCACTGTCTGTACCTCTTACTGTAATGTTTAACAAATCTATTGAGTCTTGCTATTTACCATCAGTGTGGAAGAAATCGTATATAATTCCTCTATTTAAATATGGCTGTAAGTCCGAGGTATCTAACTATAGAGGTATCGCCAAAATTAATGCAATTCCAAAACTACTTGAAAAAATTATCACTGATTACTTAACTCATCAAATTTCTTCCATTTTAACGCCTTGCCAACATGGTTTTCGTAATTCCCGTTCAACTATTACTAATGTTTTGGAACTCACTACTACTGTCAACGAAGGTTTTACAAATAAAATGCAAACTGATGTAATATACACTGACTTCAGTAAGGCGTTCGATAAAGTTAACCACAATCTTTTATTACACAAATTATCACTTATGGGCTTTAATAATTTTGCTTTAAAATGGTTAAACTCTTATCTGTCTGGAAGAACTCAGCAAGTTAAGTTTGGAAACACTATATCAAATACCATTTATGTTCATTCTGGTGTTCCTCAAGGCAGTCACTTGGGTCCAATTTTGTTCACTTTATTCATCAATGATCTTCCGACGGTTGTATGGCATTCTAGAGTGTTAATGTATGCTGACGATGTAAAAATTTTTAACTCTTTTAATGATATTAATGGACATAATTTACTGTGTACTGACTTTACACATTTTTCTCAATGGTGCAGCTATAATTTATTAGAGTTAAATGTAAAGAAATGCAAACACATGTCATTTTTCAGACACAATCTAATTGAGACGTCCTATTATATTTGTAATGATATTTTAAATAAAGTTGATACTATATTGGATCTTGGCATACTGTTGGATCATAGACTAAACTTTCGTGATCACATCTCTATAATGGTCAACAAAGCCTACGGTGTACTTGGATTTATGAAACGCTGGTCTAAGGAATTTCTAGATCCTTATATTACAAAACTATTATATACATCTCTTGTTCGGCCAATTCTTGAGTATGGATCGATTGTCTGGGACCCTTGTTACTCCATTCATATCAATAGTATTGAATCTGTACAGAAACAGTTTCTAATTTTTTGTCTGCGTGGGCTTGGTTGGAATTCGTATGTCTTACCGCCGTATCAAAGTAGACTTGCTCTAATAAAATTGCCTACACTAAAAAGTCGACGATCGACGTTGAGTGCTTTATTTGTTATGGGACTGGTTCGAGGCGATGTTGATTCGGAGTTCTTACTTAATCAACTATACTTCAACGTTCCTGTAAGACCTACTCGCAATTTTGAAATCTTGGCATTAAAATATTACCGCTCTGCTTATGCTAATAATGATTCTTTTCGTCGCGCATGTGTCAACTTTAACAAATGTTACCATATCATGAACTTATCTGAGAGTAATACCGTATTGAAAAGAAATCTTATTTTATATTTAAATTCTTGAACTAATTTGTTATCTAGTCAGTAAGGATGTAAAATCTATTGACTTATTAAATAAATAAATAAAAAATATTTATAATTGTAGTGTTTGCAACTGGGAAATCCAAAAGAGATATGAACCAGTTATTAATAAAATATATATATTTTGATATAATAAAGAACACAAAATAGAGATATAAAAATATGGAAAAGAAATAACAAGAAAATGTTTTATGAAAATATATTTCTTTCTTAAGCATTAAACACAATAACGACAGCAGGCTACGAGCTACAACCTGCCAAAATAACAATACACGCCTTGAAATGGGAATGATTATTTTAGCGACGACACGACCACACGACTACCGATCACCGTTGTAGCTGTAGCCAAATTTAAACTAATTTCTATTTTGGTGATCGACAATGAATAGATGCAATGTTGCCAGGATAATAAAAATAAATTAAATTATTGTAAACTTAAAAATATATTAATAAACTAACCCTTTGACATATTGTCATTGTACTATTATAATATGAAATTTATTTGTTGGGTGGTTAAGCAGTGTCTATATGCATTTCATTGGTGCTTCTTACCAAATCGTCAGTAGTAGTCTACTGACGATTTGGTAAGAAGCACCAATGAAATGCATATAGACATTGCTTAACCACCCAACAAATAAATTTCATACTTAAAAATATATTGTTTTATTTTACAAAAAGAAACAACAAACTATATTTCTGTCATGTACTGTTGAGTTTAAAAATATTTTATTGGAACAACACTATTTAAGAGTATTAAATTTATGAAAGCGGCTACACTGGCGTATGAAGAGAATTCTACTACAAACAACAACTCATGGTTATTGATTTGGTGGTGTCGTTTCAAAAATAATTATGTAGCCGACAACGAGGCGACGATTGTAGCCAACGGCTTTTGTAGTCGGTGTTCGTGTAGCCTGCTGTCGTTATTGTGTTTAATGCTTTAAATCCAAAGCAGCCTTAAAATTTAAAAGAGCTAATAAACATCAATTTAATTACAAAAGATATACAGCAGAACAGAATAACGTAGTTCTCAGTTGTATCACCATTTGTTAGACCGCTTTGGTTCATTTATGAATAGTTGCTGTATTCGGACGCCTGTTTATTATGCAGCAAAAGAACTAAAAATTAAAAATTCGATGAAGGGGCAAAGAGCATCGTTGTTGATCTCTTTTTACAAAATATACAGTATTAAAGATTAAAACATTATCCTTCGAATATAAAGTACACTATAGACCACTTTTTAAATATTCGTTTAAGGAAGAGTCATTGCAACTGCCGATAGATATTTCGTAAAAAATATTTATTCCAGGATATGTAATACGGTACGGTTGATGACACTGATAATGACACATTGACATATCGCTTAATAAATGTTAGATAACGATGATGGGTAGTGGGAGAATAAGATCACAAGTAGGATGAGAGAAGAAAAACAGAAAAAGAGTGAAAAGGAAAGAAATAAATTCAATCTATAGGGTAACCCAAAATGACCGAAAAAGAAGTTTAATGTAATTACGAAAAATTATGCTAAAAATTAGAAGACAATTATCATTAATCGGTATACCGATTTAAGATAAAAAACATTAATTCCAACAATATTTCCCATTTGTATTATCGTTGTGGGACGCTTGAGAATATTAAAGGCCCCTAGATAATTAAATAAAAATTTAATGATAAAAAAATATGCGTACTGAAATCTGTGTGAGTATGAAGTGAATTAAGCAGTTGCTTTTGAGGTAGAGCATTTGCTTTTATAAGTAGAACAATTTAAAACATTTAAGAATTATTATTAAGACTCGAGTTCAAATAAGCGAATATGCAAACAATTTTTAATTTGTACTAAATTTGAATTTGTTATCAAGAGTGGAATATTTATGATAAAGCAGAATGGATCAGTGCAGATTTCGAGGCCGCTACTTCGTATCATCAACTTTCCTATATATGTAACTGTATGATGACAATAATAAATATTATAAATACATAATCAAATATTGGATACAAATAAGAATTATTTGTAAGTTCTGCAATTTGAACTTGAGTCTAAATAACAAGTTTTTATTTAATATTAAATTCTAAAATTCGAATAATAACACACATTTATGTTTTAATTCACTTAAAAACGTTGCAAAAAAACACCCTTTCACTCAAAACAAATCTCATACAAAATAATGCTAGCAAACAGTCGAATTGACACAAACACACGGACAACTTAAACAACCTTTCAAATATGCGAACAAACTTAAAGCTCAAACTAAAGAATGCAGAGAAATGCACAATATTCTCAGCAATAATACGAGTTTTTTCTAGCTTAAATATCAAACACAACCGCTGAATTGCAACTTGTTTGCCGCAACATGTTGTCAATGCAATAGCAGAAATAACTGTTGTCGCACAAGTTGCATTTTAGATTTGAGGCATGTGGGTAATCATGTTTTGTAACAGTGCGCTTCCACCCCTCTGATGCATCAAACAATCCTGAAAACGCAAAAGAGGAAGTTACATACACTGTTTTAAGAGCAAAACGTACATGGCTAAATATCTGGCTTTCACTGCTGCAACGCACACACACAAACGCTTGGCTAAATACTCGCTCTTACACGTTTCTTGAGAACTTATTTCTGTGCTCACAGACACACTAAATGCATTGGAGTGCATGAGAGAGTTGGTTGCTTGTTTACATACGACAACAAAAAACAACTACAGAAAATATGTAGAACCGATACTAGTGCCAAAAACCACCAAATGGGGGCCAAATTTACGTCACTAAATGGTATATAAAGACAAAACGAAAAAGGTCACAATAGCACGGACAAAATGTTTTACAAAATGGTACATAATTCAAATGAATTCAATTCGGAACTAAAATTAGCATTTTAATTGAAAACTCTCAACAATGAACACATAAACACTTCAATGAATATTTATTTAATTGTATTTTGCAAAATAAATTTGCAAAGTATCGGTTCACAGATGTTCGACGGATAACAGAATTTTATCAGCTACTTTGACTGACTGTACGACTTATGCCTTCACATAAAAAGTGGCAACGTAGTTAAGCACGGAAAATATCTTTAAAAAGCGTAATCCTGTACAGTGATGGAAGGAGTAGAAGTTAAATAGGCGAGTGAGACGCAAAACTCTCCAGAGTAAACGATCAGTGATCTGGCTGTACTTAAAAAACAATTATTGATTGACTCAAAGCTGACTTCAATGAAAACATTGTCTGTTTTCGTTCTTAGAAGTGCAGTACTAAAAGTTAAATTATGTTCGATGATATATTCAAAATAAGTTCAATAATTTCTCTGTATCATCATGAACACGTTTGAAGACAAGACAAGACAAAAGCGAACATAGCATTTACGGCTGCATTAGAGTTCCGTTCGAAGCTTGAAAACCATCCACTCTCAAATAATACAATCGAAAGCATTGCCAGTTATTTGTAAGGCAATCATATTGCCACACTTCTGAATTATGGCTTTCGGCTAGAGCTGTGCCGAACTTCATCAAACACTCTCAAACGCTCGTTTTTTGACAACAACCTCTAATTAAACCCATTTAAATTACATGGAGGTTATTGTCAAAAACGAGCGTTTGATGAAGTTCGGCACAGCTCTACTTTCGGCATATGACCGATTTTTTACACTTAGTCTAATCTGGAGATCCAATATTGTATGGCTTTTTCCAACTTATGTGGCCGTATTTCGGAAATAACGCGACGAATGTTATCCTCCATGCGGTTAATCGTTTCGGCGTTGTCAGTGTAATTGAGCGACTTTATATATCACCACAAAAAATAGTTTAGCGGCGTTAAATAGAATGATCTTGGAGGCCAAAACGTCAAATTATGCTGGTACCAAACGTTTCCAGCAATAAATCAATTGTGGGTCGAGCTGTGCGACATGTTGCGCCGTCTTGTTGAATCCACAGCTCTTGCACATCAGAGTTGTTCAATTGCTGAAGGATAAAGTCAGTAATCATGGGTCTACAACAGTCACTATCGACAGTAACTCTGACGAGCATCGATTTTAAGAAAGTTCGGACCAAGGACTTTATCATACCATAAAGCGCACCAAACAGTCAGTTTTCTCGTCATACCAAAGATGGCAGTTTTGTTTATTGACGTATCCGCTCAAACTGAACTGTGCTTCCTCGCTAAACAGAATTCGCGCGAAACATATCTCGCATAGATTCAAAATAAATTGCATAATTTGGAGACGCTGTTCAGGCGTGATCTAATTCATGTTGAAATGTCAAACCAAACAAAAAAGAAATCACATCTGAGACAAAACGGCCGCAATTTTTAAACCGAATTTTAATTACATTTATTTGATCAAACATATTTTTCAAAAATGAGCGCTTGAACAAGTTCGGAACAGCTATAGTTTCATAACAACTCTGTTCGGCACAACTCCAGTTGTGGACTACAATGAGTATTATGTCCACTTGCTGACCTTGCCAAGTTGGAAATATTAACATCAGATAAGGGCGAACATCCAGACCACATCTTTTCAACTCTTTGAGGGCGGTGAATACTAGACTCCAGGCAAACTCGTTCAATAGTTTATTTAAAATGAAAATCAATGATGAAACGCTTTTTAATTAATATCGATTTTATATAATTTTCTACTATAAGAATCCACTTCAAATCAAGTAAAAACGTTGAAAATATATTCAAAGTACTTTTTTGTTCCAACCAGCTTTCGAAACGTACCAAACATTCGTTGTTTTCCAGAACTTATCACAGCAAAACCAAGAACAGACACAGGAAAATAAAGAAAGCTAAATAATAGACGTATATAATATACACGACTATTTATATATCTATGTGCTGTGTGTTGTGTAAGTGCATGTGCAATTTTACAGTAAATAGAGAAAAGCGCACAAGTCCCGGCGACTAGCAACAACTACAAATCAAACAACCAACCGGCCAACCAACAACTATTTATTCAAACAACAAAATCCAACCGAACAAAAACAATTGATTAACAAACAACAACAACAACAACAAGTAGAAGAAGAAAAAGCTTCCTTAGGAGGAGGGGTGCACGGGTATTTGCATTGGTTTGTTGGCGTTGAATAGAAAAAGAGCAAACAGAGTCCGAGGAATAGCAAGAGAAATAAAACACAACCCAGAGATAATAAAATATATTAGATGTGGCAAAATCTAAGTGTATAGATGAATGGATGGCGTTGCACATAAATTCTCACAGTACTTTTTGTCACCTTCAACGTGACGGTTGGTCGTTACAGTTTCTTATCGTTAACGCCGTAGTAGCCGCCGCGCTAGTCGTTATCACTGTGTTATTTTTTTTTTGCACTTTTTCCGCGAGCTAAGTCCACTATAGTTGTTTTATGTCATCGTGTTTGACATTGACACACAACAACTGCAACAATTCAAACAAAACAGAAAAAACCTCTTCAGATCTCATATTCAATTATTTACTAATTTTTTGCCGCTCAATACGTGTTTAAGTATGTGTAATTATTGCTCATTTACTTAAGATTGTAGGGCTTATATGTGTATGAATGTAAGCCTGTGTGATTTATAGAAAAAGTTTTGTTTTTCTTTTAACTTCAACCATGTGAATTCTAAAACAACAGAAAAACCACAGTGAAATTTGAAAACAAACCAACGAACAAACAAACACAACAAGCAACTGCAACAACATACAAAATTTAACCAGAACCCGCTGTCTGTTTTGCAACTAAAAGGCAATCTGAAAAGTTTTTAGTGGTTAAATTTTTTTAAGTTTTTGGCATTTCCCCGGATTCTATTTTCCAGTAGGCTTTTGTTTTATTTTGTTACGCACTATTTCATTTGCTTTTAGTTTTGAAAGGGTCATTCAAATGTAGTTTCTTTTAGTATTAATTGAAATAGTAATATTTGAAAAAAAAACCGTGTTCGAAGCGGTTAGAGGTATAGACGGATGGACAAGAACTGAAAAATTGATTTATTTATTGAGAGCTTCGGTGGGTTAGTGAGTAGAGTGCTAAATTATCAGTGTGTGCGTTCGATTCTTACCTTAAAGTCTAGTTGGTTTCACTACAAAGAGTGAAGGTGTTTGTTATTATATTCTGTTAATTAAGTTGTCTCTGTTATTTATAATTGTACTTATAAAACTTAATTAATAAATACTTATCTGTTTAATGTTACAAATGCCACAAATTATCAGAGAACTGCAATCGTTTTAGTTAAAAAAGGACAGAAGCCATCAACATGATAGAATAGATACATTTTTTAATATACATAAAATACAGTGAGGTCAAGGAAACCTGAACTGCTTTTTACAAAACATGTTCACGTCTACGATATTGCTTGTGTTTAGGTTAATTTTTCTATATTTAATATATGAGTTTTTAAAAATAAGTGGGGGATCAGACAAAAAAGAATAGCACAACAATATATGACTCGTGTGAACATAATTCGGTCAACTGATAAGAAAAGAACACATTTGCAAATATACGCTATCAAAGAAAAAAGAAAATTAAATTTATATTTTCTAATATTTTTTTTAGCAAAAGATCCACTTTATTTTTTATAAAAGAAGCTTCTTCAGGAATATTCTGAAAATATTTCAGTTATATTCGAAACTATAAAATATATATTTTTGATTTGTATGTGTAAATTAAAACAGCTGCTGCCGGTGATATCAACTGCGGCGGAAAATGAAAACACTTTCAGTGCCTTTTAGAATAAGAAATATTCAGATAAATGTTTTTCTACTTTACGGTTTAATTCTTTTATAATTATTTCAAATCTATTTCCTTGTTGTTTATTTATTTGTTTTTTATGAAATTCATACTTTAAGACAGGGGCCGTTAGCAACAGTTCTAGAAAAATTTTGAACTCGAAAACTTCATGTTAGAATCGTCGTGAAACCTGTACTGACATATACCAATAGACCAGCTGGTTCAGACTATATGGCGATATTACAAAATATTCTAAACCTCACCTAAAAGTTACTCTCAATTTGCCGTCATGAAATAGATGTTCTAAATAAAATCCTCCTAAAAAGAGAAATAGTTTTATTTTTCTCAGGAGTCTTAGTTTTCCGTCTAAAATCTTATAAATTTTGTTTCTCTTTTTTACACAATTCATAATTATTTTTATTTTAATGACGATTGCGATGGAAGGTCATTCGATTACTCTTGCGTTGGATCTCAATTTGTGTATAAAGTGAATTTTACTCTGTGTAAAACTCCTCAAATGACTTAAAAAATATATGGAAAAAATTTTATCACTTCCCGGTAATTTCTAACGCAAAGCTATTGCAACCTGGATATTGTGCTACTCTGTGCTTTTAAGCTTTTCCAGCTTAAACGCTGTTATAACGATTTTCAAATCATCCGATTCCCCCTTGTTATTTGGTTATTGATACAGTTTTCGACTACTACAAAAGATTCGAAACCGCTAACTGATCAGATATAGTAAAATTTCGAAATTTTTCACAATATGTAATTTAACTTATTTTTAATTAACCGATTTTGACTGGGCTTACACGGTGATGGAAGTGATTATAAAATCCAAATCTGGTCTGTTTTGAAAGTTTTCCAAATCTACCAACTCAAATCGGTTTGAGTTCACAGAACACTCTTCAGAATGCTGCCGGTTTTAATTTAATTCGGTTCAGCCATTCAAAAGTTATAGCCGGTTACATACTTACACACACGCAGACAGAAACACGCACACACATACATACAATCATAGTGAAGGGCCCTCCGAATTAGGAAGGAATGTTTTCTTCGTTTGATTATTCAATCTTGTTTTTGAAAAGCTTTTTTTATTAACTAAAAAAGTTATTGAGATGATTACGGCGAATGTTATTACGTTTTATAACCAATAAAATTTGCTTTACTCAATTTATAATTTAATTTTTTTTATTGAAAAAGTTAGATGGCTGATTTTGCGCCACCTTGTTTATAAAAAATCTCTTCAACTTCATGTTTCAAAATATACAGTAAAAATTTTAATATTCATGTGTTTGGATGTTTATTTGTATTCCAATTGGCTTTATAGATATCGATCTTCGCAACTTTATAGATATCGATCTCGAGCCATATGAGCAAACCTTTCCTTCTGGTTAGTAACGCTTTCCAAAACTCTCTATCAAACATGGCAACGGGAAAGGTTTTACTTACAATTTTAATAGCTGCTTATCTTTCTCGGTTTGTAATGTTAAGTTAAAAACTTGCTTTCAATAGCGCAGCCATTACGTGAGAAACTGTAAAACTTTGCAGGTGTTGTTATATTCTCATGCTGACAGCAAAAAGTAACCAGTGAAACTGCTGATAGCAGACCCGCTTACAATTATTATTTGCACAATTCATTCAAACTGCTTGTCAATTGTGATTATAATTATTATTTATTTGATATTTTTCTAAATATCACTCGAGAATTGAGTACCTTAAATATAAAATTTCGAGACAGTGTGGAGTATGCAAACAGTTTTGAGTAGATTTTCGAGTTGTATGTCTGATTACGTATTTAATTTCTTTGCGATAGCCTGTGCCTTTTTCTACAGACCAAGACAACACTTTGTAATAAGTGACGCTTTGAGAGTTGAATAATTCACACATTTTTCGAATAATTAGCGGTTAAAATCAATGGAGGCCTGCCACTTCTTTGAGAAAGAGAATGCTGTTTGCTGAAGTAGTCGTGTAGTTGTAGGAAGAGAGTTTAAACTCATCTGTAAGCATGTCATCACTATAACTTGTTCTAGTCGGAAACAGTGTGTGGATGTGTTAATAGCACTGTAGTACCAACAGCGTTGGACATTCAAAACCTTATTACAGCACCCTCCGCTGCCAGTTTATTAAAATAGTCCTTAACTTCTGCTGAAGAAATTGAAAATTTTCAAAAGTCGAGAAATTATTGGTCTCCGCAATTTAAGTTCACAGGAAGCGCTCCTGAATAATTTTGAAAGGTTATCACTATATCTGTGTGTATGTGTTTGTGTTTAAATACGAGACTGGCTTGTAATTTTTGAATAACTTGATCGAATCAAACCAAAACGGCAGAGTTCTTAAGAGTTCTATCGAACTTAGATTTTCTGTGAATTTAAACTGACTCGAACCCTCAGATTTCAAAAAAGCTCAATATAAAAAACTTAGCTTAAAAATTACTTTCAAAAGTGGTTTCTTAGAACTTGAGATAATGTTAAATAACTAAAGTATATAAACCGCCAAACAACAATAAAATTAGTAAAACTTCATACATAAAAATTATGATTCATTCCTGGTTCACACACTGAAACTTTTGCTGCTGGCTTTTTACATTCTAACAAGTAGACCGAGAGAGAATTACAATGACTATATATTTCCATTTCATCACTGTCACACAAAACGAAAACAGCTGAAACAAAAGCTTCAGCTTCATTGTTGGCAAACAAGCAAACAAGTTTAAACACGCGTGCTTAGAAATTATATATTAATTTCTATTAAATTTGATTCTCATTAAGACTGAAATATATAGAATATTTATTATAATCATCGTAGTAGTTGAACAGATCAGTACTGATTTCCACGTCGCTACGCCATCTCATCAGAGTTTTTTATTCAACTAATTTAATATGAACGAAATTTTAACGAACATTTAATATGAAAATTCCATACGCATTAATGTTTAATATCCCATTTATATAATGATCAGTTTTTTTAAAATTCCATATTAAAAATTATTGTAAATCATTAAAAAAACATTCTTTCAAGAGATAGTTAAAATGCAGTTAGAATTAAAATTATCTTGTTTCAATAAAATTAAACAGTTACCCAGGGTAGCTACCCACTGGGGAACATAAAAATTGTTTAAAAAAAATGTTGATGCAAATATTGAAATGCTATTTTAATAAACGATGACCTCGATGTACTCATGGAGAATATACGCAACTAATACGATACAGTCTATATTAATGTATATTAATCAGAATACCCTAAAATGAGTCCAACCAGAGACGTCTAAAGCATTTTAATTATATTAGGATTCTTAATGAAACCCAGAGCATTCATTTCTTGCCATTTTTCAAAAAAGATAAAATGGGAAGTTTACGAATAGTTGAAATCCACTAAATAGAAAACGATTTTACATCTACTAAAAATCACAAAAAATCTCTGCTCCAAAAACTGCGATTTGTAGTAAGTAAAATTAGCTCTCATTAAGCGATTTTAGTTTTGGTCCATTTATTTTCAATGTAAGAATTCAAAGCTAATTAATTAACTTTTAAGTTTCGAAAGACTTTTGGAGTAGCCCTCGTTGCATACAAAAATGCATTCACACTTCAACATAAACATGTGTCTTGTGCATGGTCGATCTTGTACATGCAGATAGGAATTAATATATGTTTTTGTAAAAACCGGTGTTGCCATGTTCAAAAAGTTTTTGTAGCCAGAAATCGAAAAACTCCACATGAACTGCAAAACAGGTTTTAGGTAGAGTTGTTTCGAACGCTTTCAGTCGATGGTCTTTGACAAAAACCTGTGATTTGCCATTTTTTAATATATATTAAAAGCAGATTTTCAACGAAAATGAGTAAAAGAAATTTCGACCGTACCATAAAAATATACTGAATTCATAAAGGCACAGAGAAATCAGTTTTCGAAATAATATTTTGAAATTGTTTTTAGAAACAAAATTTTCTTTTACGCAAGAAATTTATATCGAACTATTAATTATTATTAATATTGATTTTTATGGACTAATTTTCTAAAACTGTTCAGGTATCAGAAAGACAACATCATTCTTAAATATTTAATTTGCACAGCAGAGCTGAACGGTAGCTTTCGAAACCCGCTACACTAAAATAATTGAACGGCAACACTGGGACTCAGCTCAAGTGTGTTTGATTTCTCGTGTCATTATCAAATTGATAATGTAAAAATATTATTAGGAAAAATTAATTTTAGAACAATTGTGAAAAGACCTCGTTTGCATTATTGTAGAAATTTTACTTGTTTGTGCCGTTATCAAAAAGATAATAGTATGGATTTTACATTCTGTGTGTAATATCTTCAATATTCATATATATTCTGGATCTTTATGAATACGGAAAACGAATAAGCGATGTCCATCTGTCTTTGATTGAAATAGTCCTACATAGACTGCTATTGAAAATCAGTTGAAACTAAAATACAGTTCCAGAGCTGGAAAATATAATCAGTTGTTGGATTACAAAAGGCTAGTTTCGCTAGTGTCTTTTGTTGATAATTCAAATTCAACCACAATCATTCCAGGGTTGGATAATTGAAAAGTTTTTTCGTACCTAAAAGCAACACATGTGTAGGGTATATAAAAATCGGCACAACCTTAACTATCACCTTCACATTTTCTTACAATGGGTTTCACATTTTAGTTAAGACAGCGTTCGATCAGCTGCTGTCTTTGCCAAATACTAAAAGTCGATGGTGTGATTGTTACTTCGCCTAAAAAAAAGCTTCTATTGGATATTTTCGGTTTTAGACAAACTAGACTGTTTATTACTTGTTTCGTGAAATACAAGGCTTTGAAAAAATTTCAGAAATTTTCATTTATAAAGCCAAAAAATAAAAGTTTAATTAAGTCAAGGAAACGAAAATTTGGGTCAAATAAGCAGAACGGGAACGCTGATTGATGACCGTTCATACAAACATAAAAACATTTAACTGCAAACATGCAAGTGTTGTTCCATCCAACTCTTCGTTCATGCATCCATCAAACACATTCATACAAAACCTCCAGCCAACCGTCCAACATGCTAATCAAACCCAACGAACCAACTATTTTTATACTCTACGTTGTTGCTGTGCTTTTTCTCTTGTTTTTGCTTGTTTTTGTTGTTGTTTCATTTGTGTAGTTTTTCATCTTTTATATCATATAGTTTTTACAATTGCTTTTTGTTTGTTTTTGGTTGTTGCTGTTGCTGTTTTCAACAAACTAATACAATATTGTTTTGCCTCCTTTTTACGTGCTTTTCACATCACAGCCAGCCAACCAGTCAGTCAGCCAGCCACAAGTTGAATCTTGCTTTTTTAGTACATTTTCGCAAACTGCATAGTGAACATTCGCTGCTTTTAGCTAAACGGTGCTAAAGTGTTGTTGAGCTGCGCAATAAACCCCAACAAAAGCAAATCGAGCCAAAACAATTTTAAATTGTTTTTTTTGCGTGCCAGTCTTTCGGTCGGTTGTCTGAAGTTTGTTTATGTTTATTTGTTGACAATATTACGATTGACAACAAGATTTGCAACAAAAAATAAAAATCGATAATACAAACTTGAAAATGTGACAAAATATCACAAGAATTTGCAATAAAGTTCTTCAACAAACGAAACATAATAAATCATAAGAAAATTTGGTAAATAATAACACCGACATGCCGGCGGGCGTTTATAAAACTTTTAATATCACAAAAATTTTTGATTATTAAATTTGAAGCACATGCCATGATACAAATTTACCAAAATAGAAAAATCCCAGAACTTTTTAAAATTTTAAGATTTAATAAAAATCTATTACAATAAAAAGAGAAGTGCTTTTGTAAAAAAGTGTAATCAAAATTTATAAAATTAATTATGTTGTAATAAATAGGTTTTCTTTATTTGATATTAAAATATCAAATAAGGAAAAAGCAAAATGTTATCAAGTTAAAAGTGCAATAAATAATAATAAAAAAATAAATAAATAAAAACCTTGAATGAGTTTTAGCAAAGCAAATATGTAAACGGTTTAAAATTCAATTTACAATTAAAATGCATTTGTGGCGAATGGTGGATTTTTTCACAAATAAAAACTTATTTAATTTGTTTTCTGCCAAGCATTTCTGCTAGTCAAATAAATTAATAAAAACTGGAACACGGATTTTCGATAATATTGAAAATTTTAATTTGTGGTAATTTTATATTCAAGTGAATGTTACACTATTCTGCGTATAATTTCTTACAAGGGAATGTCATAATAATAAAAAATATGCTTTATGGAATGCTTAAAATCATTGAAAACGCATTCTATCGGACTTTTTCACAAATTTGTGCTGACTTTTAATTTGTTTAAGTATAAATTAGTATAATTTTAGTATAAATTAGTATAATTTTAGTATAAATTATAATGAGGACTTTTGGTGGTTGTCAAAGGTTTTCAGCACTTTAATATTTCGCACCAAAACGCTTCCTACTAAAAGTCATTTGCATAGCCAACCTTCGGCGGAGGCTAACAATTATTGCATTAATATACTAAAGATTTTTTGCAGCGTACGGAGTTTCGCCGGCATGTAATTACTTATAAATGTTTTTGAAACGTAGTGACAAATATTCAGTTGCAAACTTGCAAAGTACAATCACGCATTTGGTGGACAGTTTAGAGACCCTTCACTGTAGAAATTAGTCAAAATAGTATTTTTAAATTGAAAGTCCCTACACACAACACAAAACTCGTTGGTTAATCTAAGCACATCTAGTTGTAAATTAATTGTGAATGTAAGTTGCTGTTGCAATTTTTGTGATTACAATATCCCTGTTGGTTAAACTAACCGTGTTGCGGTCGTAACTGAACTTTTAGTGCAAATTGTTTTTGGAATTTTTATAAACCAACTAATTCTCTTGATTAAAATAACAATTTTATGTAGTAACTTCACTGTTAATATACACTTTTGCTGTAAGTTGTCAAATTCAACAATATTTGTTAGTTAAAATAACCATAAAAAGTGGTTTATAACACAGCTTTACAAATTTTTAATTTGAAAAAATACCAAGAACGCCACATGCCTAGATAAGTTAATTTGGACCTCCTGAACGCGAAAAACGCTGTAATTTTTTTCTTTAGTACCGTTTTTTAGATAACGGTACTTTTGTGTTTTTCGGTATATGGTCCCACTCAATCCTTTGTGGAGCCCAACTGAAACGTCTGATCATGATAAATCTCATATCGTTGAAAAGGTAATTGAATGCATTTTCCATCGAAGGTAATTGAATGCATTTCCATCGATGGCCTGCCACTTCTTTGAGAAAGAGAATGCTGTTTGCTGAAGTAGTCGTGTAGTTGTAGGAAGAGAGTTTAAACTCATCTGTAAGCATGTCATCACTATAACTTGTTCTAGTCGGAAACAGTGTGTGGATGTGTTAATAGCACTGTAGTACCAACAGCGTTGGACATTCAAAACCTTATTACAGCACCCTCCGCTGCCAGTTTATTAAAATAGTCCTTAACTTCTGCTGAAGAAATTGAAAATTTTCAAAAGTCGAGAAATTATTGGTCTCCGCAATTTAAGTTCACAGGAAGCGCTCCTGAATAATTTTGAAAGGTTATCACTATATCTGTGTGTATGTGTTTGTGTTTAAATACGAGACTGGCTTGTAATTTTTGAATAACTTGATCGAATCAAACCAAAACGGCAGAGTTCTTAAGAGTTCTATCGAACTTAGATTTTCTGTGAATTTAAACTGACTCGAACCCTCAGATTTCAAAAAAGCTCAATATAAAAAACTTAGCTTAAAAATTACTTTCAAAAGTGGTTTCTTAGAACTTGAGATAATGTTAAATAACTAAAGTATATAAACCGCCAAACAACAATAAAATTAGTAAAACTTCATACATAAAAATTATGATTCATTCCTGGTTCACACACTGAAACTTTTGCTGCTGGCTTTTTACATTCTAACAAGTAGACCGAGAGAGAATTACAATGACTATATATTTCCATTTCATCACTGTCACACAAAACGAAAACAGCTGAAACAAAAGCTTCAGCTTCATTGTTGGCAAACAAGCAAACAAGTTTAAACACGCGTGCTTAGAAATTATATATTAATTTCTATTAAATTTGATTCTCATTAAGACTGAAATATATAGAATATTTATTATAATCATCGTAGTAGTTGAACAGATCAGTACTGATTTCCACGTCGCTACGCCATCTCATCAGAGTTTTTTATTCAACTAATTTAATATGAACGAAATTTTAACGAACATTTAATATGAAAATTCCATACGCATTAATGTTTAATATCCCATTTATATAATGATCAGTTTTTTTAAAATTCCATATTAAAAATTATTGTAAATCATTAAAAAAACATTCTTTCAAGAGATAGTTAAAATGCAGTTAGAATTAAAATTATCTTGTTTCAATAAAATTAAACAGTTACCCAGGGTAGCTACCCACTGGGGAACATAAAAATTGTTTAAAAAAAATGTTGATGCAAATATTGAAATGCTATTTTAATAAACGATGACCTCGATGTACTCATGGAGAATATACGCAACTAATACGATACAGTCTATATTAATGTATATTAATCAGAATACCCTAAAATGAGTCCAACCAGAGACGTCTAAAGCATTTTAATTATATTAGGATTCTTAATGAAACCCAGAGCATTCATTTCTTGCCATTTTTCAAAAAAGATAAAATGGGAAGTTTACGAATAGTTGAAATCCACTAAATAGAAAACGATTTTACATCTACTAAAAATCACAAAAAATCTCTGCTCCAAAAACTGCGATTTGTAGTAAGTAAAATTAGCTCTCATTAAGCGATTTTAGTTTTGGTCCATTTATTTTCAATGTAAGAATTCAAAGCTAATTAATTAACTTTTAAGTTTCGAAAGACTTTTGGAGTAGCCCTCGTTGCATACAAAAATGCATTCACACTTCAACATAAACATGTGTCTTGTGCATGGTCGATCTTGTACATGCAGATAGGAATTAATATATGTTTTTGTAAAAACCGGTGTTGCCATGTTCAAAAAGTTTTTGTAGCCAGAAATCGAAAAACTCCACATGAACTGCAAAACAGGTTTTAGGTAGAGTTGTTTCGAACGCTTTCAGTCGATGGTCTTTGACAAAAACCTGTGATTTGCCATTTTTTAATATATATTAAAAGCAGATTTTCAACGAAAATGAGTAAAAGAAATTTCGACCGTACCATAAAAATATACTGAATTCATAAAGGCACAGAGAAATCAGTTTTCGAAATAATATTTTGAAATTGTTTTTAGAAACAAAATTTTCTTTTACGCAAGAAATTTATATCGAACTATTAATTATTATTAATATTGATTTTTATGGACTAATTTTCTAAAACTGTTCAGGTATCAGAAAGACAACATCATTCTTAAATATTTAATTTGCACAGCAGAGCTGAACGGTAGCTTTCGAAACCCGCTACACTAAAATAATTGAACGGCAACACTGGGACTCAGCTCAAGTGTGTTTGATTTCTCGTGTCATTATCAAATTGATAATGTAAAAATATTATTAGGAAAAATTAATTTTAGAACAATTGTGAAAAGACCTCGTTTGCATTATTGTAGAAATTTTACTTGTTTGTGCCGTTATCAAAAAGATAATAGTATGGATTTTACATTCTGTGTGTAATATCTTCAATATTCATATATATTCTGGATCTTTATGAATACGGAAAACGAATAAGCGATGTCCATCTGTCTTTGATTGAAATAGTCCTACATAGACTGCTATTGAAAATCAGTTGAAACTAAAATACAGTTCCAGAGCTGGAAAATATAATCAGTTGTTGGATTACAAAAGGCTAGTTTCGCTAGTGTCTTTTGTTGATAATTCAAATTCAACCACAATCATTCCAGGGTTGGATAATTGAAAAGTTTTTTCGTACCTAAAAGCAACACATGTGTAGGGTATATAAAAATCGGCACAACCTTAACTATCACCTTCACATTTTCTTACAATGGGTTTCACATTTTAGTTAAGACAGCGTTCGATCAGCTGCTGTCTTTGCCAAATACTAAAAGTCGATGGTGTGATTGTTACTTCGCCTAAAAAAAAGCTTCTATTGGATATTTTCGGTTTTAGACAAACTAGACTGTTTATTACTTGTTTCGTGAAATACAAGGCTTTGAAAAAATTTCAGAAATTTTCATTTATAAAGCCAAAAAATAAAAGTTTAATTAAGTCAAGGAAACGAAAATTTGGGTCAAATAAGCAGAACGGGAACGCTGATTGATGACCGTTCATACAAACATAAAAACATTTAACTGCAAACATGCAAGTGTTGTTCCATCCAACTCTTCGTTCATGCATCCATCAAACACATTCATACAAAACCTCCAGCCAACCGTCCAACATGCTAATCAAACCCAACGAACCAACTATTTTTATACTCTACGTTGTTGCTGTGCTTTTTCTCTTGTTTTTGCTTGTTTTTGTTGTTGTTTCATTTGTGTAGTTTTTCATCTTTTATATCATATAGTTTTTACAATTGCTTTTTGTTTGTTTTTGGTTGTTGCTGTTGCTGTTTTCAACAAACTAATACAATATTGTTTTGCCTCCTTTTTACGTGCTTTTCACATCACAGCCAGCCAACCAGTCAGTCAGCCAGCCACAAGTTGAATCTTGCTTTTTTAGTACATTTTCGCAAACTGCATAGTGAACATTCGCTGCTTTTAGCTAAACGGTGCTAAAGTGTTGTTGAGCTGCGCAATAAACCCCAACAAAAGCAAATCGAGCCAAAACAATTTTAAATTGTTTTTTTTGCGTGCCAGTCTTTCGGTCGGTTGTCTGAAGTTTGTTTATGTTTATTTGTTGACAATATTACGATTGACAACAAGATTTGCAACAAAAAATAAAAATCGATAATACAAACTTGAAAATGTGACAAAATATCACAAGAATTTGCAATAAAGTTCTTCAACAAACGAAACATAATAAATCATAAGAAAATTTGGTAAATAATAACACCGACATGCCGGCGGGCGTTTATAAAACTTTTAATATCACAAAAATTTTTGATTATTAAATTTGAAGCACATGCCATGATACAAATTTACCAAAATAGAAAAATCCCAGAACTTTTTAAAATTTTAGTGCTTTTGTAAAAAAGTGTAATCAAAATTTATAAAATTAATTATGTTGTAATAAATAGGTTTTCTTTATTTGATATTAAAATATCAAATAAGGAAAAAGCAAAATGTTATCAAGTTAAAAGTGCAATAAATAATAATAAAAAAATAAATAAATAAAAACCTTGAATGAGTTTTAGCAAAGCAAATATGTAAACGGTTTAAAATTCAATTTACAATTAAAATGCATTTGTGGCGAATGGTGGATTTTTTCACAAATAAAAACTTATTTAATTTGTTTTCTGCCAAGCATTTCTGCTAGTCAAATAAATTAATAAAAACTGGAACACGGATTTTCGATAATATTGAAAATTTTAATTTGTGGTAATTTTATATTCAAGTGAATGTTACACTATTCTGCGTATAATTTCTTACAAGGGAATGTCATAATAATAAAAAATATGCTTTATGGAATGCTTAAAATCATTGAAAACGCATTCTATCGGACTTTTTCACAAATTTGTGCTGACTTTTAATTTGTTTAAGTATAAATTAGTATAATTTTAGTATAAATTAGTATAATTTTAGTATAAATTATAATGAGGACTTTTGGTGGTTGTCAAAGGTTTTCAGCACTTTAATATTTCGCACCAAAACGCTTCCTACTAAAAGTCATTTGCATAGCCAACCTTCGGCGGAGGCTAACAATTATTGCATTAATATACTAAAGATTTTTTGCAGCGTACGGAGTTTCGCCGGCATGTAATTACTTATAAATGTTTTTGAAACGTAGTGACAAATATTCAGTTGCAAACTTGCAAAGTACAATCACGCATTTGGTGGACAGTTTAGAGACCCTTCACTGTAGAAATTAGTCAAAATAGTATTTTTAAATTGAAAGTCCCTACACACAACACAAAACTCGTTGGTTAATCTAAGCACATCTAGTTGTAAATTAATTGTGAATGTAAGTTGCTGTTGCAATTTTTGTGATTACAATATCCCTGTTGGTTAAACTAACCGTGTTGCGGTCGTAACTGAACTTTTAGTGCAAATTGTTTTTGGAATTTTTATAAACCAACTAATTCTCTTGATTAAAATAACAATTTTATGTAGTAACTTCACTGTTAATATACACTTTTGCTGTAAGTTGTCAAATTCAACAATATTTGTTAGTTAAAATAACCATAAAAAGTGGTTTATAACACAGCTTTACAAATTTTTAATTTGAAAAAATACCAAGAACGCCACATGCCTAGATAAGTTAATTTGGACCTCCTGAACGCGAAAAACGCTGTAATTTTTTTCTTTAGTACCGTTTTTTAGATAACGGTACTTTTGTGTTTTTCGGTATATGGTCCCACTCAATCCTTTGTGGAGCCCAACTGAAACGTCTGATCATGATAAATCTCATATCGTTGAAAAGGTAATTGAATGCATTTTCCATCGATGTGCTGCAAATTTCTATGAGACAAAAAATGACTCAGTTATGGCACCTCAAAGTTTAAAATTTGCCTATTTTTTAGGTTTTTTTTAAAAATTTTTCATTTTTATTTAGTTTTTTTTTTCTACGTTATAGTAAAAATCTGGAATGTTTTATTTTTTTACCAAACAGTTTATTTAGTTACCAACATTTTAAGCGTAATTTCAAAAAAAACGGATGAAAAGTAAAGTTTTTATTAAGGATTTTGTGAAACGACAACATATTCATTTTCATTGCTCACACACTATATTCGGCGTAAATTCAAAATATTAAAATTAAAATGACGAGCGACCAATTACATAGAAATTTTTGTCTCATAGAAATTTGCAGCACATCGACGGAAAAGGCATTCAATTACCTTTTCAACGATATAAGATTTATCATGATCGGACTTTTCAGTTGGGCTCCACAAAGGTTTGAGTGGGACCATGCACCGAAAAACACAAAAGTACCGTTATCAAAAAAACGGTACTGAAGAGAAAAAAAATTAAAGAGTTTTTCGTGTTCAGGAGGTCCAAATTAACTTATCTAGGCATGTGGCGTTCTTGGTATTTTTTAGCTGTAAACCAGTGTAATTAATTTAATATTTTCTCTTCAATAATTTTTTGCTGAAAATTGTACTACTACCCTGTTGTTTGTAATTTTTTTTTTGACAATTGTTGATTAATACGATTTCAACCAACAAAATTGGTTAGATTTACCCCAGTTTTTTTTTGTGTGTGTAGAATATTAAAAACAAAATGACAACGAAGCAAAATCTTTGAAAGAAATTTTAATAATTTTGCGGCAGATAATACTTGCAAATAGGCCTGGGTATATAACGAACTTAAAAAGACGAAAAATAAAAGAAAAAAATATATTTAAAAAACAAAAAACCGATTGGTGGTTTTTATAGTTTTGAGCTAAAATGCTTTCACGACGATCTGCTAAAATAGTCTTAATTGAAATCTACCACATCGGAACCACTCACAATCTTTGCATCAATAACAGGAGTGCAACTATAATTTTTCAAAACAATTTGAAAGATAAAAATCAATATTAATTATTAACCTGATTTGAAAATGTTCGTTCTTTTACTAAAAGACGTGAATGTATAATTTATATTTTATATTAATTCAAATTTCAAATGAAATCTATATAACAATCGAATTCGAATCAGCTCACGCTGCTTCTTCAAGTTTATATATTTTTATTTATTTCTTCCGAATCACTTCCGATCGCTTAAAAGAAAACTCGTTTGACCGTAAAACCGTTTAACTAAAATAAAATTAGATTTTATACAAGTTTCCGGTCCTCTTTTTCCGCAGCCATGGACTCACGAAAGTTGACCGGAATGATGGTTTTAACCAGTCAACTGGTATAACATAACCCGTAGGGTACATTTAATGTGTTTGTCACCTTCAAAGTTGTCCCCTCAGATATGATAAATATGTGCCACGGTTTTCTTCTGATCCTCTTAGTTCTGATATGTCCTTGAGCTCTCTCAAAGATTAGTTTGTTATCTCTTTCAGGATTTCAGGATATATTATCCAATATTTTTTTGCTGCCACACGGTTCATTACAGAAACTTATCGAGAAAATATGGCGACATCCCCAACAACTACTCTAAAAGCGGATTCGGCAACTCGCCTCCATAATTTTCTTCCTTCACTTTCTCAACATTTTCAACGGTGGTTGGTTGATTGCCTGGGTCATTGAGCGTCGTCATTAACATCTTCTCGAGCTACTTTGGAAAGGTTGTACCGCTCTTAAAGCCATTTCTGGCTCAGATTACAAACACCGTATGCCACCGGCAACATGTCAAGTCCGATTTTAAACATTTGTAGGTTGTGATCGGATCTTGTTTTAAATTCTTAAGCTTTTATTATTTATTTCAAAATAAATGCAGTCAAAATTTTTACGATCTTTCTATTGTTATTTACTATTTTCTAATCCTGGCTTTTTTAATTAATCCTTAGAATAATAATTATAATAAAAAATATATATGAAAAACATATTTGATGAGTTAAACTCATTTTAAAGTGTGTTTTTGTGTGTAATAAAATAATTATATTTAAGGCCTTGTAATTTTTAGATGAAAACGGAAACATTAAACACCAAATAAACCAAAATTTTTATTCAATAATGAATTAACTAAAATAAAATATATCCATGATAACTAAAATCGTGCAAAATAAGTCCAATATTAAAAAATAAAATAATAAAGAGGTTGACAACATCTTAAAACGATAAATTGAAAGTGAACAATTTCAACACTCGCTCAAATACCTTCAAAATTTAATAAAATAATCCAAAGATTTTCATAAAACCTTTAAAACAAAATATAAATAAAAATTTATTAATATTTACGAACTAATAATCATATTTTCTTTGGAAAAGATATGGCAAATTTAATTGAAGATATATAAAATTTATTTGTACTACGTAAAATAAAACAAAAGAAATACACAAATCAATTATTATAATTAATTTGTGAAAAGGGGAAATTTTGTCTTAAAACTAACAAAAAATATTTTACGCAATAACTTGGTGCAGTTTCTAATATAAAATAATTGAAAAAATTATTATAATTGAAAGTCATTAAAGAACATATAAAACACATAACATTTAGTTAATAAAGAAAATTAAAAAAATATATACATACATGTATTCTAAAACTTGTAAATAATATAGAGAAATTATGCCAACATTGTAGTTAAAATTAATTACATTAAACACCAATTCAAATAAAATATAAAATTCATATATTAAATTATAAAACAGCCTAACAAGTAAAGAATACGCAAGATAATAATTTAAACTTAATAGAAAAAAATACCAACAAATAATACAAGGAAAACGCCAATTTCACAAAAAAGCTGGAAAATATTTCGTAAGAAAAAACTTTGTAAAACTTTCCAGCATCCAATTTCAAGGTAATTTGATATGGCAACGATTTCGTATTTTATCTCAATCGGCAGTCATTTAGAAACACATTTAAAAAACGTGTGTGAAACACAAAAAAAGTCGTTGGTTAATCTACACAATTCTAGTTATAAATTAACTGTCAATGTAAGTTGCTGTTGCAATTTATTTCATTACAATATCCCTGTTGGTTAAACTAACCGTGTTACGGTCGTAACTGAACTTTTAGTGCAAATTGTTTTTGGAATTTTTATAAACCAACTAATTCTCTTGATTAAAATAACAATTTTATTTAGTAACTTCACTGTTGTTGTAAGTTGTTAAACCCAACAATTTTTGTTATTGAAAATAACACTGTAAATATCTCTGATTTTTGAAATAAATCTCAATAGTTGAAATAACTAATTGAAATTCGATAAGTAATTTTTATTATAAATTCTTATTTTACTTTAACTAATTTAACTGTTCTTTTTACAAATTTGCAAGTTAAAATGAATTAGAAGATTTTTCTGAATCAGTTAACACAAGATTTCGAAGCAAAACATCTCGAGTTCTACTCCATGAATGGTATGGAGTTTTTCAGATCTGTTTAAGTGCATGATTGTATTAATTGTAGTCGGATTGTCTCAATAGAAACAAATTTTACTATAAAAATTGTTACTTCACAAGTATAATTGTAAACAAACTACATCTAACAGTTTTACTTGTAGCCTAACCACAAAGCTTGTACCGTTACCATGTGAATTTTTGTTTAACAATTACACGCAGGTTGCTTTTACTATTTTTGTTGGTTGATGCAATTTCAACCAACAAAATTGGTTAGAACTACCGATATATACATATTTTTTAGTGCATTTATCATGTGGATGTAGTATTAAAGACCTTAATTTTTTAACACACCTCGCTTAGACAGGTTCTTTCTCTTTGAATTTTACCACCTGTTCTTTGAACAATAACGCTCTTATTCGCAAACGGATTTTTTTACTATAGAAATTCACACTTGAGAGCAACTTTACATTTAATAATGGCTTGTGAATAACACTGTTAGTCTTCCTCTTAAGTGTTGGATATACAAAAAACTGCTGAAGGCACTCGTTATTAAAAGTTTAATTTACAATAATAATTTAAAAAAATCGTGGCGTACTCTAAGTGTCCCATAAAATCAATCCTGATTCATTTCCGATCTTGTGTGATTTGAAAGCGATCTCAATAGTTTATGTCATCACATTTCCTCCTTTAATTCGTCTTGTTTTGTTATGTCTGCTCTTGCTTAAAAGTGTCTAGTATTTTTCTTTAATCGTCTGCTAAAAGTTTCTTAAATTTGAAGGAAGAGCAAATAGAAAAAAGTTAACACAAGACTGGCTGATGATAAATAATCGATTCTAAAGATTTTGTTGTGTGATAACGTATGATCTAGAAAGGGAAGTTGCCCCCGGATGCAAGAGGACGAAAACCATGATTTTCTTTTTTAACCTAAAATACATCGTGGAAAGAAATGTATGTGTGCATGTGGGCATGTGTACGTACTAAAGCCCTGCGCAAACATAGGAAAACTGTCTTACAAGAATTCTCAGCACAATCAAATAGAGTGTTTACAAAGCAAACACTAACAAAAATATTTTTTTTGTTTTACAATCAAAATATTGAGGAAGAGAACAAAACGTCACTAAAACAATATGGAAGAAATGTGAAGTTGAAGTATATTCTTCTTAGTGTTCTGAGTGGGGCAAACATACCAGCGACGTCAGGTTTTTAGCTTCAAAAAGTTGAGTTGGGCACAACTCATTCAAACGCTCGTTTTTGACAAAAAACTGAAATTACATGAGTTTAATCAGACCCTTTAGTTTTCGTTCAACTTTATTTCTCAAATCTGCAATTCATTGCTTTAAATCAGCGTGCTCATTTTCAATGAAATGAGTTTCCCGGTAGTACAAACTGCAGGACGTGGGCTATCGCTTCCACTACTAAACAGAATTTCAAAATATGTATATATTTTTTTTAGATATCTTGAAATATGCCGGTTCCAATCGGCTTAAAGTTAGAGGGAGTCTACGTTTGGGAAAATTCCTTGGAACGTTACAAGAATGGCTGGGTTCAGTTAAGACGTTTAAATGTTACAAGAGGCTCACATACCTACTCACACCCAAACACTCACACACACACACACACATACACTTACATACAGACATAGTGACGGGCTCGCAGAATTAGTAAGGACAATTTTTTAGGGCCTCAAAATGTAGAGATCTGATAAGAATTCGGTTTTTTCCAAACTTGGTAAAACCAGTAACTTCCCGATTTTAGAAAAGTTCAATTTTCCTCTCGCGAAATGCAAAATTTTCATTCTAGATCTGAGCTTACGGCCCTCATAAATATAAAGAATTTTTTTTTTAGTTTTTATACGCTAATCGAATTAACTAAATATCGTAAAAGTAAACAAGAAAGTAATTGAGTCAGTAAAGTGAATATTGACTCAATTAAAACTGCATGTCTGAGCACCGTATAAGCCAACTAAGTTTTAAAACCAAAAATAGTGCCATTGTTCCTACTGGCCTTAGAGACCATGTTACACAAAATTAACAAGATACTTAAATTAATATGAGAGTTTCGTTCTTTTTTGTTTGTTTCATGAAAAATCTCATATATGTTGAGATTCACTTAAGATAACTAAATAAAATCTATATTTTCTATTATATTAAAGATGTTAATTTTAATTTTGTGTTCAATTTTCTATCGCTATTATTGTCATAATATCAGTACGAAAATTTTAAAAAGATACAATTATTAATGTAAAAAAGTATCGGCTAAATATATATTGAATCCGATTAAACTTGCACACGAAACATCGTGCCTCCTGTTTATTTAAATAGTTTCCTTCTTTTACTTTGTAAAAGCATTTAATTTTTAATTGCTGAAGTTAAAAGGAAAATATTTATATAAATTGTAATAACTGGGACTCCCATTTCCTTGCAGTTCGATGAATCTTTTATAATATGGAATTACTATCCTGTTTTGAAATATATATTTGCCATTCTGTCAGTTGACTTCTGTAATTACGTAATAAAATTGACTTAATGAAATAATGATGAATAATTGTTACATATTTAAAAAAGTTCCTCTGAAATCCCCTTTTTATTTTGTTCCATTTCTGCATGTTTTATTCTTTTGACATCAGGTTATTCCAAAACGATTAGGGACGACTTTGTATCGAATGTAACGCAAATTATTACGTTCATAAGCAAGTAGAAACTAAAAAAAAGAAAAAACTACGATATTAGGGGCATTCAGAAGTGAGTTGGGCGTCGGCCGCATGTTCGATAAAAACTCCATTAAATAAAATCATGCATTTTGTTACAGTTTAAGTATTCAAATAATAGTTGAGGCATCTCAGTAAAGTAGTTTTAAATTTTGTAAAATAGATAAGAATAATAAATACATACGGTGTTATTCACAATTCATTATCAAATTTTAAGTTGCTTTAAAGTATGGATTTTGTATGTGTAAAGTACCTTTAAAGCATTCATTAACTTTAACAAACGTTTGTGAATTGGCACGATAAAATGTTTTTTTTTTAAGTTTTCAAAACATTTCAAAATATTTTCTATAGCATACCGGTGAATCAGGTGTTTATTTAAAAAAATTTCCTTAAAGCCTCTTGTTCTGTTCAAATTTGTGCAAATTGTTCAAAAAGTTTATTTTGTGTTTTTTTATGCCACCTCTTATTTCTTGAATGTATGCAACATTGTTTTTTTGTACAATCGTTATGTTGCGAAAATAAATGTTGCAAGAAAATTTTTTCTTCGATTAACATGTTGCGATATTCATTAAGCATATTTTCATAATCAGAACAGAGCACTACTGTTATTTCGGAAGCGTTTGAATGTTTTACATCATTCTGCAGAAAATAAAGGCGACTGTATGGAGTGTTCTGTTTAAGCCAATAAACAAAAGCTTTGAAAAATGTTACCTCCCTATTGATTCATGCGGTTAATGATGTGTTAAAAGAAGTAAATTGTTATTTAAATGTTATTTTTCAAGTTAATGGTTAATTTTCAAGTAATTAAATACAATGTTTGACGTTTCACTCCATCTTTTTTGTTTTGTTTTTTGAACAGAGTGAGCTGAGGATTTAGAATCACTTGATTTGCATAAAAAATTATATAAAATAAGATACAACAAGTTTTAATATTTATAATAGTAATTTTTACAGAAATAATATCTAAGAAATGGGGGAAAATATTATATTAATGAAAACTAAAGAGGAAGTAAAAAATGTGAACAAGTTTTAATTTATTTAGTCAAAATATATAAAGTAAAATAGCGCAAACGATATTCAATTTATTTGAAGTATTTCCTGAATTAATGCTTCGACAATAGACGAGATAAATAAAATAATACTCTTTTAAAATAAAATGTTTTGATCGTTCTCAAATAGAATTAGAGCCCTAATTAAATTATAGCTCGAAGGGTTGCGTTTTTTGCTTTTAGTGTTAAATCTGAAGAAAAGCGTCAACGCTTTATAAACAAAAGAAAAACAACTATTAAAAGTATGAAATTATTTTCTTCGATGCAGGAGAATTAAAATTGATAATTTTCAATTATCGATAAGTTATTGATTTTACAAAGCTTTACAAATATTTATGAATGGAACTCGACTTTGTTCATACAGCTACCGCGAGTACGTCGTCAGTGGTCGATTCGTTGGACCCAATTGTCAATGACTCGTTCAAGCATTTTGGCCGCTATTTCGTGTTCAATGTTGGCTCTGAGTTGTTTCAACGTCGTCGGCTTGTTGGCATAGACCAATTATTTCAGGTAATCCCAAAGGATAAAGTCTAGTGGCGTTAAATCGAACGAATGAGGTGGCCAATTGACTGGACCATTTCTTCAGATAACACGCTCATTAATTCTACTCCGCAATAAATCGATTGTAACCGCACCGAACAGTCATTATTTGTGGATGAAGTACTCACTCATGAATCACTTACATATTTAGCACCCAGTTGTGCCAGAAATAAGCTTCTTCTTGAAGCACTTTTTCCAGGACAATCGAAGAACGAACGCCGCGCCAAATGATCCATCGGCTTCAATTCTTCAGTCAGATTACATAAAATTCGCCATAAAGTGGTCTTGGCGACGCACGGTTGTTGAGAAAGTGATGCAACCGACTCATTTGGATAGTTTGCAGCGACATTTTCGTCTCTTCGACCAACCCGTTGTCACACTGGCACGGCAGCATCACACAACGATTAAGTAGCCTCAAAAGTTTGCATTAAACTTTTTATTGCTTGTCTACTACGGGGAAAATTGGAGTTGACGCCCTTAAAGTCGCGGTCATTGACTCCGAATTTCAGTTGTGTATATCTATAATACACACGTTGTTCGTTCGTGTATTTTCACATGATGAAAATGTTGGGTTTATTGAAAAAAAAAGTAACAACTAGTTTTATGATCAGTGAAATAATGCGTTTATAAATTAAATTCAAAGTTGCTAAGCACCTATTGGAAAACTCTTTAGTTAAAAATCATATATTCACATGTTTTCGTCCAACTTTATTTCTCAAATCAGCAGTCCATTTCTTTGAATCAGCGTGCCCATTTCCAAAGAAATGGGTTTCCTAGTAGTACAACCTGCAGGATATGGGCTGCCGCTTGTGCTACTGGTGTTAAATAGTCGGGGAAGATCATCTCTTATTATGATTTCAATAAAATGGACACAATAACTATTTTACCCGATATCTTTGGTGAAGGCATTATATTGCTTACAAGTAGTTTTAAGAGGCTTTCGCACTCACTGTACTTAATCGTTCTAAACTGTTTCCTTTGCTTATAGTTAAAATATATATTAACAAGAACCGTTCAGGAAATTGAAAAATAGTACCATTAACCTGGAGTTTTGCAAAAGTTTATTGATCAGCTTTTGATGAATATGAAAAGCAGAATATGGCCCAAGTGGGGGATATAATGTTTTAAAATTGAATTAAAAATATTCTCCATTAATATATTCTTAACTTCCCGCTATAACTTTTGAATGACTTAAATGATTTAGTGACTCAAATAGTTTTCAAGTACTATAAAATAGTCGGGAACACTATTTAAAAATATGTATATGTTTTAATTTTTTTTTCAGATAAGTTTGGAAAAATTCCTTGGAACGTTACCAGATTGGCTGGGTTCAGTTAAGACGTTTAAATGTTATAAGCGGCTGACGTACCTACACACACACATACACTAAATATTGTAAAAGTTAACATGAAAGTAATTGAGTCAGTAAAGTGAATATTGACTCAATTAAAAATGTATGTCTGAGCACCGTATAAGCCAACTAAGTTTTAAAACCAAAAACAGTGCCATTGTTCCTACTGTCATTAGAGACCATGTATATGGAGTCTCTTTCTATAAATTACGTAAAATTAACACGGTATTTAAATTAATATGTGTTTATTTAATTTTTTTTAATTTTATGAAAAATCTCATAAAAGTTGTGATTCAATTAAGAAAACAATTAACTAAAATCTATATTTTCTATTATATTAAAGACGTTTATTTTGATTTTGTGTTAACTGTTTTATCGCAATTATTGTCATAATATCAGTATGAAAATTTTAAAAAGATACAATTATGAATATAAAAATGTATCGGCTAAATATATATTGAATCCGATTAAACTTGCACGCGAAACGTCGTGCCCCTTGTTTATTTAAATAGTTTCCTTGTTTTTACTTTGTAGTAGCATTTAATTTTTAATTGCTGAAGTTAAAAGGAAAATATTTATATAAATTGTAATATAAGCGCTTCTTCATTGTACAACTGGGACTCCCATTTTCTTGCAGTTCGATGAATCTTTTATAATATGGAATTACTATCCTGTTTTGAAATATATATTTGCCATTCTGTCAGTTGACTTCTGTAATTACGTAATAAAATTGACTTAATGAAATAATGATGAATAATTGTTATACATTTAAAAAAAGTGTGTTGTAAAGTTCCTCTCAAATCCCCTTTTTATGTTGCTCCATTTCTGCAAGTTTTATTCTTTTGACATGAGGTTGTTCCAAAACGATTAGGGACGACTTTGTATCGAATGTAACGCAAATTATTACGTTCATAAACAAGTAGAAACTAAAAAAAATAAAAAACTGCGATATTAGGGGCATTCAGAAGTGAGTGGGCGTGGGCTGCATGTTCGGTAAAAACTCCATTAAATAAAATCATTAATTTTTTGTTACAGTTTCAAATATTCAAATAATACTTGAGGCATCTCAGTAAAGTAGTTTTAAATTTTATAAAATAGATAAGAATAATAAATACATACGGTGTTATTCACAAATCATTATTAAATTTAAAGTTGCTTCAAAGTATGGATTTTGTATGGGTAAAGTACCTTTAAAGCATTCATTAACTTTAACAAACGTTTGTGAATTGGCACGATAAAATGTTTTTTTTTTTAAGTTTTCAAAAGTTTTCAAAATATTTTCTATAGCATACCGGTGAATCAGGTGTTTATTTAAAAAAATTTTCGTTGTGAAAATTGTTCAACGATGTTAATATTTTTCACGGGAAAAAGTTTACCTGTAAGCCGGGGTACCTTGTTCACGATTTCTTACGAAATGTTATCAATCTGGCAGTCCATCCTAAATTAATGAACAAAACCTGTTACCTGGCTGACAAATCTTCTAATGCCAATACAAAATGTATGAAGTAAAATGGCGCCAATGATTTTACAATTAAAAACTCCAATTTTGACAGCGCGTAAAGAAGTGAAGTTGGCTGCAAAAGTACTGTTGTGCATTTAGGAAGTGTAACTTTAACCATGACACTATAAAAATGGAACCGGTATCGTTACGACTAGAAATACACAATTAAAACAACCAAAGGAATTGTTGATTGATCCACGTCAAAAATTATAGCAACAAAACACATTGAAGTGCTGTACACATGCGCAATTGCGAAGAAGGCGGACATATACAAACGGTTGAGTAAAAACTGTCATCTGGCGTTGCAATGCCACCTTAAATTTATCGCATCATGACTTTAACTACTTCAGGTCAATTTAGCGATTTCATTTCAATTTGTTATTTCTATTTAGAGTTTTCTATTAATCAAATCGAATAAAAATGTCTGCTTATGGTGCAACATTGAAGTTATAGTTTAGGTTATTTTTTTCAGTGTAAAAGCTAAGCGCTACATTACGTTGCGTAATTTAGGTTAGACTGATATATAAAAGTGCCTTTTTAGACGTGATGTTGGCACTAAAACTAAAACTCGGAATTCTTTTATTCTCAATTTATTTTTGTACAAACAAGTCCACTTTTCACCACGTCAGCGTTCTCACAGGAAAGGTTTACCTTGACAAAGTCTTTTCGATTTTTATCTAAAATTTTCGTTCAATTCATGGGCTGAAAGAAGATATCCAAATAATCACAACCTATTTTTTATGATGATGGCAGGGATATAGTGATTTTCAAGAACTTCTTTTCTGTGGTGCTGCGTACCCTGGATAATCGAAATGTCCTTATTTATTTTTGTCTGTTGGCGTGTCGGTCCTTTTTAATTTTTTCTAAATATTATTATTAACAAAACCTTATCCAATAGCCCTTTTGGACTCAAAAGCGAGAAACATACTCACCAAATACTTGGATGTTGTTTTTATTTCCATATCTGCCATTTTGACTATACTGGGGAGCTGTTATTTTTTTCCCGCGAAAACATACGACATATGTTGCATATATTGAAGATTTCCAAGATGGAAAATATAAAAAATCGCTGGATGGGCTATATTAGACCAGTCAATATTTTCTCATGGAAAACATAATGTCGCCCAACAATTGTCGCTCAAGTTAATAGAGTAGGAGGCCTAAGGGAAAATTCCTTAAATAAACACTTGATGCACCGGTCTGCAATAGAAAAAATTTTAACTCTGCATGGATTGTGTTTGTCAATCGAAAAATTTGAAATGTAGCTGATGTAACGCATCTTGCTACTTTTTATATGAAACCTTTTTTATTGCTTGAATGTATGCAAAATTGTTTTTGTTGTACAGACTTTATGTTGCGAAAAGAAATGTTTCAAGAAAGTTTTTTCTTCTACAAACATGTTGCGAGACTCATTAAGCATTTTTTCATAATCAGAACAGAGTACTACTGTTATTTCGGAAGCGTTTGAATGTTATACAACATTCTGCACGATTTGCTGTGACATAATCTTGGCAAATAGTTATAAAATAAAGGCGACTGTATGGAGTTCTGTTTAAGCCAATAAACAAAAGCTTTGAAAAATGTTACCTCCCTATTGATTCATGCGGTTAATGATGTGTTAAAAGAAGTAAATTGTTATTTAAATGTTTCAATAGTTAGTTTTCAAGTAATTAAATACAATGTTTGACGTTTCACTCCATCTTTTTTGTTTTGTTTTTTGAACCGAGTGAGCTGAGGATTTAGAATCACTTGATTTGCATAAAAAATTATATAAAATAAGATACAACAAATTTTAATATTTATAAAAGTAATTTTTACAGAAATAATATCTAAGAAATGGGGGAAAATATTATATTAAAGAAAACAAAAGAGGAAGTAAAAAATTTGGAGAAGTCAAAATAATATAAAATAAAACAGCACAATTTCTTTCAAGTATTTCCTGAATTAATGCTTCGAAAATAGACGAGATTCACTTAACGCCTAACGTGATATGACATACGATTTAATAAAATAAAGTGATTTAAATTAAAAAATTAATGCTCTTGATCGTTCTCAAATAGAATTATAGCCCTAATTAAATTATGGCTTGAAGCATTGCGTTTTTTGCTTTTAGTGTTAGAGATGAAGGAAAGCGGCAACGCTTTATAAACAACAGAAAAACAACTCTTAAACATACAAACATATTTTCCATCTCTCCTGTAGGAAAATTTATAATTTTCAATTATCGGCAAGTTATGGAGTTTACTTCGCTTTACAACGAGTTCGATGTGACGTATGAATAACATTATTAATAATATTAAGTATACGCATTAAAGTGCAATACAAAAAAAGAGTCAAACATACAAACATACTCGTACAAGTGAAGCTAATAAAAATTCAAACTATTTCTATTCTTTTATGTTGACTTAATCTTAAAAATAAGTTTTCTTATTGTGCCTAAAAAATACTGCCCTGCCAATTGAAAGTAGAACCACAAAGTCCACTGAATACGCCTAATACTTTAGCCCATAACTATTTGTTATTGTCTGTAACAAACTTGTAGATATTTTGTTGCAAGTTGCAAATCATGTGTTTGACTGTCTGCTCAAAGCGAACGTTTTTCGCTCTCCATTATCTCTCTCTCTCTCTCTCTCTCTCTCTCTCTGCCTCTCTGTGAAATACGAATATGTTTGTTGTCATTGTAGATCTGGTTTTATACTTTTATTTATTTTGTGTTTTTGTTTAAATTTAGTACATCAATTAATACAATAAACAACAATACTTGTTGTTGCTACTGCTGCATTATTTATTTTCTTTATCTGCAATTCAATAAGTTTTTTCTTCTCATTTCGGATTACCTGGTGCATAACGATAGCAACAAACAAAAAAGTAGAAAAGCGCACTTAAGTAGCAGTCAGTTACTTGCGAAAAAGAATGCGAACGTAAAGAGAAGGAAAACTTGAAGAAATAACCGGTAGTGACAAATATCGTTAATAAAAAAATTCAAGTAAAAAATATTTACAATATTTATTTATTAGTCTGACATGCAGCAGCAAAAGAACAAAAAAGAGTTATTTGAATAAATATTTGAGGAATGAAATGCAATTTCAATAACATTTCATAAACGAGAGTATTGGCGTGTACTCCGAACAAGTCAACTTAAAGATGGTATCGCCAATAACTCTGCGCTCACGATCATGTACTCGCACGATTTAACAAAACTTTTCATGTACGTGATAAAAAAAAGAAAACACAAAATTAGAACAAATGAAAAAACTAGTTTTATATACATTCATTAGAGAATGTTAATGTACCGGGTGTTTTTTCTCAGCAACACGAGAACTAAAAATGATAAGAGAAGACAGAAATAGAACACAAAATTTTTTATATTAGAATTTGGAGGGTTGCATTATGGCATTTATTTTTCAATTATGATTTCCGTCATAATAAGATAAGATAAGATAAGATAAGATAAGATAAGATAAGATAAGATAAGATAAGATAAGATAAGATAAGATAAGATAAGATAAGATAAGATAAGATAAGATAAGATAAGATAAGATAAGATAAGATAAGATAAGATAAGATAAGATAAGATAAGATAAGATAAGATAAGATAAGATAAGATAAGATAAGATAAGATAAGATAAGATAAGATAAGATAAGATAAGATAAAATAAGATAAGATAAGATAAGATAAGATAAGATAAGATAAGATAAGATAAGATAAGATAAGGATAAGACTTACGTGGTTCTTTCGCTAAATATTTTTTTTCTACTTATTTCAATAACTCTGACCGTTTGGCGTCAATTGTGGCTTGAATACTGTCACTCAATGCATCAAGAGTAGCTTTTCTTATCAGAGTAATTTAGTGTGAAAACTCTAAAAAAGCTGAATTGGAGTGGCAGGTTCTTTATATATAATCATTGGTTTCAAACTTTTTACAACACGTACTTTCCGTATTTAAAAATAAATAAATAATGAAATAAAAAATTTCACAGCTCTACAAAAAATTCTAAATTTTGATTAGTAGTAACTAATAGGTTAATCGATTAATTGTTTGAATAGCATAAAAACGACTGAAATTAGCCGGTTTAAAGGTTAATCGTATAATTAATCGAAGTGTAATTAATCGACTAGTAGATTAACTAAAATTCACCGGTTTAAGCGTGACTCCAAAATTGCGAACTTTAAATTAATCGTACCGGCAATCGAGTATTAATCAATACATTAACCAATTAACTGATTGAATAACCTAAAAATATATGAAAAATCTACAAAAAATACAAAATTTTGATTAGTTTCTTAAACGACTGAATTTGGTTCGAGCCTTGATCCAACAGTTAATCGAGGTGTGATTGATCAAATAAGCGATTGACTGAAATTGTCCGCCTTAAGCGTTACTCCAAAGTTGCCAACATTAAATTAATCAAACCGGTAATCGAGTAGTAACTAATGGGTTAACCGATTATCTGATTCAGTATCCCAAAAATGTGTGAAAAATCCACGAAAAAATACTTAATTTTAGTTAGACTGAAATTAACCGGCTAAAAGGTAATTTAAATTACTTATTTTAAATTTAATCGAACAGTTAATCAGTGACTATTCGGTTAACCGATTAACTACCCCACGCACGATCTTCTTTATCGTCGGTCTCATGATTTCAACACATTTTCCAAAAATACAACACGTTAGAGTTGGGGCGAACTCCAAAAAACCTCTAATCAAACCCATGTAATTTAAATGAGTTTGATTAGAGGTTGTTGTCAAAAACGAGCTTTTTGAGAGCGTTTGATGAAGTTCGGCACAGCTCTACCAAAAACCTCTGGTCAAACCCATTTAAACTACAAATGAGTTCGATCCAACTCTAGTTATTTAGGGGCTGTTCCGAATTTTCTGACATCATTGGATTTCCAAATTGGAAGACTGTTTGAGAGGATTTTTGATGTATTTTGTTGTTGTAGAGTAGAAATATTTTAGGTTTGCTCTTATGTAAGACCTTTTGCAGCGAACACTGAAGACCGTCACAGTTTTTATTGGAATAATCAGCACTTCCATTATATTTTCACTTTCCCCTCATCTTAATCTAGTAATCGCCACCATCTCTAAATGAAACGTTTATCATTTAATATCGATCGTTATTTAAATATTTAATTTTAATATAATATCTTGAATTATTTCAATTCTTAACATTTAAGAAAATGTTTTCCATTTACTAGAAATGCTGGGCAACTGAAATTCTATAAAAATTCAATCTTTTCATTTGCAAATCTTAATATTTTTGAATTGTGAACAAGGCTGAATGAAGCGTCTCGATAATTTCGTAGCAGAAATAATAAAATTGCAGGTGCGTATAGACACACTCAACCAGCCACAATTGCAAGCATTTATTTTATTAATTATTAAAATTATTATTATCTTTAATAAACCGCCTGAAACTCCTCAACAGTATTAAAATAATATATATTTTATTGGAATGGAAAGAACAAAACACCGCCTGTCCCACGATGCCGCTCGATCGTTCTTCAGACAAAATACATGTAAATAAAAAGAAACTTTTACAATTTCTTTTTGTTTCAAATATATTTTATCGAAAGACCGATATCGAGTGACATCGTGGGACAGGCAGTTAATATATGTGGCATTATTTGGTAAAACGCAACGCTCAGCGTTTGTAAATGTTTGATGCAATTTTTATTATTGCCATACAAAATTTTTCAACGCTAGACAATTTTTTTTATGATATCAAAGTCATGACCAAGGAAATTAAAAATAATAGCAAATTCATATTATTTTAATATACAATTAATTTTAAGGTTGCCAGATTGATCGAATTTCAAATATATTTTTGCATATGTGTGTGTGCAAGTATATCATTTTGCTATTAAAACTAAATGAGTCCATTACAATTTACTTTCTTACATTCGCAGAAAGCGAAAGTTTAGTAAAAATATGCGGGTGGTAACATGGATTGATTTCTAGTAATAATTTCTGGATGATTGCGGTCTTTGAGATCTATTTTATTGTGGAAGCGGCTGCCGATTCCTCTTTAATTGTGCCCAATTTTAGTGGCACTTTGCCAATAACAAAAAATAAATAAAAATGAAAAGAAAAATTATGACGAGTGGGCTGGTCTGCTCAGGACAATTTAATTGACGTACATTTTCCTTTATAACTTGGACTTCTTTTGAATAGAACATATTACGGATGGTTGTAAATGGCCTGTTTCTGTAAAGTAAATAAAAAATTTCATTTGGAATATTATATTGAAAGCAAAAGGATTGTTTTTTCCAATAATAGAAAAACTTCAATTAATTTACAAAAACCGACAGTTAATTTCAATTAATTTGGGGAAAAAAATTTTCCATAACGGATTAGGTCAATTTGCTGCCCCTTTTTTAAACCTAACCCAACCTATTACAATAATAAGATTATGAGTTTTGCTCAAAAATTAAAGTGAATTTTTTTTTTAATTAATTACAATTAATAGTCTAGTTTTCGTAAGACATGGTAAATTCCCAATTCTTCATTTCACACAATAAAAGCAGAACGGCACAGTTTTCGAAAGCCGCTACACTCTTTCATCAGTACTCATGTGCACGTGCTTTTGGTTTTGATATTTCTACAAAAATATTTATTTCTTCATTAATTTCCATTTTGATGTATTCAAAGTAGGTACTTTCAGTTATAATACATTTTTACCAGCACATTCTTCCAACCCTCGAATAAGTTCTCATATGACCCCAGCTTTACAAAACGTCGCCTTTTCATGGGACTCTTCAGTCATGGAAATGGTAAAATTCTCAGGAACTCAAATCTAATAAACACGATGCAGCTTTTGTTGTTTAAAAAAAATAATTGATTCTCAACAATTTTGAAACCAACTTTGCTGCCACACGCTTCATGTTATAATTTAAGGATTATCCAAAGCAATTCTTCATATATTCTCAACATTTTCATTGTGCATTATTTTGGAAACTATTGACAAAAAGGAAAGTGCTAACAAAAATTCAGCCTCTTCCGGAAAAATATTTAAAAACTTCATACATTTTGCAAAGGGGTACCGCTTAGCAAGTTTTAAATTTTAAGTTTTTTATATAAAATAATAAAAAAAATTCTCTTTATATTTGAAAATGCTTTGTTTGGGACACTGCTACAACAATTTTTAAATATTTGATATGTTTTATTAAATTTTTAATTTTATTCTTCTGACACAGATTAAAAGATTTCATATGCTTTTTTATGCAAAATTTTATGCAAATTCTAGGATCCCAATCGAGTTTCGTTTGTTAAAGTCATACATTGTTAGTCATAACTATAGTATTGTTACAGCGATCATGCCTTTTCTCAGTGCGCGTATTCGCCTGTAAATATTTCGCAAACAATTTCGTGTAAGTCGAACGTGACAGTAACTACTGTCACAACCTCTAACATCATTCTGGATTCATAAAACAATCTAAAATATATGGATCGTTTAAGAAAATTATTTTTTTCACCAACTGAAAATAAATATTCTTTTACAAAAAGTTACACAACAAAAACAATTCGTTGATAATAAGTTTTGGCGTTTTCTTTTCATGTAAAATATTCTGCTTTTTTTTCGAAGTAGTTGAGAGTTAAACAAAAACTTATATGCGTAAGAGATTGTAGATCGATTTCCAATAAATTTTAATTAAAATATTAAAATTTTTCAAAAAAAAATTTTGCATTCTGATCGAGAAAACATACCCACAAAGTCAATTAAAAGGAAAATGGTCATACGTGTAGCTCACGGATGCATTTATTCGAAATTGTGAATTTTTTTTGTATTAATTACTCTGGCAGGTTTACCTCAAGTGTTGGCAGCAATCGAAATAGTATTGCGCACTCAAACTACACAGAAATCTATCGAGAAATATTTTATACATCGAAGCACATTTTTCTTCTGGCTCGTTCAATTTATACGTTACAAATATGTGTTTGTATAAATGAATTACAAAAAAAGCAAAACAAAACTATTTTATAAATAAATTAGAATTTTTTATGTGGCGAATTTCGCCATAAATTATACGCAAAATTGTTTATGACTAAGAATCGGTAGCATGTGCACAACAAATCAAAAGCACTTCTATTTATTTAACAATTAACAAGGAGAGCCAATTTAAAACTGTTTAAACATGATCTGCAACTACGGTGGCCGCTTAAATTATTGAAAGTTGGTGTATACATTTTTATATATATATATATATATATTGAATCAGTCAGAGTTGTCATTCTTTACAGCACATACTAGAAAAGCTTATTAATAACCACACGTAGAACTGTGCACGTGTGCTTGGGTTTGAATATGCTGATTTAAAAATATGAGGAACGGTTGATCCTAAAGGTTATTCCTGCAACTTCCTGAAAGCTACCACAACCGGTTTTTTGTACTATTCAATGCTTTTGAAGTCTCCGATCTAAAACTCCATTATTTTAATTTTCACACCAACCGATTCCCACGTAATAACCGGTGTTTGATGTAGTTTTCGGTTACTATAAAAGAACCGATCAGATATATATCTTGGCAATCATCCAAAATACTTCATTTTTTTAAATTAACGGATTCACTTCGATACGGTGATCGCCTTGGCTTTGAACTGTCAAGAGCTGATTAGTTTGTGGAATTGCACTGTGGAGCCGTTTAAAAGCTAATCTAAAAAAAAACTACTTTGAAAAATGCTTGTTTTGCAAGTTTTTTCCCATACCTTGAAATGTAGCGGGTCGAATCCACTTCACAGGAATTCTAAGTTCAGAAGCGTTCTTCAGAACACTAGCAGTTTGATTTGATTCGGTACAGCAGTTCAAAAATTATAAGCGGATCACATACTTACAGGCTGACTTCCAAAACGTCAATCGCTTTGTGTTTGAACAAAGCATCATATTTCATAACGCCGCAGTACAATAATTATACAATGTATACCATTTCAAAACGCCGCCACCAAACATTTTTTATGCAGTAAGAAAGCAAGCAAGTCATCGGTTTTATAGTTGGTGCATTGCTTCGGAACTTTGCATGTGTATGGGGTTTAAATACAGTAGCAATACTATATACAAACTTTGTATACGAACGTTTTGGAAGTCAGCCACGCACACAGCCACAGCCACACGCACACACACACACACACAAACACACAAACACACAGGCATAGTGGCAGGATCTGAAAACTAGTCAGGAAAACTCCTCGAATCTTGGAGATCTGATGAGAACTGGATTTTTTTAAACAGATAAAATGAAAAACTTCTCGATTTTTTAAAGTTTTTACCTTCCGAAATAAGCAACTAAAAAAAATATTTATTCCTACACTCTAAAAAAAGAGAAATTGTCTGGACAGGGCAGATGATGAAGTATGAGAAGATAGAGAATTTCTCTATCTATTACACTGTCGGCAATTTTCAGCGTCCAGTGCTAAACTTTCATCATGGAAACAGGCAGTAGTTAACAAACACAATCAAGCAATAAAGCAGGTTCGAAAAATTCGACACTATATTCATAATTGACTATGGAATCCAATCCGCGGTTTGTAGCTTCGCAGTCTACGCATTAACTCTTTGAGATTATAAGATTGAAGGAATGATGTCAAATATATCCACTGTTTTTTTATTAAAAATATTAAAGGCCTCTGTAGTGTTACCGAAAATTCGGTGAGGAAAATTTAAAAAAATTCAAGTTGTATCAGATCTACCGGGTGTTAAATTTTAAATCAGCTGATGATCAGCTACTCTGTTGATTACATTCCGTAGCAATTCGTCTAGCTAATTGTTGCAAATTTTAAAGCTTTTTTAAAATATAGCAAAAGCTAAATTATAGATCCCCAACATACATTTACAAAATAATGATCAAAATCTACCAGTTAGAAAAAAATGGCGTAGCAAATAAAACAATTTTTATTGAAATTCAGAATTTTCTTAGTTTTAGAAATATTTAGCTTGCGCTCTGTGCGAATATCTGGTAAAAAGTACTCTTCCTCTCTCTCTCTCCCTGATGACAATTTTTAAATTCCGAAAAAGCACTTAAAACAAGAAAAGCACGCTGTATATTTAGCAACAAAGCCTGAGTTTAACGTGCTTAATGTTATTTGGAAAAAAATTATTCACATGATAAAAGGATAGATTTGATCCTTTTATAAAGCAGAATACGTAAATTATGGGATATTGAAAAATATATAACAGACTATTTGGAGGTAAAGAAAAAGCAACGTAAAAATACTTTTGGCTTTTAAGTTTTAAAATTTGTGTCGTCATTTTAAACAAAAAGAGATCGACTTTAATTATCCAAGATACAAAAAAAAAAACGAACTTCTCGGAAGTCACTGTGTTCCCATCACCAGTACTCGTGTGTATTTACTGCGTGTAGTACCGCATATTTAGCTGCTCACCCATATTAAAAAAAATGGGGAGTAAATACATACTTGGGTGTATTTTCATCCATTTGTTGTGCTTGGCCGCCTGTTCATTATGAATTGAAACAATTTTTAGAAAGAACATCGAAAGGACTTTGCAAATTTTTTGTGAAAAATCGTTGTCTCAGGTGGTTTGGTTCCCCATAATAACAGCTCTTGTTAATATAAATTTAACTGAAAAAAAAGCATTAATTGTAAGTCTTGCGCCCTAACATCAAAATTGCTCGCGTCGGTAAAACGAAAAAGCACTAAAAATGATGTGAAAAGTACCGAGTTGACTACACGGATTTTATCATCTGATTTTAGGTTAAGTTTGAATTAAATTCTGCACAGTGGGAACCCAAAACTGTTTTCTTTTTAGTTTCATATACTCGTCAGCTTAATCACATTATCTAGAATTAAATAAAATGATTTCAATTATTTCCTTGTTTGTAAATAAAATAAATATATATTTTCTTTTCTTCTATCATTTCAGTTGCACTTCGAAAGTTTGCAAATTCGAAGAAAATAAAACACATTTTCGGCAACAAAGAAATACAATTTTCTAAAGCAAAATTCAACAATTTAGAAGCAACAAATAAATACAAATAGAAAAGAAAGAAAAAAATAGCAAACAGTTAAAGAAATAAACCGCTGCAGTGTTTATCGAATAACGAAAATCGATCACATTTAAAGAAATAATGGATGGCACTTAAACGCAAAGTGTTGCAAATTTTATTTTCGCCAAGACAACATATTCAAAAAAATATATCTGCAAGTCATTTGGAAATTGACAAGAAAAAAAAGTGAAAAGATATCCGTATTTCTTTGTAAAGCCGAAGTAAGAAAAGAAAATCAAGAATATTTCTGAATCTAATCTAGTCCATAAAATCTCCTGGTTGTTGCTGCTGGCCAAAGTTAGAAACATATTAAGCGTGTTAGCCGTGATCTGTGTGTTGCCTGTTATTGTTGTTGTTTTTGAATTGGAGTTTGTTGCTATTGTTGCTGCTGCCGCTGCTTCTGCTTGTGTTAAAAGCCATTGAATTTTCCAACAACCAGTTGCCAGTAAGTGATTTTGAATGGTGTCTGAGGATACGAACTGGAATAGCAGCGACACCATGTCGGATACGGACATGCACGATTCGAAAAATGACATTTGTGGCGGTGCATCCAGCTCCAGTGGCAGCTCTGGCACCCCACGAACCAAACCGAATTGTGCACGTTGCCACAATCATGGCTTTAAAATCAAATTGAAGGGCCATAAACGCTATTGCAAGTTTCGCAATTGTAATTGTGAAAAATGTCGTTTGACTGCTGATCGTCAACGTGTTATGGCACTACAGACGGCATTAAGACGTGCCCAACAGCAGGATGAGCAGCGCATCTTACAAATGAATGAAGTGCCGCCGGTGGTACATCCACCAACAGCTTTGCTTAAGGCCCACTATCACCATCATCATCAGTTGCAGCATCACATAACAGAACAGCTGCATCACCATCATCATCCACATTTGGTGGATGCTACAGCAGCAGCTGTTGTGGGAGCTGTACCGCCGCATCATCATCATCACCATCATCATGTGTCACATGCTGCTGCGGCTGCTATAAGTACAATACGTTCGCCTCCACACAGTGATCACGGTGCTAACGGTGTATCGAGCGCTGGTGGTGGCGGTGGAAATGGAGGTGGTGGTGGTGTCAGTAGTGGGAGCTCTGGCAATATTGATCGTAATACAGCTACCCTAAATGGTTTGGCTAGTAGCAGCAGTGTCGCTTCAAGTTCAACAATTGTTTCGTCGCATCATGTCTCGCCGGATCAACATCACCACAATAATCAACACCATCATCACCATCACCCCCATCCTCATCTATCGGGCGTTAGCGCAACTGCACAGTCGGTTGACAGTTCTTGTGATTCGTCCTCACCATCGCCATCGTCAACATCGGGAGCAGTTTCCTTGCCACTCATTCGTAAAGTTGTACCGGATCATCATCAAAATGGTGCAGACATGTCTATAGGTAAGTGGAGATCTTTTTTAAGTTAACTGGCCCTTAATGCGTGTAGAATTGTTTGAATGTTGAGGTAAAATACCTCTAAAATTTTATTTACTTACTGTAGGGTTAGCGTTAGCTTAAGCAGGGTTTTTGCCTAAAATACCTTAATTAAAAATACCTTAATTTTTTGCGAATTTAAGTTTGAGGAAGAAATGAAGCTGAATCACAAAAGGGATATTTAGATTCCCCTAGTTGAACCATCGAATGGGATTGATGAGTGGATTGTTGTGAACAATTGGCGGGACTAAATATTGGAGATACCATATCTCTGTTATAGAAAACGTTCTTTTTGTTCTCTGCCTCGTTGGAAAGAAATATTTTGAAAATAGGCGGTATATTACCGCATTCGATATCGATTGAAATTTTAATACAAATTATATACGAATTTCGATCGACAGCGAATGCTGCAATTTGCCCCCTCAACTGACTGTGACAAAATTTCTTTTAAATAAAAACCATATAAAATAAAATAATGAATTATTTCCTTTGGACCAATAGTAATTCCTCTTACAAGAAAACAGTAAAATGAGGATTTTGAAAGCAAAAGAAAAGGAAAATTTGTTGAAACAGATATCTTAGGCAGTGCCAGAAGGGAATTGAAAAACTTTTCACTAGAATAAAATAAGTAACTTACGTTTTGATTTAAGCTCTTTGATCAGATACAGGGAGAAAAAAAAAGGCAATGACCGCCAAGGGTGGTTCGAATTTAGTTTAATCTGCAGGTGCAATTTTCGATCAGTTTATCCAAAAATATGTGGCCGTATATCGGCAAAAGTCCGAGGAATGTTGTCTTCCAGGTGGTCAATCATTTTGATCTTATCGGCGAAGACTATATCCATGGGGATATTCACATATCCCCACAAAAAAGTCTAGCCTTTTCCCAGGCTCAAAACGTGAAATTGTGCAGAAACGTTTCCTTCAATCATAGTTTTTCAATTTCTAAACAAAGCAGTCAATAGCCATGCCTCTTAAGCGCCCAACATTGACTGTAACCTACTGACCAGCATCGTTTTGAAAGAAGTACGGATCAATGATTCCACTAGCCCATAAAGTGTCAGTGTCTCAACATACACTTAACGATTATCATCACTCCAAATAAGGCAGCTTTTTTTACTGACGTGTCCTTTCAAACAAAAGTTGGCTTCGTCGCTTAACAAAATTCGTACAAAATGTATTTCGAATAAAATATGAATCCACAATTCATAATCGTTATTCAGGTCTCAGTCTAAACTAAACTTAAATCAGCTGAAAGCTGACATAGTGGCCGCCAGTTAAAAAGTTTTATATGTCCATAATAAACACCCTTTAGTAATTGTTTCATTATTGCGTCACAAAAACTACAATATGTCTCCAGTACCTGCATTTTGTTTCAGCCGTTCATCAAACAGATCATGTTAATCTTTTGTTGTCAACTTCACTAAATAAAAGCCTTTTTGTAATAGAATAAAAACAAACTGACAACTTTCGTGTGATAAGTTGACCTTTTCCACTGTTTCTTTTGTTTTGCATCGAAAATCTGTTTAGTCAACTGCTCATTACAGTGGCGTAAAAGAGGTGGTAATTAGAAAGCAAATTTGCTAGACATTTTTTAAATTTGTAGTGGGGAAGTACACTCAACTTCACACTTAAGAGTTCTTAAAAAAAACGTTCAGATGAAACTGTAAACAAGCGATTTTTATTTAGCCGTTTTAAAGTAAATTCTAAAAAGAGCCTTTTATTTCTCCCAAAACATAGAGTTTTATTATTTTAATTTTCCGATACGGAACTTGGAAATTTAAAAAAATCGGGAAGTTTTACTTCGTTTTGAAGAAATCGAGCTCTAACCAGATCTCATATTTTTAAGGTCCCAACAAGCTTCCCCGACTCAGTCTGAGAGCCCGTCACTAAATGTGCGTGCGTGTGTATATACTTAAGTGTCCTACTTATAACTTTTCAACGGCTGATCCCAATCAAACGAATTGGTAGTGTTCTAAAAAGTCGCTTTTAAACTTAAATTTTCTGTGAATTTATACCGATTCGAAACGTTATATATTAAGATTCTTAAAATCACTTTTCACTTTTTTTGGAATAATTTTTTAACAAGATCGATTTAACAATCCCGGTAAAGCGAGTCGAAATTGGTTTAACCGTTCGTCAGATATAGTAGACGAAAATATTAGAATTATTTCTTTAAATCTGCGAAATTATATAGCTGATCAGTTAGTTTTCTCGATTCTTTTAAAGTAAACGAAAACTACATCAATCACCGAGTATCACGTAGAAATCGGTTCGTTTGAAAATTAAAAAAGTAGTATTTTAGATCGAAGAACATAAAAGTAATAGGATAAAAACCTGGTTACGATAGCGTTGCAGTTTAAAGGCCCAACTAAAATATGCGTACGCTAGCGCAGGCGAATACATACAATCAAATGTGTGCGACCATAATTTGCTTTGCTAACTTTTCTTGAATTTAATTTTCCTACGCATTGAGCGAAACTGATCGCATTTTCTTTAAAGGCCAACTGTTTGTTCGTTGTTATTGATAATTACTTTTAGATACACACATACCATAGACTGTGATACGTGGACACAATAGAAGCTGCAATGTACGCCGAAATCAATTCTACAGATAATTGAATAAATAATGTCAAAAATTAATGGAAACATTAAATGTTTATCGTTTGTTTATTGTATATATATTATAGTGTATTTGTGTATTTTCCTACCATTTATGATACGTTGCCAACCACTTGCACACATTGTTGTACTTTCCAATTTATTTCTTAAATTACTTTCTAAATTGGTAATAACCTACTTGTGATAATATATTTATGTATGTATAAATTGAAAATATTTATATATGTATTTACATGTTATGTATATATCATAAATTAGTTTTTGCAAAAGTGCATTGCTTTACAACTGAGTGTAAGTATAATATAGCCACACAAATGTTCGCTTATGTATTTGACAGTCTTTTCGTCGAGTTTTGACAGTAGCTAAAGCTAGCCTACGAATATTATAGTTGGGTCTTAGGGTCACCCCTTCTCCGTATTGTTTTTACAATGAAACGATTACACTGCGTTGGGTCTCTGTTTAAATAAAGGGCCTGTTCGTAAATGCATCACAACTCTGCACAATATGATTATTTTGCGCTTCCACTGCTGATGTTATTGTTTGCTCATTTTGTTCTTGCATTTACGAAAGGAAAATTTTATATCTTTTTATTGTTTCTTCCAATAAACTTCCTCCATATCCAATCGTGTCCTGATTAGTACTCGACATATCTTTTCTTCACGTTCGAGTCTTAATAGAAAAAAAATTAAATAAAATAAATAATAAAAACTAAACAAAATCTATATTCCCATTCATTGCATCAGCCATTTTTATGATTAGTTTTTTGTATTTACTTGCGCATAATATGCTTCAGTGTTGCATTTTCGAACAGTTGGGATATGAAGTGTTTCCAATTTTTGCATTTCCGAACGTTATGCGCATAATATGCAGCGCAATGTTGCCTTTACGAACAGTCCCAATTTGATTTTTATATGCTGATGAGAGAGAGCAAACTCCTCTAATGAATTCAAAATTAAACTCCTTAAAAGTGTTTTATTTAATGACGGAAAAATAAAACTCTTTTTATTAAGAGTTTCGTCCCACCTCTTATTTTTAAGTTGAGAAATAACTGTTTCAAATGGATATTTTGTTTGTGAAGTCAAAAAAATAACTGTTATAAAATACTTTTTCCTGCTTAATACACAACTTTTATTTTTGTACTTCAAATATAAAAAACTAAATAAAATAAATTAATAAAAAATTTGATGTTTAATCAATTAGTAAAACCTGGTTATTTACCATCTCATTGACTTGTTGAATTATGCTTTTTACCAGAGGCCACAATATAAATAATTCACGACACTGATTCTTAAGTCAAAAGTGACATACAAAGTGTGGTGCTGCCACATTGCAAAATATGAGACACGACAGCACTCCCATGAAGTGTTTAAAGTCCCTGTACAACTCAATCGTTAACGTAAGAAAAATTCAAACGGGGCGGAATTTATAAATTGGCTCATAATTCGCCAATTAAAATAACACGTTTGTAATCTTTGTAAATAATGACTGTAATTTGAAATAGTGAAATAAAGCAGTGCAAGTATTTTCCAGAGACTCACATATAAATAAGTTTGTGTGTGTGTGTTTGTATGTCCGTATCCCATTCCAGTAAGTAAATAAAGACCTCCTGAGGATATTGAGGATTGTGTTGCTTCTGTTTGACGTTGATGTCCTTATTAAGGCTTTTTGGGTGGAAAGAATATGACATTAGGAACTCTATCGTTCCAGGATCTATAATTAGTAAATTATACTCTTTTTTAATAGATACAATTCACTTTCCTGTTGTTCGCCGATTATTTTCTCTACTTCCGTCCCAGTAAAAATGTTTGAAATGTTGTGCAAGTTTATTCTGATTGTTTTATGCAGCTTTTTTTCCATTCAATGCTGCAACTTATAATTAAATTTAATTTGTTTTTCATAAGCCACTGACTGGGCCGTTGGCATTTTTTTCGTTTTATTATTTTTTTAACCGCTGATTACATGCATCAGTGTGAATCCTCATAATTTTATGCGATACGTACGTACATTCACTATCTTCTTTTTTTGTATCTGTTGCTCTTTTTCTTCTTTTGTCTTTGTTATTTTTCAATTTAATTTAATGGAGTTATTTCTACCTGTCTTACGTTTAATTGTAGTCTACATATTAAATGAAGCATTACAAGTGCTTAAGTCAGTCATATTTGTACTGTCAGTCATATTTGTAATTGAAAAATGAAAAAGAAAAAAAATGTTGGCTATAGAAATATGTAGATCCACATACGCATTCGAAACTCCGCCCATTTTAGAGACGAAAAGGCGTGTCATCACTAATGCCTGTTATTTAATTGGAATGAAAATGATTGTAATCATCAAGATTGATAGAAAAATAGATTACGAAATGCCCGTGATTTCCCCTTTGAAAGGGTTGCCAATCCATACGTTCCGCAATAATGTTTAGGGTTGCATTTTTATCTTGTACGATTAATATTTTAATATGTACTTACTAGTTTAATTGGATCAGTGTTCCTGTTAAGTTTGCATTTTTGTTAACCAAGAAAGCGTTTTGGTAGATTTTTTTTGGGCTGATGAGTAGAAATGCTTGAAAGAGGTATTTTGCCAATGATTTGTTTATTTTGTGCGTGTGTTAAAGTAAATGTTTTTAAAGGGTTTTCTTATCTTGGTAAACGACATGTATTGAAAAATCGTTTGTAATATTTTTTATAATGTGAATTTCTATTATGAATTATAACAGAGTGACTGAATCAACATTATTTGGTTTTTAGCCCTATTACGTTTCACAAGTTGTTTTGTGTGGCCTAATAAATTGTAACAACTACTACTCCAGTTGACCTGTAACCCTTAAAAATATATAAAACAATGTGGTAACATTTCAAGGATTTTTCCTCCTTTTTCTCAGGGAAAAAACCCTTTGAAAACTACCTGCAATAAAATACAATGTAGGACGTTTTCCTGATTTCCTAGAAATTAACAGCCCTTCACGTTTCAAACATTATTTTTGAATGCACCCTCAATAAAACGATTTTGCATTTTCTTAATTCTTGGAAAAATAAATTTATGCAACTTTTTGTTTTGCCCTAAGGCCTTAAAAGTATTGAAAATAACATAGGGGTTTTCCCCTTTAAAAAACTATTTGTAATAAAATGGAATGTAGGAAATCTATTTCCGAATACACCCTCAATAGAACATTTTTGGATTTTCCCAATTATTTATTGGAAAATATACATTGAATTTTTTCTAAGAAATCGTAAAAAGTTGCCTCCTTTTTTTAGGTAAATAGTCATGGCTTGTTATGAAAATAATTTTTTAATTTATAAAATTATTTTTTAATTGAAAAATGTTGCATAAATAAAACAAACCGTTGCACAGTGAACGGTCCCCATAGTAAAAGTGGAAAAAAATCGAAGGAGTTATGGAAGCTTAATGAAATTTTTGGCACATATCTCTCTTGGTCTACTATTTGCGAAAATTAATAAAAATGTTTAGAAATCCTTTTATTTTTCCGGTGCGGGGACAATGAAATACCAAAAATTCCCCCATTTTAGTAATTACTATTTTTTGGAAATTTAATCTGTCATTTCACATACAAAATGATACAGCGTGATAGTTTTCTTATGAAATAGAACCAATCACTAATTATTTAGGGTTGCCGTATACCTTTTTTAATATAACATTATCTTAAACTTTTTAGTATTTTTTTGTTTACAGTTTTGAAAACAACCATTGATATTCAAATAACATTATATGAATAGGGTTGCCAAATTGACAACACTAAATATTTCAAAATTAAATTATTATTTAAGATAAAGAACATATTTATATAAAGATTAATAATAAAGTAACAAACAAATTCAAATAACACAACAATTGAAAACAAATGCTTAATGACTAAAATAAGTTTCTGAGTCCGAATCAGTGTTGAAATATTCATCTACTATTATGTAATTACTAATTTCTTGATTATTGTAGAAATACCTGCTTGTATTTTTTATATTTCTACTAGAAGAAACGAATGGATCAGAAGAAATTAGGAGTTTATTAATTAAATCTTGGTTACAATTTTCTCTGCTATTTTTTCGAGTGCACTCAAGTCTGCTCTTTTTAACTCTTTCATAGTTATTTAAATATATTTCTCGAGTTTCCTCCGTTAGCTGTTTAAATTAAGATATATGTATTTATAGGTTTTCCAGAGTATAATGTTTTTAAGATTAAATTCAAATTATATATCAATTTTTCATTAACTCCTGTAATCTTGGACGATTTTTAGAATTCGTTAAAAAATTTCCGAGCTGTATTGCCATCATTACTAGTGCCAAAAGTAGACTTCACTTTATTAATTGTTAATCCCGCCTCAGATCGAAATTTATCTTACATTCGTTTTTTTCTTTTATTATACAGTGTTTTCTTACCATTCCTAACTTGCCAAGTCTTAAAAGGCAAACGACACGTAGTGTGTAACATGCTCTTAATGCATCAAAGCAAACAATGTAGAGGTGGAATTCCATTTTTATAATGGTCTTCGTTGGGAGAATAAGTAATGCTAAGTATGTTAATATCTTTAGGTTTAGCTTCGACGCCGACTTTTTGACAGTTCTCGCTTAAGTATGTATTTGTATCAATAAAGGGTTGGTTTCACATGGTGTCCAAATATGTGAGCATAAATTTTGTATGTGTTAGAGTGATCCTACTTGGTATTCTTTGGTTTAAAGCATCATACACTATCAAAAATTAAAAATATCAAGTGATAGTTTTAACAAAAATATAAAATATGGATGATTTTTAAAATCATTATATCTCAAAAGTTGGCATAGAAAACACCTAAACTTTCTTATACATATTTTAGTATAAATATATCAGAAAATAAGATTATTGATTCATAAAAGTCGTTTTGTGATGTGCCTACTTTTTCGGGTCGAATGAAGCTGACTATTTTTTTTGTTTAAGTACATATTTTGGCTAATTTCTTCACATTTTTTCTTACAGTGTTGCTATATATATTCGAGTTTTAGGACATTTTCATTGTTTCTGCTACATTCCTGAATAAAACAAATATAATTGGAAGCATTTTTATTGAAAAATGAATTTATTATATGCATTTTTCCAAATCCATTTTTTTGTTACTTAAAAGTTATGAAAATAGTTCGATTTCAAGGCCGTATAACTTTTATATGTGTAACGCACATGAAAAATCAAACCACCTCTGGAATCGTGGGAGCGTCAGCTTTTTTTTTGATTTTTTTCCACTACACAACTTACTGTGCGTTGATCTAAAAAAGTGAACAATTCTAAATCAAAATAAATAATTTTGCCCGAAACTTTGTAAGTCTTATCTGAGACGTGGCGACCCAAGAATTAAAATTAATTCTGACTGGTCGAAAAAATATATGTTATATTTCGATAAAAGTCGAGATTTTTAAATTAAATTTAATTTCATATAATAAAAAAAAATAATCTTTAATGGAAAAACCGCGTATAATGTGTTTAAAATAAGAAAATGTGTGCAAAAAAATTGAAGCAAAAGTTAAACTTGAAGTGTACAGTGGGCAAATGCAGACAAAATGATAGTCAAAAATCATTTGAGCAATTGTGTGAAAAATTCATTTTGTGCGTGTTGTTAATTAATTTGTTTGGCACTTGAAATAAAAAATGAAAATGAGATGTTAAATAATATGTCGCCAATCGAGCGATTGGCAGAAATACACACTTGCCATTTCAAAAAGGGCATAAATTTAATTTGAACTTATGGCGTGTTCTTTTCTGGAAAAGATGTAACATTTTTTCACCTCTTTTCTGAAAATTGAGAATATGTTGGAGCTTTAAAACAGAAATAATTTTTTATAAGACATCTTGAAATAATTTCTAATAAATTCTGTATTTTCAAATGACATGATGTGACCGTTTTATATTAAAAAGTGTAAGAAATGTTGCATTATTTTTTTAGAAAAGATAATTCCAGTAGAAAAATATCTTTTTTTAATGTAAAACATTTATTTCACAGGCATTATTCAATCAAATAACGCATTGAACATGGAATCGTTATAATATAGAATACGTCTTAACATATCGCCCAAATCGGAATGTTCTTGCGAATTTTTTTTTTTGGCATAATAAGGGAAGGCTTCATGACCATCCCGATCGTCAAGAATTTAACTATATAGACTTCGGCTATATATTTTGGGGTAAAACGAAAGCGTCTTAGACACTAATGCAAACGCAGAGGTAGACAATACTCCCGATTTGGAGGACGCACATGATTCTTTAACAGGTAAACTTAAACAGACAATTTGAAATCATACAGTTTTTAAGGTTTCGTTTGATTTCTTAAGGTAAAACACTTAAGAGCATTAATCCCAGTATAGAGCAAGACATTTTACCGCATCAAAATTATGAGGAATAGCTGGAAAACCTGAATTATGGTGGTTGGGAGAACTTGGCCGGCCATATTTGCCACAAATTAAAAAATGAACACCTCAGTCTTGCCGCTAAACCTCTAGAGGACTCGACACACGCATGGGTTAGACATCTAAATGAAGTTTGGTTAGGTTAGGTAATGAGGCCATGTGTCGAGACAATGCACTTGGATCGGTTTATTCGGTCCCGTTGTGACACCCTTAAGCAGAGGACTACTTGTGAGTTGTCATCTGCCGTATTAAGCCATACTATGGACACTAGAAAGACCGATATTCTAACAAGCTCCACACTCGCCAGGCTATCTAGTTGCCCTCTTAGATCCGACAGTAAAGTTTTTAACGGAATCTTCAGGAAATTAAAGTTTAAAATCCTGTTCCCTGTCACCGACATGGGAATGGAAAAGTCCGAGAAAGAAAGGTTTTGGTATGCCAAAGTTTAGATCAAAATATGAAATTTTTACTTTAATGAGTGAAATCATTTGAATTATTGAAGTGAAATTTTTGACGAAAAATTTCGAAGCTTTAAATTAACTTTCAAGGCTGATCTATTTATCAGGTTTTCAAGAACTTAATTTATAACAATTTTTTTCATCGGTATCGGTTGAGGAGTGCAAGAGATTCTAAAGAAAAGATACTGTTTTTTAACTACTTTAGATCTGGTTAAGTTTTTTTGCAGCTTACTCTGTGTTGGGTTTTCGGTGAATATAAATTCTAAATCTGATAGTCTTTCCAGTGTATTCTTCGTACCATCCATTCATTTCAAAAAGTCTAAAATCGTCAAAACAAAAAATATAACGACTAGAAAAAATTTGATGCTCATAACCTGAAAGGTGGCAAAAAAGTTATGATTAAATCATAATCATGAATTCAATAACTGCATTATCGGTTCCTTTTGATTATAAATAAATTACAAGACATTAATTTGATACAAAAAGCGAGGCATTCGATAAGTTGACACAATCAGTTCGGATTTATCGGTAAATTGCTGCACACTAGTCGACAGTTGTGCACTATTTTTCAAGGTCTTTCACGGAGCTCAGTTTCGGTAAATGCTGGAATATGATAATCGAAATCAAAACTTTCGAGCTGCCCAGATTTCGGGCTTGTATTCACACCACACAAACATTTGGATGGGCGAGAAAGATTTGTGACAAAGAATACATTTTTAATTACATATTTTAGTGGATTGGAATTTGTATGATTGTTAAAGGTTATATTGTTGTTGTATATTCGGCCCAAAAGTTTGGGTTTGCACAGGAATGAATGCTACTCACGCAATGCTTTATGCTGGAAGAACAAAAGCATGGGATGTTGTTAAGAGGACGAATGAATAAATATGACAAAATGGAAAATTTTTAACACCCATTTTATTTTTTAATTCACCGATAAACTTTTGCTAAAGGACCGATAAAGAAGATTTATAGTGCTCTCTTTAGCACATGATAGTATCACTTGATGTTGCTAATGATCAGCGATCACGCAATAATACAGACCAGAAGTGTTCGCTACCATATTAACGACTGATTGGTGAAGCGACTTAGATAAATACAATAAATTTTAAAATGTTTTAATGTGATCAATTGCTATTTTTATCCCTACTTTTAGCGAGTACTAAACTCAGTGCCAAAAGGCAGTATTAGAATTATCTGATTAAATAATTCCTACTTATTATTCGTAATATTTGTTGACATCTGAAGCTTTAACATATTCTGAAACAATTCCTTATTTCAAGGCAAATATATATCGGAAACAAAATAGGCTGAAAAAAATCATCATTCTGGCAACGCTGCATTGGCCTACTCCCTATCGTTTTAGCGCTTCTTTTAAAGTTATTAAATTGACTCAGCTGGTTTGCACGATTCAGGCCAAAGGCCACGTATCGAAATATTTAATTTAAATCCCTTAAAACTTTGATTAATACCTCATACTTGATTTCCTCTGCAACACATAAAATCAATTACACGATCACTTCTCTGTTTCATAAACAACTTCGTAAATTAATAAGAAATCATTATAAAAATTATAATTGAAAATGCAAAATTTTGCAAAATATAACAACGAAGCATACTTGGAAATTAAATTACATCAATAAGTAAAACATTATGGAAATTTGTTTTCTTTATTTTTATTTTTTATTTTTATTTAATAAAATACAACATAAAAATGCAACGAACTTGTATCTGTTGTTGTTATCTGAAGGCATGTTCATCAGATATTAAGTCTTGACTTCTTACATACACACACGTATGCAGCACAATTATTTATGCATGATTTAGTTTGCGCCAGCAAAAAAACGGAATAACAATTAACCCATGAGTGTGGTGGCCCAGGAAAGGGTGCTGATTATCAATCAAGTAGGGCAGATATTATTAGAAAAATAATTAAAAAAAAAGAAATCCATTAGAACTAATTTGATTAGACAGCATGTGTAACAACTGTTTGGTGTATACAAACAGAGAAAATACTTTTTATATAAACATGGAGCACACCGGCGTCTTACAAAAGTTTACAGAATTTTAGACAATCGACACTGTTTTTGTATTTATTAAAATAAACTAAATGAAATGGAATGAATAAATACGGCCGACACTTAACGGGTTAAACTTTGAAGACAGGGAATTATTACACCTGCATGTCATCATCGTGCATCATGTGCGATAATGAATTTTTGATGCCACTTACTTGTTGGCATTAATCGTAAATTAGTTATTTGTTGTTATTTTAAATAAGATATTAAAGTTTGATAAACTTTTAAATTTTATTTTTTATATTTTAATTTAAATAAAGTTATTTGGAGAATAAAGAAATAATACGGCACAAGAAGGTGTGCGCAAAAGAAATAATAAAATACTCTCATATTAAGAAGAGCAAATACATATTAACGGAATTCAACGATCTTAAGCCGAGATCATTGGACTGGTAGAACTTCTCATACCGTAAACAACAACAGCTGTCTTGCTAAGGCAATACATAATGCGAACTAGCGCCCACAGTGGGGAGGCAGTTAAATACGTTGTATTAAATGCAATTTTAGCTTTAAACAGCAACTTTTGTGGTTCTGTTTTCAGTATCTCATCGTCCACCAATTTTGCTGTAGGGTGCAGCATTTCAAAGGCATTTTTGTGCAGATTTGCACAATATAATTTTTTTTTTCAATTCCTGTAAAAATTTTTAAAAAGAGGCTTTGCACTTGCAAACAAACATACACGTTTCATTGAATTGTTCACAGCTCAGTCCATAACTTTTTATGGCTGGTAGTGGACCCAATTGCTTTCCTTGTTGTCTTTTTGAATATGGAAGAGAACAGCTGCATTCGCTACTTCACCCAATAAACAGTTCTGTGTAATTAAATTTTCAAAGCAGATTTCAAGTAAATGTTGATCGCTGCTACGCCTCATGTGGGTTATATGATGGGATCAATTTCGCCATACTCTCTATAACATATCGGCTGGTTTTTCACTCACAAACTCCTCAATATTATCTTTCAGTGCGTCAACAATTGCGGGCTTGTCTCTAAAGATATAAAACTTAACACATACCCTTCTAAAATACTCTACAGGCTAAAATTTACCTGATCCAAAATTTAAATAAACTGTTTTCCAAACTACGCTCTTAAATGGGCTGTGTGGTACAAATAAGTCCAGCTCTTCTTTTTTGAGCAAAATATATTTATAAAAATCGTAACGCTTGCCGTTCACAGCAACGTTCATAGCTCTTCAAACATTACGGTCCAATGACGTCACTGGTCAATAATCTACGCTAAACAGTACATTTTTTCGAGATGCATTCGTAGTTTTTTGTTTTGGACTTACACTCAGGTTATGACTCCAGATGTACTAGAAATTAGGGGATAGTGTTAAAAGAACAGACTAGAGGATAGAGAATCTCGTTCTTATTATTTTTACTTTTTTACTCCGCCCGTTAGTATTTTTCCTACAGGTACCGCCGAAGTAGGGTGCTGTATTCAGCTATTTTAGTACATGGCGGTGTTAGTACATGGTCGTATTGTTCAGCGACCAGTGTTATGCAGTGTCATGCCTCTCTTATTGAGACAAGACGAAGACAATTCACCCAATCCTGCAAAAAAAATTGGATACCGTTTTTATGACTGAGTGTGGAGTCGAAGTCGGGATCTAAGGCGTTGTGGTCTTGTGTTTAGCCGACAGCACCCTCACACCAAATACGCGAATTTCGGGTGTTTACGAAATGAGCTCCGTCGGTGAACACGAACATGTATTTTCATAATAAAATTCAATAATTTGTAAGCGGTAGTCGATTGATTGTTAAATTGTTGACCAAACTGAACATGTTTCACAGTAACATGTCACACGAAAACAGCTGAGATGCCGAAAACAGCTGACCTGCCGAAAACAGCTGACCTGCCGAAAACAGTTGAGCTGCCAAAAACAGTGTTGCCTTACACAAATTTTTTATAAAATCACTCTTGTTATAAAGTCATTAAAAACATTTTTTTCGAAAATAAAAAAAACCCGAGGTTACGGTTGCCGTATAACACGTAGAGTCATCGTCAGAAATCATGATTTGCCTGAATCAATATTTTCAAGAAAAATCTATTAATTGTGATGTGATCTCCGTCTTTATTTGAGGAGAAATAATGGTTTCAGTTTATAACGCAAATCGACCGCAAGGAGTTTATCGATGGGCAATTTCATTGATTAAAGAACCGGATTCCTCTTTAGGCCGTGTGTGTTGCATTAAACACATTCAGTACAGCAGTCGACAGACTACAAACCCGGCAAAAATAGAAAACATGAGCGTATGTGACAACGATTATTTTCACTACGACAAGCAACACGGTTACACGTTTGTAGTCCATGCTGTTTTTGTGGTTGTGTCCAATTAAACTAATTTCTAGTTTGGTGAGTGACACTGAGCAGATACAATGTTGCCAGTGTGATATAAATGAGTTAAATTACTGTAAACTTGAAAATATATTGAAAACTAAATACAAAAACAAATGACGAGCTATAATTCTAAGCAAACGAAATAATTTCTTGTCATATTTTGTGAGGTTTAAATATATTTAATGGGAATAACAGTATTTAAGAAAATGCACGTATATGAAAGCGGCAATATTAGCTTATGTAGAGAATTCTACCACAAAAAACAACTCATGGTTATTGATTTGGAGGTGGCGTTTTCAAAATAATTTAGTAAATGACTACACAGGGACAATTGCAGCTAGCGGCCTTTGCAGTCGGTAGCCTGCCGTGGTGAATGTGTTTAATCTCTATTAATGACTGATAATCCAACTAAATAAGTATTATACGGCAACGTTGTTTCATCGTAAATATTTTCATGACGATATGCCAAGGTATAGTAATCTAAATATGAAAGTAATACATGATGTCACTAAATATCGTTCTGCCGCTGAATTACACTTCCAAAATGCTATTTTTGTTTTAAATAAAATTTTTATATAGAACGATATCTAGTGACATCGTGTGACAGGCAGTAAGACATGTTCAGTCGTGTGGCCATGGCCATTATAACTATTTTGCTTATCATAATATCTCTACAGATCACTGGTATCAGCAGATTAACTTGAATTAAAAATAAGAACATGAGAGGTGATGATCGTTTATTATAAATTTAGGAATAAATTATATTATTAATTCTCACCAACAAAATGCGTCAGATAATACCCGAACAATCAGAAACTAAAATAATAAAATAATGTTTAATAAGAAGAAAAAAATAGAAAATTAAAAAAACAAATTAATTAAAACAACGTTCCATTGTGGTGCGAATTGCACGCACTTCAAATTAATTCAATCTTCACGCATTTGTGGAATGCTGTTTTTATTTGCTGCCAATACGATAACAAATACAACAGCAACAAGTTAAAAGAATAATAAACACGCTCTAGAGCGGCTAATATAGACGGTTAAATCTTAGCCCTAAAAGGGCATTTCATGAAAAAATTTTAACGACCAGTTGAACTTTGCAAAGTTTTGTACACGTGCAATAAAAAATATTTAATAAACGGATAAAAATGTCACACTTTCAATAGTCGCTTAAAGTGGGCTACGCAGTGTTGCTCAGCCAAATTTCAACATGTTTCCGAGCAAAAATAGTTTTATCAAAACTCGCTAAAATATTTAAAACGTTTTACATGCAGTTGCTTATTCATAAGGACTTGCAAACTTGTTTGCCGTTAGTTCAATGCAAAATGTAATGGTTGCTACAAACACCGAAAACTTGGCAGCACTGCAAAGATAAATTTTCCCAATAAATAAAATAAAAAAGTAAGAAAATCCCTCTGGTTTGGATATTTTAAATCCGGATATTTTCCAACAATGATTTGGTACGCACTTTTTTGCTGGCATTTCCTACTGGGTCTTTTAAAAATCAGTTCCAGCGGAGCTTTACAATATAAAGTTGTGGGGCCAAACTTACATTTCTAATGTATGTTAAAGTGGATTCATTCGTGCAAAGGAACTTACATAATTATTTTCCCCGTTTACTGGAAGACAGTCGTAACTCTTGAAAGAGAGAAATTAAAAAAAATCTTGTGTTTGCGTTTAATATAAATTTATTTTGAATATATAATAAAAAAGGAATTTTATAGAAGTTAATTAGTAGAACTAGAACGTAGCAGCCATCTGCTTTCATTTAATGGGTGTTTTTTTAGGTGCATGTTGAAACGATATTGAAAGACAGAAATATTGTTGGAATGAAGTTGATTAGAATATGATAACTAAATAATTTCTTGCAGTTTATTTTTTAAATGTAATTTTCGAGGCCACCGATCAGTCTCAGAGATGGTAAATTGAGTATAATTGTACATTTTCCACTCCAATTTTATAAAAAATAAAGTTTTATATTGGTACAACTTTTTAATTTTTCAAATAAAGAATTTGGTTAAATTGTCGAATTCCATATTTTAAATTATGTAGGCCTAATTTTTAAAAATGTATTCAGTTTTATACAAGGTTGATAAAACAAATTTTTAAAAAAAATTTTAAACTTTAATTTACTAGAGAATTAATTGTTTTTTAGTTCCCGCTGGGAAAATTTGAAATTTTCGAAAATCGAGAATTTGTTGATTTTATCCCGTTTAAAAATCGAGGTTTCATTAGATCTGCATGATTTGAGGTCTTAGGAAGCTTTCCTGACTAATTCTGAGAGCTCGTCAGTATGTGACCCGCTTCTAACTTTTGAACAGCTGAACCGAGTGGATCCAAACTACTAGCTTTCCTTAGATTTTGTGTAAATTCGTACCGATTTGACCCCGATTCATTTCATTAGGAAAACCCCGTTTTCAAAGTGTTTTTTTAAACAACTTTTAAACGGATCCATTTCACAAACCAACTCTTGACACTTAAAAACCTCATCGATCACCGCCAGCCGGTTCAAAATCGGTTGATCCGTTCGTGAGCCATCGCACATGAAAAAATTCGAAATAAGTGATTTGTTTTGAGAAACTCTAAAATTATATATCTGATCGGTTAGTGTTTTCGATGGTTTTATAGTCACCGAAAGCTACATCAATTACCGCTTATCACATGGGAATCGGTTGATATGAAAATTAAAACAATAGCTTTCTAGTTCGAAGAGGTTACGATAGCGTTGCGGTTAAAATTAGGGATGGTCATTCCATTGAATTTTTTTTTTTTTTTTTTTTTTTTTTTGAATTGTAATAATAAAAGAAATCTCGTGAAGAACAAAGTGAAGTTATTTAAAGTTGTTTGAGTAAATAGCTGAATATACAAAATAATAAATCACAAAGAAATGATAGCAAAGAAGAGTTGCCACTTTAAAAGAATAAGAACGATATTCTAAAGGAATTCCACAAAAAAACATCAGGGGCCAAACTACCGCATTTCGATATTGATCGAAATTTCAATACAATTTAAAAAGATATTTCGATGGATATTGAATGCCGTAATTTGGCTACAGCTGAGAAAGTATTAAGTTGCACCAAATGATCAGTTGTGTCCAATTGTACTTCTGAGTCTGAAATTTGTACCAAAAGCGGTCGAATTGTAGCAAATTTTGCAACCCTGGTTAGAAAACGAATTGCTGGCGCACTAAGCTGACCGCAAAGTGGACGGGTTGCTCTATGATCTTGGCCAATAGCTTTTTTCCTGTAAGTAAATTACCACAGTTTGTCATCAGCTGTTAATCAATCGATATCGATTTCTCTAGGAGCCTTTGAAAACTAAAATAAAAAACTTTAACTGAATTTGATATTTTTTAAACTTGAAAGAATCAATGAGTAGAAGGTTTCTATATCGGAATAGTTCTCGATTGTTCGTCTGAATCGAAATTATAAGAGTTTTGCAATACTTTTTTCGTGTTGATCTTTTTTTCTATAAATGAAAACTATAATTTAACGAATAAAATATGAAAGCACGATAGTTGACTTAAGACAGTCTTCCACAAAATGAATTGTATACTTATCATTTTCATCTGCAATAAACTCGTATCTAAACATTTTTATTTGAATAGTTAATTTGATATAAAATTAATATGTTTTTAACACGCATTTCCGCACTTGCGGAACAGCGAAGAGCAACCACTTGTTGTCTATTAAAACTTTAATGGCATTTGTTGTAGGAAGAAGGAGGCCGAAAGATAAAAATACTTCTGTTTGAACACACATTAAATCAAAATGACAAGACTAAAAAGAAAATGATAAATGGATTGCGATTGAAAGTATGAGTATCTGCAAAACAGCACGGATGACTTTTTCGTGCGACAACAGTGCAGACACAAAATCAGATATTTTCAAGCATTTTGTTGCATTTCAACTTATCGAGTCAGCAGTTTTGCTGTTGATCCTAAAGATGATGTCTGATGAAAGAAATTTGTAGGGTGTAAATAGAGACAGACTAAGTTTTGTTCTGCATAACAATTAAATGCTTGATGCCACTTGTTTGCTCAGTTGATGAAAGCTCAAATTTGTTGTAGAGTCAACATTTCATTGCCACTGATTAGACTGATTTGACGGTATGATGGACAAGTAGATTGATGTCATTTATTTGGCTCTCATCAAATCGGTGGATTTTCAGTTAAATTTTATACAATAAGTCTGACGTATACTGTAGAACTGTGCCGAACACATTCAAACGCTCGCTTTTGACAAGAACCTCTAATCAAACCCATTTAAATTACATGGGTTTGATTAGAGGTTCAAAAACTAGCGTTTGAGAGCGTTTGATTCAGTTCGGCACAGCTCTAGTATACTGATGATTTGTTGTCAGAGGGATGGAAATAGTGCTTTGTTAAGTTTAAAATTAATCCGCATATCCAAAACACGACCTAAATGGTTTTAGAATACATAAAGTCAAGGCTTTTTTCAAAATAGTACTTTTGCTCAAAATTAATTTTTCTTAAAAATAAATTCTTCAATCAGAACTTCTAAAAAGCACTTTTCCAAGAAGTGTATTATCCAATCAATACTTTTCCTAAAAGGTACATTCTCAAAAAGTACTTGTCCCAAACTTACCTATTTAGAAATTAGCTTAACCAAAAGGCACTTTATCCAAAAAGATCTTTTCGCAAAAGTTACCTTTTCTTCAAAATTAGTACATACTCACAGAATAATTTTATTTAAAAAGTGCTTTGTGCGAAAATTGCTTTTCCCTAAAAGTACATTCACCAAAAAGGTACTTTTTTCAAAAAGTATTTCTTCTAAAAAAAGAACTTCTCAAAAATGTACTTTTAGCAAAAAGTACCTTCTCTAAAAGATATTTTTTTCCAAAAGTACTTGATCCAAAAAGTACCTTTTTCACAATTACTTTCTTCAAAAGTTATATTTCCAAAAATAGTTTTTTTTCCAAAAAGTGCTTGTCTCAAAAAGTACTATTTGCAATAAGTTGTTTTCACCAAAAGTACTTTTGTTAAAAGTAATTTCTCCAAACGCCACATGGCCCAAAAAGATCTTGATCCAAACAGATCTTTTCGCAAAAAGTATCTTTCCCACAAAGTACTTCCCTAAAAAAGTACGTCTTCAAAAAAAGAAACTACTTTTCGCAAAAATACATTATCAAAAATGTGCTTTTCTTTAAAAGTAATTTCTCCAAAATTGCTTTTCAAAAAAGTATTTTTTAAAAGGTACTTTCTCTAAGGATATATCCTTTTTCGTACTTTCTTCAAAAGTTGCTTATCCCAAAAAGTTAATTTTTCGAAAAAGTACTTATTCAGAACTTTACTTATCCTAAAAAGTACAATACTTTCAAAAAGTACTTTTTGTATAAATAATTTTTCCCTAGGAACCAATTTTAAGTAAATAGGTAATATTGCGGAATAAGTATCTTTTGAATACAGTATTTTTACTTCCATAAAGTAAATCTCTGAATACGGCAAACCTAGAAATTATTCAAGAAGGTTTTTTTTTCCAAAAAGTACAACTCCCTAAAAATTTTTTTTCTATCGTGTATTCTTCGCCAACATTACTGATTTGTAAAAGGTATTTTTCCCCAAATTATTGTTCCCAAAATAACATTCTTCAAAAAGTACTTCGCGCAAAAAGTACTTATTCGGAAATTTGGTTATCATAAAAATACCACTATCAAAAAGTACTTTTTGCAAATATAATTTTTTCCCACGTACACAATTTTTAAATACATAAAAACCTTTTAATGTTGGCGAAAGAATCAAAGGTAATCTTGCAGGTACTCCACTAAACTCTGTACATATCTTAAGAGCGTACCATTTGTAATACAGCATTTAAACAAGCACTTTTTCTGAAATTTACGCTTTATTTTTCTAAAAATAAAATTTTTCTCCTTAAGTACCTTTTTCAAGAAGTGCCTTTCCTCAAATGGGCTCTTCTCAAAAACACCTTCTTGAAAAGTATCCTTTGAAAATAAATCTCTGAATACGGTAAAACTCAAATGTCAATCATATATTGATTAAAACCTTCTGGTTGCTCCCCTAAACTCTTGTCAAACTTATAATTCCGAAATTAAAATATAAATATTGTACTGTACTTAACCATTTTAAGTTGTTTTCTGGTATTTTTTTGGTTGTTAGTTTAATATTCATCGTGTTTTTTTAATATCTTAAATATTCGACCTAAAATAAATTCACAATTTCCTTAGCACGCTTCAAACGACCCTAAAACAGTTGCTGACTGGCTTGTCTGATAATATTAAGTTTGCAGTAGCAACTTCATCACAAACGTTCGTACGTTGGTTCAATCAGTTTATTTGTATGGTTGGTTGTTGTTGTTGCTAGTGTTCTGGTGTCATCAACATGTTGTTAGTGTTTCAGAAAATATGCTCTCACACTGAATTTCATATTGTTGCATGTGTGCATATCCCTTTTAACGCATGACCAAAATGTGTGACCAAGTCCACAATGTAAAACTACAAGATAAAGATAAACTTATGTCACCTACAGTGGGCTACAGAAGTTAAGAAACAGGCTGCAAAAATTTTTTTAAATGTTACAAATTTAGTATAGAATTTTACAAAATTAAGACTAAAAATATGTTTTAATATTAAAAAAAAAATTTAAAGCCAACTAAACAATTATGATTTAATGGAATGATTTTTAAAAGTTAACACAGTTTTTTGCGGTTATGTTGGCCCCTGCTGAACTTGAATTCCAAATTATTTTATCCTTTCAAATTCAATATCATTATTTTGCATTTTCTCTGGTCACTTTCACTTTTCTTTAGTTCTGCATACTGTTTTCACTTACTGCCACGGTGAACATACAACCCTTTCACTACGCAGCTATTTGAAGTTGTTTCTGTATCCGATTAAATACGAGTACGTCTCGTTGAATGCACATGAGAAGGTGTGCAAAACTTTTCTGGCGTTGGGTTTCAAAAAAAAATGTGGTGCAAGATTTAAAATATTTATAAAAACTTTTCAGATGTTAATGACTTATCAGACTTTATGTCCTCATTAGAAGTGAAGAATGAGAAAAATTGTATTTTATAAAAAAGGCAGCGCATAAAATGTACTCAAAGTGTTAGAAGACACAATTAAATTACACTTCAACAAGTTGCCAAGACAGAAAATAGTCAATGAAGCAAAATTTGTCCGATATATGTGAGCCAAACATATCCCAGCAAACCTTTTGCCTATGAACTACACTATTAAGTACACTATAAAGTTTATTATTACTATTTATTATTACTATATTATTATTAAAAAGAATTTTTTAAAAAATTTCACTATTTATTTTTGTTTGTATAAAATTTGTTGAGCGAAAAAAACGTAAAGAAATTAATACCGTGTTCAGACACGCATTTTTAATTGAGTCAATTTAATTTCAGTTGAACAATTAAATCTAGTCTTCACACTTACTCAATTTAGCTGACTCAATTATCATTTGACAGCTGAAAAAGAGTGTTTTTATTTCTTTCGTGAATACTCGTGTTTGTAAATTTTCAAAATTGATGCAAAATTTGGTTGGGAAGAAATTTTACTTGCATATAATGGAAAAAGGAAAACTTCACAATTTCACAAAGTTTAGAAAGCAGCAGCTATTGCTCCCTTCATTATTCCAGCAAAATGCAACTCGAAGGTCACCTTCTTCACCAGCCATTCGTTTTTGTTTATTTATTCAGTCTGTTTGAAAAGTCAGTTTGTTTTGTTTATATGTTTGTACATTTTTTGACATTTGGCTCGCCATTATAGGCAATTTTTCTACTCACTGAACACAGCTATTAATAAACATGCTCACGACCAGGGTTGCAAATCGAGTTTTACGCAATTAGTGATACAAGTAACTAGTAATTGATCAATTTATTAGTTGACTTATTGTACGATAAATTTTGGTCAATTAAGGCCTTAATTGAAAAAAATGCCCTAATTGCGCAATTAAGGGGTATGTCTCAACACGGTCTAATACTTTGCTTTCTCAATCAAATTGTTTCAAACTTGTGTGAAAGAGAACACAGAGAGTAAAAAGTTTGAAATATTATTTTTCTGTGCATATAAATTTCACTAACGCCTAGTGATTTACAAAATCAGGGCCAATATTTATTCAAAAATAGTGGTATGAAATGCTGTCTTGTCCGTTTCGTTAACCCATCCCTGGCAGACGTTTGGTAGTAGGATCTATTTTGTATCTAATTTGAAATTTTTGGGCTGGACATACAAGGCAGTCTCCAGGGTAGTGTGGAAGAACCTTCTCCGCAATTTTGGTATTGCTCTTCCTTTGCAGAAATTTTTATAGGATAAATAAGTTTCATGGGTCTGAGCTCTGGTCTGAAACTAAGGGTTCTTGTGCTGATTGACCACGGGCGCATTCATAAGTCGTAAAAGTTGCGTAACTATTGACTACAGCTTTGGGAAAGTAAAGGCGTTTTGGTAGTGGGCTAGCACTCATAGGATAACCCCTAAAGATGAAGGTAATTGTGCGAAAAATAGAAAGTAGAGGGAAGTGTCAAGAGGTCGAGTTGGAGGCAGATTAGAAGAATTTTGTTGTTGCTATTTTTGATTCGCCAGTGACGAGTTGAGTAGTTTCACTCAGCTCAACAGTTAAGTGTCGCTTTAATTTTTTCCATCATAAAATGTTTGCGCTAATCTGTAATGTTGTTCTAAGCCTGAACAGCTGATTGAGTTTGCGCTAATCAACAAGCTAACCCTCTTTGCCCATTTCTCCATATAGTGTCCCCTAAACAGTGCTCTATTTGGAACAACTCTTAAATATTTAACACTTTGGGATAAGGGGTCATCTTTCTCTAAAAGTACGGCTCATTAGACTCTATTATATTTGCTTTCGTGGTAAAAAGATCCGTTTCCATTTTTTCCAAGGTTTAATTCAGGGCGCTCGACCGAGTTTAGTTTAAAGCACTATCAAGAGTCCCTTTAGTCTTCCTATCAAAATAGTTGTCATCTGTGTAGCAGACGGACTCAAAACCTTCCCTTTTGGCTACTTAGAAGCCTGGTTTGCCTCTGCCAGAGGCCCAGATATCATACCGTCTTGAGGTGTCCCACCTCCCGTTTATGCTATGCGCACCTTAATTTGGGCTGCATCTATTTGCCACCCTGAAGGGTACCCAGTCAATAACACAATGGTCACCCGGAAACAGTAGATGCCGTTGACCAGATCTCGAACTACGGTGAATTCCTCTACGTATAATGGAGTTTTTGGGGTCTGTGGACTGATGATTCGAAAGTAAAATTGTTCGAATTAGTATGGTAATTCGAAAGCTCTTCCATATATGACAGGGTTTGTTAATGAACCCTGTTAACGCAAAAAATAATTCACATCTCAGAACACGATCTCCATAAAGAATTGAATCAATTTGTACCAGCCTTAAAGGCCAATTGGCCAAAGAACGATACATATAAAATCTTCTGGTTTTAATTCATTCACCAGAGGGCTCCTCGATGGCGTTTTTTCCAATGTCTTGGTTTGTCACGTAGTGAAAGGACAGAACCACAGTTTCTGCGACCGACGATGAATCAATTAAGTTTTCCACTCGTCAAATTGTTGGTATTGGTGACTCATTTCCAAAGTAAATCTGTGCCTCCCTTCTGTAACTGATTTGGGAATTGTTCACTTCTAAAAACTGACCACATATAAAAAAATATTTTTCGAATTCTTTCTTTCACGATATGTCACAAACACATCTACCGATTTTTAAAAACCACTCTGAAAAATATTTTTTCTAGTTTTTTTGTACGTCTTAAAATTTATCAGTTTGGTTTGATATATATTATACATTGAATAATATTCATCATCCAAATTGGACTCAAGTAATTTGTTAAATAAGTTGCGATTATTATAATCAATTGAAAAAAAAAAAAATACTGACGTTTACATCAGCTTCGAAAATGTTTGCTGGGATAATTTTTGTTTGTTTTTGCGTTTTCCGGTTAATAAACTTCGTGCTAAAACTTTGATTAGCTTATTATTTATTATTTTTATTGCTCCTTTTAATTTTAAATACAGACAAAAAGCATCTTATTTATTTAATAAACTTAGACAAAATCTGATTGTTAGTGAATTTATAAAAGCAACAAAATAAATATGTCTGAACAATTTGTTAAAAAATATTTCGCTTAGATAATTATGTTATTCAACAAAAAATTGTATTAAGCTGAAAAATTACATGGCAAAAAAATAAAATAAATAAATAAATAAAAAACTAAACAAATTCCTAATAAGTGATTGTGAAAGAAATCTTTAATTACTTTCTTGTTCAGTAGATATTAATCGATGCATTCATAAAAATATTAAATGTGAACTTGATTTTCATAAAAAATTTATTTTGAAATGGTTTCACGAATACAGCGGTTATGAAATAAGTAAAAAAAAGAATTTCTTTTTAGTTAATATTTTTTATTTACAATTTGTTATTTAACACTTTGATTTTCAATTTTAATTGCTAATTAAAAAAAGTTTTCTTAACTTGAAAAAGAGTAAAACTGAAGTATTCGATTTACATGTTTAATTTAATGTATCTAAAAAAAGTTCGAACTGTCCAACCCTGGGACCATGTTTTGTTAGATTTTGAAAACCATGTCGCCCTAAATTAAAACATTTAAGTGGACCACCTCAGAGATAGTCCTGGCCAACATTTCCATGACATCATTTTCCAACATACCATAGTTTCTTCCCTTAAACGATAATACAAATTTTAAGAGCACTTTAAATTTCATGTGCTCTATTTCAAATTATAAAGCAAACCCCACGATTAATCACCCGATAGTTCCAGATTGAAAAGGAATGATTATTGATTCTACGACCATGTGGTTGCTTCAGTTTCGCTCTTTGAAATCATATTTAAACAGAGGCCGTAACCGTTATGAGTTTCAATTGCAATTCCATAAGTCGTCATTAATTCAAAAATAATATTTTATTGTAAAAAAAGACAGAAAAACGAAACTCCTCATAAAAATTAAAAACATTTTGCAAGAAAGTTAAAAGACTTCTTCAACCAGAGTTTTGTTTTATGACGTCAAAATGAAACTCGCTTTTTACTGGATTCATCTGAACTTTTGTTATTTTCTTAGAAAAAAGAAACTCTTTAATGTGAAGTTGGGAGTATTTTTCAAGATCACCATGGATACTGAAAGAGCAGATCAGTACGGCTGCATACTGTTTCTCGACATTTCTAAAAGTACGGTCACATTGGGTAAATATTTGCTTAAAAAAGCGTAACCACTAACTACTTATGAAAAACATATTAATTCATGCAGATGTTCAATAAGTTAAATAGTGTCGAATAATATTGAATTTTATACCACTGACTTCTTAAACTCTAACTTAAACATATTTATTTAAGTTAAATAATTTTTATTTAGTTTTTCAATATTTTGGGCAAATATTTGGCAAGTTTGACCGCACCTTAACAGGAAGAATTTTCAAGTTTAAAATCTTCTAATAATAATTTTTACGGTCCCTTTATTTAAAACCGATTTCATTTAAAATAATGTGCTGTTAGTTTCTCAACTGCTCCTCTCCACTTCTTTCTAAAGTTGGGTCGAACTCCATAAAGCGATCATTTTTGCCAAAAACCTCTGGTCAAACCCATTTAAATTATATGGGTTCGACCAGAGGGTTTTGGCAAAAATTAGCGTTTGATGGAGTTTGACCCAATTCTACTTTTTACAGAAATCAATCGATGAGGCCTTATAAGTTCCACACCAATTAACACTTTTTTGCGCCACTGTAAGTCGGTTAGTATAACATTTATAGCCTTGAGTGTCTCAAACATCCGTATTCGTTACTAATCGCACTGCTTCTTAGTGTCTTGTTCTTTTCTACTTCATTAGTTTGCAAGACCCAATTGGTTTTAATACAAACTTGACACCAGTGCCCAAAATCCCAGTACTGCTGTACTGCTAATTTCTTGAGTGTTGAATTTCACAGAAGTTATACATGATTAATCAAGTTAGTAAGCGATTTTCAGAAAATTAGCCAGGAAAAACAAATAAATCTTTGACTAATACTAATAATTATTTAGTTGAGTTTTCTATTTGAAGAACAACACGCCTTAAGTATCAAGCTGTCAGACAATTTGATGAAAAAGTAGTCTGGCCAAAACATGATTTGTGGCACGATGATAACACTAAATTGCAGCTCAAGTAAAACAATGGGAGCCATCTGTCTAAATTGTTCACAAAAAAATAACACTAATAAATAAAAATTAAAAAAACATCAAACTAAAAAAAAATTTTATGAAGTTGTATAAAATTTTGTTTAAAAATTCCAGTTGTAGTGCTCAACAATTTCGGTACAACTGAATCAATATTTTCACCACGTAAAACAGTTCAGTTTATTTGTAACGTAGGAAGGAATAGCAAATATTTTGTTTTCTTTTAAAATCTTTTGTTGAGAAAAAGATCTGCAGGAATGCCAACTTCTTCGAGCGAGTATTAGATTTAAAGATCATGAGTCTTTCTAGAGACGTGTGAGTTAAACGTGTACTGCGTTTTTTAACAAACAGTGGGACGTAGTAGACTACAATGACGCAACAAGACTTGATTTGATATCTAAATAAATATTTATGAAGTTTTTCATAGTTACGTGCTGTTGTTACACTTCAAAAAAAAGAAAATAAAGAAAAAAAAACTGAAATAACAAAAACTAGGATGGCTCCAACTTGAGTTAATAATTTCTTTTTTAATTTAATTCAATTTATTTATCCATGAAACAATACTTTTAAAAAGAATTTTTTTTATATTAATTAAATACTTTAATTCCGATTTGTTAGTTAGTTGTTATTTCATAAAAAATAGACCCTTCAGTACTTTCCAGAGTACCCGATCCTCTATCATTTTTCCGGCGGGAAATTAAGACAATTCATAGGGAACAACACTAGAGACATGTTTGTAAATAGTGCGGCCGCCATTAAGATCTTTAAACCGAAGATGGTAGAGTCGAACAGTGCATGCATTCAATCTCTGGCATGGCTTCAAGATGTCAGAATAGTTTGGGTCAAGACCCATGAAGGTATTCAAAGGAATGAAATGGCTGACGATCTCGCAAGAGCTTTATCGGTCTTGTATCAAACAGAGGATATTCATAATTCCTGAGCTGAGCTGTCAAATATCATTGAAAAGTGGAAGCAGAAGAAGGTGGCACTCACAGTCTCTCTGTCTGTCATTTGTATTGCCACTGAACAGCTCCCAACAGCAGAATTTCTCGTGTGCGACCCGTCATATGTCGGAACGTCTAGACTTTCTGTGGGGCAGTCATGGTAGGAGCTGTTTAGACGAGGATGAAGAAGAATATTTAGTACAACATCTCCTCTGTGGCTGTCCGTAACAGATTTTTTTATTTTTATCTTTAAATTAATGACGGATTCACCCAGAGCTTTAGGACATACTTGTATTTTTAAACATGAAGATAATAATTAATATTCAGGTCCAAGTTCAAATCCCAAATTTACAAACAATTTTTAAAATGTATTGAATTCGAATATTTTATCAAAAGAGGAATATTTAGAATATTTATCATAATCATGTTAACAGCAGCATGGAGCAGTACCGATTTCGAGATGGCCTCGACATCTCATCAGCGTTCTTTGTTCAGTTTTTCCACTTTTCACGGTGGTAACAGTCGGTAGGAATATTAATTATTTCACCCATTTTCGCAATGAAAAAGAATACGAGAATTAATTATTCTTACCGCAGTTGCCTTTGTGGTACAATTGAACCAAAAATTTTTGTTTTTTTACGTTTAGTTCGCTGGTTCATTATTTTTCTTTTATGAAAAGTTAACGATTATAAAATAAATAAATTTTGAAAGTTTTATCATGCCTGTAAAAATGTATATACGAAAACTATTACTCTTCACATAAAGTAAAAGATTTTAATTCGTTGACAACACTTGATAGTAATCGGTTATTACCTACCCACAGTAGTAAATCAAAAAGCTATATTGGCAACACTGATCGATTGTGACTTTTGTTTACAAGTCATAAATTGACAATTTGAGTTCAGTGTAAAAAGTATTGTATTATGCTGGTATGCAAATAAAATTGAAAAAAATTGGTTCTCTTTTTTTATTTTGGTTCTTTTTTTATGGATTTTGGTCCCGAAGAGAAATTTAGAGTGGCAACCGTGATTCTTACATTTATTTTTTGACTCACCTTATAATTAGCATGAAACCCCCAACACATTTTTATTTTCCCGCTAGGAAATTTTTCAAAAATCGAGAAGCTATTGGTTTAACCCTATATTGAGCTCTAATCAGATCTGTTTCGGTCCACAAACTAATCAGTTCTTTTCATTTTGAAAAATATCTTCAAGGAAAAATTCGGAAAATTCTGATCAGTTAATATTCTCCATTCCTTTACAGTAATTGAGAACTACATCAATCACCGCTGATCACGTGGGAATCGTTTGAGTTGAAAATTAAAATTGCAGTGTTTTAACTTGAAGAGCTCAAAAGCATAGAAGAGCACTAGGTTATGAGAGCTTTGCGGTTAAAATAAGCGGGAAGTTACAGGGATGGTCTTTAGGGTCAACTGTTTTCCACTTATTTGTTATATGAAGTTCAGAGTCTCTCTCTGTGAAAGAGAAACATTATTTTTGCGGATAACTCTCAGCTTAAATTGGTTTTATATTATTTGCTTTGTTGAAACAGTGTTGCCAGGAGGTTTATTTTCTTTCCCCCCCCAAAAAAATAACCATAAAAACCCACAAATTAAACGTGTTTTGCAAAAATAAAATATTCAACTACATTAAATAAATAATTTAATTTATTGCAAGTAAATAGTTTTATTAAATTAAATAAAAATTACCAATTCCAGGGTGCAACTTGTAAATCAATTGCCACTATTTTTACTTTTCTCAAGTATAGTTGAACAGAACTGGGATATTATATAGTTTTTTAAAGTCATATTATGTTATGTTACTGTAAATAGTTATAATTGTGGACAAGTTTTGCTTTTATTAAAAACCACTGAAGCGCAGAGCTGTTATATATTCTTAAAAAATATACAAGTTTTGGAATAACCCTATTTTTTCATCTTTAGAACAAAATGCTACCACTTAATCTTCGATCGATATAATTGTTTACGTTGTTGTTGTTGTTGTTTATATAGTCATAGATACATTTGATTACAACTTTAGATATGCTGAATAGCACGTTTAGATACTAAAAGGTGTTGCTATTATTGTTGCTAAACATGCTTTTATCCAGCGTTTCAATCAACTATTACTGGAGTTTAGAAAAACATTTTGCGTACTAATTGATAATATTGCTAACCGATTAATCGAATAATATGTAGATATACATACAGACATATTTAGCAACATGAGTTTTTTAATTGAGAACTATTTGAAGGAAGTTGATGCGTTTGCACTGAAAGAAAAATATGTTTAATTTTTTAATTAAAAAATTTTTATTTGATTTATAATAAGTAAATTGAGCTTTAAAAACACACAATCGAATTTATAAAAAAAATGAAGTAGACTTTAAGAGCGAGTTTGTAGGATTGAAATTATGGATTTGATCTTCCTTGATTTCTGTTTTTATATTTTTAAGTGCATAATTTTATATTATTGACGAGCTTACGCGACTAACGTGGGTAGGTAAAACTCACCAGAGAAACTTGGAAAACTCCATGTTTGTTTAAAACTATAAATTGATTCTTTTGCTGCACAAGTTTCTCTATATAAATTTATATGTAACAAATAAACAGCTGATGCCCATAATATCGGGTGTTTGAAGTTTTGGACAGCGGCAAGTGGAAAACGTTCAGTGGCTTGTAAATTTTCATACTCTGTTTTATTTATTTTTATGTGTTTTAAAATGTGAGTTAATGTAGAGATATTGACAAATTTTTTCTCTTTTTATTCTAAGATATGCTGATACCACCGTCTCGACTAAAGATTCGAATCAAACTTTTATAGTTCAAAAAGTCTTATTATTTCGTGTCTTTTTGTATTGAAGCACAACAAATTTTTTTAAAATGCTTTAATTTAAAGCATTAAGACATTAAGACAATATGAAGAAATATATGATATCTCCGTGGCAACTAAACATTCGCAACCGATTTCTATAGTTGAAAAATTCATATTATTTCGTGTTTTTTTTTTTGTATTTGCAGCACAACAACAATTTTTTAAACTGATTTAAAGTATCAATACAATATGACAATACGACAAAATATAGAATCGCAGCATATTTCTATAGTTCAAAAAGTTTTGTTATTCCGTGTATTTTTTGTATGCAGTACAACAAAAATTTTTTGAATTTGTTCTAAAGTATTAAGCCATTATGACATTATGACGAAATAGCGTACTGTTGTATTGAGGACTTATATTCGAAATCCAAATTTTTACCACATATTTTCAAAAGTACACAGAAATAATTTGAATTTAATAGGCAAATAAGCAGATTTATATGCATCCGTTTGTGTTGATATTCGCTTCATATCACAAGTAATTGATTATTGAAAAAATGGTGCCATTCCTAACTGCACTCGATTAAATTAAAACACTCTCGGAATATATTTTTAATACAAAAAGTTGGAAATGTAGTGATGATTATCATGATCATGACTTGTCTTATGTGAGCCAACTGCCAGCAAAGAAGCCAACATACAACTTGCAACATACTCGTATGCTATTGTGTATGTAATTTCTGTTATTGAATGTTTGGTGTTAAACTTCAAACAAAAACATGAACTGGTGGTCTTCTTTCCTTCCCTTCTCTCTTGCCATCTTTGGCCAAAAGAAAATGTCTTTAATTTCTACTTCATCATCTTTTCGATTCTTTTTTCTTAATTAATTTTTTTTTCTGTTATACTATACCGTGTGGTACCCTGCACTATAGACTCAAACTATAACATGTTTAATTGATTAAATTAAAACGTAATTGAAACATAAAATTGTAGGTAAGCCGGGTATAGAATATTGAGCTCTTGTTTGAATGTAAGTAAATATTTTATAAAAAAAGTTGTTCATGTTAGAATTTTCGGAAATATTGTTTGAAACGTGAAAATAGATTCTTAAAAATTCAATAGTTCATTAAAAAATAGCATCTTGTGCTGTTGGCTGAATTAGTTAACTTGTTTACTACGGATCCCTAGATCTTGGATGTGACCACGTCATGAATTGTTCATACTTGCATTAAGCAGCGAAGAACACACTGACGGAGCATCCACATCTATTGACAAATGGAATAAGTCCGCCGATGGAATAAGTTCGCAACTTCAAGCAAAAACCGTATCGGATAAAGGAAACTCATAATAAATTGTCGTCAAGAACTTTAAAAGCTCTCAAATGCGTCTCTTTTTATTTACTTAATTTTCTTTTTCTATGGTTCTGCTTACAAAATATATGAAATAAAATCAATAACGTGGCAACATTGTTGGGGAGAATGAAGACCGGGGAATGAGAGCATACGAAAAAATGTTGTGTTATTTCACTTCATCTGTCTTCTCAATACAATCCTCTCTTTTGTATGAGACACTTAACTACTCCTTGTAGGCAGCAAATAATTAAAGACTGACGGACCGTGACTGCTCTATAAAGTCTAGTGGCTGTTAGAAACTATCAATGGATGAAGAAAGGGAGTACAGAAGTGCTCCAGTTTTGATGTTGTTTTGTAGTGACTTTGACAAATAGTTTCAGAATAAGGATAATCATAGGGAATACGTCTACTGCAAAAGAAAAAGTTTAATACTTTTAGTTCGATTATCACAACTTCATGTAGTTAAAACTGAAGAATTTACTAAAAGCGTGTTTCGAATTCTGCTCATCCCATTCAATCAACTGTACAGCACATTCATGCTCTGAGGCTAATTATGAGGTGTGTTGCACAGTGTTTTTGCTATGATTATTGTAACGCAACATTGTTGCAGAGTTGTTTACGTTTAAATGCACATACACATGCTTGTGTATATGGTGTGGCATTCCGTCCGTCCATTTCGTTTCTCTATACGTTACCACACATACGTTCATACATCTCTGCAAACACACATGCTTCAATTCTTTAAACAATATTATTAGGCGGTTGCCACAGCGTCATCTTTCAGAGGCAACGCAGCAAAATGAAACGATACGTACGGGCTACAATGCCGGCTATTGCTCTTTGTGCTTGTACGTGTTGCAACATGATTTTTTCATACATCATATTTTTTCTTATTCGTTTTACTTTGTTATTTATATTTTTTATTATTAATTTAGTTTTTCTCTATAAATCCGCAATGTTTGCTTGGACAAGTCTTACACTTGTTGCGATCATATTTGAAATACAAAAGAAGCACAAGTTTCGTTGTTTATTTTGTAAAAACAATGGCACCAACTATGAATTTTAAGGCACAAAATGGGAGCTGGAGTTTTAGTTTAAATATGAGCGTGTATGTGATAACAGGAGTTAAGAAAGGCTTTTAAATTTTTTTCACCAGCGACTTAATTTATTTGACAAATAATTCATATCGGGTGTTTTTTTAGCTTCTGAGGACTTAATAAATAATAAAAAAAGAAGGAAATATTGTTGAAATGAACCGTGTTTTGTAAAAATTAGAAGCGAATATACAATAAAGAGCAACAGTTTTTAACTGGCGGCTGTTTTGTCAGCTGTCAAGTGATTTATGTTTACTTTTGTCTTGGCTGGTCTACGATTAGGGTATGACCCCCCAAATATATAAGTAGGAAAACAGGGGCAAATTACGGCATTCGATACGATTCGAAACTTTTAAATATTTCCATGTAAACTCTAGTGAAATATTTAGTAATCTTGTTCGATAACGAGTGCTGTAATTTGCAACCAGGTTGTGGGAAGGGGAATAGCATATGAATAGGCTGAGTTGTGAATGGTTTTGTTCGAAATACGTATTGTCTGAAGTTTATTTATCGATGACACTCACTTTTTTTGAATGGTCAATTAATAAAACTGCCGAGTGATAGTAATGTTCAAGTGTAGGTTGAGACACCGTTGCATCCAGAAAAACTGACGGTTTGGTACTCCTTTAAAAGCTGGTGAACATTACAGAGGCACGATTACTTTTTCGTCTCTTAAATGGAACAATCACAATGTGCACGGTCTGTGATTTCAACAGTACGGTGCAACATGTCGTACACCACGTACCACAATTAATTTATTCAAATAAACGTTTGCTAACCGCATAGTTTTACGTTTCGAACCCGTAACTATACTATTTTCTGTGAGGGCATGTGAAGTCGCTAGTCTACATAAAAATGATTGATTACTTTTATGCTTATTCGCCGCGTTATTACAGATATACGGCGACATATATTTGGAAAAAGTCATCGAGAATCAGATCAGGTTGCGTCCGAACCAGCCGTGGCTGTCACATACCAGAAGTAATACTAATAATGTCAGAAGATTATCTGTCGAATAAAGTAAATTTCGTGGCAAAGTCTATTTTGAACTCGACCGACTGCAAGAGAGGGTGAAGAAGTTCATGGTACACAGTAGGGTAGCCAGCTCTATTAATTTTCTTGACCATCATCGCAGGGTGGAGTGCGTTTCGTTTTTCTATCGTTACTATGGGATGTGCTCTAATTAAATCACGGAAATTGTTGCCGAAACTCCTTCCTTTTTGGCTCTCTCAAAATCTAGAAATACGAAATAAAGAAGTGATTTCTATTCTGCAGATTGTTGCACTGTTGTCATGGTCAATGCTCGATCTATGTGGGCGGAAACCAACTTGTTGTGGCCTAACTTCAGTTGGTTAAAATGTGTACAACAACTTTCTTTATTCACCAAATTTAGAAGAGTAATTCCTACAGGTTCGCCTTCTTGGGAATTTCGACGACGATATCTTCCTTCATCTCCCGATCAGAACATTCAGTTTCCCAAAATATCTCTATAATAGGAAGAATTATTCAGGAAAAATATTTTCTGTTCCAGAAGATTTATTATCCAGCAGTATTTTTATTACTTCTTCTACTTTAATTGGTGAATCAGCGTTAAAATATCACCACTGGCGAAACGTGTTAAGCAATGAGATATTTTACTCAGGCTTTACGAAGATGCTGAGGGTGTTTTGCAAACTCTAGTTGGTCCTCTTTTGAGGTCTCCATTTCACCAGCTTCATTCCTTCAGGGCCTCGAGCGTGCCATAGTTTTCTTGATGATCTGCCTCAGTGAAATGCGGATAGAAACTGGCTCAAAACCTGTCAACGATCACTTTGAATTTACTTAACTCTGGATGGTTACTTTTCATTGAATCGATCAAGAATTTTTAAAAATAGTTCTAGCGAAATAACTTTAATGACTCTTTTAATGTTCTCTTGAAATTCGATACGATTTTGGGCAAACATAAAAGAGTTATAAAGAGTTAATAAACTTCGCCGATTCGAAAAACAGTTGCCAGCCAGAGTTAACATTTTTTTGCAAAATAATCAGAAAATATAAAATTGAACTGAAAGTAACAAAAATTTGTTTGAGGAAAAATCAAAAAATTCGCGAAAACAAATAAATCTATTAAAATTACTAATAATTTAAAAAATGATTTCATTTAGTTGGTCACGTTAATATACCACATAGGAATAACCCATCGCATTAGTCATTGAAACTGTTGCGATGCCGGTCAATTTAATGTGTCGCAGTTCCCAAATGAGTTAGGCCATTTAGGCAAAAGTGTCGCATGAATTAGTTTTATAAATGGATTAATATTTTATTTCCCTATATCGAAAGGATTTAAAAGAAGAAGAATCTCTAGTGAGCGATAAGTCTCATCATGTGAGCCCAGTGGTCCTGCTATATTTAGACCAGCTTTAAGTACTGCAGTACTCGTATGTGCGTTTGTGCATTGCCTGTCTACTCGTTTGTATGTTTGTGTGCATTCCACAAAATACCTGCACCAGATGCTGCATACAACAACTGCAAGTTGCGTTAGACCCTGTTTGATGTGATGTCTCACATGTTTCTGATCTTGTCGTTGCATTGCCTTTCATATCATGTCATTTTTTGTGTTTTATTTTGGTTGCGATTTCCTGGAACAAAACAGAAGACAAAAAAAGTTTATAAACTTTCATTATAATTATCTTTAGAAATTCAATTTGATATTCCCTCCTCATGTCTCTTTTTATTTTTTGTTTTCTTTCAATTCAAATTAATTTCATCTCATATTTTTCTGTCTTTTTTCCAATTTGTCGGGATTAACATTTTGTTACGCTAAATACTGTTGTTTTCTTGCAGGCATTGTTATTGTTGCAGACAGTGTTGTTGTTGTGGCCTATTGGACCATTGATTAGTTTGAGTTGCATCTGACTGTCTTATGATTGTTTTCTGGTCCAGTCTATAATATTGAGTTTTTTTTTTGGAAATTATTGTTTATGTTTCATTGTTAATTTTATGATACACAAAAAGATCAATTGGGTCAGTTATCATCAGATCAATTGTTAAAATATCAGCAGAAAATACAACATGAAAACAAAAATATGAAATTATTCAATCAAATATTGTTGCATAAAAAATTGGCTTTAAAATGCAATCATACAAAGTATGCAACGATGAAGGGCGAATGATTGATAAACTTGCAAAAAAACGTAAAAGATAAAAATAAACGTGAGAACTCCATAAAATGTATCACGTTTTGACTAGCGTGCTTATGCGAATAAATTTCCTTTGTAAAATATCTTGAGAGTGGTCAAATCAACGTGGAGTAGTCAGGGGCTTCGAACAACAAAAAGGTTACCAATTTGGTTTATATTATTGAAAGGGTTCCTTCAACACTCTGCTCTTTATAGAGCCCTTTTTTAAAAACATGTCTTTCCAGCCTCAGCAGGGATATGCTCACGGATCCCAGGTTCGCTACAAAGTTTTCTTTTTATACCAGAGATCCAGAAGAAAAGAAACACCACACCGAATTCACATCAATTATTGTGATCTTTCATTGAAACATAGTTCTTTTATTACGGCACGTTTTGTCAACATGTTACCGTGTTTTTTTTTATTTGGACCAGCTTTCAGGGGATTATCCCTATAAATTTTATAAATTATGCCGTAACTAAAAAGAAGTGCCTCTATAGTGACGGGGAAGGCATCTCCAGGAGGTCTGTTCCACATATGGACTGTCCTGCCAACGAACGAATTCTCTCTACAACGTGTAGTGCATTTGTTGGCATATCGACCAGGCAGTGCGTGAAAATGAATGTGTTTCGGAGACAACTTCCCTGATTTTATTAGAGCCGATCCTATTATAATAACGTTGAAACAATTAAACGCACTCCATATTGCGAGGATTCTTAAGAGTGCCAATAAGTTGGCTACCCGACTATGTCCGATGAGTTTCTTCACCCTCTCTTGCACGCAGCAGAGTAACTTCATAACAGACTTTGAAGCACCGGCCCACACGTGAGAGCAGTATTTGGTTTTCGGTCTGAAGTAAATGGTTTAAATAGTGAGAAAATCAGATGGGGTGAAGTGTCTCTTACACCGTCTTAAGAAACCGGGACACTTGAATCCTTCTTTTGCGTCTTGAAAAATGTTTTCTGTTATAAATAAGCAATTAAAAATAATGTTATAAATTAGGCCTCTATAATATAAAAAGTGGCTTCTGAAGAATTAACGGAATCTTGTATTTAAATTGTCTCAAAGTGAACCAACAAAAAAAGTTTTTTTTTTTATACGAAAAAAGTGCAATTTTATGAGGTTCTGGGTACAATTTTTATGTTCTCAAATTGCAACTCTAGTATGCATGTGTTGGTTAAAAATGTGTGAGTGTATAACTTGATCGTATTCCCGCTACGAATATTTAAAATTCTGAAATCGAAAAGTTAGTGGTTTTACTCCGTTTTGACAAAATCGGGTTCTCATCAGAACTCGACGTTTTGAGATCCAAGGAAGTGCTTCTGACTAATTTCAAGAACCCTTTACTATGTAACTATGTGTGTGTATGTGACCCGCTTAAGGGTTCTACTGTACTTACAATTTGAACCGATTCGAATCGGTAGACTACGAGAAATTTAAAGAAAACCTTAGAAAGAAAAACATGTTTGAAGGGGTTTTATTTTCAATAACTTTTAAATGGCTTCACCGATCGGTCCTAGAAACTAATCAGCACCCAAGATTAAAAAACCACTTCGGCCACTGCAAATCAGGTCACAAGCGGTTAATCGTAAATGAAAAAAATTCGAAAAGTGATTTTCTTGAAAATCTCCGAAATTATATACCTGGTCGGTTAGTGTTGGCGATTATTTTATAGTTACCGAAAAGTACATCAATCACCGCTGATCACTTGGGAATCGGTTGATTTGAAAATTGAAATAACAGCGCTTTACCTTGAAGAGCTCAAAAGCGTAGAATAGCACACGAACCAGGTAGCGAGAGTTTTGCAGTTAAAATTAGCGGGAAGTTACAGGGATGGCCTTTAGGGTCAACTATTTTTCATATATTTTGTTGCTGTTGTTTAGCACGAAGTGAACTAAAATGTAAACGAAAAGCAAAAAGACTTCGTCAAAGCAAAAGTTGCGTGTGCAAAAGGTCTCTTAAGATCTGACTCTTTAAATTCTATTCCAGCTTAATTGCTTAACTGCATAATAATTTGGCTCTAGAGCATGTGATCTTGATCATGTTAACAGAATTATTTTGAAATAAATTCATAAAATTTAAAAATCCATTAACCATAATTCTGTTCTCTTCTCATAAATTTGCAGGTAAGTTAATGGCCCAGCAATTTCAAAACAGAGGCGTTTGTCATGTAAGTCTGAATTATAGAACAATTATTTCAACAATTATTCGTTTTTCATTTTAAGTACCCCGCGGGGCAAATTCAGATAGAAGCCAACAAACAGGCTAAATGCCTTCCTTATCTACAGTTAATATATAAAACTATATAAAACTAAAAAAAAGAAAAACGAAAACACAATCATATTGCAAACATATTAAAATATTTACAAATTCATTTAATGCAGTGGCGCACTCACAAGGTCTATTACACCCGTTTAAAATATCCTAAACACTTGTGGCAGGCAAGAAGGCATCTCTCAAAATGATGAACAACAAAAATAATTACATGAAAGAGTAGTCATAGAACATTCTGGTTAACAAAACATCGCCGTGACTTTTTGGAATAAATCATTTAGTATATTGTGTTTGTGTGTGTGATACTGCCGCATGGCATATAAAATGTCTCTTTTGACTTTGATAACGATCTCTTGGCCAGAAGTTATTTATAAAATTTTCATTCAGATGACAGTGTGTATCAAGACAGCTCTGGTGGTGTTGAGCTAATATTTGCATATCCCATATGCACACACACACAGACACATGCATACGCATCTATAGAATGCATGATCTTTTTCAAACAATTGTGTTGCATTTGTTAAGAAAAATTTTATTCAGGGAAATATTTCTTGTTCTTTGAGGAACTGCGTTGTACAACAGCCACAGATAGACTTATAAGAGCTCAATTTAGACTTACATGCACAAATAATTACGAATATTTTCCGGTTGTGTTATTAAGGGTAATCAATTCTGTTAATTAGGGTATTCAACCAATTGGGTATTTCTTTAAATCGATCACTTTTGCATTAGACGGTTAAATAATTAACATAAATTTCCATAGATAGTTTCATTTCACTAAATAAAAGATTTTATTTGTAAAAAAACAACGATAACAAAAGTAACACTAAATCAAACAGAAAAGGAATATATCGTTGGTGTTAAGTAGAAAGTCCCCAACTCCCATAAGACTGCTTTTAGAAGTTCAAATTTCATGGCATAAGGATGAGCTTCAAGCGTTGAGTTTTTGGAAGAGAGAAGTAAAATGAGTTGATCGGGGTACAAACTTAAACGTGTTCTTCAATTTTGCTTTCTGCTTTTTTCGTTGCTATACCCCGTTTAAATCCTTTACCTGTCATTCCCGAAAATTCAACTCTTGAACCTCATCCTTGCCTTCACGTTTGAAAGCGATTTCAATCTTAAAAGACAATTGAAGAAAGTATTGCACAGACACCCTAGAACGTCTAAAAGCAGTCTAACTGTTAATTTATTCAGCTCTTAGACGGGGAAACATTTGGAAGAAAAACATTTGCAATTGAACGGTCAACCCTAAAGGCCATCCCTGTAACTTCACGCTAATTTCAACTGCAAAACTCTTGTAACCTGGTGTTTTGAATTCTTCGAGTTAAAAAACTATTATTTTAAATTTCAAATCAACCGACTGCCACGTGATAAGCGGTGATTGATATAGTTTTCAATTACTATAAGAGAACCCGGACCACTAACTGATCAGATATATAATTTCGGAGTTCTAAAAAAAATTTTTTTTCGAATTTCTTCGTTCACGATATCTCACGAACGGATCAACTGATTTTCACACTGATTTTTATAGTTATTCTACAAAAGCCACTTGGAAAAATCTATTATTCAAAGTCTTTTATTGAGGTCTTGGAATCTATTTTCTCCAATCGGTTCAAATTTTTAGGAAATTTAAGTTTGACAACGCTTTTCAGAGCTCTAGCTTGATTTAACTCGGCCCAGCCGGAGTACGCGTAGTGAAAGACTTGAGGAAAACTCGATTTTTTCAAAACGGCGTAAAACTTTCCGGTTATATATATATATATATATATATATATATATATATATTAAGATTTCTTTGAAAAAGGATTTTCTAAAAAAAAGGAAATATCAGCAAAAAAAAAAACGGTTTTTGATCAATTAAATTTTTTAAATTTCCAGGCTTTCCAGATATTGTATTTGTCCAAAAATTAAAAATTGTTTTATATTTATATTTTTTTTGTTTTCTTTATTTTCTAGCCCCAAACAATATTCTCTTTATAATGACATAAGAATAATATTTTAAGATATTGGAGGAAGAAACTGAATAAATTTGGCGAAATTATGAAATCATAACTTTCATAAAATTTTTTTTTTATATATTTTCCGCGGGATGAAAGAGAGTCTTCGGCCGAATTTCTTCAATTTCCTAAATTTTCCTCAATTTGACATTGATTTATCTTAATATTAAGTTCAATTCACGCCTATATTGTCGTATACCAATTGATTCGTATTGACGTGGTCATCCAGAATATGATTATGATAATCATAATTAATTATTTTTGCTATATTAATATTTATATAGGCTAATTGTTCTTAGTTAAAATCTCAGAAGGACATGATGATAGGCACACAGGAAAGTCAACATCAGTTTTATTCAACTTACACAGCAGAGCAGAACAGCTGTTTTCGAAAGTCGCTACACTTTCATCATCAGTGCTCATGTGTATTGTGTTTGTCACCACTTTTTAGGTGGCTCAGTTGAATGTGATAACAGTTCCTATTTACACAAATTTTATTATGAAAAACAATCCGAGAACTGTATCAAACTGATGTTAACACGTTTTTGTTTTAATACCCGTGTTACCGTTTGAATATTTTCTTCATGTCCCATTTTTCTGAATTTTTTGTTTCATTTTCTGAGATTTTAACTAAGAACAATTAGCCTCTATAAATATTAATATAGCAAAAATAAAATGTTCATTAAAATAAAAATCATAATTAATTATTGATATTGATATAATTTTGATAAATCTTAATTAACAATTCAGAGATCGGATGGCTCTCTTAAAAAGTGTTTTAGTTCGCAGTAACAAAATGAAAATGTTTTGAGGAGTTTTTTTGTTTAACTTTTAAAATAAAATACATGTTTTATTTTCTTAATAATGAGCTTGAGGCCATTCTTTATAAAATAACAATATCTTAATTATTAAGCTTTGATTTATAATTCAAGTTCAAGCCTGAACCCGTTGGGGAATTTCGTACCAACCAAAAGTGGAGTAATTTAAAAACGAATGTAAGAACAAGTAATTCTGGTATTCTATTTCGTTGTAAATGCAGTGCTTCAATAGTTGATATTCCTACTAATTGTTTTGAGGACAATTTGCAAGAAATATCAGTTGAGTGTGAAATAAATCCCTAAAACCGATTTGTTTAGGAATCAAAATTGCGGTGTAATCATAGAGGAACATCTTCGATTCTAATAAATCTTGAAAAATGAATTTTTTGTTTCAATGAATTTGTTCTTCGTGACAAATTTTTTTAAATATATCTTTAACGAAATATTGGAATAATATTTTTTTGTATGGGAATGAATTATTTGACCAAGAAAAACGTAACCACTAAATACTTATGAAAGCTATTTTAATTCAGACAAGCGTTAAGTTAAAATAGTCAGTTTCCAATAATATTGAATTCCAAGACAGCATCCATTAGTTTTGTGTGACACTGTTTTACTCAATAATCAAGTATGTGAATCAAAATATTTTTAATTATTACACAGTGGTTACGCTTTTGAGGGCAATTATTTGGTAAGTGTAGAGACCATTAAATAACAGAAAAATCTGAAATATTTTCAAAATAGTTAATATAATTGTCAGGATATTAGCTGCAGAGGAAAAAGGACACTCCGGGTTGCAGCAGTAAAAAAAATGTTTTACCAAATCTGAATAATTTTTTAGATGGAAAAGTTTCTAAAGCATTTTTCCCATTTTCTATGAGGTTTAAACTTATTGCCGAATTCCCATATTATTTACCAACGATAGGCGTGAGCGTGGCTAGATCACTCATCACGTACACTGAGCCCGTTTTCTCTTCAATTACTTAAGCGTGCACGTTTGTAGTTTGGAAAATGAAACTCTTACAATTCGGCTCATAAACAGGCTCTTCACGGTTGCGGCAGTTCTTAAGATCTTTCGTTTGCTGTCCGAAATCTTTAAATGTTTTCCTAAAATATATAACAAGTTGGGGCACGATAACGATCTTATATTTTGCATAGTGAAATGAAATAATAAAAAAATAAATATATATAGACTCCCCTTTGCAACATGATCGTCTTATTTATATATATTTTAATATGCACAATATTAATGAGCCAAAAGTGTGTGTATTCAAAACAAAAGCGCTGCTCCGGCCAGAACTCAGCCACTCTTTAGTTGTTCTTATATAATTTTTATGACAACATCAAATGAACGAATTTATGACAGGGCAAAAGAAAAAGGTGCAAATTATTCGATTGAAACAAAAACTAAAATTAAATAAAACATAAACAGTTGGATGGGCTCATGGACAATAAAGCCATTTACGTTCCCATTAGCCTTCGTATGCGTTTGGTGGACGACTTAATTTTATTTCATTTTTTAAATTATGTCACAACTAATACAAATTAATGAAAGCCCATCAGCTGCGAAAGGAGCTTGTTTTTTTATATTAAACTTTAGCTGGAGTTTATCAATCGTGCACAACTATTTGGTGTCATTATTCTGAAACTTTATTGATAAATAATAAAGAGAATTTTCAATAAAAACAGGAACCTTTTTTGTTGAAATATATTTCAGAATTGTGCATAAACTGGGCCGCAGTTTATTACAAAACGGGTTAACCATTTTGCGGTTTCCAAATGGAAAAGAAATGAAACATTTAAAACAATGATTTTGAAGAAACCTTTTTAATAAAATGACTGGGCGGTTGCATTATGTAAAAAATACAACGTCACTCAAAATACCGCGTTTACAAAGGACGACCCCTCTGGCATAGTTTTCCACCACCTTTTCACACATTTTCAAGCGATATCTGGGCGACAAGTGTTAGTTTTAAAATGATTGGAGATCTATTGCGAAGACGCGGTCTTTGAATAGGCCCCATAAGAAAATTTAACGGCGTCAAATCGCATCGTTTTTCCTCCACAAAACGTGAAATTTCGTGTCGTGGTTTCTAGTCGAGCAATAAAGCCGAAATCGGTTGCGTTGTGTGACTTGCAGCTCCGTCTGGTTGAAATCTCTAATCATCTAGTCCATAACATTTAACTGCAAATCAGAAAAAGTCCGAAACTATAAGGCCATATTACTCTGAATTGAATGGCCGCGATTCTTTCAGGGTTAATTTGCGAAAAATGTGGCCCAATGATAACCCCAGGCCATAATTCGCGCTGCACAGGCACCGTTTCTGGATAAGATGGCTTTACCGCAATCTCTTGTAAATTCTGTGAGCCCCATGAGCGGCAGTCTTACTTGCCGATGGGACCACCGGGTGTACAATGAGTTTCGTAGCCGAAGCATTTTTTTAATCGAAAATTTTGAACGCTGTGGCAGCGCACTTTCGGCAGTGCGGTGATGCGCAGATCTGGTTACACCTATAACGCTTCTTCAAAAATTCCTTTTCAATTACAAGCACAGTGGGTCGTAATATTCGAAAAGTGGTCGCGTTGTATTCAGCACATTCGTGGAAAGTCTTAATAATTTGTATGATCTTTTTTGGTTTAAAACGTTTCACCAAATAAATAAAACTTCAGAATCAGCTTGTTTTAGAGTTGCCAACCTTTCGAGATCGGCGGTTTTAAAACCACCAACTTGACAACCCGTTATAAGGTGTTTAAAACAGAACAGCGCTAATGGCTGACTACAGCTAAAGAGCTGATATCTGATGTGTAGTTTCACCTTTCTTTCTCTAGAATGAATTATGGAAATTCATTTACGAAGAGAATGAAAAGATGCAGAAAAGGCTAAAATCGGTATTTTTATATCTTAAAATTCTAATAAGAAAATAACCCCATTTCTGTTTGGTACCTTTTGAATTGTAGTAATTTTAGGAAAAAGAGGGAAAACTAAGTTTTGGTACCATTTTTTCCCCGTCATAAGCTTTCTAAAGCCTGCTCGGTGCATTTTATTCTTCTAATAAACAACTCAAATATACTTTGGGACTTATTGAAAATTCTCAACAATAAGGGGTAAAACCGCGGCCCTCTTCGGTACATTTTTGAAAATGATAAAGTACGTACGAGTAAAAATGATTTTAACTTCTTAACGCTCAGCTGAAGCTGAAATAATAAATTTGTTATTAATTTTTTTTTAAGGTGACAAAAAAGGTAACAAAAATTTTAGATACAGAAAAACTGTGCTAAAAATTGGATATTTTAGGAAACTCTTATAATTGAATCAGTTTACATAAATAGGAGTTGATTATTAATGTCTGATGTGGAGTATTCCTAAACAGTGGCAAAATGGTTACCTGGTCTAATTGAAAAAATACTTTTAGCCAAAAGTACCCCTTCATTTTAGGTGTGTCGAGCTAAATTTCGAAATTTATAACCCTTGAAACAAACCAGGTGCGTTAATAAAGAAATTCCGATTTTTCTCAAATTTCATAGATGGATTTTCCTGAAAGGATGAGTGTGTAGGAAACGGGAAGGGCTTTGGAAGCGGTACTCTTTGGGTAAAGTGTTTCTAGTGAATGATGTATTTCGAAATGGAACTTTTTTGAAAATGTAGTTTATAAAAGTGTAATTCTTGAAAATATAATATTTGAAAATATTAATTTTTTTGAAAATGTAGTCTAGCTATACAAAAACTTATATTGTGAATGGTACTTTATGAAAATAGTACTCGAACAGTACTTTTGAAGAAAAGATAATTTTTTTTTTTTGTTTTTCGAGGAAGGAGGATTTTTTTAATGTTGGTTATGAGAAAATTACTTCAAATGTCTTTTTTGGAAAGATGTACTTATTCGGAAAGGTAGTTTTTAAAAAACTACTTTTCCGAAAACGTACTTTTTTGAAAAGTTTCTTTTTAAAAAAGGACTTTCTTGAAATAAGAGGGCTTTTTCTTGAAACAAGAAAATAAAGAAAAAAATATTAAAAATTCTTTTTTGAATCAACCTTTTGGAAAAAATACTTCTTGGAAACAGTACTTTTTGGTAAATTTGTTTATTATATATGACAATAAGAAAATGTTGTGCACTTAAGTCAAATGGCAGTTGAATAGGAGGAAATAACATGTTTACACAAAACATCCCGGAGTTCGCAAAGGATTAAGCTTTTTTAGTAGCTTGAGCTAACAACGTAACGCAATATATGCTGGCCTATTATATACATAACTTTCACACAAATGAGACGATTCTGATTCCACAAAAAGAACAAAACGGTTAAAGAACAAATTAAATTATTAAATAAATATTTCTTCTGTAACCTCATTAACTGCACGTTTTAAATGTGTCTTGAGAACTTTTAAGGCAGGAAACTATAGGAACGATTTGTTGCTTCAGTTACATGGTAAACTAATTTAACACTCAACTATTTAAAGTGAGAAGTTTGCATGTTTATCTGTCGAATACTGGAAAATTGTTTCAAACGAAAAAAGTGTAACCACACATTTTGTGTGTGCAACAATTCAACACATCAAAATTGCAGACTTCATTTTTGCATATATTATTAAAAACAAAAAAGGACGTTGAATACAAAACGATATTGAGTAAGAATCAAATTAAATATACAAGAAGATGCAATGAATCAAGTGAATTCTGAAAGTGATTGAAAATATAATGGGAGAATATAAGAAGTTCAAGGAACTGGAATTCGAATAATGTTATTCAATTGCAAATTAATACAATGAAAATATGCAAACGTTTTGAAACCCCTTCGTTATTTAAATTTCAATTAAAATTTAATTTGAATGTGCCCAATTCTTCAGGTCATAAGAAAAATGTTTGTTACAAAAATTCCAAAAATAAAATTATATAAATTTTGTTATATAATTGTTATTATCGCTTTTCAAAAACACGAAAAGATGCATCGTTCCATCCTCTTTTAATATATTGATTTATTTCATTATTGAGATATATTTTTCTAGTTTGATTTGCTAGAAAACCATGTGTTTTAGTGCATTTATTTTTACATTTTTGCTCTCCCGCTCTCATTAAGAGAATGTGTGAGGAAATTGTGTAATTTCGGTCATCATTTCTCGTTTTGAACTAACAAATATAGACCAAACTGAACATGTTTAACGGTAACATGTTGCAAGAAAACAGCTGAGCTGCAAAAACCAGTGCTGCCAAAAAAAAAGTTGCTAAAAATCAATTTAGTTAATAGGTGAAATAGGAGTGAATTAGTAGAGATCGTAAAAAACTTTCAAATTCCTCAATTATGTTACTTTAAAATTAATTTAAAAAATTGCAGAAAGAAATAGAGGCCGATGATGTCACCCGTATGTAAAACGCATCAAAGAGTAAACTTATAATCTTTTATATTTCGAAAAGAGGAAAATTAGTTGGCCACTAGGCGTATAATGGTGACCGTAAAATAGTCGAAGTACTCCATTTCTGAAGCAAACTGATTTATTATTTGTTTTTATTGAGGGAATCTCTACAACTGAGATGCGTTATTTTAACGTTCAACGACTCAGGATGACTTGCTAAACTTTACTGAAGAGAAGTGTCAATACGCTACCACATTCTCAGCCTACCCCGCTGCGGAAATTGGAATTTTATATAAAATAAAAAATTGTGGTATTTCTAATAACAGTTCACTTAAGTATTTTTATTAAAGTTGGGGGATTATCTCTTTTCCCCTTCCCCTGTATCAGCTCCAGCAGCTGTCAAACCATAGTTATTGATATGAATAGTTTTCTTGCGGCTTAAAAAACGTTTAGAATGAGCAAAAATAGTAAAGTCGCCTAAACGGTGTTTACGCTCTCAAAAATCATCGAAAACGTCATATCTGGCAACCATATTCGCTTTACTTTTTGCGTTTTTTAACCCCGGTTGGTTGCTCTTCATGTTTGTAAATTAAAGTTAATTTTAAAATTAGTTTTAGCGGGACAATTTTTGAAGTTAAAAATAAACAAAAATATTTTTAGCTTGATATATTATTTTTAAAAATAATAAAAAAATCAAATAAAATAAAATAATAATTAAAAAAAATAATGATATATTCTTTTCGTGAAAATATGTAACATATTTTAGTTCTTTTTCATAAAGTGGCAGTTTGGAGTATTTAAAAAATAAGTAATAGAAATTATTTGTCGTAAGGAATGTGGGATTAATTTCTAATGAATTCTTAATTTTACAACGGCAGACAGTTGTCATTTTCTATTAAAATGTGTTGGAAATGTGTCACTATTTTCTAGTAAAGAATTCCATATAAAATAAAATGGGACATAAAAACTTTTTTCTCTCTTAAAATTCGGTACGAATATGAGAAAATGAAAGAGTTGAGTTATATGATAAAGAGTAAATGAGCTTCGTCGATTCGACGAACAGTAACCATCCAGGGTTAACTCTCTTTGCTTATACCACAATTTGACATGTTCACTAAACAAATATTCCCGACACCCTTTAACAAGGCAAACTATTACCAGCGCTTGCAAAGTGTGAGTTTTGAAAGCGATTTTATTTTTAAATTAGACATTATTTTTGTGTGTGTGTGCATGTAAATAATATATTGATTATGGAAAATATCTCATGCCTTCTAACGCCTCAAGACAACAGTCCTCAACTTCTTTATTTTCATGTTTGCGGTCAATATGTTTTCGTTTAATTCAAGTTACTCTTTTTTTTTTGCCAGAAAATAAACTGCCTTCCCAATCGTGCTCAGTCACTTGATGTGCAGAATATCTGTTTTACATAATTTTTATTTTTTTTTTGACGAATCTGTGTGTAAATCACGTAATTTTTAATATAAGAAAATTAAAAAAATAACTTTTACGAGGTGGCAGAGAAGTTCACATTAATATGGCCGCTGCAATTTGCCATGAATATTTTATGGAAAAGAGAAGCATGAAAACAGAAACGTTGATGTTGGATGTCCAAAACAACTACAACACATGCAACCATTCGATAAAACCACAAGTATGAATTTAATTTATACAACTTTTTTATCCCAAAATTGCTTACGTTTTATTGCTTTATAATCAAATTTTTCTCCATTTTACAATTATATACAAATAAGTTAGATTATGTTTACATTTCTGTTTTGGTGTTGTCTTCAAAATTTTTTTCAAATTGTCGCTGCGTGCTTTCAACTTTCTTTAACAGCAACTAAAATATAATGGGAATCAATCAAGAGTCGCTCGCTATATTGGAATGTCTGCCGGTATGAATGCGTGATGCTTAAAAAGAAAACGTATCAGTTTTTATTTCAAGCCTTTTCTCTGGGGCGATTTTAAATAATTGTATTAACCACACAACTTCTGTTAAAACCGCCCATTTTTTTTTACGAAAGGTGTTGCGCTACAGTTTTTGTTTGACTTCAAAGAGCAGAAAGAGAATAACTGGTGAATCCCGTGCTCATGCCGCGAATTAATTTTCCATTATGACAGGCAATTAGAGATGACACAGGTAAAGAGAGATTTGTTGAATTGAATGGAGTTTTAGGCTAAAAAGCCTTCGCAGGGATTTGATGGCTGGGCAGCTTTTGCATGGGTTTTATAATTTTGTTCTTTACATACGACTGGCAGCGTCTGGGCTGTATGAAGATTGTCTTACATTTAAGCAATTTTTTCATCTCAAACATCTGAGAGTCGTTGAGCCTTATAATGGTTCTCGAATCGACAACAGAATATGCAATGGATTTAAAAAAAAGCATAAAATTGTTGTTTAATCTATTACAAACTCTCGAGTCAAATCGGGAACCGTAATAATGCAGATTAGCAGTGGAGACAGAAAAGACGATAACGACTTAAGTTTTGAAATATCAGCCACCACAAGACTATTTTGAACCAGCATTTCATTACAAACAGATAAGAGCACCAAAGTAGGTAAATTAGACAGGTTTATATAGTAGTCCTTAAAGGGCAAATTTTATGTGTTGCCTCCCTGACCTGATTTGCATAAATTATGATCTTAAAATTTAAAGAAACTATTAAGACTTCAAACCAAATTCAAAGCATTTGGGAATTGATTTAAAAAATTTTCTTTAAAATGCAACCTCGATTTTGTCTGTGCTTAATTGGGTATTGCCAAGTGAAATATTAAAGGTATTGGGAACTCCGTAACATGCGCCTCTTTTTGACATTCATATGAAATAATTAGGGGTATTCAAAATGTAGCCATATGCCATGAAAAAATAAAGTTCATTATCTAGAGTGCGATTTGAAAACTGAATCAGCTGATAAGAATATTTCTAATTAGTTGCCATCAAAGGGAAGAATTTTTTTTAAATAGATACAAAAAGAAGGGTGAACCCAAAATTTGATGTCCTCTGACACAATTCTTAAAAAGTAGATTTTTTTTGATAGGTGGCACCACTTACAAAATTTTCAATTTTAACTTATTTTCTAATAAAAATTCTTATTGCTTCCCTACTTTTGGGAAAATATATAATTTCCAAGTCAATATCAGTTTTTAAATATTCAAATCACACAACAAAACAGAACAGCTGTTTTTGAAAGCCACAACACTTGCATCATCAGTACTCCTGCGTATAGTTTATTAACACTTGGTTGGGTGGTTCAGCTGAATGTGATATATGAACGGAAAAATTTGGAAAGAGTGCTTTCCTTTTTGAATAGCACCGAAATTATATATCTAATCGAATATGAAATTTAATTTTTGTAGGCTAATTGAAACTCAGAAAGACCTGATAAATACTCGAAAACACAAGGGAAAGTCAACATCAGCTCTGAAATATTTATATTACGTAAGAGGGCGAAATAGCTGTTTTCGAAAGCCGCTACATTTATATCATCAGTACTCATTAACATATTTGTTTACTACTATGTACTTGTTGTTTGGTCTATTTTCAGGTGATAACAGTTTCTATTTGAACCAATTTTATACGAAAAAGGGTAAGAGAAATGTTTCAAAACGATGGTCTCTCGACTGCAGCGTTTCTGCTGTTCGACTCAGATTTTTGATTTGTGCCAAAACAGTCAACTTAGCTTTTTGTAAGCAGATAATAACAATTTTTTTTTACTTGTTCGAGAATAACAAGATATTAAGGCAATTCGACTATTAGCACACTCTGTGAACAGTCGCATTATTTGCCATTATTTTTAGCGAAGCACACCAGTTTGGTGCCATTCAAAAATCAAACATCAAACAATTTTCTTTGGCTTTAATTGTAGAACGACAAAAACCATGTATTCCTTCTTCTTTAGCATTTTAATCGTTTCGAAAACAATTGAAATTCTGCACTCAATCATGAACACAATACCTTTTCAAATCGATTTAAATTAAGCGAATGCTTTTGTAAAGTGCAGATTACACAAAAACATGTTTCAGGTACAGTTTCGCCGCAATTGTGATCTTGAAATATGCAGTAGTTGCTTGTTAGTGTGTTATTAATTTCACTAAATATTTAAACAGCTTCTGCACTTGAGGAAAATGTTGGTAAGGAAATGTTAAATGGAAAATAAAATGTACAATTCAAGGTTATGTCAATATAGTCTGAAACTATTGATCCCTGACATCCTACCGTTTGTGTTCGTAATATTTACGAACTTTAGTGAACACCGTACGATTTTTATACGCTTTTTATTAACTTCACTTGTATGATTGTTTGTTTGTACGTCTCCAACTCTCACCTTGTATAGTACTACGTCATACTGAATATTGTTAATAATGTTATTCATACGTCACAATGTAGTCGTGGTTCATGTTCTTATCTCTTCATACTGTGTACGTATTTTTACACGCTTTCGAAGCACATTAAATTAAAATATAAAGTTAAAAAAAAAATAAAAAATTTCTTTTAATGAAAATCGCACTAAAAATCAACAAAAAGTATATAACTTAACAAAAATTAAAAACACAAGTAAATAATATATTAATAAAATAGACTTTTACAATAAAGTTAAAAAATTAACTTAAACGTCAGTTGTTTTTATTGTGGTTTGTAAAAGTAATTGAATAAAATTCGCTCACAATTAAAAAATTTATTTGCTTTGGCTCTGCCATAAATTAAAAACGCACCAAAGTTGTAAATTTTCGCACAAGAAATTTTAGAAAGCACCAAGTCGGCAACACTGATTGTAGAACGGACATTCTTATAACTTTGCCACAAATTGAAAAGTTTATACATTTCTCGAGGAATTGCGTCCATGTCTGAATTTTATACAGACCAAGAAGATCATATACTGTTGCTCATAAAAACAAAATCAGGCTTTTTTTAATTCAAAAGAAATGAAAAGTTCTTATTTGTAACTCTGAAAATAAAGTATTTTGTTTTATGGAAAGTGCAGAAGTTTAACGAAATAAAATTTGAAATGCAAAGTGTAACTTTTAAATGCAGACTATTTCTTTGAACAGATACTACTTGATACCATATTTTTTTATAAAACCTACTTTTATTTGAAAAGCACTACTTGTAATTTCAAAATTTCCATTTGAATTTCCAATTTTAATATCAAAAGCGCAAATTTTAACTTAAGAACTAGCATATTTCGACTATACAGTACAAGTTTTAATGTAATATTTAATTGCAAAGGATTGGTTCTTTTATGAAACACTATTTGATGAAATATATGTATTTATATAACATGTTTATATAAATATATATAACTTTAGGCTAAAAAGTGCAGCCTTTGATTGTAAAGTAACAAATTTTAATTAAAAAATGCAACTTCTAATATAAAAAGTGCAACTTTTATAAAAAAATGCAGCTTTTATAATAAAAAGTGAAGCTTTTGGTTATAAAATGCTGCTTTTTTATAACTTTTGATTACGAATAGCAAACTTGTAATAACAAAATTCAACTTTTAATACAAGATGTGCAAATTTTATTATAAAACGTGCAACTTTTGATTATAAAGTGAAACTCTTTATTAATATTTGATGAATAGTAACAAATTTTAATCAATAAATGCAACTTCTAATATCAAAAATGCAACTTTTGTAGTAAAAAGTGCAACTTTTATTATAAAAAGTGCAACTTTATTGTGAAAAGTGCAGTTTTTATTATAAAAGTGCAACTTTTGATTATAAAGTAGAACTTTTATTAATTTTGTATGACGAGCAACAAACTTTAATTACAAAATTCCACTTTTAATACAAAAAGTGCAAATTTTATTATGAAAATTACAACTTTTATTATAAAAGGTATAACTTTTGATTGCAAAGTAAAGCTTTTAATAAATTTTTTATTAAGATTAGAAAATTTTAATTAGTAAATACGACTTGTGCAACATTTTTTTATTAAAAGTGCAACTTTTATTATAAAAGTGCAACTTTTGATTGCAAAGTAAAGCTTTTAATAAATTTTTGATTAAGATTAGAAAATTTTAATTAGTAAATACGACTTGTGCAACATTTTTTTATTAAAAGTGCAACTTTTATTATAAAAGTGCAACTTTTGATTATAAAGTAGAACTTTTTATTAATTTTGGATTGCGAGGAACAATCTTTAATTACAAAATTCAAATTTTAATACAAAAAGTGCAATTTTTATTATAAGAAGTATAACTTTTGATTGCAAAGTGAAGTTTTTAATAAATTTTTTATGTAGAGTTAAAAACTTTAATTAATAAATGCAACTTGTAATATAAAAAATTCAACTTTGACAACAAAAAGTGCAACGTTTGTTATTGAAAGTGCAACTTTTATTATAAGAAGTGCGAATTTTTTTACAAAAAGTGCTACTTTTATTATAAAAAGTGAAGTTTTTTTTATAAAAAGTGAACTTTTAAATATGAGGTGATGCTTTAAATTAATTTTTGATGAAGAGTTACAAACTTTATTTACAAATGCAACTTCTAACATAAAAAGTGCAAGTTTTTATTTTTAAGTGAAACTTTTAATTAATTTTTGATTAAGAGTAACAAATTTAAATTGCTAGACTAAATTTTTATTGTAAAAAGTGCAACTTTTGTTATAAAAATGCAATTTTTATTAATAAAAAGTGCAATTTGTATTACCAAAAGCGAAATTTTTTTTATAAAAAGTGAGACTTTTATTTTAAAAAGTGCAAATTTTATTACTAAAAGCGAATTTTTTTTTTAGGAAAAGCTAGAATTTTATTATAAAAAGTGCGGCTATAAAGTAGATTTTTGATATATTTTTGGTTAAGGTAACAAATTTCCTTTGCATTTTTGGAAATGCAATTTCTAACATAAAAAGTAGAATTTTTTATAGAAAGTCAAAATTTTTGTTATGAAAAGCTTCAGAATGGGTAAATTTATCCATATAATGCACGGAAAAGTGCAAAGTTTTTGTGACAATGATAATTTTAATTGCAAACGGTGTATTTTATTAATCCGGCAACATCTTATCAGCTGTTTTGGCATGCAACTGCGAGTGTAAACATCTCTCCGTGATGGTTGAAACGCCGGAAGGGCCCACTTAAGCTCTGGTATAAAAGCAGCTAAATTATATTTAAAAACTGAAAACGTAGACTCTTATCTCAATCCCATTTTACAGTTAATAAACATGAAATATTTTTTATGAATAAACCCATTAAATTGTAATTCTGGTCCAATAATTTGATTACGTGTTCCCAGTATATGTTTCTCAAACGAAAACTCATTCCTAAATAATTTTTTAATTTATAACTGATTGATACCATTGAACGAGAGATAATTCAAATGCATGTTCCATTTGCAAAGAAGAAGAATATGTTTGATGCAAATTTTCTTCTTTGGCTCATCACGTTTTTGCATGAATTTTTGCAGCAAAAGATTTCCGCCTTTAAAGGACGCCTCTTTGTTTTAAACCCTTTTCCGTCCAAACGCAGATTTTCTGAGTACGATAAAACCAAATAAATAGACTGCGCCTGATAGTTGAGCTATTGTCTAAAAAAATATGTAAAAGGACAGACAGAAAACTAACTGGAATGCCACAAAAAAATTAAAGCGACCTACCAAAGCTCCCACATTTTTTTTTAAATGTATTAAAAAAGAGTGCAAAAGCAAAACAGTAAGAAACGGTAGAAATGGTTTTACCACAGTTTACAGTTGAAGATTATAATTTTTTTTTATTTTTGTTTTGTATTTTCCTTTTTGAGCTTTAGAATTCCAGTTTTCCTTTTTCAAGCCAGTTTTGTTGGCTTTTTCAAATGTCTTTAGAGCCAACATTGTTGCAGTCGCATTAAAAGACAAACAACTAGAAAGACAACGTACATATTGACAGGCAGATGTAGATAATAAATCAATATACGAGTTCAAAGAATGCTGTTAATAAATATTATAAAGCCAATAACACGGTGCTACTGCAGAAATAAAACTAAATATGATGGAGATTTTTTTCCTAGACTATCCTGCATTTTTTGCTCTTTTCAGAGTATGTGGCAGAACAGGAGTATTTTCATTTCTGCCTTAAGTTTTTTATTTGATAGTTTTCGATCAGCAGGGAAACCAGAAATTACTTCAAGCGTGTGGGTGTTAAATACTCTTATGCATTGAAATCTTAAAAATATGAAATATATATATTTTTTTAAGAAATCATGTGTAGTAAATTTATATAAAGTGAAATTCAGATTAGCGCGCACTGTTTACTTGAAAAATATCTTTATTTATATGAAATCTGTTCAAATAAATTCAGTTAAAATTGATAGGCGTGCTTTAATTCAATAAGACATTATGAAAAGCACAGGAAAAAGTCAACATAAGTTTTATATATTTAACCTATACAGCAAAGCAAAACAGCTGTTTTCGAAAATCGCCACACTTTTAGCACAGGTGATCATATTTTGAGTTCTTATGAAGCTTTCTTGACTAATTCGGAGAACCCGTCAATATGTCTGTTTGTATGTATGAGACCAGGTTTTACCGATAGGTTGGAACGGTTGGACCGATAGGTGACGCTCTGAAGACCATTTTTGAATTTGAATTTCCTGCAAATTTTAACCGATTCGAACCATCATCAATGAAAGTAACAAAGCAAAGTAGTTATTTTTGAATCCCTTTTCAAGTACTTCGCCGATCGATTCCACAAATCATCAGCTCTTAAAAACCAAGTCGGTCACCGCCAACCATGTCTTGAACGAAGAAATTCAGAAAGAGTGATTGGTTTCTTCTAAAATACCGAAATTACATATGCAATCGAATATGAAATTTAATTCTTATAGGCTGTTTTCGAAATCCGCTACACTTTTATCACCAGGGTATTTTTCGCATAATTTAACTTTTGCTACTGATCCTTGATTTTTTTCTATGATAAAGAAGATAGTTTTATGTTTCTATTTCAGTTCCACAGTGTAAACCGGAACACTGTGCAAATTTTAAAGCTTAAGAAATCGGAATGTTTGGCCATGTTTTTCAAAAATAGAGTACTAATCACATGTACATGATGCTCGAAATGAAGTTTGTAGTGTATTCGGCGTTTTTGTTTTTTAAATTGACTTAAAAAAGCTAAAACCAAAAGAAGCTGATAACTACACAATTCAGACAGACAATTGATGAAATTCAAGCAAATAAAAAAAATAGAATGTTTTTCACAAGTAAAAAGGAAACATTAAATTTACTTAATGCATTATTATTTTTTTAAATCAAATGGGTTAAGAATGTTTTAACGGTTTTAAAACGCTAAACTGCTAGATTTTACGTTTGGTATAGATTTCAATTCGAAAACGCCAATTTTCTTTATTTTTATAGGAAAATTGTTCTTAAAAAAAGTCACTACACAAAATTCAGAAAGACATAATAAATATTTGAAAGCGCACGGGAAAGTAAAGGTCAATTCTTAAATATTCAATTTACACTGCAGAGCAAAACAGCTTTTTTCGAAAGCCACTACACTTTTTTCATCGGTACTTATCCACATTTTCGTTTAGTACAACTTGTTGGTCGGCCTATTTGAATATGATGCCAGATTCTATTTGTACCAATTTTATTATGAAAAAGAATATGAGAATTGTATGAATCTAACGTTTGATTATTTTTCTTCATGTCCTATTTTTGTGAATTTTTTGTTGCATATTTCTTAAGTCAAGGTTTTTTTTTACATTTGAACGTTTTTACCCTTTTATTATGGCACTCGATACCGATTGAAAATTGCAAATAAATTGGATTGAAATTTTTACCGATTTTTAACACATTCGATGGTAATTTGGCACAGAGGCTTTAACACACAGTTTGTCCGATAAATTTAATCACAATAAAGGAAATCTCTTATTCGTTATCGTATTTTCCTCTACACAACCTGTTGTTTTTATTTGTACAAAATATAAAGGAAATTACAGTTTGAAATAGAAATTATTTTATATATTGGAAATTATAATAAAATTATGAAAATACTTATATGAAAACTGTATTATTTTTTTTATAAAATCATGCAAACTCTAAAAGAAAAATGCCGATGGAGTGGGTTTTTCTGTGCATTCTTCAAACATTATCAGATGTTTCTCATATAAAACTTGGCAGCACTCGACTTAGCACAAAAAACTACAAGCAAAAACAGGGTTGCATTTCATAAAAGCAACTTAAAACCAATTAAAAAATGGTTTTATGTTGGCTTTAACAAAATCATTTAGTATGGTTAAACCAGGTCTAAACAGATGGTTTTAATGCTGTAAGAAAAGTTAAAACTCGTACATGAATTAATTGTATTAAAATTTTCTTCAGAAATGAACATTCACATCAGATTGTATCTCTTTAAGGATCCAAAAGGGGAATATTCATATACAAAAATGAACTAAATATTATTAATATGAAAAAAAAAGAAATCCATGGCTTGTTTCTGATTTGGAGAAATGGTTGAATATGTGGAAAATAAAAGTTAATACCTCGAAAAGTGTTCACATAACCTTTACATTAAGGCACAAAAGTTGCGCACCGATTTCAATAAACGGGACAACAATTCCAGAGCAGAGCCAAGTTAGGTACTTGGGAATACATCTCGATCGGCGTCTGACGTGGGTTCACCATATTGCAGCCAAAATTACACAGCTGAAAATCAAAACCGCTCAACTTTTCTGGTTAACTGGGCCACACTCTTCACTGAACTTGGACCTCAAGGTACTCTTATACAAGGCAGCCTTAAAACCAATATGGTATTATGGTATTCAGTTGTGGGGTTCCGCCTCCGCATCAAATGTTGAAAAGCTACAAAGAAGACAGTCAAAGATTCTGAGAATGATTACGTGCGCTCCTTGGTACATACGAAATAATAACATCCACTTGGATCTCAATATTCCTACCATCCGAGAAGAGATTAAAAAATCGTGTACGAGCTACATTGCAAAAGTTACTGATCATCCCAATCCATTTGCGAGGGACTTGCTTTTATTTGAGGGTCATAGGCGTCTGAAACGGGTGCAAACTTTTGATTTGGCAACATAATTTTCCTTTTATTTTATTTTTATTTTTTATTATTCGAACAGTAAGTTGAGTGCTGCAATGGCAGTATCAACTTAAATATTTTGTTAGGTTAAGATTTTAATACTTATTGTGAATGACGTATAGTCAGATTCAATAATAAAAATTAATATATAAAAAAAAAAATGGCTTGTTTCCAACTGCAACGTTACAACATTTTATTGCTCAAACTCTGTGTCAGGTGGAGCGTGACAAGAGTTTAATAATAATATTGATCTAAAGTTGCACTTAAACTTTTAATCCGCAAGGATTAAATAAATATTAAGAGTGTCATTTTTGGTTTACTTACAAGCCGGCAGATTTGATGGACTGGAAATGAACAGCAAATTACATGTGACGCTATTTTAAAAATGTTTGCACTAAACAAACATTTTAAAGAGGAACTCCACTTCACTGAAGTATTACAAAGTACTGATGTTCACACTGATAAGTGTGATGACAATTAAAGCCGAAATGTGTTTTAGGGGACGGAAACAGCAGCGAAACTCTTTTGTGCGTCTTTTAAATTGTAACCGAAGACACGAGTAATAAAAATTATATGGAAAAGCGTGACATCAAATAAAAAACTGAATTGTTTTCAGTATTTTCCCAAAAAAGAATTGCGTTTTAGAAAGATTAAATATAAATAATAATTTTGAAATAATTAAAATTTTTCGTGATTCTTATCATTTTGTTTGGAATTTTGCAGGTGTACGGAAACCGGATCGCATCAACTTAGCAGATCACTTTAATTTTTTAATATTGTTTTTGTTCCAAAATTTTTTTATTTATTCATTACAAACTAGAATGTCCTTTTCCAAACAATTCCCTCCAGATAACATACAATTGGGACAATGTTTTCTTTTAAATCCTCGAATTAGGTCTGTTATGATTTTTTTTGTCTTGGACCAGCACTCAGAGGATGATCCTTACATATGCAATGCGTTGTGAAAGAACTAGGAAAATTAGTTATGTGAAGAGCGATAGAGGGAGTAGTGGCTGTAGACACGTGATGAGTTAAATGTGGCAGGAAAGACGTCTGAAGGAAGTTTATTAAACATACGAACCGATCGGCCAAAGAATGACTTCTCTCCGTAATGCCTGTTACGATTCACTGTCAACTCGATCACAAAAGGATGCGCCCTGTTGAAAGATCGTATAGGTCGCAAAAGCGATAGATTTTCGGGCAAAAATTCCTTAACATCGTTTGAGTATTCTTCCGCTGCAGTAACGGTAAAACATTGAAACACACTCCGCGTTGCGTCAATGCTCCTGTGAGTCAATGAGCTTATCGTTCTCTCCTGCAGTTGGTGCAGTAACTTCAAAGTAATTTTTGAAGCATCAGCCCATACATTAGTGCTGTATTATAGTTTCGGTCCAATGTAGCTGGTATACATATTGGGAAGTTCGAATGGTGCGAAAAATGTCTTACAACGTCTTAAAAAATCGAGGCCCTTGAATGCTTTTCTAGAGAATAAAAAATGTGCTCAGTCCATCGAACATCACACCGTATTTTTATATCGCGAACATTAAGAAACTGATAAGAATCACGAAATATTATTTCAAAACTATTATTTATGGGTGAGTACTCAAAACTGCGTGTTATTAGGGTTAAAATTAACCCTATTCGCTTGACCCCATTCGAACATTTACTTGAGATCATTTGACTTGACTCTTTTACTATTTGCCTATTGGCGTTAAACTCCTCCAAGTTCGGTCAACTGGCGCATGAACAAAATTAATTGACGTTGCTGTCTCCTGAAGTTGATTTTGAAATTTCGTTCTTGTTCTTTCTATCTTCGTTAAACGGCACCTTTTCATGCATCTCCTCAATCTAGGTAACGTAAAAAAATTGATGGGGGCAAAAGCTGACTGATGTCGTCATACGACGTTTTTCCATAAAAATGTAGGGATATCGAAACTAACTTCGCTGTTATACGCTTCATGCCACAAATTCTCCTTAAAAATTCTATGGCATGAGCCAAATGACATGCCCTATAACTTTTTAATTGAAGTTTGGGGATTATTCAAAACAACTTTAGTTAGTTTCTCAACATTTTCATGATTGCATGCTGGAACGGTCCAGGATGGATGTCATCATCCATATCTGGTCGAAAATTTTTTGGAAAGTTTTTGCCACTTGTAAATGGTTCTTCTAAATTTATGAAATATGAAATTTTTCACGTAATAGTTTTTTCTTTTGGATCCATTTTTGCGGAGAGCGGAAAATCACCCATCACCCAAAACGCTTTTAACTTTTATGACTTCCAAAAACAAGCGCTAAGTGATCATAGATATCAAGCCAATTTCGAGACGAGTGTACTCAGACTATAAAAACGCTACCGAACGTATGCAGCAGGCGAAATTTCAAAATGCGTGCTAGACAATTTTCAAGAATCCAGAAGTTATTGATATTAACCCGTTTTGAAAAAATCGGGTTCTGAGGTTCCAGAAAACTACTTAATTCTAAGAGCCCTCCACTACTGTATGTGTATGTTCGTGTGTGGTGTGTGTGTGTGTATGGCAATGTATGTTTGCGGCTGCATACGAATGAAACCAAACTGACAGCGTTTTAAGGATTGTTTCTAAACTTAGGTTTGCTATGAATTTAAACCGATGGATTTCAAGATATTACAAGAAAGCGTTAAGTTGCAGGGATGGCCGTTAGGGTCAACGTTTAACAGTCCTCTTAAATGTTGCGAAGAACTTGACATTTCTTATCAAAAAGCTTAAGGTGGTTCCCCTTAAACAAGTGATTATAAGCAAACAAACAAAAAAAACTCATGAGTACTGCTGATTACAGCGCAGCGGCTTTCGAAAACAGCTGCTCTGTTGTTTAACTCGAATAGTTAAAAATCATGTTGACTAACAAACTTGAATTAATTGTGGCCATAAACAGTTCGCTACAAAATAGTTAAAATATTTTGAGAAAATATGGAGTTTTTCGTATTAGAGAGACTTTTCTGCTTCTTAAGAAGTGAAGTTCATTCAATGCAACTCTGGTGTTTTTGTATTTATCTAACGATTTATGTCTGCAAAAAGACTGCTTCCACATATTAAATAAAGGCGCCTCTTAGACATTTTTTATCTAGCAAGTTCATCAGTAAAAGTTTACTGCATATGATGCGGATTATTTTACAAGATCTATTAGACATAATTTTCGCTGTTAAACAATTTTGTTCACAACACCAGAAACCCGTTGTTTCGTGGCAATGAATCACACTGGCTTTCAAATTGAAAACAACGATTTATGATTCCCTATAATTTGAAATTGTTAAAGTGAAAAACAAAAATTATAAAACCAATAAACTTTATCTTTATGCGATTTTAATGATGCATCTCTGTACGTGCCATTGAAACCAAAAAGAAGAAGAAACCAGAAAGAAGAAGAAGAAGAAGAAGAGAGAAAAAAATAAACACTAATTTAATAAAGTTTAAAGTCCTTGAAAGAAATCGAATGCACTCACATCATTTTGGGTTTGAAAGCAACCAACCTCAGAGGCAGACCATCTACAGCAGCCGTAATATTTGACGTTTCTTAAGGCCTTTTGATCTTTTTGCTGTTGCAATTGATAACGAAAATTTTGTCGAAACAATCAATGCACTCAAATTTGAGGTAACGTGAAATCATCAGGCTTTTGTATACTTTGAAATTTCTACTTATAAGTTTCCTCCTCCCTGCAGTCATGGTTTTGGTGAGAAAAACCTGTAATTGAAAATTAAAAAAAAAAAGAAATACTTGGAAAACAATAAAATGTTGTACAGAAATAAGACATTGAGCCTATAACGTAACATGTTGGCCATAAACAAACGAACCATTGCAAAACGCCAGATTTGTTAACAGCAAACGCTTATTGAAAAACAATTGCGTTTCGAGAATTCGCAATAGAAACCAGCCAACAGAATTATGCCGCTAATGGGAGAAAGATAAATTGTAAATATGCACGCATTATTATTAGCATGCGTTGCAGTGCGGCAACTGACGAAAAGTTCACTATTCATATAATTTCAAACGTTAAATAGTGCGTGCGCCTCAGGACGGTCGGGCTTAGGGCACACCAACCTTGGAGCGACAAAATTAGATTTCTGAATGCAGAAAAAAAGAAACACTCGAAGTTCCAGAACTTAATCTGCTTCTATTGCATCCGTAGTGTGTTTATTAGGCTAAAGGCTGGACCCATGCGCTCTAAGATTTAGTTGGAGACAGCTGGTGCTCTCGCTCCTTAACTGAGAAGTCTCTGTGTACTGGGATTAGAAGAGTGTGAGGTAAACATGACATGGGTAACAGGACCTTGCGCTGCCCAACTAGAACAATGGAAAATTTATATCGTCCGTTTGCTGCTATACTGTCATAACTCAAAAAATTTTTATTTAATTTTTTATTTTTAGTTAATGACGCATATATTCCTCAGAAAAAATTAGTTTCATTAAGACGATAGTAAATTTAATAATTGAAGGGCGTTTTCTGAAAAATAGATTTTTGAATTAAGAACGCTATTGAAAGCAACTGAGCGATATAATCGTAAAGATAGAAGTGCTGCCTGGCTGTGGACAAAGATAATGACTGTGATCTGAAACCCTCTGACGATTAGCATTCTTGCCTTCTGCCGAAAATTTCAGCCTGAATTTTACGAGTTTCATAAGGAAGACGGAGGGTTATCTGAAAACATTCCAGAGCCAATACCACAAACTAATCTTGAACCAAGAGTGTATGATGCAATTCGCCAGCCATACTTTGAATGGAACCACAACCTTAAAACCTTTGTTAAGGTTTGGAAGAGGTACCACGTAGTCGGATGATTTCTCAATATGGATGGGTGTAGTTGACTCTGGATCCTGGCACAACCATAAGTTCTTGATCTCCATTATCCAGAGGCGGCTTATGTTGCCGTACTAATTGATACCGCCTGCAGTGGTACACGCTGAACCTTACGCTCTGTTAAAAGCACCAGCGGATTCAGATTTAGTGTTGGGTGGGACGCTGTAGAAAGTTTATAGAATTTTACACAAAAAAGAGTAGTTTTGCAATTTATTGAAATAGTTTTGTTCGATTTAGGCAGATAATTATATAAGTCTCCCAACTTTTTATCTCGACAACAGATATTTACACGATGAGTTTTTTCATTAAATTCGTTCCTAGAGCGCTAGAAAAACTAGTATAACATGTTCTATATTGTTGGAACGAAATACCCTCACTTGAGTGATTTCTTAAAGTTTTTGCTTTTTTTCCGCAGAATTAAAACTGGAACTAAGCCACGTGGTCATCTGTCTTACAAACGGCTGATGTTTGTGATCACAATTTTTCTTTGCGTGCAGGGTGAATATAAAGTCTTGTGCAACATAAATTATTATTAAACAGTTGATTTTGTGTTTTGATATCTTTAACTATGGACTGCTGTCCAGGTTTTACTAGACACTCCCCGTTATTGTTAAGATATTTCAAATTTGTTTACAATTTGTAAAATTTATCACAGAACTGCTCAATTCACAGGACTTTTTTTGTCGTGTAGCGTTGCATTTCAATTTCAATTCAAATTCAAATAAAGTCACTTGTTATTGTTGTGAGTCATGTTGTTTGTAATTATCTCTTCAAACACAACACTAAACGATACAACAAGTCTTGTGAATAAAGCAAAACAATTGTTTCCAATATAATTAATACATATTTCTTGACTTAGCACCAACTAAAATTTGAAAATTGAAGTTAATAGAGTTTCTATAACCGCTCCTGTGCCATAAATTTTAGACAAAAAACCAAGTAAAAATATATAAAAATTAACTCCACAAAAATATAATTTTTAGCACCACTTTTCATGATCATCAAACATATTTTCTTGGTAACTTTTTTGCAAGCAAAAATGGTTGGTGTAATTTAAAAAACTGTTTGCACTTCTGTTTATAGTTTTTTTGTTGTTGTTGCTAAGCCAACATTCAGGCTCCAGCAAATGCTTATTTTAGCACATTAAATAAATCGACTTTTTATGGAAATAAAATATAATATTTTTCAAAACTGAAAAGCAACAGCTCTGCAGTAAATAAAAATAATCAGAATACAAAAACCACACTGCGTTACCAAAAGAAATAGAAAACCAGCTGCTGGCAAATAACAAGAGAAGTTGCACAAAGCAATACACTATACTTTTGCAGCTCAGTGTATTAAAGAATGCAAAAACAGGAATTGCGCTGGCAGACAAGTCATTTGATACACAAACCCTCTCGATTTCCTTACCACTTCTTGCTTTTGCCATCATCCTCATCGTTCGAAATGTTTGCTGGCTTTGGAAGATTTAGAACATGTTTGGGCAGATTATTAATGCTGTATGCCCAGAATAAGTAGTGGGTTTCAAGACTGGTAGCATTTAAAAATTATTATTTTTAAACTCTAAACGTTACTTCTAAATAAAATTAACTATCTTCTTTGCTAATGAAATCATTTTGTGAGAAGAAAAGTGTAAATAAATAATTCATAATTTATCATGAAATTTAAAGACTAACACAGGGGAACAATAATGCAGCGAAGTTGAACTCTCGACTGCACGAGACAAAACAATTATTTCCGCTATGAATTTAAGCAAAAATAATTTTTAGGACAATCGCGAAACATGTTTTATTCGCAATTTTTTTAAAAATATTTTTTATAGAAAAATATTGCCAGCAAAACAGTTTAAATACATCGATTTAATCTTTCAGCCAGCATGACATCAGCAAATAAAAAAAAAAATTACCTGAAAACAATTTTCAAAAATATAAACGAAAATAATACGATTACAAATTATAAGTTATAATATTAATTTCAATTGTTGTATAAACAGTGTTGCCAGCAATATGAAGTGTCAAAAACTTATTTGAAATTCATTAGGACAATTGATCGTAATGAAAATGAACTTGAAACTGAAAAGGATTAAATATTTTGAAATTACTACGATTCCTTAAATCGAGTTTGCGGCTCCGCACTCAGTCATGAATATGTTGTCGAGTTTTCCTGCTCTGCACTAGTGCATGGGTGTGTCAATTGTTTGTCGACTTGTCTCCATGGCTGCAGAGCAGAATACACGACCCTCCTTCATCGATACCAGTAGCAGTGGAAGAAAAAAATTCTCGGGCAGAGAAAAAACTGCTACAACAAAATTCTCTACCTTTTAAACTGCCTCTTGAAACTATCAACTACTTGCTAGTTCTGGCGCAACGCACTGCATATGTAGAACTCACGCCCTGAGTGCTTATCTTATGCTAGAATTTTGCTATTTCTTTGTATATATCACTTTTGATATTGTTTTAAAAATCAACTTTTGAATTATATGAAACGTGTCTTGTTGGATTTTAAGTTTATTAATAACAAAAGCATGACCATGCATGTCGTGTAATCTTATACCATCACAATCAATTTATTTAAATAATTGGAAAAAAGTTTACTTTTCATATTTTGATTAAATATTTTTTAGCATTTTTCCCCTCTTTATAATAAATTTCCAGGCTTTTTCCTTTTTATGTATTGACAACACTTTTGACCGTTTAACTTTTTAACTGAATCTATAAAATAATTTTGAATAATATTTGCCACTGTTTTTATGGAGACACTTTAAGCATAATTTTTTGTTTCACAAACGTTAAATTTTGTATTAATACAATTAATTGCAAACAGTGTTGCCACAAAGAAAAATATAATCACTGTAATATTACGTTACAAAATACTACTCTCTCCAAAAAGATCAAAAGATGAGCAGAAAATACTTTCTCGTGTGAAACTGGACAAACAGAGCTCGTAGGTTTTCGTTGCCAAAAGTAACCTAAATCTGAACGTCAATGTAGAAATGTTTACTCATTTTGATTAATAAAAAAACACTATAAATTGAAATATAGAAGAAGAATAAGAGAAGTCTGAAAGAAGCTAAAGTTAAATTGAACAACAGTGCTTTTGCAATCAACTTCACCTCCTTTCACGCTGTCAAAATAGGATTTTCAAACGCAAATTGTTGACGCCGCGTTATTTCGATTGGTTTCGTACATTTTGTATGGCCATTAGGAATTTCGAGAGCCAGGCAACGCTTTGCATCGCAATTTAGGTTAAATTTCTAAACGCCAAATATGTCTAAAAGTTAGCAACTCTGTTTTTTAATATCTTTTTCAGGCTGTTGGGTGGTAAGAAATTTTAATAAGGAAAAAGTAAATTTAAAAAAGAATTATTAATAATGGCGGTTTGGAAAAGTTTTAAAACAGAAATTATTTTTCCTGAAGGATGTAGGACTCATTTCTAATAAATTCCTTATTTTGAAAAGGCAAAATGCCGCCTTTTTCTGTTAAAAAGTGTGAAAAATATTGCATTATTTTCTAGAAAAGAAACCGACATTAAATAGAGTATTAAGTGTTGGTATTACAAGTAAACTTTCGCGTTTTTGCCTACTTTTTTGAAATAGTTTTTTAAGCAATATGAGACTCTTTGCGGTATTAGTTCAATTGAAAATAATTTTTGTCGCAATTTTGGCTTTTTAGTTAAAAACATGATATACAAACGGCAGCGCTGATCACAACTTAACATTTTTGTACAACAAAATATATATGTAGTTCCCTAATATATTTAAGAAAATGACAGATTTAAGCCCAATAAGTTAAATAAATTGTTAGAAAGATTCTTAACCCTGGATGGTTACTGTTTGTCTAATCGACAAAGCTCATTTACTCCTTATCTTTTGTGTTTGCTCAAATTCGTATCGAACTTTGAGAAAGAAAAAAAGTCTTTTATATTATATTTATTTATATATCTTTTATTATTTTTATTACTATTATTATTATTATATTTTTTTAAATAAAATATTAAAAATATTTATCAAATTTTAATAACATTTTGCAGGAAAAATAAGAATAAAATTAAATTAAAGAGTTTTAAAAATATATATTTTTTATTTTTAAGTTTAAAAATTGTTTTAACAGAAGTATTTTTAAAAATTATTCCTTGAATCACTGAAGGTTAAACTTAATGTACAAAAATGAAGAGTAACCATCCTGGGTTAAGCGCATAAGAAATTATTTTTCCAAAAGCATTTTTAATATTAATTTGAGGCTGTTTGTGATTTACTGTGTAAATCATGTTTCTTTTAAAAACTCTGGAAATTTACAAACATCATTTAAGTTAATGTAACCCACAGACGAAAAGAAATCCTTAACTAAATCTAAGAACTATTATTATAATTATACGTAACATCTTAAAACTACTCCTTCTCTTTCAGTTATGTACTAAAACACAATTCCAAACACACAAAAAATCTTATTAACTACGCAAGTCACTTTGAAAAACAAAAAATAAAATCCAAAACAAAAAATAATGAAAAAAAATCACAACAAAAGAAACAAAAACTGTAATTGCATTAAATTTTATGTTGTGCGAACATTTCAAAAAATGTATGCATTTAGAATCAAATTTAAAGTCAAATCGAAATCAGATAAAAGACTTAACGTCAATCAAAAGTACGTGACCTAAAAGAAAATTCGAAATAAATTTCAAAAAATTAAAGGTACAAGTTTATTATCAATCCCTGTGCCGTCAGCAGCAAAAGAAGAAGAAAAAATCTTGAAGACAAAAATAAAAAAAGTTTCAATATTTATAAACAGCATTTAAGTGTATTATTTTTGTATGCCTGTTTTGCCACCTAAAATAACAAAAAAATTTTCAAAAAACAACCGCAACAACAACACCAACTTGCATAAAATGTTAAAGAGCAAGACTGTTGCATGTTACAATGCCATTGAACTTGAAAGTCCATACAAATTCAGGCCCACAAAAGTTATGATCTGTGAAAACCGCTGCACGAATGGGCGGACAATATATCAGAGTTCCCAAAACTGGTTTTCGTGACGCCGTCATTTGAAATGTATGTGAAATTGCGCAAAGACAAACTATAATTGAGTTTATATATGAATCAAAATATTGTACTAAAGGGTGTCCCGTTAAAAAAATCTAATATTAATATAAGACGACATGCTCCCATTGAGTGTATAATAAAATATCTGTCAAATATTAACATCCTTTTATCCTTCAGGAGGATAAAACATCTGTCAAATATTTGACATGTCTCTGATGACAGGGCACTGTGCTTTTCATGAAATTTTCCACAATATTTACCCAGAGATGTAACTGCAACTCACTGATGGTGCTTTTGATCTTAGAAATTGTTTCTGGTTCATTGTCGTACAGCCTAAATTTGGTAAAACCCGAATGAAAAATCGAGCAAAGTGAAATCGCATAATATGGGTGGCCAGTTGAGTTAATATATAGTGGAAATCCTTGCGGCATTATATGAATTGTTTCATGCGCGGTGTGACTGTCTTGCCAAAAGCATATATCGTCCAGATCCATGCCATCCTATTGAGGTCGTAAAAAATCCATTATCATGGTCCACTTACAGTTATTGAAGTATCGGCCTCATTTAAAAAAAAGTAAACTTAAATTCGCGCCAGAAAGTTCCCCACTGTAGAAACATTTGCTTCTCATGCATTCCATGGGGTTTCTTTTCTTTTCTCATGTTTTCCATTATCGGTTAGTTTGAGCTTCTGATTGAACCGTATTTTCGGTGCATGAAGGAGGTATTTTACAAATTCGTTGCTAACTGCCTCGTGAAATATGAAGTTGTCCAGAACGATATCAGGTTCCTGTTTTCGCGACACTTTCGTTTACAAAACTGACCGGTTAGTATTTTGATGTGTATAACTGACCCAGTTTTATAAGAGTTTTTGGTCACTTTTCGGATGGTTGGCACATTAGGGTCACTTTCCCGACTAAACTTTTTTGAAAATTTGCAAGCAGTATATTGTGCCGGCAGTGGAAAGGAAGAGATAATATCGAGAGATCAGATGAAGAACTATGAAAAGAAAGGGAATATTTTATGGCCGTTTTGTTTCGTCCTTCGCCGGCGAATTTTCGCTGTAGTTGAGCGCTGTAAAGCGCTCGTAAATATCAATATTTATCTTTACGTCCTTATTCACAAACGATTGTTAAGGATAATGAATGACTTAAGGGATCTTAAACCATACAAAATCCATACTTTAAAGCAGCTTTAATTTTAATAATCGCTTATGAATAACAACGTTAATATATATCGAATAATTTCTAATATTCGATTCTTTATAATAAAATTATTTAATTTCCTCAACATTTTGTCTGTTTTTGATGTTGTGGAGCCTTCAGGAGGAGCACCGTCATTCACATCAATTTGACCTCTCTGGAACTGCTAAGCTCTGCAATACTGTTGCCATAATTAACTTTTTTCCCAAAGCAGATCTCGATTAAAATTTTTAAGTTGCTGAACTTTTTGGTTTCAGTTTCCATACATCTGATGATAAATAAAGACCACAATCCTGCTTCTATATATAAAGATAGGTCGGCCCAAAATAGCCGAAGAGGTTTTCATTCCTTATAACATTTTTATAATAATTTATTTTGTTATATCTTCTTCGTATTTCATATACAAGACTTGAGGAATTTAAAATGACAGCAACGACTTGATCGAGCTGTTTAGTTCTGGCAAAACGCAAAACAAAATAATTATTAAAATTTAATTATTAAAGACTAAAGATTTCCCATGGGTTCGTTAAAACACCGGGACAATTAAATGTACTGTTGGCGAGATTTTTTATGAGAAAAGATAATCGATAAATTTTTGTTTTAATTTTATTTTGAAAATTAACAAAATGTTGTTTAATATATCAGGGAATGTTGAAACATATTTTGAGACTAGCGCTGGAAAGCTACCTGCGCACTGTGGGGGACAAAACGGCTTTTTTATGCGGCATCTCTTGTGAACGAATTTTTTTCTCGTACCAGCAGTTTTATTTGGTCTCCGCGTTTACCGGCTTGCTTCATATGAAAGAAGAAATAGTGTTATATATTTGCATAATTAAATTAAATATATTTTCCCTTAATACAATTACCCTTATTTCGTTTGACGTTTTTCGACTTCAATTGCGACGTTATGTACCAGAGGAAAGTAAAACTTGTCTTTTTGTCTCTAATCTATTCCTACATGGTGACGTAAAACTCCAAATATAAAAAGGGCGACTGTTATTTAAAAAAAAAAATAGTAAAATAAAATAATAATGATGTCGTAAATAAAAGGTGATAATTAACGGCTCTGCTTGTAAAAAGAATTCATTACGTTACACAGATCGTATTATCATAATTAGAAAAAGGTTCAGTTGATCTGGAAACATAGACTTTCAAATACAATTTAAATTGCTTTGTGACATATTGTAAATGTGACCAATAATTTTCCAATTTTAATAAAAATATTTCAATCGCTGAAAAAACCTGGATCAATTTTAATACAGCAATTCCTATTTCATTGAAATCGTCAACAGATCGACACAAATGAAACATTCCAAAAACAATGAAAAAGTTCAAAGACAAGTTGAAGTGAAAATTTAATATTTTATTGCCGGCTTTTAAACGTTGAAAAAAACTTAAACGACTTTGGATTCTCCTGCCAACTCTCAATGATCTTGAATGTTATTCGGCTGGTTTTTAGAGTTCACCAGTGCCACAATAAATAAATTAAAAAACAACAAGCAAAAACGAATTAAAGTTACACAAACAAATACTAAAGCAAAATCGTTTTCAAAACGAATAATTCAACTACCGCTTACTTCCTTCCACGTACAATAAAATGTTGCAGCAGCAGCACTGGCGGCGTGCTGTCCACAAGATCAGTACAAAATAAATAACTAAGAAAATCCAACCACTCACTCACTCCATACACAACACAACAGTGGGCAACAAAATACTCAAATAACAACTAATAATTGGCGCAATTACGAAACGATATACTGAAATCGTGATTAAGTCATATAATGGCCGAACAAGACAAGATGTCTTTCGATAAGCGCGAAGTCCCTTTTGATACGAATTATTGTCGACGTTTTTGCGCTCTACTGTTTGTTGTTGGTTGTTTCAGTTGCCGGTTTGGCAGCCAGAATATTAAGTATGTGTTTTAGTTTAATTTTTGTTGTTGCCAAGGTCTCCTATAATGAGAATTCTTTGAATTCTCATCAAACAGTTATTTATGGAAGCATTTTAGCGGGTGTTTTTTTTTCTGCCTGTGTTGGAACTTAAAAAGGAATGACATTTTTATTCATTTTAATCTTGTCGTGGAATTTATTTGTATACCCTTCACAAAAAAGTGAAAGGGTTTGTCATGCCGTGTGTAATTTCTTCGATATTAATATGAGACCCTATAAAATTTATATATTCTGGATTCTTACGAATAGCGATGACGATAGAGCGATGTCCGTCTGTCTGTACGTGAAATCCCAAGCCCCTAGAAGAGCGAAAGACTTCCTTCTTGGACGGATGGATTGAAGATGAAATTAAATAGAGCGGTGTAGAAAAATCCGAAATACAGTTCCAGAGCTGGGAAGCTTACAATTATTTCTCGACGCAAAATTATTACCAAAAACAAATTATTTTTTTTTTGTTGCAAATTTAACCCATTTCATGCTTTGGAAAACCTCAATTGCCTATTAAAAACTAAAATAAAATAATTTTTTTCCAGGGATGGGAAATTAAAAGTTTCTTTTCTGGCACATTCAGTATTTTGTAGTAGATGTAATGACTAGAATGTTTAAACAATATTAGTTTTTTTTTTTAAATAAAATCGCTCTGTGCATCATAGAGATTCGCATTCATAAAAAAGCAAAAAAAATTAAAATTTCGTTTCCAGGGGTGGGAAATTGATTATTTTTTCACACATAAAAATAACAAAAAATCAAAAGTTACTGAAACTATTTTATAACAAAATTGGTATCAATTCGAATCCAGAGTTGGACAAGTGCAATATTTTGTGGTACATAAATGTGGCCGATATAATTTAAAATTTTATACCTCAAGAAGAGTTGCATTGATAAAAAAAGCAAAAGAAATTAAAATTTCGCTTCCAGGGTTGGGAAAATGAATGTTTGTTTCGGTACATGCACTATTTTTTTAGTAGATGTACTACAACTTTAAAATTATCTGCCCATTAAATTTATTATGTAACAAAGCGATTGTGAAGAGCGTTTTATTATGAGAAGGTCCGCGTTGGGGGAACAAAATCTCCTTGATGATTAGCTGGTTAAATTTGTGTAAATAAAATTTCGGCCTATTGCAACTCGATATTCATTTAAAAAAAATAAGGACCGATGATAACACAAGGGTCTGAAACGCAGCAAAAGGTAAACTTTAATGGATTTGATGACCGATTCGTTAATGACTTGAACATGTTTAAGCCACTGGTCGAATTTTGTTCACCGCAAAATAAGCCAAGTACTCCATGGAGTTTCCAAACTGAAATGGGTAATTCCATATGAAATTGGCTAGGAGTTAGATCCTCTTTGGATTTAAATGACTGAAAAAAGTAAAGTTTTTTTCTAAAGATGTCATATTCAAAATTCAATAGTTACCTGGAATTTGTTTAGATTGTTTTTTCAATATCTCAAAAATCATCCCGCACACAAAAGTTATTTTTGTATCATTTCAAAGGCAATATTTAAAGCTACCGAATTTAGGAAAATTTTAATTTTTTTGAAAAGTATATGCAAAGTTTTGAATTATTAAAAATTTAATTAATCAAAGAACTTATATTTCTTGCTGGACTCGTTGTTAACAATAGCGCCAACTGTAACTTCAAGGCACTGAATTTTCAAGGCATGTATCTCTCTTTTAAATATAAGATTTTTCCTCTCAAAATATCCAATCAAATAATTAATAATTTTAATAGTTCCCTGCGGCGGAAAAAACACCCTATACTTGTTGCTTTGATAAACTTTTATGATTGGAATGATTCTCTCTGCCTACTTTATCTTCTAATGACATTTTCAATATATTTTTGTCATTATTAACAAACATGCGAGGGCTGTTCAAAAAGCAAGGTGAATTTTAATAGGTTGCATGTATGTGTTATTCACTTAGTTTCAGTCAGTTAAATTGCCTTCGTGCCAGTGCTTTTTCCAATTCTCGATTGCGACCGAACTTGTATAAAAATTATCTTGAAATTTCGATCGATATCGAATGCAGAAATTTGGCCTCTTTGATCTGCCGTTGTCATTTGAGCGTTTCGGTTTTATTTTCCTCAATCGTCCTGCTTTCATAAATCTCCGCAATCTCGGGAACAGGAAGCAGTAGCAAAGGGTCAAATCAGGGGAATGCACTGGAAAAAATTGCAGGGCATGATCCAACCGATACGCCGACATTCTCAAGAACCTCTCTAATAATGATTTGACAATTTCCTTCACCATCTTAATATATTGATGGGCTGTTGACGTACTGCGGCGTGCAGAGCAAACGTCGTCGTTCAGCCTTCAATAAAACACTTTTGAACTTTCAATCCGAAAATTCCTTAAGGCATTTGTGTTGACTGTAGAAAATTTCCAATCACGAAATCTCATAAACAACTTAAACATTTCAAGCAGCTGAAATTGTCAACACCTGATCGAGAGCGAATCTAAAGTGGCGTGTGAAGTTCGCAATTCACATAATTTTTAAAACAGACCTTCTTAAATTTCTTCAAAATTTCACCATCTATCTTCGCAACATTCTATAGCTCCGGCACAACTCATTACAGTAACGTGCCGCCTCCCTACTGGTGCTTCTAAAATGTACTCTGTAGAGATCCGAATTTTATAAAGCGTGTTCTGTATAGGTATAGCATTTTCAAAAGGAATAAAACATATATGAAGTTTTTGAAATGACATGAAACCTACTTTATTCGACAGATAATCTTCCAGCTCTATAATTTAAATACGACTTCTGTCATAAGACTGACACGGCTGTAGCGGACGTAGTCTCATCTGGAGGTATATCCGCAACAACGCGGCCAATGTCGTCCTACGAGTGATCAATCGTTTCAAACTAATTGGCATAAACGAATGACTTTGCATAATTTCGCAGAAAATCTTATAGCGGCAATAAATCACAAGATCTTGGAGCTGAATTTATGGGTCTTAAAGTATGCGATTACCAAACGTTTCCTATAATAAATTTATTGTGCCGCGAGCTCTATGACACTCTATAGCGCTCGCCATTGACAGCAACGCTGTGACCAGCATAGTTTTCAAATAAGTACGGACCAATAACTCTACCAGTCCAGAAAGCGCTCAAAACAGTCAGTTTTGCTGGATGTCTCCACATGCTCTTGAAGCTTAAAGTTACCCCAAATATGGCAGTTATTTTCTTATTATTCCATTCAAATGAAAGTGCGCCTCGTCGCTTAACGAAATTCGCGCGATACGTATTTGGATTAGAACCATGATTTTCAGAATAAATTTGCACAATTTGGTAAGATTGTGCAGGCGTCATTCTGGTCGGCAGTTACAAAAGTGTGGCCAACTTGTATGCCTCTATAAAAGTACCCTTTACGACAGTACCCATATAATTCCACCATATGATACGCTAAAATTTGTTAGGAGTTTTCGACAAAACATCTAAAAGTCACGGAAATTATATATGGACAACGGTTCACGCTAAAGACCATCCCTGGAACTTCCCGCTAATTTCCATCACAAATCTATCGGAACCTGGTTTTTGTGTTATTTTCTTCATTTGAGCTCTTAGAGTTAAAATGCTTTTATTTTAATTTTTGAGAACAGTAACCGATTAGATATATAATTTGGAGTTTTGCAAAATAAATCACTTTTTCGGATTTTTTCGCTCACTAGAACTCACAAACGGGCTAAACGATTTTGACTCGGTTTACGGTGATCGATGCGCTTTTTAAATTTAAGAGCAGATTTGATTTTGAAGAATTATTAAAAAAGAAAAATTTTTTAAAATGCTACTTTTCTAAGTTTTTAGATATCTTGAAATTTACTGGTTCAAATCGGTTCAAATTTACAGCTGAATTCGGTTCGACAGATCACACACATACAAACGTAGTAATGGATGTGCAGAAGTAGTCGGGGAAGCTTCTTAAGACCTCAAAACGTGGAGATCTGATGAGAACTCGATTTTTCCGAAACTGCCGATCTTTCGAAATTTTTAATCTAAAAAATAACGACTATTTCACAGGCGATGTTATTTCGAGTATTTTTGTTTCGGATACTTTCTTTTTTTTTTTTTTTAGTTTTACTTTAAACGATGCAGTTGTGAATTGTGCAAATGATTTTACGAGCCTTTATAATATAAATTTTATATTAACATTTTTAATTTAATTTTTTTCGTGTTCTTATTTTAAAAAATAATCTTTTTTATGACACCTTCCTTTGTTTAAACAATATAAATTTAATAGCTGATGATAACCTGAACCTTGATTATATATTTTTTGTATATTATTTTTTTACAACAAAAAGAAAAAAACAAAGTAAAACATTTAATCTAAATAATGAACCGATTAAAAAGCGTACATTGTCCACAGCTTTTCGCAATCAGCCGCTACTGTCGGTATGAAAATATAAAAGATTAACTAATAAAAGCAAGAGAAAAAAAATTGTGGAAATATTTGCAATAAAAACCAAGTTGAAATCTACGACTTAAAAGCTATAAATTTCAAACAATTCCCTTTACCAACCCGAATAATTGTTGACTATCTATTCTTGTCAATCTGGCCGCGTGGCGTCAATGCTGGCTTGAGTTGTTGGCTTGTCGGCTTAGACCCGGAAATTCTTAATCAAGCCTCCAAAACATTTATTAAGACACGTTAAGTCGCACAAAAGAGGAATCCAGTTAACAGAACCACTTTCGGAAATAAAATTGCCTCCAAAATGGTTTTGCAATAAATCGATTGTTAAACGTGCTGTATGTTGGGTCCTGTTATTTTTATCATATATTTTTTATTGGGACCAGAATGAAGGGAATGACTCCTACATGCGGAAGTAGGAAATACTCTTTCAATAGTGAATAAGTAAAGACAGCGAAGAAGGCTGCTGTATTCCGCGCTATAGTACATGAGGACGACAATCGTTGCCCCTTTTTTTTAGCTCCTTGCGAATAAGAAATAATAATAAACAATAAATTTCAATGGACAAAATGTCGCATCTTTAAGGACTTTAGGATAGTCTTGACTCCAAATATGGCACTTTTAGTTATTCACGGATCCATTTAACCAGAAATTTGTTCTCCCACGTTAAATATATTTCCTGGATACGAAATGCTCATCTGCGATCAGTTTCAAATGATCATAATGCTACGCAAACGATGCAAATTTGACGTCAGTGCTTTTGCCAGCTGGATTTAATAGGAACTGAAACAAAAATTTTTGACGCGGTCGCAGTAAAGCAATACATTCGTTGGCGCTCACATTTGCCTATCTCGTTGACATGATTTTGTATCTAAAAGAGTAAAATGATCGAAGTGATATATGAGCTGTGGTCACAAATACTTCCCGCTAGGAAAATCGAAAACTCGGAGAGTTATTGGTTTTGCCCAGTTTGGATTAAATAGCGTTCTCATCAGATCTCCACGCTTTGGGGTCCCAGAAAGCTTCCCTGACAAATTTTGAGAACCCATCACTATGTCTGTATGTATGTGTGCATGTGCATGTATGTTTATTGCGTATGTGAGCCGTTTATAACTTTTGAGTAGCTGGAGTGAATCGTGACAAACTGGTAGCATTTTGAACTTAGATATCCTGTGAATTTTAACCGATTCGAACCGGCAAATTTCAACAAAAGCTTAGAAAAAAGGAATTGTTTAAAATAACTTTTAAACAACGATCGATTCAAAAAGTAATTAGCTCTGGTATGTTGATCACCGTAAGGCGGGTAAAAATTGGTTGCCCCATTCCTAAGATATCGTGATAGAAAAAAAATATGTTTTTTTAAACACCGAAATTATATATCTGATCAGTTGGAGTTCTCGATTATTTTATAGTAATCGAAAATTACCTTTTTCACGTGGGGATCGGTTTATTTGAAAATTGAATTGAGAGTTTTAGTTCGAAGAGCTCAAAAACCAGGTTACGAAAAATTTGCACTTAAAATTAGCGGAAAGTTAAAGGGATGTTCTTTAGAGGCAACCATTTGCCATATTTTTCTTAGGCAAAATTTTTCATTGTTGCACTTTTCATAGAAAAAGGGTAAAATTATGTCATACAGAAAAAGCGAGTTTATTACAAATTAATCTGCCACTTCTTATTAAAAAAAAACTTTCTTTTTAAAACTGCGCTGAAAGCAAATTTTTACTAAAAGAGTCAAAAATTCAAAAATAAATTTTAGAAAAGATATTTTTATATGAAAATTAAAAATCTTAAACCAGTTTTTATTCTGTAATAAAATACCAAAAAATCTTAAATCAAATATTTATTTATTGAAGATGTACAATTCTTAATTACTGTAGTGAAGTTTAAAGTCTCTGGCTTTAAGTAATCAATTGTTAGTACGATTTCATGGCCATTGTTGCAGTTGCATGTTTTATCTGCCGGTCGAGATAATGTGACACCTTTTTAAAAAGTACTTGTCATGCATGTTGTTGAACTATGAAAAATGGGTTAAGTTTAAAAACCAGCATGTGGCTCAAACCGGTATGTAAACTGAAACTCATTTACAGTAACAGCAGGATGCAGATATCGTCATCTGAGTAGAGTGCAAATGTACTCGTGCAAATGAGTGTGTTGCCAATTACAAACGGAGAGACAATGGCCATTTCGTTTACACCATTTTTGGTAATGAAGGTGAATAAATAAACACGTCATCTGGGTGATGACGAAAACAACTCACTGAAGTATCGGTTATCAAAAGGAATGAAAAGAAAAGGAACATTATATTCAATAATAAAAAATTCAGGAGAAGCTGATCAAATTAAGGACGTGTCTACTAAAAAGAAAAAAATAAAATAAAGAAGTAACTCAAATAATAGTAATATATTAAGAGATAATTATAATTTGAAATAAATGGTTTTGATATTTCCTTCCGTTCTCTACTCTTTAACTTGCAAGAGCACTCTTTATTTTTCTGCAAGCCACATGAAAATAAAAGTGGCTGCGCAAACATAAAACAAAAATAATATGGAAAACTGTGTTGTTCTCATTTAATATAATGTGCGTATCTTCTCAAAAATACCTTTCAAACCATATATACTTCTCTATCAATGGCGAATGATAAGACATTTAAAATTGCACCACAATAATAAATGTGCTGTATTCTTATAAGTTGCTAAACCAGTTTCTCTTAATTCTTAAATTATTTATCATGTACTTCGATTGCTGGGCTGTTAATTATACTTCAGTTTGATAAGAAAAGAATATAATTAAAAGTTTCAGGGAATTTTGAACAGAACAGGGTGGTACAAGACACTGCCAATTGCTGTCCATGCCAGTTTATCCGCTGATAATTATATCAATTGAAGACTTTTGTAAATTTCCTTCTTTCCTATTGCAGTAAATTCATAAAACTTGCCCTGCATGAAATTTTTTCTCTGTATGAAATCTCTATTTAAGTCAATATATCGGGTTATGTAATTAAATGTTCAAAGATTATTTCATGTAAATATTTTCCATGGCTTCAGTTAAAATAATTCATAAGCTGGGTCCAATTTTGGCATACTATCTTGTAACAGGTCGACTGGCATGTCATCATTAAGTTATTCAATATTGGCTTTTAGTGAATCAGATTTTGCGAACTTGTCCCTACACACAGATATGAGCCTTTATATACCCCCTCATAAGGTACTCTAAAGCCGTTAAATCGCACGATCTAGGCGGCCAATTGACCGGACCCAAAAGTGAAGTAAAGTGTTTATCGAACTCGTCACCCAATTATGTCATTGTTTCGTATGCTGGGTTTCATGGGGCACTGCCTCTTTGAAACGAAATGTCAGCCAAGTTTAGCTGTTCCATTGGTCTATGTTGTGTTGACAGTTCTTGCAGTAGAAGTGCACGATCCAGCAAGATTTTTGCTAACAAAATTTCATAATCTGCAAGCGTTGTTTAGTAGTAAAAACCAAACTGATCCAGTTTAACAGTAACATGTTAAATGAAAAGGACTGAACAACCGAAAACAGCTGAGCTGCCAAAAACAGCTGAACTTGCCAAAAACAGCTGAACTGCTAAAAAAACAGTTGATCTGTCAAAAACAGCTGAACTGCCGAAACTAGCTGAGCTGCCAAAAACAGCTGAGCTACCAAAAACAGCTGAAGTGCCAAAAACAGCTGAACTGCTAAAAACATCTGAACTCCTAAAAAGAGCTGTGCTGTCAGAAAGAAAGTTGCCAAAACATTAATCTCCAGCATAGACACGCAGCAAATTTTTAACAGGCAATAAAGAGAAAAATATACGAAAACAGGGGAATAATTGCGTGACGCGTAAATGAAAATGGTCCCCATGACTCCCATGAGCAAAAACAAAATTAAATAAAAAAATAAATAAATAAAAAAGTCTTTAAATTGCAGTTTGCGATTTTTAAACGTTGTAATAATTGCTCAATCCAGCCGGTTGAAAACCCACTGCAAACAAATTTTTTAAAATAAAAATATTTTACAAATACTTTATTGTGTTTTGAATTTTATATTTTTTAATTGTTGTCTTCAAACAGTACTTTAAACGACATAACCGAGTTCCTGAGTTGAGCAATTGATAAGGGATGTGTTTGAATCAAATACAGAATTTGGTCGGTTTGCTTTCTAATTTCCTGAGGCGCGGCGCTCCTGTTATTAACTTGAGTTCTACTACATTCCAATTTAAAAATTTTTTGAATGTTTTGTGGAATCTTTTCTTTATGTGTAGGCAAATAAATGTCCTGATGAAAACTATTAGCTATTTGCTTATTGACCCCAATAACCTGCCAGCTAATAATAAAAATAATTATTTGTGTTACTTTTTGAAATTATTGAACGCACAGACAACCGCTTTTATAAAATTTGCTATGAAAGAAATTCCAACAATTGGAAAACTTCTTACTCAGTCCAGTACAACCTTGGGGAACAGGTGGCAGGATTATGAAACTGCACAGAAATAGTTTAGTGACGCAAAAAAATGCAACAATTATTAATAAACTTTTTTTTTCTAAAATAATGATGACAACTTACTAAATGTGAGAACGTTCTGGCCCTGTCATTCATCACAGTGCAAACTTGTTAAGCAACAGTACGGAATGTTGTTGTGTCACTGCCTGACAAGCATGTCTGTCATTGCCACTCGCCTTTGACCGCACCACAAAACATGTTGAGCTGTCAATTTGGCGCTATCAGTACAAATTTTGTCTGTTTGCTGCTTTGAATTCCATTAACATTTCCACGACTGTCATTTGCGTTACGTATTTTTCCGCTCATTAAAGTTTAAATGGTCTGGTCAGTATTGGGGCGAAAATGCACTTGTGACTTGTTGTTCAAAAGGATCGTTATGGTGTGTTGTAATACACACAAATGGGAAGTAAGAAAATTACTTAAACACACACTCCTGTTCAATTTATATTCCAAACAATAAATTAACAATAACTACAACTGGCAAAACCTGACCCTTTCAGCCGTAGAAAAAAATTCAATGTAGACATTCTGCAGTTTCACTTTCCCTCCACTTGCAAATTATGCGAATTGCTGCCGCGAATGTTTAAATTATTCTGTCATCGTTGCTTACATGCAAATTAAATTTGCTGCGCGAGAAGAAATCCAAATTAGCTGATTAAATAAATTAGAAAAAAAGCATTTGCTACCGTTCGTTCGTTGCTGGTTAAATTATTTAATTTGATTTATTTGCAAATTCAATTTTTCACACTGCAATTAGCAAGACAAAGTCTCAGGCAACAAATTTATTTTTCAAAAGATAAATGTGAAGGAAATTCATACAAATTATGATTAATGAATATCCATCTGTCGGTCTAATAGTTTCACGCTTTCTAACACTGTGCTGGCGTTTCAAAATCGCGCCTTCTTCCTTTCACTCACTTCTCTATCAAACACATGAATTTGTTTTCTTTTTTTTCTATTCCAACAACATTCACACTCTGAACATTTCACACTCATGCAGCAAAGAAACATTTTTAATTACTATTCACGTTGGCTGATGCAGTTCGGCGTTGTATGACAATATTTTCGCTTGAATTATGTGAGAAATTACTTAAAATGAATGAATTGAAATTAGTTTTCAAAACCGTTAATTTACAAAACAATAATGGATATAAGTTTTGCTTATATCCAAAATGTAAGCAGGAGATGCAGGACTTTTTTACTGCATCACTGAAAAAGTATTTTCATTCTTCTATATTCCAAAGTCCTTATTCACAAAAATATACTTCATGCTTATAAACTGCTTATAACACGAATTCCATATAGAAAATGTAGCTTATAAGCAGCTTGTAAACATAAAATATTTTTTGTGCATAAGGACTTAAGCCGATAACTAGTTTTTGCTGGGCCTTTAAATTTGTTATAATTAATTTAAAATAATAATTATAATTTATACGCTGTTCAGCGCTCTAAGGCGTTCACGTAAAAATTTAATACATTCGCTGTACAATTGAAAGGAAAAACCGCAGGCAAAATCTTATTTGTCAGCTTGTATCGCTTTCTAGGAACTTTTATTTGTTCCAAGTGGAATCCGTTTAACCAAAAAACAGTTTCATTAAAATATATTTTTCTTGGAATAGCGCTCTTTTTAGGAGTTTCATTAAAATATATTTTTCTTGTGTAAAAAAAGCGTCTCATAACAGGAAATCACGACCCATTTCGATCAAAAAAAATTTATTTTATTATTAATTGACAACATTTTGCGCCATTAAATATGTGATGTTGTATTATTTAGAGATAGAAGAGCATTTCATTTTTGCTTGGCAATGCGACATCGTTCATAAAACTATTAAATCAGTTTATAACACGATCCTTGAAAGCCCAAAACCAATAGGTCAACATATCAAGCGAAATTGTACTTTCTGTCAAAGTGTTTTCAAAAGAATATAAACATCTTGTGAGCCTGTTAATGGTGAAAATAGCGGAGGCAAATGCAGCCGCAGAAAACATTGGAAATCACAGTTGCCACTGTGGTACAATTGAACCAAAAATGGTTGTTTTTTTACGTTTGGTTCGCTGGTTTATTTTTTTTTTCTTTTATGAAAAGTTAACGATTATAACATAAATAAATTTTGAAAGTTTCATCATGCCTGTAAAAATGTATTTAAGAAAATTGTTACTCTTCACATAAAGTAAAAGATTTGATTCGTTTACAACACTTGATAATAATCGATTATTACCTACCCACAGAAGTAAATCAAAAAGTTTATTGGCAACACTGATCGATTGTTACTTTTGTTTACAAGTCAGAAATTGACAATTTGACTTCAGTGTAAAAAGTATTGTATTATGCTGGTATGCAAATAAAATTGAAAAAATTGGTTCTCTTTTTTTATTTTGGTTCTTTTTTTTATGGATTTTGGTCCTGAAGAAAAATTTAGAGTGGCAACCGTGTTGGAAATTGTTTTTGGACAGTCGGTATTAAAAGGCTACAAAATAAAATGGATGTTAATATTCATATCGGCCACGCAAATTCGAGGTTAGGAAGTAAATTGGCTGTCAAATAATGAAATGTTTAGAGTTGAGCTGTCATCCTTTGACATTTATTTAGTAAAACCTTGGGAAATTTTAATTGTATAACTTTACACTCCTCAACAAAGAATTATAATTTTAAAAACTAAACACCAACCTGATGAAAATTTCAGTGGATCTTTTTGTAAAATCGTAGCTGCTTATTTTCGAATGCTCTACGGCCTTCATGAAGACTTCGCAAAAACCGATCAAACGCATTTTCCATAATATTTAGATCAGGAGAAGAATATATATAGTGGCCAATTAAAATGGTTTAAAATAAACTCTTCTACAGCTCTGGCATTTTTGAATAGAAAAATCCTTGGAATCGGTCCAAAAATATTTTTTGATTCAGGAAAAGGTTATTCTAATCGGATGTTTATGCATCTGTAGTTACATCTGAGATCTGAAATCGACAGTGCCCCAATAAATTTAACATAACCCCTCTTGTCACGCAAAAAAATTGTAGCCTTCTCATCCATACTTCTTATTTTTTCGTCACCAAAAACCACGTCACGCCAATCATTAACATGACCTTTCATTTTAATGGCCCATGTCGTTTGCTGCCTAGAAAATTATACCCGATTTTCTTTGCAGGCTTTGCAATGGCTCCTCTTTACCGTTAAAGTACTGGGAAATTATTTGAGAACTGATCTGAAAGAAACAAGTTTGATGGAATTCTTAAGAAGTTTCTTCTCATTATTAGAGTTAAAGTAAATGGGAATCCTTCTTTAATATTTTCTATAGTTTTCAATACCTTTTTAGTATCATATCCACACTGGTGAAGTGATTGTAATCATATGAACGGGAAAAATTGATTTAAATTCGCCGTTTTTTTTTCGTTAAATTGTGTTTTTACAACCTTTAAAAATTCTATTTCCTGTTATAGTTACATTTTAGCTGCCCCCGACAAAATATTTAAAATAATACGGCCTACTTGAACAGAAATTGAAAGGCTTCCAATCGAGAGTGATCGTTTTTTTACTGAAAAAGTTTTGAAATTTTATGAAGAATATTTGTTAAGTGGCAATTAACCAACCGATTAAACCAAAAGTTCGATTAATTGAGTTTTTTTATTTGTTTTCAGGGCCGGTTTTAAAGATCCCAGTTAAACTAGTTTAATTAAACAAGAAAACAGATTTATGTTGCCGTAACAAAAATTATAAAGGTTTAAAGTGTTAAAACCTAATGAAATAATAATTAAAAAATTAAATTTGGCCAGAAAAATCACCGTTTCAGACAACGCTTAAACTAAGTTTAAACTTAACCCACATCAAAAACGCTGCAAAAGACGGTATATTTCCAATTGAAATATACTTTTTTGAAAATATGTAAAATTTGTGTAAAAATAATCCGGCAACAATCAGCAAATACGAAATGCAACGCTGTCAAATAAGGGCAAACAGCTGGAGGTATTAAATGCTTTAAGCGTTTCTACAGCTCCCTTGAATTTTTTCAGCACAATAATTTTGTATATATCCTGGAGCGTTTCGTAGCGTTTCTTAAGGAAATTCATGCTACACTCAACAGTGTGTTGTATGTCGATAACCCAGCGATAGCATTTAATGACTCTAATTGTTTTTGTCGACCTGTACACAGTATTGCCGCATTACCTTGAGCGCTAAGATCTTTTTTTCGCATCGTTTGCATAAATTAAAAAAAAAACAGTGAAACATTTCTGCAACATTTTATGTGAGTGGAAGAAGAAAAAAAAATGTAGGGACACATAATGAAATTATAGGTTGCACTCGCAGAGTTAATTATACGGAAGTTATTGTTTCGCCTTAAAACATAATTCTTCTTTCTGTATTGATATTCATAATTTTTTTATTTTGTTTCATGCAATAAACATGCTGTTAAATGTTTGAAATGTTGTAAACGATTTGTTGTTGTTTTTTAAACTTTTTTGTACAGTCGCTATTGCATGAAGTTTTTTTTATTAACTTTCCCTTGTGATAATTTTTTTTCTTTGTATAATATTTTTTTCAAAAGTGCCGCTCGTTTGGATTTTTATTGGCTGAAGTTTAAAACTCGAAACCAAGAAGGTATTTTTATGTGGGAAGTTTTATTCAGTCGGTGTCGGAAAACTGTCAAAGAAAATAATAATAAAAAACGATTTGATTTGATTTTTAGGACCACGATTACGTCTTGCGCAGGCATCTCTGATTTAATGGACGTATCAATAAGAAATTACTTTTTTTTTATTAAAAATACATAATATTTGTAATAGTTGCGATTGTAAAGAAAACATATTCGGATTAAATACAAAATAAAGAAACCATCAAATGGCCCCATGGCTTGGAAGACATTCTCTTCATAAAATATTTCAACACTTTCTCTGAGATGTGGCTGTATCCCACCAATTAAGCGTTGAATCACGGATTTGAGTTCAAAAACTCTTTCTGGGTTATTTGCATAAACCTAAAGTTTCACTAGACTCGAAAAGAAAAAAAAACACTCATCGTTCCCTTGATTAATTCGTTGAGATATATTTTTCTCGAGTTATTTGTTGCTGCAATAAATGCATGGGAGGTGTGGCAGGTGGCGTGGTCATCATCACAAGAACTCTGTTGTCATGTTTCCGGCCTCGTATTCAAAGAATTTACAATCAATCCCTACGCCTGGCAAACATACGCAACACGCAGTTGTTTGTTGGTCATAAATTTATTTCTCATGGATTGCATGAGGATTTTTTGAAATTCGAGATATTTATGTATTCAGGAAGCCATTCAGACAAAAACGCGGTTCGTTAGAGAATATGGTTTTTATTTATTTTCAAAAATTGGCATTGACTCCACGGATCTACTGGTCTTTGCTCCTAAGCAAAGTAGAATCTTGCACGCAAAAACGGTCTCTTGCCAAAACTCGCTGCGCAGTGCATCGTGAAATTTTCAGTTTTTAAAAACGATGCCGAGCTGATGTATTCGGATTTGTGGCAACATTTCCTTCTACAAATATATTTGCAAGAAATCGGACACCGCCGCAGGGATTTGATAAATATTCTAAATCTCAATAAACCATCATTGAAACATCAAAAGTTACGCAGCAGAGCAGAACAGTTGTTTTATTAGGTGGCCTAGTTGAATGTGATAACAGTTTCTCTTTGTACGCATTTTTTTATGAAATAGAATCCGAGAATTGTATCAAACAGCTGTTAATACATTCACAGCAGCACAGTGTTGCCGTTCGATTACATATTTCATGTCCTAGTTTCTGAATATTTTGTTCCATTTTCATTTAAGCAAAATTTTATTTAGTTGAAGGTTTAATTTGACGCAAGTAGCTTTCGAAATCAATTGTCCTGCTCTTTTTAGCTTCTTGTGGAAATAAATAATTCAACACAAATACATTCTCAAAAAAATCTGTTTAGTTTCTTGCAATTTGTAATAGAAAATCACACCACGTGTCTGACTACGAAAATATTAAACATTTTCGCTTTACAAAATCCCAATATTTTTCTTGTTACTTTGTTGTTTTTACCACAACAACAAGTGCGGATAATAAAAGTCTTGCAGGCAGAGAGGCTGGCTGCTATTAATGCTGTTCTAATAGTACAGAGGTCACAGGTTCAATTTCTTCTAGAGGGCGTGGATATTTACGGCAGATGAGCTGAACGTTTTTTTTATTTATCGTAAATAAAATAAAAGAATTATTCTGTTAACTAGTGGCAGTCATTTTTCGGCCGTTGCCGTTTTTAGGTGGTGATGTGGTTGGTAAGGAAGAGGAAGAATTAGTATTTATTTCGTGTTGGCAGCATGGGATCTTTAAATTATATATGAGGCCGAAATAGTGTTGGTGGCATGAGTCATTTTTATTACCATAATTCATGGCATTTATTTTTTGAAAATGAATTCCGGTATATACGATGAGTCCGGTTTTTGCTTTCTTATAAATCTGGGCGTATGTTGCTGAGGGTTGAATATTGTTTTCCAATTTTTCAAGAGTTGTTAGCTCATTGGCAAAAATCAATGAATTGAAATAGTCCCATAGAAAAGTAATCCCAAGGCGTTATAAGAATTTCACACTGACAATCAACACCTGGTTTTAGCATTAGCATTTCGGCGTTTACACTGCATATTAAAAAAATTTTTATATAAATTGGATTGAAATCTTAATCGATATCGAATGTTGTAACCAGACCCCAGATTTTAACACACAGTTTGTCCAATAAATTTAAGCACAATTAATTAAATCTCTTATGTAAACCGATGTTAATGTATTTTCCCTCTACATTTTATAACACTTAATGCACGAACTGTACTGCAGCTGTTTTTATTTTATAAAAAAAAATGTATTGCAGCTTAAAATAGGGATTTTTTTTATATTCTACCAACTTAATACAATAAAATTATCGAAATACTTATAAAGAGCGAATAAATATGTTTCAAAACCACATTAAATCATATAGAATCAATCAAATTCTGAAAAAGAAGTGCAGATTTGGGGCATTTTTCTATGCATTCTTCAATGCATTCCGATGTTTTCAATATATAACTTGGCAGCACTCAACTCAGCACAGCCAAAAGCATGCATAAACAAGGTTGAATTTTATAAAACCCAATAAAAACTAATTCAAAAGTGATTTCAACAATAAAACCAGATATTATAAAAACCATGTCAGCGTGAAAACACTATTGAATCCCATTAAAGAGGAGGCTAATGGACAGGACTACTTCTACAAATTCAGTTGACATCAATCTGATTTTGCAATAAATCGATTGTTACGGCAACTTGCGACGTGTTTAAAGAACAAATAAATACGGGATTTAAGAAATTTGAAGTAAAATGTTAGAAATAATTTTTTAAATAACAATAATGAATTAAAATACAAGTATTATTATGAAAAAAGTGAATATACGAAAAAAAGGTGCAAGGCGCCCGCAATATTTTTCACAATAATACTTGTGTTTTGGTTCATTATTGTTTTAAGACAATTTAAAAATTTATTTTTAGCTTTTTAGCTCGTTTTTTATTAAACGGCGTGTTTTTTAGTTTTTTAAATTATTATTTTATTTATTAATTTAAAGTACTTTGAAAGCGTGCAAAAATACTTGCACCTTATGAGAAGATAAGAACGTAGAAGCACAATACAAAACGGGACTTACAAGTTAAGCCAATAAAAAGCGATTATCAGCATCGTGTGCTAGAAGATAAAAAAACAGCACTCTCCTTCATCGGTACCGGTAGCAATAAATTTACTGGGGAAATAAAAAGACAACGAATTGTCTCTCTCTCTCTGTTATAATCTGTCCTCTTAAAAACTATGCCCTCCTTTCTAGTTCCTGCATAATGTAGTAAATTTTGAATGGTCATTCCCTGAGTCTTAGTCCAAGACAAAAAAAAAGTTCTTCCCAACAGATACTCCAGGTAATTTCAATCAAACCAGCGACTGGAAAACTACTTAAACATTTTCGCTGCTCACATCTTTTCTATTGGAATAACAATTGAAATTGACTCAATAAATGTCAGTACGTACGAGTACTTAAACATATTTTTTTTAACTTTAACAGACTTCTAACATAATAAATCAACTATTGACAACTTGATCTGAAGCTTGGGAAAAGGTATGGCTGCTGGTGTCAACAGTTTTTTTTTACACAAAATAATATTACACTGTACTCGTATATACATACATATAAAGCCGTCATCTTCGTTCAAAAGAAATGCTTGAGGGGAAAAACATTCACATTCTTTTGTTGCGGGGCAGGCGTGTAGCACTCCTTATTTCGTTAAATGGCTTGTTGAAAAATATAACAATCAAAGGAAAACTTTTAAAAATGCTGTTTGACTCCTTGATTACCTTAAATTGTTGCACGTGTTTACCGTATTAGCAGAACAACAGTATTGCACTATGGGACTGCATAGTGAGCCAAGTAAAATGTTTTCGAATATAAATACATACATACTAAATTATAATTTTTTGGCAAAAGAAACTCTTCAAATCATGTCATACAGCTTAAGATTAGGGTCGGCTAATTGCTTTAATAATTATAATTAATAATTATTTAAAAATTTTGGTAAATGAAAAAATTCTATAAATTAATCAATTAAAAAAAAGAACAACTTTAGTGTGCGTTAAGTCTTTTTACTTTAAATGAGCTTAAAAACTTTCTACTGTCTGCATGTTATAATTTAGAAAATATATGAAATACAAAAAAGTACCAAATTTAATTCTTACCCCCGAAACCGTATATCTCAAAAAAGTACCAAACCACGTGTTAAACTATTTTTCAGTATTATTTGTATGCTTTTGAAACTGTCAGTTAATTTATCGCATTTGCACCCCTTTTTCACTGCTTCATAATACAATTTCCGATAATTCCTTCTTAGTGCTACCGAATGTTATAAAAACAAAAAAAACAAAATTATTTTTAATTACTCATATATTTTATTATTACCAAAGAAGTGCCGGATAAGGTACGATTTTACCTTTTATAGCTGCAAAATTTTCAAAAAGTACCAAAACATATTTTTTGTCAGAAAAATACAATAAGCTAAGACTCTTTTTGCTACGTTCGTACTATACTCTAGAAGATGTATGGTATGCAAAAAAGTACAAAATGTAATATTTACCCCGATAACTTCACCCCTCTTTGCAACGTTTCAATAGAATATTGGAAAATTCCTTCTTGGTGCTACCTAACGTTGGAAAACCAAAGCCATTTTTGGATTTAATAAAATATGTATTTTATTGTAGAAAAAAAAAAATAATGCGAAAGGGGCATAATTTTACCCCTTATAGCTTTAAATTTTCAAAGAGTACCAAATATTATTTGAGATTTTTTTCAAGAAGAAACAACGCCGTAAAACGCTTTCTGCTATATGCATGCCATAGTTTAGAAAATATACGGAGAGCAAAAAAGTACCAAATTTACTTGTCATCCCCTCAAAAGTACATGAATCAAAAAAGTACCACGTATTTTTCGATTTATCTTTAAGCATTATTTGTATGCTTTTGAAGTTCTGTATGAAGTTTTGAAGTTGTATGCAAGCGAAGTTCCAGATACATATATTGCCGATTTTACCCTTTTTCACCGCTTTTTACACTGTTAATATTGAAATCCCCGAAATTCCCTTGTTACAAAATTAAAAGTTTATATTTTTAGTCGTTTTGGCGATCAGTCAATCAGTTGGTCAGTATATTGGTCAGTCAGTCCATTAGGCCGTCTTTGGAATATGAATAGACTTATTGCGACAATAATATGATTTAACTGCTTCCAAACTTTTCAATCATCGTACGTGTCTTTTGGCCAATATTTTGGATGGAATGCCGAAGAGAAAAAATCAACTATAACATCATAAAAGTCTTACTCCTATTATTTTCTTACTGCATCCTTTTGCAAACATCCCACTGTAACATTTCTTATTCGCAGAACTTATGTAGTATGGCAACAAAACATTTTCACTGGATTTCCTCTCACATACGAAAATGCCCTCACGTCTTAAAAACAAACGTTGTGTGAATGCAAGTAAAAGTATGAGTACGTAACGATTACCGTTGAAAGGAACAAAAAACTATTCCACAAACAATCTGTCCGTCCCTTTTCTATTACATCAGAATCGTTTAGAATTTTTTCTTTAAGTTGGCTGGATTTTTTAAAGTACTTCAACACGTTTTTCCAAAGCCATTTCATCGCGTGGTTAAAAACAAAACAATTGCCAAAGAAGCAAACAAAAAATCTTAAGGCTTGGAAATAATAGTGGCAGTGAATGGCGGGCATGGAGTCTTCCGCATGATCATGAGCTTAGAAATGCATTCATAAGTTGTAATCGTTTAAGAGCTTAAGGAAATGCGCATGTTTTATTTCATTCAACCGACTATTTTCTTTTCTAAGACTTAATTTGATACTAAAAGTGTTGCAAATGGTGAATATTAATTTTATGATCTTTTAAGGCGATTGTAACACAATTATTGTTATTATTAAAGTTTAAGAGACTTTAAATTTATAAATTATCATAAAGTTTGCTGGAAATTTATATAAAAAAAAATCGAATGTGAGTTGTACTTAAGTAAATCCACAATCAAGAGTGTTAAATTTTAGTCTAACAAATAAATAGAAGAGCAGCGAAGTCCACAAGGTCGTTACCGAAGCAATTGAAATTAGTGGAATGTTCTTTTATTTTTTTTGTATTGAATTAATTATAAATATTTTTATTAAAATAGTAAATGAAAAGAGGATGACTCTGCCACTCGCAATATTCTCGAAAATGTGTCAGTGATTCGGGATTATTTTCAAAGCATCTCGACCTTGTGGTATCACTTAACCCTGATATTTCAACAGTTTTCCACACAGAGACTTATGGCACCAACGAGGCTATAATAAGAACTAATTAATGGGTGTGTTCGATGACAAGCGGGATCGAAATTTCAATTAAATACAAATGTCGATCGATATAGAGTTCCGTAGTGTAACCTCCGCACCAGTTTTAATTTTTGTGGAAAGTCTGGCATCAATTAAGGTCTTGACTTCAAAGTTGATAAAATCGAAGGGTTTAGTGGCATGTATTCAACCTCTGGCTCGGTTTGAAAGACATGCTGTCAAGGTAGTGTAGAATTAATAACATGAAAGCATGCAGGAATATAAAATCGCAGACGGTATTGACATTCCCAAAGTTCAGCTGTCGAACATCATTTACGAGTGGACATGGAGGAAGGCGACCCTCAGGTAGTCAACAATTACCTCCTGCAGAGCCTAAAAAGTTGTGGCCCTCACTCAGTACTTCTTTAAAGCTCTTTCATATTTGGAAAGATGTCGCTTCTACGCCTGGTAGGAGTCGTCACGGGGCGAACGATATGTCGGATCGCTTAGGCTGCCCTAACTAGCAGAAGGGCAGGTTTTGACATTTAGTCTATCGTCTTCTGTAGGATCTGGGCTATCTCAGCTATGCACCAGTAGCTTCCCTGCCCCCGTGGTGTTTGTGAGTTCTCGGTGGTGCTCAGAAATGGCATCAGAATGAAACTCAAGGCTATTTTTCGGGCAAGCCTTTTTACCTAATCTAAGCCAACCAAATATGGAATTAGTTGCTCAACCACTCCATTAAAAATTAATTTCTGCACTACGTGATATTAAAAATCTCCGTATCTGCGCATATCATTCTTCCTATTCAACCTGTTGCTAAGTAACTGTTGTTAAGTTGTACTCTGCTGAATTGTTTGTGCATGCAACACGTTAACTTTTGTTGTTTAACTGTTGGAGGCAACCTTCAAACTTTATCTCTTAATGTTGTTTACTTTGTTTCAATAGAGATATTAACGATAAAAGCCAAACACTATCATATACAAAACTGTTTTATGCAGCCTGAGTATTTTTTTATTAACAAATTCGTTCGTTGCCGGCAGCTACAAAATTATTTATTATCTGACAAATGAACCATTAAGCGAACTGAACATGATGGAAAGTGTGCAGTTTTCAACGTGATTGATTGAGAGCCTTTAACGCATTGTAATTTAATTTTTCAATATTCTAGAATCCATAGTTATTTAAATCATAAGCAACGAGCAAGCGCTGGCAGGAATGTTAAAGGCCTGTTAAGATTTCAAAATGTGCTTATTATTTAACTAAACAGCACAACAGGTTTGTGTTAATTGTTGTCGCACCAAAATTATTTTCAAAAAGCGCCGAGCAGCGATAACTTAAAAAATTATCGAGCCGATATATCGAAAGAGCACTAAGAACGGCGCGGCATGTACCGAATTTAATCCGCGCAATACTTACCAGTTAAAGAGTGATTATTAGCAACTTCCTTGTTGGCAATACTGGCTTTGTAGCTCTGCTGTCTTCGTGTAACATGTCTGTTTGTGCAAAATTGTCGCATTTGCTGTGAAGAGACTCCCAAAAGCTTTACAAAAACTATCATCTCGAAGAACGCACTGTTTGGTGTGAAGTTGGCGTTATTGAGCTGTTTCTTTTTTTCACAGACGAACGCTTCCAAAATGTAAGCGCTCGACTTGGTTGGCATGTGGTTTCAACAAGGAGGCGTGGCATTTCACATAGCTCGTTAAATAATGACCCAATTGACAGGCGAGTTCAGTGAAAAAACTATTTCATGTTTGGGGCCGTTCAATTGGCCTTTTAGACAAAAATATTCATACATTCTTTTAAATTTTAGCCAAAGAAAAAAACAACAATCACTCTACTTGAAATTATAGTACGAATTTAAATGAAAGAGGAGATTGCCAGAAGGTTTTAAAGATAAATAAAAACACATCGTGTGATTTGGGTGTTATACAACGTATTTTTTTTTCAGAGTATTACAACTTTGAGTTGACATCACTGCACCTATTTAACAGCTGATAGTTGCCTTTTGTTTAGTTTGCTTTGCAATTTCATTATGAATCGACTTGTACCAGAGCAACGCGTGATAATTTTTAATAATGTTAATAAAAATAATTATTCTCTTCGTCAAACTCCTCGATTCAAAACTTTATTTTCCGATGAAGCCCATTTCTGGTTAATTGAGTACGTCAATAAGCAGAATTGTGGCATTTCGAGCTCTTTATCGAAAGACAATTACATCCACAGAAAATTATTGTTTGGTGAGCTTTATGGACTAAGCGGAGTCATTGGCCCATATACCTTCAAAATGATGATGGTCAGAATACTACAGTCAATAATGAACGGTATAAGAACATGGTTCGAAATTTTTTCGAACCACAATTACGTGGCATTAATCTTGCTGATGGGTGCTTCCAACAGGACGGAGCCACATGCTACCCAGCGGGAGCTACAATTGATTTACTCAAAGATACTCTCGATGAAAGTACATTTTCACCTAATATCTCAATTAATTGCCCACCAGTGTGGTATATCCGCGGTTCGATTGTTTTCTCTGGGGTTTAGGTGCGTCGATAAACCACAAACAACGTAGTGAACGCTACGAAAAGCTGTTGAAAATTAATATTTTAGATTAAACCAGCCGTGAAATTATATTTGAATAATAACGTAATAAGATTTTCTCCATTTCATTGATATTAAAAATATATTTCCTTGTTTTATTAGGATTTAAGCGTGTGTCACACCCACTATTAAGAATTGTCAGAGAAAAGTGTAGTTGTTTTTGATAAAATTAATTACAACACCTTTTTAATTTTATTATACTAAATTCGTTACAATTTTCCAGCTGAAGCTGAACATATAATTTAATCTTAAATTAAGTAAATAAAGGCCCGTCATCTACTACCCTGCATTTAAAATGTTTTAAGAATTATTTTCTTTAAATTTATAAAGTGCTGTCTGTTAGTTTGCTTAATTACGCTAATTAACAGTTGTTAAATTATCTTAATAAATTTGTCAAAAAGATAAAATCCAACAGAAGATAGTGCTGACATTTTAATTAAGCAGGCAGGTAGTTGTTAGTGTATCAGCTGTTATACTCGTATCTTCAATACGTATTAATTTTTTCTCACAATTTCTGTTAACACTTTCTTGTTGTGAAGCGCATAAATAATTAGTTTCAAAAAATCCATAAATTAAATTTATTTATTTAGTTTATTAAGCCAAATGTGTGGTTAAAACACAAATAAAAAAATATCAGCTTCCAACTCAAAGAAAAGTAAAATTTATTTCATCACCAGACTTTAGCAAGATTCTATGCGATTGAAACAACAACAATCTACAAAAACCTATTCATTTAGTTAAAAAAATACCGTTTAATGCTGTTTTTGTCAGTTTGCGTGCAGCTGTCAAGAATAATTTTTCAAATAATTGTGTGAATAAGCGAGTGGTTAAAAAAGTGGGAAAAAATGTTTCTCTTAATACATCCACTGGCTGCTGAGGCTTTGAATTTAACGAATTTCATGCTTCTAAACGTTGTTTTTAAAATGGTTTTGATACAATCAGTCATACAAATCAAAATATTGCGACAAAATGGCAACAGCAATGATTGACGGCTGTGACATGCCACAATGTTGCTGTATGTATAAATTGAGCTTTTAAGCTAACGATCATGCTCGAGAGAGCTTTTAGTAAAAGTGTTGAGATAACAGATGAAGAAAGATAGAAAAAGAAATTGGCTGCAGCGATTTTGTTCTTTGATTTGCTGGTGGACCCTTGTTGCAGTACTGTTGGAAGGAAGGTGTTGTAATGACCTCTGTAGTACATGATAACGTCTATAATCTCTCGGTTCAGTGAGCAGTGCCGCTAATCATTCAGCATTGAAATAGGCCGATAGCAATTAACACAATAGTACACTAATAAAAATTAGAAATATGCATGACTGTGGTCCCAGGAAGCTTCTCTGACTAATTTTGAGAAGCGGTCACTATGTCGGATTGTATATGTGTGTGTGCGTGTTTATGTGTAATAATGTCACCCTGTTGTAAATTTTAAATAGCTGACCCGAATTTAGTTAATTACTGGTGGCATTCTGAAGAGTTTTCCTGAACTAAGATTTTCTGTGAATTTGAACCGGTTCAAACCGGTAAATATCAAGATACCTCATCAACAAGTTCACGGGTCGATTCCACAAACCAACCAAAATCGGTTAATCCATTCTTGAGATATTGTGAACGAAAAAATTTAAAAACGTGACTTACAAAAGAATATTTATAAAATAGATCGACATTAAATTTTTCGTACACCATTAATTTTTTTCCGATAATAATCCGATTAATTGTTTTCGATAATCGGAGCGGTTTGTTAATGTAAACAGCTGATTATATTGTGGAATATATCGGTGATGCTTTTGAAAAGTTTTTAAATACTTCGCTTTGAAGAATGACATTTTTACTAAGTTTTTTTTTGAAATATCTTGAAATCTACCAGCTCGAATCGGTTCGAGAGTTTCAGAGTTTTTAAAAAAGCAAAATAAATTTTTTTGAATGTTTCGGTTCACGATATCTTACGAACGGATTAACCGATTTTGACCCGGATGGAGGTGTTCGACGTGGTTTGTAATTGTAAAGAGTTTGTGGAATCGATCGGGGAAGCAGTTGAAAATGTATTCAATAATAAACCGCTTTAAAAAATGCTTTATTGCTAAGACTTCTTGAGATGTCAGGAAATTTACCGGTTCGAATCGGTTCATGTTCGAGAATTCTCTTTATAATGCAACTAGTTGGGTTTAATTCAGTACAGGCGCTCAAAATTTGTTAGCGGATCACACACTTACAATTTTATATATTAATGAAAATTATCGAGGCCTATTTATTTGGTGATTAGAATTCTGAAAGAAAATTAAGCAAATTTTAATATTTAAATGAAAAGATGGAATATAATTTTATTCCAAAATAAAGTTAAAGAAGTTATTAAAAGTGTTGTGGAAGAACAAAGAAATATTTAAATTGAATTATTTTTCGATACTGCATTCAAAATTAATTGAATCATGGACTTTATCTCCCAACAATTTGAAACTATTTTATTAGTCACGTTTTGAATACGTTGAACAGTTTCAGAACAGTGTTTGTATTTGTAATTTTATTTCAACGTGAAAAAGTTCGTTCTTATTGAGACACATTTTATTTAGAATTATCCGTCCACAGCGATTTGTTTCATTTTCAGTGACTGCCTGCCTGCCATTAAGTCTGCCATTTAGTGTCGCATTATGTCTCTACTTTTTGTTGTTATTGTTTTTGTTTAATGGACACGATTCAATTTAAATAATTTATGCTGATTTGTTCTCTTCAAAATAATCTCGAAATAAAATTTAGTGCTGCTGCTGCTTCGAGTTGCTTAAGTTAATTTGTAGCTCTTGAAATGTCATCGCGTGCTTTTAAGAAACTCTTGATAAAACAAAATATAAACAATTTTTTTTAACAAAATATATTCCTCATTTCCATAAAGCAGTTTGTTGGCAAACAGCATATGGAATAAGAAGATTAATTTTAAGAGGAAACAAGTCAACTAATTTAATTATTAAAATTAATTGTTGCCAGTCTGTCTTTAATTGATTCTTGATCGATTTCATTTTGCTATCGTTTGCATTCTTAGTTTCTGCTCCAGTTCCCTGCTTTCAGAAATTATTTATTGTCTTTTGTTTTCTTCTACTTTGTAATTCCCTCCAGGCAGTTTACAACTTTTTTCTCAGACAATAAAAATACGTTTGCAATTAATTGTATGAAATGAAATGAGTAGCAGTTTAGTGTTGATCTTTGAATTGTACTCAACTCTTGATCAGAGATAATATTTCTTATTTAGACAGAGTTAAAAGTTTTAAAAGTTTTTATTTATTAAAACGAGCCAGAAAGGGTTGGTTCATGAGGTGTGAAAGAGATTTATATTTTTGAATTTGTATTGTATATATATATATATATATATATATATATATATATATATATATTAAATTTTCGAATTTTTTTTAACTTGCGGCTACGAAAATTGAAAATTTTCGAAAATCGCGCAGATATTGTCTTGAGCCCGTTTTGAAAAATCGAGTTCTAATCAGATCTCGATGTTTTGAGGTCCTACAAAGCTTCCGTGACTAATTCTAAGAGCCCGTCTCAATGGCTGTATGTATGTGTGTGTTTGCGTGCCAGTAAGTGATCTGTGAAATGGCTGGACCGATTTCAACCAAACTGATGACGTTATACAGGGTTCTACTTGTGAATTTGTACTGCTTCGAACTGATAGATTTGAAGATATTAAAAAAAAAACTTAAAAAATAAAACATTTTTTAAACGGCCTTACCGATCGACGGACAGTGTCCGGGGAAAATAGGACGCCTGGCAACCCTGGCCATATTTAAATTACTTAATTTTTCTTCAAACCGCTTGTTAAACATCACAACACCGTCATATACTATGCAAAAGGTTTGAGCAAACGTGAACTTTCCGTTTGTTTGTCAAACCGCTTGTATAGTTTATTTGGCCCTTCAAACTCAAAGCCAAAACTTTAAAGTCTAGAATTAAACAAAATTCAATTATTTGAAATTTTCAATTATCTTTGCGGTTTATTTATTAGCAGTCGAAAACTTCCCAGGTTTATTGACACTGTGACTTACTGACTTTGAAAGATATTGTGATTTAATTGCTTTTTTAAGTTTTTGATTATCGATGTTTCGCTGCGATGTGTTTCAAGTTTATTTCAAAACTTTTAAAATGAATAAAGACACAGAAATAATTCATTTACTTGAAGGCTGATACTTTGAAAGCAACATACAACATGCAACACAAAAAACTAAAACCAGAACACCGTTACTTATTTTACTTCTCTTCTTCGTGCAGCATGAACCGGTTACAAAGTCAATGTCGCCATAAGTTTTAAAATATAAAGAAATAAATTGCAACATGACTGGTGAAGTATAAAAAAGAGATGGGAAATGAATGCTGTAATTATCGGACGTTTAACGAGCTAAAAATAATTATTTACTTTAATGTGAAATTTTATTTTGTTCGTTAATCATGTCCTTTATTTGTCCTTCATACTAAAGAATTAATAAACTTGAAACGTATTTAAGAATAGTTCCAAAACAAGAGATTTAAAGAATTTATGGCAGAACACTGTTTTTAAATTAACCCGCAAGAACCATATAAAAAAATTGTGTACCAAAATATATTTTCAATTTTGATGCATTGAGCCGTAAACACAATAACGACAGCAGGCTACACCAGCACCCACTACAAAAGCCGTTGGCTACAATCATCGCCTCGTAGTCAGCTACTTAATTATTTTTAAAACGACACCACCAAGTCAATAACCATGAGAATTCTTCTCTTCATACGCCAGTGTAGCCGCTTTCATATATTTAATACTAATAAATAGTGTTATTCCAATAAAAAGCAGTGTTGCCTGTCTTGGTGAAAGTAATCATTCGCATATTCGCTCATGTTTTCTATTTTTCACAGATTGTAGTCTGCTGTACCGAATGTGTGTAAAGCATTAAACACAACAACGACAGCAGGCTACAGACTACAACTTGACAAAAATAGAATACACGTACGTATAAAGGAATGATTATTTTTACTACTACAGGCAACACGGCTACTGGCTGTTGTCCATGCTGTTTTTGTGGTTGTAGTCAAATTAAACTAATTTCTATTTTTGTGAGCGACAATGAGTAGTTGCAATGCTGCCAGTATAATATAAATAAATTCAATAATTATAAATTTAAAAACATATTGTCTAGTTATACAAAAAGAAACAACAAAATATATTTCCAAACTAATGGAATGATTTCTTGTCGTATATTGTGGACTTTAAATATATTTTGTTGGAATAATACTATATAAGAGTTTTAATTATATGAAAGCGGCTACACTGGCATGTGAAGAGAATTCTACTACAAACATCTCATGGTTGTTGGTTTGGTGGTGTCGTTTTTAAAATAATTGAGTAGCTGACTATGAGGCGACGATTGTAGCCACTGGCGTTTTTAGTCGGTGTTCGTGTAGCCTGCTGTCGTTATTGTGTTTAAGGCTTTATGGTTGTTGATTTGGTGGTGTCGTTTTCAAAATAATTCAATAAATGACTACGAAGAGACATTTGTTGCTAGCGGCATTTGTAGTCATTGTAGTCAGTAGCCTGCAGTGGTGAATGTGTTTAATGTTTGAGTGGGTATTCTTATTATTATTATTATTATTCCAACATTTCATTACCTTTTTGTAAATTAAATAATTTTCATTTGGAATTTTATATTGAATTGAAAATAAAAATTTCTTTTATTGTTGGTTCGATTTAAATTCCCCAACGAAAAATTTTATTGACTTTCTGAAAACGTAAATTGAATTTGAAAACTGTTATACAGACAGTTTAAAGCTGCGAATAAAAGACATTAAGATGTAACGACATGGGAACAAGTAAAACTTGTATATAATAAATTCTCATTTAGTTGATTTCTTTAGCGTTTTGAATAAAATCTATTAAAATAATTCAACTACAATTCTTGAACAAAGAATGTTTATTTTCAAATGAATAATTTATTAAGCTTATGATTTTTTATAAAACCTTGGGAGGGTTTTGGTTAAAATTTCCAAACAGGAAATTTGGCATGTAACGCCACTGTCAGGAGAATCACTATCGTAGTAGCGGCTATCAATCGGATTAGTTAGAGTTACTAAGTTCAGCCAAAAAATCTTATGGGAATGTCATTAAGTTATTCGAATCGAAAGAAAAAGCTTTTTAAATTCTTTCTTAAAATACATTTTCGTCTGGAATTGAAACTCATATTTTATCGAATGTGCATTATTTATTATTATAATGACCACATGAAATTGGTTCATCTACTTTATTATAACCGTTTTTTCTTCAGTTGGAAAGAACTAAAAAAAGTTACTTATTTTATATACTCGTTATTGGGTTAACGCTTAAATTACTCTATCACTATCTCCTTAGCGGAATGGGATACATTAAAAATGTAATCGAAATTTTAAATAAAAATATATTATTATGTCGCAAATTATAGCAAAAAAAAGGTCTTAATATTCGTTGATTTATTGATTAAATCTGATATGTGAATGCAGCACCTGCTTTTGTGGTACACTTATAGACACCTTAACCTGCACCAATATTGATGGAGAATTTATAATATAAAAGGTACTTGCTTTTAGATATGCGCAATACAAATTACTTTTCTTACAAAACTGATGAAAACTCATTTTATATGTACTTAGGAAGCAACAACAAAATCTTCCTGTTAAGTTTTTTCCTCTGCATAGTTTTTAATGGCTGGTAAAAAAACAAGTTCTTTATGTTATTCTCTTAAAATTTGTTGTATTACAATTGAAATGGGATAAGCCATTTTGAGTTATTCCGAAATTTCATTCTCTTTCGTTTAAATATAAATCGCTTATATGCATGCATCAAGTTGTTTAATGTTTTGAAAGATGGATGAATCCTTATTGCTCTAATATATGTAACAAATTGTATTCGATAATACGAATATGCATATCTATGCAACGAAAAATTTATAAATGAGTTAGCGGACGTTTTCCGTCTTATATAAATATGTGTTAAGTTAAGTAAGTTAAGTTTTGTGGTACACTTGTAGATATCCCATCGCACCCAATTATTAATAATTCATTAAAATTTGAAAGGCATTTTTGTGTAGATGTGCGCAATATAAATTACTATCATAACAAGGAATAACAATTTATAATAAATGTGCTTAGAAAACAACAACACATTTCACAAAATCTTTCTGGCCGTTTTCGTCTGTTCCTGTGAAAAGACAACAAGTGCTTTATTATATTCATTTAGAATTTGTTGTGTAAGGCCTAGTACTCTTAAGAAGTAGCCCAAAATAGTTGAGTTTCCTTAATTTTTTTCGTGCAAAATACTTGGCATGTAGCCCCTGCAACGCATCTCGCGATTTTTGGTATTTGATTGCGGTTTTATTGCAATAATTTACGCTGAATTGCTTAAAATTTGAAGCGAAAAAAGTGCTTATGTTTTTTCGCAATTAAAAAAAAATGTTGGATTTTCTCGAAATAAAAAAAAAAACAGTGTGTCAAATTAATTTCTCCCTTTTTCGTCATAAGTACCAGGGTACTATTTCTGCAGCATTATTTCATATAAGTTTTATATGAAATTTAACAGTATTTCGAAGGAAATATTTAACCGAGTAACAGCATTAATAAACAATAGCAATTTTAAACAGCCATTTTGTATAAATATTACTGCTTCATTTGCAGAAAGAATCAAACATATTTAAATTTGCATATATCCAGTGAACGATTTCGGTACATATAAAAATTTCGAGATAAGAAAGATATATATTTTCCAAATTGTCATAGAAAATACTTAGAAATACAAATCTCTTCCGAAACTAATAAATAAATGGCTTGAACTCTTCTGTTTTCATAAATATGCGCATACATTTATATGTGGTACACTTGCTGGTATCTTATCTGCCTTTAATATGTATTCTATTTATACAATTCAACAGGTATTTGTGTGTAGATGAGCGCAATCTAAATAGTTGTTTATGATCTTTTAGCATAAAAGTGGTGAAGCAGCTTTTTAAATATAATTAAAAAGCAACAACAAAATTTTCGGCTGCGTGTTTATTGTATATTTACAAACGCACCAGCACACACATGTAAAAATATTTAATAGTGTGTGTATAATTTTTTGTGTAAAGAATAACAGGAAATTTATAACATTCATAAAATTTTATTCCCCTTCCTTCTGTCTCCGATTAATTCTAGTGTATTTACGAGCTTTTGCAACAACTTTCCTTAGAATGTATGAAAAATTAATAAATGAATCTGGAATGCTGCCGTTATATTTTTATTAAAATAAAATTTAGGACAAATTGCAACCAGTTTTGCTTTTATTTAAATTTTTGTTTCGGTATGAGACCGCTCTCGTAATTGCTTGACTGTTGCGTCTCACCAACTCAATACAAGTTTGCTGATCCTCTTTTTTTAAGCATTAATCTTAAGCATTCATTTTAAGCACTTGTTTGAGCGTCAACGGCACCAATGAACTATTTTAGGGCACTACATTTTCATTTCCAGCGCAGTGATTCATTTGCGCGCAGGCCCTATTTAATAGTTTTGGAAATCAAGCCAATCCATGAAGGAAAACCAAAGCACGTAGTTTACAAATTCAACCTGCAAAACAAACACTTAAAACGAAACTTTAAAATTAACATTTTTGTTTTTGTTGCGGCTCCACTGAGTTGACTGATGCGTGTCATAGAGATTAACCGAATACATCCATTAAAACTTTAATTGGTGTTTATTGTTTAAAGTGTATTTAATTCTATTTTTCTATATCATTAATTTAATTAATTCTTTGAAGCATATTTTTTTTATGCGTTTACTTCCTGTGAAAACTTAATGAAATCTTAATCGAAACGCATCGAAACCTATTTCGCAGCCATGGCGTGTTACAAAAAGCCATAATTAACTGATACCACCAGTTATTAATGACATATTAAATGTTGCCAACATTTTAATGTTTATAAAGTCATTTCTGTGTGTGTTTTTTTAATTCAAACACGCCATCGAAGGAGGCTAGGAAATAATCATGAAGTGTGGGGCCATTTGCTCAATCCTGTTGTATGTTGGGTGGAAGCATTGACCAACCATTCAGAGTGTCTCTTAAAAATTATTAACAGATCAAGCAAAGAGATTTTTATCTGAGGCTTAAAATATGGTTGTTAACTTTTTATTTTAGCTTGCGGGAGTTGTAAATAATGTCATGAGTCCGGTTTTCTTGCTCTCTTTTACTCAAATATTTGTTAAGAAAGCAACCACAGAATTGAAATATTTGTTTGCAGTCAGGGATGGCAAAGTTAGTTTTCAAACACTAGTTAACGAATCGCTAAGCAGCAAAACAAAATAATATAAATAATTAACTTGTTTTTATAAGTATGTATTTTTAAACGATATTTTAATAAAAATGCAAATTCAAAGCGAGTGTACAATCGGTTCTTCTAAAAATTCTATTAGTTTTCAAGTACACAAAAACCTCTTAAATTCTTGAAATTTTTTAAAAATATCCACAGAAAAAAGCATTCGCAATTGTTTTACTTATATAACAATTTAAAATGAACCTCTTATGAGGGCCAGGCGTGTTAAAGTCCCGGTTCACACTTGCAATTTTTGTTGCAGCAATGCTTGAGTTTATAGTGATAAAGAGTGAAAAAGGAATAGAAATAGTATATATTTCTCTTTCACTACTCTCAAGCAAAATTAGAATTGATGCAACAATAGTTTCATATTGTGGACCGGGACAAAGCGAAATGTTAGCAACAGATGGTCATGAAAAGTAGTCGTTGCAACGCCCCATTTTTAGAGCTCTTTTGAATTCATCCATGCTTTTTTAAAATTAATTAATATTTCATATTGTCAATAAACTAAATTCACTGTACCAGTGAAATTAATAATATAATCTAAGCCCCATGAAATATTATTTTTGAAAGAAATAAAATAATAATATAAAAATGGGAATAAAAGAAATCTTTAAAAACTTCAGGATTTATATATATTAACAAAAAGGAAAAAAAGATTGTATATGTTTCTGGACTTATTAAATTTTTATAATTTGAAAATTTTGTAGTTATTACATTTTTCCAAAGAACATCAATATTTATTATTATATATTTTCTACCTTCAAAATGACATAAGGCTCATTTGTTTGCTTGAGTTATTTTTCAAGAAATTGAAAAAATAATCCAATCAAATTCGACAAATCTGACGAAGTTATGAAATTTTGAATATGACAATTTGGCCGGAAAAAAACTCTATTATTTTCAGGTTGTATCAGAGTTAAATAGAGCCTCTGACCGCATATCATTTAAATGGAAAGAAATTGCGCCTAATTCTTGGCCGATTAGACATGGAATTACCCGATTAGTTATTCGATTAAGACAAAACTAACTGCAAAAGCCAAAACCTTCAGTGAATTAACTGAGCGAATTTATGCGCAATGAATTTTATTTATGGTTTTTTGTTTAGAAATTAATATTTTTATGAGTTTCCTTCCAAAAAATAACTTAATAAAAGAGTTTGAAAAATTAGCAAAAACAAAGGAGCAAAATAAATTAATTTTTCGATTAATGAAATTTCGGCAACACTGGCTTCCGCCGAGGCTTTTGCGGTAGTTTTAATTGCATCCCGATCTTGTTGGTCCCAGCATAGAGTAACTAAAAACTCTTGTAATTCTGGAATGAATATCTTCGAAAAAGAAAGAAGCAAACGACTGAACGCTGATGACTTCATATAACGACTTGTGGAATTAGCATGTTTGTTTTGTGGTAGCTTTCCAGGAGATCCTAACGAGGAAAAAATAATTTATGCTAAAAAAATCAACCTGAATTTAAAAAAAAATTAACTAAACGAATTTATTTCAGATGATCAGTGCCTCGTTTCTGTAACTGATGTGAGAAGTTCTCACATCGAAAATCTAAATAATTATCGTTGTCATGCTTCTTATTGCAGGGTTTTCCATAGAATAATATATGTATTATTATAAAAGACCAACAAAATTTGAAATGCATTAAGAAATACATTCTAACTCATCCTGTGTTTCACAGAGTGGCGACAATTTTTTCGATACGAGAAGTTCTCACTTCAGTTACAGAAAGGAGGCACAGGATCGAATAAAAGTTATTCAAAATAAGTGGATTGTTTTCCACACATTTCAAAATGTTGAGAATAATAATTTGAGAATCCCATCTCTGACATGCAACCCCCATGCTTGCACGCCTGCAAACAGAATTGTAGCTGGTACTACTCCGCAGCTTCTTAACAAATTCGTTTAATATTCTTTTCACAACTACCAACCGCGTTTATATGCAGGTTTTGTACTCATTTAACATAAAGAAAAAAATATTAAAATTTGTCTTAACTACCGGTTTAAAGAAACAAGCAAACAAAAAAACTCTTCTGCCATCCCTGGCCGTAGATTTTCTCTGGCAAAAAAGTGTTGTGTTTAACATTGTCTGTTCTGTTTGCAAACAACGCAGCCTGCAGCTGAACTCACTGCCATGGGAGCTGTCATTCATCAAAAATAATCTCTTACAAGTTGTCTGTCTTATTCTTTTTATCTTGTGGATTCTCCAGCGAAAATGCACAAAATTGAAACGTTTGAACTCTACCGGTGGCGTACAAGGTGGCGGGTAGAATTAATTGCGGTCTTGCAAAGTTTTATTGTTCCAATCGATTTTGGCTGATTTTTTCTTTTAATTTCATCAGCTAGAAAAATTTGATCAACTATATAAAACAGCTTTTAAGTTTCTGAATATTTCGTGTGCCATTAAATCACTAAAATGTACCTGTAAATTTTACTATATTTTCTGGATTTATATCAATATATTTTTTTGTTCAAAATTCGCACTGATGAATTATTGGCTGGAAGATTTTCTAGTTGGACATCAGACATGCAGCTTCTGTACGTAATTCAATACTGGCAGCTGACATTTATTTCTCAATCAATTTTGCGCAGGTGGAATTCGTTTACATGATGACTCACAATCGATTTATATATCTCTCTGTAAATGTGAGACACTTGCACGCAAAACCACAACCGTCTGTATTATTGGTAACAATTTTTTTTTATATTTTAAATATTTTTTGCTTGATCAACAGTATGTAGAAAATAATGAAATCGTTGGTGCATTCAAAATTATATATATTGTTTATTTGAAATTTTATTAAGTATCCAGTACATTTTTGTATGTACAAGAACAATCGTTATCGATAACTGTGGTTTGACAGGTGCGAGTGCCAAACTGTGTGGACATTTCTGTTAACTAACATTTGGCAAGTCATCATAAATCATTTGAAGTCAGAAAAACCCTTTCAAATTGTTAAAATTATATATTAAAACAAAATCTAAAGGTGGACAAATTTGAGGTTAAGAAGTAATAGGTTAATATCAACAACTCAACTGTCATCCTTTGATATTTATTCAGTAAAAAGTTGGGAAATTTTAATTGTATAACTTTACACTCTACAGCAAAGAATTTGAATATAAAAAATTTAACATAAAAATTACACAAATTTGACTGCATCTTTTTGTAAAATGTTTGCAGCTTTTTCTCTTTCAAAAGGGTCAAATAAACTACGCAAACGCTTTGATGAAAATAATCTCCCTGTTCCGCATTGCAAACAAACTATACATACAAACGAAGTTGACACAAACGCAAAAGGCTTGTACAAACGTAAAATTCTCTCTTGTTTGTCAAATCGCTTGTGTAATTTATTTGAGCCTTAAGACCGTTGTGCGTAGTTTAATAGTTAAATTCGAGACTCACGGCTTTGTTGGAGCCAATAGACCAAAACTATACTCTCGCAGTGGCGCAGCGATGCAAATGTAGCCGCTGTACAGCAAAGTGTTGAGAATGGGCCTGCAACTTCAACTTGTTGACGTTCTTAACAATTGGGCATCACTGGTGGCACTTATTTTGCATAAACATATCCATCTTCACGCTTAATTGTTCAAAAATTAAAGGCGGCCGAAATATGTTTGCGCCGAATATTTGTAAAATTGGATGTTTTAAAAACGGAACGAAATTTTAACAAAATTATTTTTTGTGATGAGCCCCATTTTCAATTGGCCGTTTATGGAAACAAACAAAATTGTCGCTGGAGGGTTTTCAAAATCCACAAACAGTTTTCGAAAAACTTTCCATCCAAAGAAAGTGAGCGTGTGGAAACGCCGCCATTGACAATTTTCTGCGTTAGCAAACCATGATAATCGATATTTGTTCGCTATAATCTGCTAATGTTGGCATCGGGACCCTTTGGCTTTAGCTAGACTAAGATACAAGCCCACAGCCAGCTAAACAATTCAGTGATTCCATGAGAAGTTTCCCGGTAACGCACTTTCTCGATTTGACGCTGTCAATTGGCCGCCCCGTACTTGTGATTTAATGCCGTTGGATTGGTTTTTCTGAAGTCATTTAAAAGACCAGGAACAAGAAACTGACGCTTTGTGAGATGAAATTCGGCGCTGCATTGACGATATAAACGAAGTTTTTGTTGCAAAATCTTGTGAAAAGATCGGACGTCAGCCAAACTGTTTAATGTGGACATTTGCCCGACATCATATTAAATTTTTAATTCCTATATTTCGATATCAATGAAACTGAATTTGTCAAAAAAGAGTGTGCTTAAAGCCAATTTGCTTTCTAACGTCAAATTTGCCCACCCTGTTTTTGCGAAAAGTATTTTTTTACTATCTGCTGGGCTCAGTTTTGGGTTTACGAACTTTTGCCGAAGGTAGTTTTCCTAAGGAGAACTTATTTACCCTTGGTCCGATATTTCTTATATTTGAGTTTTAACAGCTCAGGACCGTAGCACACATTTCAGCCCAGTTTCATCGATCTGTATGCCTCTCAATAACTTTTTATAAGCGATATAATCTAAAGAAAGCAGAAAACTGTGGACCATAAACGACATACAGGGTACTTTAGCCTGGTTTTATTGCTATTCTATCCTCTTGAGCTCTTCAAACTGTTATTTTAATTTTAAAATCAACCGATTTCCACCATTCTACTTACACAGCAGAGCAGAACAGCTGTTTTCGAAAGCCGCTACACTTTCATCATCAGTGCTCGTGTTTGTTTTTATTTGTTACCACTTGTAAAGTGGCTCAGTTGTATGCGATAACAGTTTCTATTTGTACTAATTTTTTTATGAAAATGGGAACTGTATCAAACTGAAGCATTAAACACAATAACGACAGCAGGCTGAACGAATAATGACTACAAAAGCCGTTGGCTACAATCGTTGCCTCGTAGGCAGCTACTTAATTATTGTTGGAACGACACCACCAAGTCAATAACCATGTGTTGTTGTTTGTAGTAGAATTCTCTTCATACGACAGTGTAGCCGCTTTCATATATATAATAAGAGTATTATTAATAGTGTTATTCTAATAAAATATTTTTAAAGTCAACAATATATGACAATAAATTGTTAGCTTGGAAATTTAGTTTGTTGTTTCTTTTTGTATAATAAAACAGTATATTTTCAAGTTTACAATAATTGAATTTATTTATATTATACTGGCAACACTGCATCGACTCATTGTCGCTCATCAAAATATAAATTAGTTTAATTTGACTACAACCACAAAAACAGCATGGACAACAACCAGCAGCCGTGTTGCCTGTAGTTGTAAAAATAAGCATTCTCATATACGCACACGTATTCTATTTTTGACAAGTTGTAATCTGTAGCCTGCTGTCGTTATTGTGTTTAATGCTTGATAGTAACACACTTTTTTTAAGTCCCGGTGTTGCCGTTTGATTATTTTTTTGAGTTTTTTTTTCATGTTTTCTTAAGTTAATCTCTTTTGGTTTGAATTTCCTCAAGTATAATTCAACGCCAATAAAAAATTTTATTAAATCTTGTTCGAAAAGCTCCGAATTATTGACAACTCTGTTTCTATTCCTTTTATTTTTAATAAAAATTTCACTGTGAGCTTTCTATAATTAACTCTAGTGTTTTACTTTTCGTTTTAACTAGCAGATTTAATTTTTGGAACCATCGATTAGTGGGTTTCCTATTAAAAATTTCGTTCCTCTGCTTTGGAAACCAGATTTATTCCCCTCTCCTCAATTTTATATATCACATGTTTGTTATAATAGAAGTTAATTGAAAAACCAGTTATCAGTTTCATGCTACTCTTACAAGCCATAAATTATTGTTTTTTAAACTTTTAAATTGTATAAATATAAATATTGTAGTTTCAGTGTAAATAGCGACCGTTTGTTTAAACAAAATTTCAGTAGAGGAGACAGCCAGCAACAACAACTAATAAAAAGTATTTGTTTCAGTTTGCTGGTGTGTGTAAGCGTGTAAGCTGAGTGCTCTGTCATCGGTAGATACTCGTATTCTGATAGATAACAAAGTTTGCAAATTCTTATCCACGTGCATTTGACTTAACAGCTGGCCTCGGTTGACGTCTTTAATTTTAACAACTAACAGTAGCCTGAAACAAAGAAAATTAATATTTTCCATAAAGACTACTCGCGTTCGAATAATAATGTCAGAATAATTTAATTTAAAAAACAATGCAAAACTGTTGGCCCTGTAACTTCTCACAAATTTTAATCTCAAGGCCATCGTAACCTGGTTTTTGTGCTATTCTACGCTTTTGAACTCTTCCAGCTAAAAAACTATAATTTCAATTTCCTAATCAACCGATTCCCTTGTAATAAGCTGTGCTTGATGTAATTTTCAAATACTACAAAATAATCAAGAACTCTAATTTATCAGGTATACGACCGCTGAAGCCGCTAAAAAGTTACTTTAAGAAAATCAAACTCGAAAAATCGATATTTTCAAAATGGTAAAACCAATAACTTCCTGACTTTAAAATTTTTTTTAATTTTCCTAGTGTAAAGTGAAAAAGAAGGAGAGGACGATTTTTTCTTTTAAAAACTTGTTGACCAAAATATTGTTTAAAACCAAATATGTACCGATTTCACGATAGCGAAAGAATTCTGTCTTTCGTATAATTATATTTGAAACAAAAACAATTTATAAAAACCTGTGTTTGTTTCAAATACATCTGTAAGAAAGAATATATATTATCAACATCATGAAATTTTATTTTAATAAATTAATAATATTTTGCCTTAAGGACTCCCTGGACACATACTGTCCATGCTCCTGCAATAAACATGCGTTGGTAAATTTAAAATTCTTGTTTATGTGTGCGTGACAGAGAAAAGGCGGTATGGAAAATCAAAATAGTTTTGATTTTGAAATAAACTCATACTGCCGATAAATAGTTGATTTTATTAATTTATTTTTTTTCCAATAAGTTCTGGTAGTTTAAGTTACACTGTGCAACAAGCAAAATATCGAAGTCAGTTGAATTCTAGAACTCTATGCGTATAACAAATATACTCAAAATTTGGAGCAAGAAACACATTCAGTACAGCAGGCTACCGACTGGCGGCAATTGTCGCTCAGTAGTCAGCTACTGAATTATAATGAGGGCGACACCATCAAATGTACTTAGTGGTTTTCTCCGGAGTCGTAACGGTTATAAATGATGTGCAAATCATCATTTTTCAGCAACATCCGTACAAAACGTTCAACGTAAAAATAAAAGTCGATTGAAACTATTCTTATTATTATTATTATTTTTTTTTTTGCCGCCGAAATATAAAGCACCTTTTATATTGAAACTCAGTTGAGTATTTATATTTTTCCCAGCAGAAAATTAAAGCCCACTTTATATAAGCTGACAAACAACCGAAATAATTGGTAATTGTGAAAAATAAAAATCTTGATAAAAAATAAAACTATTTTTAAGAGAAATAAATATTCTCTTGAGCAACATGTTCTCTTATTTAACCGTTTCGCCTGAACTTTTATTTCATCTTTGCTAAATATCTCTTGAATGTGGAATAAAGAGCATCACAGATTTGGAAAACGCAGGTCAGCACTTATCTATTGATATATAAGGGTTTTGAGTTTAAAATTTTCGTACAACTGTTATTAACAGTCCTTGGTTTTTTTAGCCTGCTGGCCGTTATTGTGTTTAATGCCTAAAAGACGAAAATTCTTTTACAAATATTTTTATTACAATCTGGCATTTATTATTTATATAATATTTCCGGCATATGGTCGCCGCGGCTACAAGTTGCATAGCCCATTTGATCAGGCCTCTTGTGCACCAATTTCTCTAATGTACAAGCTGTTCTAATGTACAAGCCACTGATTTAATACAGCCCCATGCAAAATAATACGATGGCCTTAAATATTTGATATTCTCAGCTGCCAAATTGTAGTTGTCGATAACGATAATTCTTATACAGTTGAAAAAAATCGTTTAATACACAAATTCCTAAAAACCCGATAATCGCATACGCCGACGTCTCCAAGTTCTACATGAGGTACTTTTGCCATATATACCGCCCAAATCCTAGACAAAGACATCAGCAGGAAATGGGCTCATTCAATAAATATTTTTTAGCTTTTATTATTATTATTAACATCTCTTTTTTTGTTGTTGTCAGGCGTTTTAAAAAAATTTATTTTGTTGGATCGTGTCATCAATACTATTTGACATTTAATTGTAGAAAAATTATGTGCATCAGTGTTCGATTGATCATGTAGCAAATGGCAAAGTGCGATTGTCATGCTGTACTGCTGTAAAAATGCAACAATAAAGTTACGGTATTTGAAATATGATTTTCTCTGTTGTTGAACTTTAATTTTCTGTCACTCTGTCTCAAACATTTTAAGTAAACGTCTATGCTTAACTTGGCATATCACATCCAAGAGATACGTGGTAAATAAGCAATACTTTTGACGTATTTTATTAAATCTGAAAACCGTATTTAATAATTTTAGGAATTTAAATTTAATGATCATGGCAAAGGTAACACCTTCCTTTTGCTTAATTCACAAAGTTAAAGAAACTGATCTCGTAATATGAAACTGCTACCAAACATCCTTTAAGTTAATTTTAGCAGGGTTACAGTTAAAGTTTTGTTGAATCTTTTTATAAATCGTTCTGTCATTCATGACTTGATGCGAAGTCAATTCTGGTAAAAATCTGCTATCTTCAGTTCAGTGATTTATTTAATGGAGTTTTCATTCTAAAATGGTTTGAATACATTCAGGTATTAACGTTAAAACCAACTGCTAAAAGCTGGTTTAACCATACCAAATTATTTTGTTAAAACTAATTTTAAACCACTTTCAAATTGGCTGTAAGTAGGTTTGCCTGCTTCTGGGTGTGCTAAGTTGAGTGCTGCCAAGTTATGTATTGGAAACAGCTGACAAGGTTTTAGGAATATCCAGAAAAATTTACTACTTCTTAAGTTTTGTCATGAAGTGCAGGGTTTTTTAATATTTAGTCGCTGGGTATAAGTATTTCTTAACTGTTGAAGTAATAATTTCGAAACTATAAAAGAAATCCTATATGAAACTGCAGTATAATTTTTATTTTTATACAAACAAAAGCAGCTGCAGTACAGTTTGTGCATTAAGTATTGTAAAATGTAAAGGAAAATGGAACAACAAGTTCACCAATTTCCAGGAGAGATTAAATTTCTTGTGGTTACATTTATTGGACAAACTGTATGTAGTTTTTTGACAGAATTATAGTGACATTTCAGTTCGTTAAATTCGATTTTTCTTTTGCTCATAAGTTATTATTAAATTTTAATTATGTTTCAAACAGAAAATAAATTAATAATATGTTTTCCTTTCGTTTACTTTCAGGTATGTAACTCCACTTATTAAACTTTCGGTAATAATTTGTAAGTATTATGGAAAATGTATCTGCAAGTTGTAATATTTCAATTAAATACTCATCCATATCCTTGCAGATAAGTCACAAAGTTTTAAAGGTTTCCAAATAACAATCAACAGAAAGCAATTTTTGTGATTTATATCCTTCAAAAAAATTTCAATATCAACGAAGTCATAAATAAAATTTCATTAATTTTGTTGTTATTGAAAAACAATAAATTTTTACTACCCATAACCTATCCCATGTCGTTTAATGTTACCAGTGTTAGAAACTTTTATTTAAATATTTTGAATAAAGTAGATGGATGATGACTTAATCTTATATTTAATGCTCGTGTATTTCAAATGCAACAAAACAGAAATTTGTTAAACAATTTTATTTCCTGCCAACAGCAGATGATGAAATATTTAAACAAACGCCGTTTGAATTGCAAAAAGTGCACAAAAATATTGAATATTATTTGCAGTCTTGTTTAAAATGCAAAAAAAAACATAAATTAAATATATAAACAATATTGCGTTTAAAGAAAATGCAGCTTCTTTCTAGACGTCTGGTTTAATATATTTTGTTTACAGCACAACAATTTCATGTGTGTTAACCCAGTGAACACAAAACTCAACATGGGAACAGATACTCCTTTTGTACTTATTTAATAGGCAGTCAATAGAATTCTAAAAAGTTATAAGATAACAATACTTCTTTCTATATAATTTTTTTTTTTTCTTAAAAAAGCTAAGAGCTAAGTTTTCCTATTCAGAAATTATAGACGGAAAGTCGTAGCCATGGTACAGTGATGTACAACTTGACACAAGAACACAACAAATCAACAACAATTGAAACAACAACGCATTTTATTGTTGTATATGAGTATGAACTGTCAACCGGGAGACAAAGAAGCAAAAAAAAATAGCACGTGCTCTTCATTTGTAAAAAATCCAAATAGTTTGTATAAGGCATTAAGCACAATAACGACAGCAGACTACAGACTACAACTTGCCAAAAATAGAATACATGTGCGTATATGAGAATGATTATTTTTGCAACTGCAGGCAACACGGCTACTGGTTGTTGTCCACGCTGTTTTTGTGAAATGATCTCTTGTCATATATTATTGACTTTGAATATATTTTATTGGAATAACGCCATTTAAGAGTATTAAATATATGAAAGCGGCTACAGTGGCGTATGAAAAGAATTATACTACAAACAGCAACTCGTGGTTGTTGATTTAGTGGTGTCGTTTTAAAAATAATTAAGAAGCTGACTATAAGGCGACGATTGTAGCCAACGCCTTTTGTAGTCGGTGTTCGTGTAGCCTGCTGTCGTTATTGTGTTTAAAGCTTAATATGAACAACATTTGACAGGACAAACCGCAATAATAAGAAAACGTTGTGCTTCGAGACTCCATGCTGTGCCATGGTCGTACCATAAAATTTAGAAAGACATGATCGGTACGAGAAATAGAGAAAATCAACATCAATTTAATTTTCAACTATTTTTGATAAATGTCAGCGGCATTTGTAGTCATTGTAGTCGGTAGCCCGCTGTGGTAAATGTGTTTACCGCTTTAAATGACTGCATTGACCGCAAATCGATTAAAAATCGGATAATCCGCTAAAATTAATTATGAACGAAATCGAAAAAAAGTTTTTCATTTATAACTTCGAAATTATTTACGGGATCAGTTAGAGTTCGCGTTTCTTTTTTTAGTAATCGAACACGGTTGCCACTCTAAATTTTTCTTCAGGACCAAAATCCACAAAAAAAAAAGAACCAAAATAAAAAAAGAGAACCAATTTTTTCAATTTTATGTGCATACCAGCATAATACAATACTTTTTACACTGAAGTCAAATTGTCAATTTCTGACTTGTAAACAAAAGTAACAATCGATCAGTGTTGCCAATATAGCTTTTTGATTTACTACTGTGGGTAGGTAATAATCGATTACTATCAAGTGTTGTAAACGAATCAAATCCTTTACTTTATATGAAGAGTAACAATTTTCGTAAATACATTTTTACAGGCATGATAAAACTTTCAAAATTTATTTATGTTATAATCGTTAACTTTTCATAAAAGAAAAAAAGTCAACCAGCGAACCAAACGTAAAAAACAACCATTTTTGGTTCAATTGTACCACAGTGGCAACTGTGTAATCGAAACCTATATCAGTTCCCGAATGTCACGTAGTGATCGGTTGATATGAAAATTAAAATAAGTTCGAAAAGCTCAAAAGCATAGAAACAAAAATTTTAGCATTGCGGTTAAAATCAAGAGGAAGTTACAGTGATGTCATCAAGGGTCAACCGTTTTCCGTAGTTTTTTGTAGTTTTGGGCGTTATGGTCGTGTCAGGGAAAATCGTTCAATATTTTTACCAAAAAACCGCAACCATTCCTCAGCTCTTGTTTCGGCCAGCAACCTTTTTCTTGTTTCAAAAGATTAAAGAAACCCATTTAAGGAGGAGTTAGCAAGCGCTCAATGTGCAATTTAGAGCTAATCTCTGAGAATTAAAAAAAATCCTGGCATGACTGCAAAATAAAAGGATGCGAATATTTGTTGGATATAATATCAAATTAAATTCAACCATGTCCAAAAGACATGATAAATAATTGAAAGTTTTAATGGAGAAAGAAACGAAACAATTTAATTTTTCAACTTACACAGCAGACCAGAACATCGCCGTTTGCAAGGCCGCCGAACTCATGCACGTTTGGTTATTACCACTGGTTATATCACTTATTTGAATGTCACATATGCTATTAATAGAAATTTTTATGAGAAAATTGCATACTAAAACTGCTTCAATTAATGTAAAGATCCGGATAGAACCCCCTGGTTCTATCCGTTGATAACTTTTTATTGTCATTATCGGGAGAGGTTTACTGGGTATAAAATTATGTGCTCAACATTTTATTCTAATTCATTTGAAATAAACTCTTTATCTTTGTTTTCGTGTGAGTTTAACACACACGTGCCAATTCGATTTGAATTTATTGGGTGTTAGTTTTGTGGGTGGCGGGAAATTTACAATTTGACTAGTTTCGATGGCTACTCTCAGTTCGAAATCTGTTAAGAATATAATCTAACGTAGGAGAAATTGGTTGAAAATTATTAAATGAATAATGAAATTTATATTCGTAAATGGGAAAGCTCTCCCTAAATAAATGATATTTTAAATGACGGATATGTAGCCAGACTAGTAGAATTGAAGCCCCGGATAAACCGTTAAGTTGTTTTCTTTTCAGATTATTTTTCTGTGTCTCTTCAAAGAACTTTAAGTTTATTTAAAAATAAAAGGGAATGCTTTCTTTACTTTTTTAATTCCAACATAAATTGAAGAACTGAAAAACACGCCACTGCTGGCGAGTAGGGGTTAAAGAACTCTCCTTGAATTTAAGTTTTGTTGTGGAGAGAACGTAATACATTCATGCCACCGAGTTTTAAAGTTAGTTGGCAGAATAAGTTTCAACTGTGATGATATAATAGACTACAGTAACAATAAATGGCAGCCCAGACGATGCGAATTTTTGCGCCAACACATCATTGTCAGTTGTTAGAACAAATAATAATAGTCAAATTGTATTGCAAATATTAAAATGAATTAGCAAACATATTTTTTAATGAAAACAATTCATTTTATATTTATTTTTAATATTTAATAACTCCCCTCCACAAACGAAACACCCGATATCTTTTTTTTCAGAAAAGTTCAAGGTTAGACTATTTGCATGTAAAGGGAATTGCACTCGTTGCTTCCACACACATGAAAATGTTATTCAGATAGAATTATGCCATAAACGAAACTGCACGCAAATGAAAATGAAACTTTTTCCTGCAATAGATTTTTATAGTTTAAGTCGAAAGAGATATTTCAATAAGTTTTATGGAATGTGAAATGAAATATTGAAAATTTCTGGGGATAATTTGTATGTCTGTTCAGTATTTTTCTCGGCAAGATGATGTAATTTTGATATATTTTTGTCTTAAAAATAGGATAATAAAAATGTGTTTAACTAAAAAATTATAAAAAGCGATTTAAGAAATTATTATAAAAGCGATTACAAGTTATATCACGACTCAAACGGCAGCAGAGTAAAAATTAGTTGAAAGAAATGCGCTGTAGAAAACCGTTCCATTGTAATCGTATTTAGGAAACTCTGGCAGAAGTATTGGCCGTAATTATGAAACTGAAACAAACCACGTGTTTTATTTCAATAAATTATTTACGGCAGAAAATTTGTAACAAATATGGAACATTTTGTTTTAATAATAGATTCGAACGTCATCATTAAAGTTTATCTTGTATTTGAAATCTTCGAAATTAGTTTTAACTAACCAAATGATTTTGTCTTTGCTGGCATTTGTGTGTGTGTGTGTGTGTGTTGCTTATAGGAAGCCAAACGGTCAAAATAATCGTTTCAAAAGTTTGGTATGAAATCAAAATTGGATATATTTTTAAGTGTTCGTAGGAATGAAGGCCCCCAAAATAAATATTTCTATCCTGCATCTGTTCAGCTCAGTTGCCTCTTCACCTTCCACAGGCCATTACGAAATTACGCATTCCTTTTTAATGCTTAAATTTCTGTATGATATATCAATAGCATATAAAATTCACTGGTTATCGTCAGGGGTAAAGTTCTTGAGAGCTGGGTAATCTTCTCCCCAGTATCCACTGCAATAATCTGATATGTTTATTCGAAAGATTTATTTTTGTAGTGCGCTCTAGGGCATCGTATTGTTTACCAATATTGATGAAATATATATGGTTTGAAAGGAATTATTGGGTAGAACTGCACTATATAAATAATTTTATACATAAACACGTGATACATATTTTTGTGGCACACTTTTAATTAGTTTATCGTTCATTAACATTAATGTATTTCGTTACTGATTAAGTCTTTCGTGCTCCACAACAAAAACAATATCACAGGCTAGCCCGATGGTCCAATTTTGAAAAATATGTCGTCATAGAAAATTATTTATATTGTGCATGTGTACATAAAAGTGCCCTCCAAATAGTATATGTTATATGAATATAAGTAACGATAAAATAAATAAAAGTGTGCTATAAAAACATGTGCCATGTGCTTTTATATAAAATTTTTTATATAGTGCAATTCTACACAATAATTCCTTTCAAACCATACATCTTTCATCAATATTGATGAACAACAAAATGCGTAGAAGTGTACTACAAAAATACGATTGTTTCAGTGAATACTCAGTTTTCAAGGCCGTTACCTCTGCTGATCACCTTTGAAACTTATGTGCTATTGAAATATCATGGGGATATTTTAAGAATTAAAAAAAGTAGTTTTGATGAAAAAGCACCAAAAGCAACTGAGGATCCTTTGCAGTATCAAATTCACTACAAAATTAGCCACCACGTGCTTCCTTTTCAAGCTTGGTCAGCTACATAACACTCGTAGTACGGGATTCGGTATGACCCGCGCAGATGACCTTCATTTCAGCGGTTAAACGATGACCAGCAAGGGCGATATCCCATTTCTGCTGAATGCACTGGCACCATCTTATAAAGCACATCAAATTGTCAGTTTTTCTGTAAATACGGCAGATTTTTTACTTGACGTATCTCTTCAAGCAAAAGAAAATTCGTTCGATACATATCTCGAATGGAACCATGATTTTCAATGTAAATCTGTATGATTTGTTCAGACGCCAGTCTATTCATATTGACATTAGAAACTAAGGCATTAAACACAATAACGACAGCAGACTACATACTACAACTTGCAAAAATATAATACATGTGCGTTTATGACAATGATTATTTTTACTGCTACAGACAACACGGCTACTGGTTGTTGTCCATGCTGTTTTTATGGTTTTAGTCAAATTAAACTAAAGCATTAAACACAATAACGACAGCAAGTTACACGAACACCAACTACAAAAGCCGTTGGCTACAATCGTTGCCTTCTAGTCAGCTACATAATTATTTTTAAAAAGACACCACCAAATTAATAACCATGTGTTGTTGTTTGTAGTAGAACTCTCTTCATACGCAAGTGTAGCCGCTTTCATATTGCCCCATTCCTAAATAGTGTTATTCCAATAAAATATATTTAAAGTGCACAATATATGACAAGAAATCATTTCATTAGCTTGGAAATTTAGTTTGGTGTTTCTTTTTGCACAATAAAACAGCATATTTTCAACTTTACAATAGTTATAGATATTTATATTATACTGGCAACGTTGCATATACTCATTGTCGCTCAGCAAAATAGAAATTGGTTTAATTTGGCTACAACCACAAAAACAGCATGGAAAATAACCCGTAGCCGTGTTGTCTGTAGTTGTAAAAATAATCGTTCTCATATACGCACATGTTGTAGCCTGTAGTCTGCTGCCGTTATTGTGTTTAATGCTTAGTTTCTCTTTTGGTTAGCGACAATGAGTAGATGCAATGTTGCCAGTATAACATAAATATGTATAATTATTATAAACTTGAAAATATGCTGTTTTATTATGCAAAAAGAAACACCAAACTAAATTTCCAAGCTAATGAAATGATTTCTTGTCATATATTGTGCACTTTAAATATATTTTATTGGAATACCGCTATTTAAGAGTATTAAATATATGAAAGCGGCTACACTGGCGTATGAATCCTACTACAAACAGCAACTTGTGGTTATTGAATGGTGGTGTCGTTTTAATAATAATTAAGTAGCTGACTACGAGGCGACGATTGTAGCCAACGGCTCTTAGAGTCGGTGTTCGTGTAGCCTGCTGTCGTTATTGTATTTAATGCTTAAACCGAAAGCACTTGTCAGCTGATAAAATGGGAGCCACTTGAAAAGTGTTGCCAACTTAATGTTTCATAAAATATTTTCTAATAAAAAAAATTAAAAAAATACTATTTTATAACACGATTTCTACATGTTTCGTAATGTGTTGAAATTATTTAGCAAATTAAATCATATTTTTATTTAATTTGAATTATTTTTCTGAGAAATCAGTTGCGCATGTTCTCATAAGATAGCGCACAATATTATTATATATAATAAAAGCTTGTAAGAGAGATATTCCAGCCCAAAAAATTATTTCAAAGAAGGTTTTGTGCGTCCACTGATTTTGTAATTATCACGTTTTTATTGTTGCAGTAGACTTTTCAGCCCACAATTAATTGTCTATGTCGTGCAATTACCAACGATCTTTGTTTTTATTTAACCAGTTGTTAGATAAGAAACTTGTCATTATTATTATAATTTTATTATATAAAACATTTTTTGTTCGTTTGTTGCTTCCCAACCCACTTATGATTTTCATTAGCTTGAAAATATTTGAAGCAACGTGTTAATTAAGCCCATGATAGGAATTCATATTCCAATTCAAAATTAAGTTATTTAGATTTGCTAATCGTTTGTTAAGTTTTATTATTTGAAGCACTTTTCAATAGGAAAATTATTGCCAAAGTTGTGCCCTTCTTTTTTTTTTTGCTGATTTTTACTTTCCACAATATAGTCATGAAAGCGTTTATTAAACTATTAAATCTTATCATATTTAATGTTTAAATTTATTTAATTTTTAAGCAAAAGTCATACATAGAAATTTGCGTGACGAAACTACATAAAATAGTGTAAATAAATAATAATAGAATTCATTATCAACGATCTACAACTTGAGGCAGTTAATTGTCTGTTGTTTTGTTTTCAAAGTTTTTCAAAAATACTAACAAACTTAGCAACAGAGGGAAATGCTTAAGTTTTATAAAATATTTGTAGAATGAAGACAACTAAATTACAGCAGAGTAGGAGCCAGTCAAGTGTGCGGAGATCCAAATGACAATATTGCAGAAACAACATAAACGGCCTTGTCCAGTGGCGTTAGTATTAAGAAATAAATGGAAAACGGAAGATATAAAAGATTTTAAAAACTTTGATCAGTATTTTTATTCCACACAAAACCAACAAAAATGTAATTTAAATTGATGTTGTGCAAACAATTTAATCTGAAAATTTTAAATGAAATCGGTTTTTTAAATTTTAAATTATCAATTGACTTTGTAATTTAATCAATTGCTAATGGGATCAAGATCTGTATATTCTAATAATATTTAACAATTATATTTTTCTAAAGTAAAATAAAGTCATTCGCTTTGTGTTTGAGTAAAATATTACGTTTATCAAATGCAAAAACAGTGAAAAAATTCGTTTTTTTTGCTAAACAAACATACAATTTTGCTTATCGCATACAAAGAATCGTCATCACAGATAACTTTAATTACTATTTCATTTATTTAATCTTGACTTTATGTATTTAAAAATTAATTTATAACTAGAGCAGCACTGGAAATTATTTATAGCAGTAGGGAAGCAAGCACAATGGGCATGTAGTCCGGACATCGCAAAGATGTGTACGTGGGTACCTGCCACTACCGTGCTCTTAACACCGTATGAACTTTTTAATAAGAGTAATATTGCAAACAGGTGGCAACTTGTATATCATGTAGATATTCGACCTCTACTCCTTATCATATACAGCTTTAAACACAATAACGACAGCAGGCTACACGAACACCTACTGCAAACGCCGATGGCTACAATCGTCGCCTCGTAGACAGCTACTTAACCCTCTGCTACTGATGTGGTAGTCTAGCAGACACCAGTATTTTATACCGTTATTTTCCAAACATCTAATCTCGCGTTCACTGCACCTTCTTATTGTTTACTCACGCGTACGTTATTGTGTTTAGACTCATTTATATAAGCACACATTCCAGCTTTAAGCACAAAAGTGTCTGCGAGTCAACCACATCAATGTTACGGTAGGTGTCTGACAGACAACCACATCAGTATTTTCGTTATATTTTCATAGTGTCCCCTAAACAACACGTCAGTAAAATTATTTCATTTTCTTAGTGCCTGCCAAATTACACGTCATCAAAATTTTTATTTTTTAGTTTTGTTGTTACGGAATATTCAAACAAATCGCAAGATCCACACTGTTCTAAGAGAACGTCATCTGGAACTTTTAAAAGCCGAAACGATCTAATAGGACAGTGGTTGGAGGAAGCGAGTGAGCACGAGTTCGATGCATTCATGTAACCGAAAAACTCGTCGATGGCCTATGGCAGTATTGCAAAGAGTACTAGATATGGTCAAAATGAGAAGAAAAAATTTTATCCTGAATTTGGCAAGAGAATTGGAACTAGATCATATGAAACTCCGCGTATACAATGAAAGTTTGCCATGGTTCACCAGGGTCTTGGCAAGGATCTGCCTCCCCTGCCACCAACTATTAAATCTGCTCCACCAAGTGGAAGAAAACTATGTTCAATTCGTCCTTAAAAGATAAAAAGGTTTGCAAGGTATTGCTGTTGCCATTGTTTGAAGCCAATTTACCTCGTGTTGTTGTGACATCGACGTCGTCACTCATTGTATGGGCGATTGACTTTGAATTTTTGTTTCAGAGCCACTATAACCTCAAAACTTTTTCACGTCCATGGCCCGAAAAACACTAAAATCCCTGCCAAAAGCGCCGAGTTGGCAATGCTGAATATAGATGTGCTCGCAAATGTTCTTAACCCTGGATGGTCACTTTTCATTTTCTTACATAAAGCTTACCCTTCGTTGAATCGACAAACAATTTTTAGAAATAATTCTGGCGGATAAATTTTTGATTATATAAAATAAACAAAAATATTTTTAATGAAGTATTTTATTTAAAAATCGATTCGATGAACAGTAACCATCCAGGGGTAATATCACAACATTCGCTACAGTGGTGAACAACTTTGTTTGTAACACTTTTTTATTAATCAAAGTGCTATGAAACCAACTCAAAACATGGAAAATCTTACAGGTTCCTTTTCATTTAATCAAATTAACTAAAAATATAAACCGCTTCTCTTAACGACATGTCCATCGTTGCTAATTGTTGTTCTTAAATGAAATAAATAGTCCTCATTTCTAATCCACAAGATCTTGTCTCTTTACTAATTTGATAGCGTTTGAACATATACACGTTATAGCGTTTTCAAAATACACAGCGTACAATTTTTAGTTTTTCCCTCTACGCTAATCCTCATTCTAAGAGATTTAATCCCATTGAAGTACACCACCACTCCTCAATAATGTTGTGGCCAATTTGTAGATTTTCCGCAAGCAGAGATTATCAGTTGTTGCTCTTTTTTTTATTTCCTTAGAACTAAATTTTATTGTTGCAACTTCCTTTTTATTAACAACCATTAAAAAATTACCAGCCATTAAAATATATTTAAATTCCAACTGTGACTAAGACGAAAAAGAAAAAGTTAAATCTAGTGAATCTTAATGAGAAATATAATTTAAAAAAAATAAAGTAGAGAAAAATGTTTTTAATCAGTTTAAAGGAAACCAAATGAATGGCTGCATGTTCAAAACAAAGTTGTAAATTTTAATTTTATATGGCCATTTTAGTGCAGCTCTATGCTACTCCCTTAAAACACACAAAAACTCACAGTCATACGCAGTGATATAAAGCGGCTGCTGGTGCTGGTGCTGGTGCCTGTGCTCCTGCCACGTTGAGTGAAAAAACGCCGCCAATATTTCAGGCAGAAAATTCAAGTTAAACCGAAACCGAAACAAAAACATCTACTTATGATTTTCTTAAGACTTTGAATAACTTTAAGTTTTATTACCACATTCTGCTTTCAAACACTGCAGCGTTGGGATATTTTGTTAAAAATGTAATAACAACAGAAAACAAATTAAATTCTACAATACGAAATTTATATGCGAGTTATATTTGGCCAAGTAGCAATCACATGAACAATTTTACTCGTATTTTCCTCTGCCACAGCAACAACACTGGAGGCAAATGCAAAGAAACAAGAACGCCAAAGGAAATAATACACGTTTGTTGTAGATGTTCTGAACAATAAAACAAAAAAAAAAAAACAAAAAAGATTTCATTCGCTCAGCATACGAGTACGCTGCAGCCAATTCTAAAAGTGCACATGATTTTATGACTTTTAGCATAAAAATTGGCCAAAGACTTTAATGATTTCTGTGCTGCAAAATAACAACGAACTCGAGTCATAAACACAGGGTGAGTTCTTTTAAGCCGATAATGTCCGGAATCCTAGACAAAGTCTTGAAATTATATTCTTGTTTAGTATTTAAGGCTGCAAGAGTTTTTGCAAACAAGTTATTAGTTGAATAAATACTTTTTGCACTAGAATTTCTATAAAAAAAAAACAAATTTTAAAATATTAATGATCGTGCTCAGCAAACAGCGCCAGGGTGCACCAAAGAAGCGCAACTTGCAGCAGCAAAATCTGTCGAAACTTCTTTTACGCAAACGAACTGTATAAAGCAAATTAATGAAAAAATAAAATGGAGTGAAGTTGGCTGCTGTTGTTTTCTTGTCGCTTCACGTACATGTTTTCGTGTTTGTAGCCGGCTCGTTTAGACTCGATTTTGATCCACTATATTTTCAGTTTCAATTTATTTATTCAATTTCATGTACAAAATAATTCAGAATACATTTTCGATTTTCATCGCAAGTTTTTGTTTTTTCAATTGAAAATTTAAAAAAAATCGGAAAGTTATTGATCTTAACCCATTCCGAAAAAATCGAGCTCTCATCAGATCTCCACATTTTGAGGTTCCAGGAAGCTTCCCGGCTGAACTGACTTGAACCAAACTGGCGGGGTTCCTGAAAAGCATTCCCGAGCTGAAATTTTCCACAAATTCAAACCGATTTATGCCTGTAGAGTTCAATATATTTAAAAAAACTTGGGAAAAAAGTATATTTTCAAAGTGTTATTTAAGATAACTTTTCAGCGCCTTTATCGATCGATTACAAAAGCACCGAAATTATAAATCGGTTCTATGAATGTTTTTGATTCTTTTATAGGAAATGAGATCTACATCAATCATCCACCGCTTATACGTGGGAATCGGTCGATTTGAAAATTAAAATAATAGTGGTTTAAATCGGAGAGCTCAAGAGCATTGAAAAGTACAAGAATCAGGTTGCGATAGTTTTGTGCTTGAAATTAGCAGGAAGTGATGAACTTTAGGAGCATCCATTGGTCCAAGACAAGCGATATGGAACGCTTGTCTTGGACCAGTACTCAGGAGACGACCCCAATATATGCAGCCCATTGCAATTGAACCAGAGACGAGAAGATATTGATAAGGGGACAAATTGCAAGATAGATAATTTTGTTGTTTTTACTTCCCCTGTGAATATTTTTGGTACTGATGGAGGAGGGTGTTGTATTCTATTCATTTAATATACGATGGTGTTAAGCGCTTTTGGTAATTATCAGCGACCAGTGTTAGTCGTTCGTCATTCAGACCAGCCAACTGCAAGTAATACAATCCTGCGCTAAGGTAGATCAGAAAATATGACTGAATTCGGATTCGAATGCGGGATCTAGCGCATCGCAGTCTTGTACTCACTACTTCAGCCGATAGCACCCTCAAGGTAGGCAAATAATTTTGCGTTGCTCTTTCGGAGAAGTAGCTGGCAGCTTCTGTCGTATTGGACTTGTAAGAGAAAAGGTGTTGCCGTAGTATATATTTCGGGGCTCTTGCGGGGAACTTCTGTCGTGATAAATTTTTAACAAAAAGAGTATTGCAATTGTGTGTTCGAGAAACTCTTGCGCTGATGGATTAAAAAAAAGGAGTAAATTTTTGTTTTTCCGCAGAAATGGATTAGCACTTCTGGCATTTTGGAGATTTCGGCCAAAGCTTATTGCGAATACGTATAGGGCTGGTATCTTAATTAAGTATTGTTTTACTCTGGTAAGTGGTGTGTCTTGGTTAAATGTCATATGCTTTCGTGGTTCTAATCGAATGTTACCCGCTTTTATAAACTTCTCCTGCATGTTTGTGTGTTTACAACCAAGTATTTTAGATTAAGTTTTGAAAGGATTTAATTGATAAAAGCAAACTTACAAATATTTTGATATCTCTTCTAGAAAAGAATGTTGCATTTTTTACTCTTTTCTATGAGAGATTTAATTTATTATGTTTAAATTTATTGGACAAACTGTGGGCTAAAACCTGAATTTATTAAATCTGCAATTTTAAAGAAAGTTCACATTTTTATAGTCTTAACGCTTAAGCCAGGTTTTAACATTCAGTGTTCCATATCTGTAAAACGTGTAACATATTTCGCATTTTTTCAGCAAAGTTCCGACAACAAAAAATTCGATAGATTGTTGTCGAATAACTTCACTTTTTCCAAATGACAAAAGATTGGAATTTTTAATTGGAAAGAGCTTCAAAAAATCACGAAGGATAGAAGCAGGGACATTTTTTGCCTTAACTTGCCCGATTTTATTAAAATGCATTTCGATATAAAAACTTTATCACATGGAGTTGTTTTCCTACTTTCATAGATAATAAACTTTGTTGCCCTCTGCTTTTCGCAATCCATCAAAATCTAATAAAATATAACCGATTTCGTATTTAAAAAATTTTTTTCCTTTTGAATTCAAATTATTTTTGCCTTGCGAACAGGAAAAAAACACCTTTTGCTACAACGAGACTTCCCAGTGCATTTCTCAGTATTACAAATGCACATTGAAAGTTTGATTGGAATACAAATAATCACTTATTTTTAAGGTACAAAAATAATTTATGTTGGCCAAGAAAATATAAAACAACGAAACTCAAAATTATTTCTATAAATACAAAAAAAGAAAGAAGCGGCCAGTTTGCCCAATAATTTTATTTGTTTGCTTGTTTATGATGTAAAAAAATTTGTACATGTTCGTTGTGTGTAACAACATTTTTGACTAATTACGAGTTTATAAATAGAGTCGGATTTACAACCAATAAAAGCGGCGTCTTCACTGTGTGCCACATTCAAATAAATTAAAGGGTGACCATAACAATGTGACTAAAGTCTGTAATTTTGGTGATATTGTTTCGACACGGCTCTACGAACTTCAGCACACGCTCTCAAACGCTCTTCTTTTGGCAACAACCTCCAATCAAACCCATTTAAATTACATGGGTTTGATTAGAGGTTGTTGTCAAAAACGTGCGTTTGACGAAGTTCGGAATGCTCTAGTATTTGTAGTGCTTTTTAGTATTTCTCTCAGTGCTTTTCAGTACTTTTCCAATAATTTAAAATGTTTAAAATTGAATTGTTTTATGAACTTGATATAATTTACATTTCAATTTTAAATACTAATCGCAAAAGCTTCTGGAACAAATGAAATTAATATTAACTGAACTTAAGAGGCCACATCATAATTTTCTTATAAAGGCTGGATTTCAAAACTGTTTTTTACAACATGGACTGATTTTTGTAGTTGTTGTATCTGCATTTCTATCTGGTGTCGACTTTCCTTGATCTCGATTCTTCTCAGGCAGATTTAAAATTTCTTCGTTAATATAAAAAAAGCAAAGGCACTATTTCCAATACTTCAATCACCAAAAGTTATTCAAATATTCGACCCTGGAATCATTTTGATTATTTTAATTTTTTTAAGTTAACTTGAAATATACAGCTTCTGGATTTTTTTTGCCTTTTTATTTCTTGCATCAATGAATTTCATTAAAAAGTATCAAACATTTTTGATTTGTGAAGAAACAGAAAAACATTTTCAAGTAGAAACAAAATTTTCAATTGTCCAACCCTGGAAGGCAATTTTTGAATTTTTTACAACAATTTAATTCTCACCAGAGTATGAAATAGCTTTGATCAACAAAATAAAATAGGAATAGCTCGGCTATTTAGTTTTACATACCAAAACTCAATTTAAACTTTCCACCTCTGGGTGGAAAAATTTTTTTTTATATATCAAATCTTGTAACAAAACAGGTTGGTCTCTCTACCAATTATACGTATCACAAGTGCTTGCCTATTTTGCCACTAAATATGCGCCAAGATACGAAAAAAAGTCAACAGCGAATTCTTTATATGTTGCAACTTACGACTGAACATATAGACAGATAAATGACTACACACTGCACAATTAACTCATAGAGTTCGTGTGTACATTTTTGCTAGTAAAAGTAACACACAAACATATTTACATAATTATGGCAAATAGAATAAAAGGAAAAAACATTGTCTGTGCAAATTTGAAGCCAAAACGACTGTCATGCAGACGGTCTTATTTGTCAGAGTAAATTGTTTCACTCAAACTCCTGTTGGTATCTGCAATTTTGATTGTCTAGCATTTCGGTAATGTGCTGCTCTTAAAAAAAAAGAATGATCAAACGCAAATGCACGTGATGTTTCATGCTTAAAGTGTGAACACCAAATTAAGCACAACACGGGCTACAGTATTTTCCCAAATTTTTAATACAGCAAAAACAAACAAAAAATTAAAAAATAGGTAACGATTTCATTTCCTTCGTGCTTTGTATTTCTTAAACAGTGACCCAGAGAGAGAGAGAGAGAGAGAGAGAGAGAGAGAAAGAGAAAGAGAAAGAGAGAGACATCCTACATTCGTTTTGAAGCAATCCATATACAGGCCCAGCATGTGCTCCAGGGTTGCAAAGGTTGCCGCAATTGTACTTATTTTGGTACTATTCCAGGGTCTAAAGTTCGATCCCACACCATTTCGTCATGTGGTACCATTTACGAACTTTATCAGCTGATGCATTCCCCTATTCTATTGTTATAATTTATTTACGGCGGCAACTCAACGTCGCTATTATTTATTTCTGATTTAGTTTTTGAATAAATAAATTAATTTTGCTTATTTGAACCAAAATGATATTGATTCCATCAAATCTTCTATTATTTGTCATGTCTTACAAACACTACCCTGTTAATTATAATTCAATCCGTATTAACCCTGAATGGCTACTCTTCCTGTTTGTACATTAAGTTCACTCTCCGTTGAATCGTCGAACAACTTTTAAAAATAATTCATTGTTAAAGTTAAAAATAAAATAAACAAACAATTCTTGTTAAGTATTTTATTAAAAAGGTAATAAAAATATAAAATATAACAAAAAGATCTTATTTTTTCTCTTTTAAAATTCGATAGAAATTTCAGCAAAATAAAATAGTTATAAAGAGCTGTGCCGAACTTCATCAAACGCTCTCAAACGCTCGTTTTTGACAACAACCTCTAATCAAACCCATGTAATTTAAATTAGAGTTGGGTCAAACGTCACTAAACGCTCAGTTTTGCCAAAAAACTCTGGTCAAACCCATGTTATTTAAATGAGAAAATAGCTTAATTTGGCTACAATCACAAAAGCAGCGTGGACGACAACCAGTAGCCGTGTTGCCTGCAGTTGTAAAAATAATTATTCTCATATACGCACATGTATTCTATTTTTGACAATTTGTAGTCTGTCGCCTGCTGTCGTTACTGTTTTTGATGCCTTTTATTCAGTTATGAAACGTACAAGCGGGCTAGCGGGCAAGTCAAAGTTTTCTTCGCCGATTGACCTTTTTAGTGAGTAGTTTTTTTTTGTGAATAGGTCTAGCCCTCAGGGATCGCAGTGCAATGCAAGGGAACTAGGACAGGAGAGGATAGAGTTGATATGAAGACAATTTAGTTGCATCTATTATTTTCTTTTTTACTTCGCCGGTTAATATATTTGCTTCATGTACCGACGAAGGAGGGTGCTGTATTCTGCTCTTTTAATACATGATGCTGTTAATCACTGTCGACCAGTGCTATGCCTTCGTCACTAAGACACTGCACTAAAGCAGATCAGACTGAGTGCGGAGTCGCATTCGGGATCTAAGACATTGTGGTCTTGTGTCTTACTACTGCAGCCAACAGCACCCTCAATTTTATCTCTTATCACCGATTGGAAAGATAAGAGTTAAGAAAAATCATACTTGTAACAATAAGGGTCACCCTAATGCGCGAATGTACTTCCATATTAACAAAAACATACGGTATCGGTATAATTTAAGCCCTTAAAATTGGGAATTTTCAAAAAGTGCCACAGTGGATCGTTTTTTTTTTTAAATTACAAATTTAAAAGTAAAATATCCCCAAAAAACAATAAATTTGAAAAAGAGTTGTTGTTTTGTATGTATTTTTGCTTGTTGATTTGCAACGAGAATCAGAGCGCGCCAAAATTGACTTTGCTTTGCAGTCAGTAGTTTAGAACCGTCTAAACTACACCGGTTGGAGTGCAAAAATGATACCGACATTCCGATTTCGTCCCCTTTTTAGTCCCTAAAAGTTTTTATAAAAAAAAGTACTGAACACAACAGCTTCTCGGAATTTTTCAGTCTATCCGTTGTAGTATTCGATTCTATCAACTTCGAATTCGTTTTGCCAAAAATCTCTTTTTTATTTGATTTACACGTAAAACGGAAGGGGAAGTACACTGTGCAACAGCTGTTTGCATGACATTTTATTTAAAAACGTAACGTTGTTCTACAGCATGAATCTATTCTCTCTATTAAAGTAAACCCAAAAAAAAAAATAATATATTTTCTCAATTTCTTACTCACACTAACGTTCCAATATTGTCTAGTATTTAAATAACCTCCTGTTACATAACCTTCAAGAAGGTTACCTTCCCACCAACATGTCTCTATGAGGCACGTAGCCATGATGCATTTTTTACTGCACACATGCAGCACAAATAAATTAAATTGAAAGGAAAAAGATTGAGAAAAATAAATAAAATAAAAATCTCCTATTCATTATCTGCTTCCTTTAGATGGATGCAAAATTTTGTCATAAAATTTGAAAATTTATGGCAGAAAATATTATTGCCCGACATTTATAACGCCGATGTTAAGCACGGCACGTTGGCACTAAGCGTTGGTGAGAATGTGTTTGCGTTTGCGTTTGCGCATGTGTGCGTTTGTAATTTGATTTGTTTGTTTATGTTTTATTAAATACTTCTTTTTCAAGCTTCTCCGTTGAGAGTTTTTTTCTGGCGTTTTGTTAACATTAAAACAATTAAAACAAAATTGTTGTTTTTAAATATACTTTTTAATGTTTCTACATTAAATTTAAAGAAGAAAAATAAAAAAATGCAGAGAAAAGAAATAATAACATGAAATAAGCAATTTTTGAGATTTTGTTGCTGCATCAGCTTAAGACAGACGCCTGCTTCAATTTAAGTAAATTGGCCATAAATAAAAATTTAGTTTGATTTTTATGTTTATTGTTATAAAAATTTGATGGGACTTTGAAAATATCAAAAACACATAGTGGGCAAATAATAATTCCTGGAACAATTTCAAGAAAAAAAAAATAAAACGCAACTTGAGAAATAAAGTTTGGGTTTATTGAAGCGGGCGGTCCCACGGTGAAAAGAGCTCATTTTAATTTGTTTTTCATCGATACGTTTTCTCAGGGACTTGAAAATTTTGTATTGAATTTCATAGGCAGCTTAAGATTTTTATTACCATTTAATTATACGCTTACAAAAAAACTTTGTTTATTGTTTTTTTTTTCTTTTAAATAAAAATAAATTTTGCCACCAGGGTGGTACAACAAAATGTAAAAGAACAAAATTAAATTAAACTCAAATCGAATTATTTTTTAATGTCGCTGCTATCTTTTTATCTTCCGCGACAGATATTTTTCTATAATTCTTATTTAAAAAAAAAAAACAGAATTATGCGTGTTTGAAAGCTCGCGCTGCTGCAATATTTCTTGTCCGTCAGCGGTGGTTGCGAAGAAAATATTAATATTTCAACAGCCAAACTTGTTGCCAGAAAATATAAAATTATTGTCAGATTCTCGTGTACGTTGTTGTATTAAATACACTTTTTGTTTATTTATTTGTGAACACCAAACTCGTCTTTTGTATTATTGCATTTTGATTGTTCCGAAAACTATTCAAAATAATAAACGAAGATTTAAAAAAAAATGGATTAAGAACTTGTATTGATTTCCATTCGAATTGCAGATTAATTTTGCTGCTAACAATAGGATACGTATGGTCACCTAAAATCCAAAAGTACCCGAAAGACAAACAAAAAATAATTAAAAGTTAAAAACAAACACTTTAGTTTGTTATAACGTAAATTAAAGAAAAATATTTCATAATCTAAAAAATAAATAAATTTTGAATCTTTCATTATCGAAAGGGCCTTGAGAACTTTAGTTTTCTATATGTTATTTCTATTATAGTTCGTTTGTTTAAAAATTGGCAACCGTATAATACTGAAAACATATACGGGTTTGGAAGGCCAATCCACACTACGAAGTATACGAAAATGGCAAACGACCAGTGCACGCTATTTCGCTTTCTTGCGATGATGCAAAATGTCGCAGTTTAAGGCTCAAGGAAAACTTTTAATTTAAATTTTTTAATGAATATTACCGAATCCCTCTGATTTAGTTAAACAAAAATTTATTATTTCTAAGGAAAATGTTTGTTAATCGGTTAACGTTAAAAACTAACCGATTGTTATTCGATTAAGGCGCAAAACTTCGATTGATTAATCAAAGTAATTAATCGATTAGGGCTTGATACCCTACTATAAACGTACATTAAAACACACAAACCAGGGTATTAATACAATAAGTCGTTTATCGATTAACTTTAGTCGATTATCGATTAACTTTAGGAATTTATTTCAATGTTAACCGATTATTAGCCGACTTAAGTCAAATATCGGTTAACAAACCGAGTGATATAGCGACGAGCAGCGAAATCAATGGTTTTGACAGCCTTAACTGTGCTGTTACGTACGTATTTATAAAACACCTTTCGAATTTTCGTTAATAAAATGCACGAATTAGAGCATTCAAACGAATAATCGGTTAATTTTAAGGTAATAAAATGCACGAATTAGAGCATTCAAATAAATAATCGACTAACTTTAATAGAATAATTCAAAGCTAGCCGATTATTAGCCGGCTACAGCAAAACATTGATTAATTATTCGAATAATTAACCGAATAAAACTGTAACCGATTTTCTTGCTACCCCAATATATAATCACACTTTTGAGAATATCTTCTGAACTGTGCTGCTGAGTACGTATTTCTAAAGTACATTTCGAATTTCATTTGAATACCCTAAATCACGTTAGAGTATTTAAATGATAAATCGTTGCTCGACTAATCGATTAATATTAGGGGAATAACTCAAAGTTAATTGATTATTAGCCAGCTACAGCGAAACATTGATTAATTAATCGAGTGTATTATCGATTAAGACAACAATCGATTTTCTTGATATCCTAATTCAAACGCACGTGTGACATATTCCCTTAAATGTGCTGTTGAGCATTTCTTTCTGATTGTTGATAATAAAATGCACGAATTAGAGCATTCAAACAAATAATCGTCAAGTTAATAATCGATTGATGTTAAGAAAATAATTCAATATCAATTTATTATTAGCCGACTAAAGCAAAGCATCGAGTAATTAATCGACTAATTGAGCATGTAATACAGCAATTGATTTTCTTGATACCCAAATATAAACGTGCGTTTGAGAGTATTCCCCTTAACTGTGCCGTTGAGTACGGTTTTGTACGTATACCTTAGGGTACTCGAATTTCATTTGAATACCCTAACAAACGCTAGGCTATATAAATGATAAATCGTAGCTGGAATAATAGATTAATATTAGGGAAATAATTCAAAGTTAACCCATGATTAGACGACTAGACATAGATTTATTAATCGGATGATTAACCGATTAAAACAGTAATCGTTTGGTTTGCACATGTGAAAAATATTATTAAATAAAATAAAGACTAATTTTTTATGGAAAAGTAGAACAGGTTAAAAATAAATTCTTTTTTTATATTCTTAAATATATTTACCCACATATATTTTGGCTAATAATTTATTAAGAAAAATTTTAAATAGTCGCAAATTAAAACCGCAAATATGTTCGGTAAACATTTTTGTTGTCTAACTACAGCGTGAATGTGAAGCTAAATATATATTAATTAATATCTTTAACACCATTTCTTCGTACTATTTCTTGTGTGAGTTCCAGGTAAATGTATGGAAACATAAAAAGATTCAATTGCGCTTCATGAACAAATCAAATTAAGTGCTGAAGTCTAGACAACTTTAATAAGGCCTTAAACTGTGAGTTTAATTGAGAAATGCATTCGTACGATCGCCCGCCATTCTTATGAACCTCATATCTTGTAAACAATAGCAGCCGAGTGAGTTGAGACTGAAAGATCTCACACTTAGACAGTCAAATGTTGTTGTTGCATTACAAACAGTTTCTATATGATTTATATTTTTACAGATTTGCTTTATTTATTTTATGTTGCCAATTTTGTTGAACGTCAGGCATCGTTGATGTTAGAAAGCACAAGCCCAATTCACGCATACATGCCGCATTCACACGCCTAACTCACTGCAACTGTCGACACAGCGTAGGACCTGCTGGCATGTGCGCTCTTTTTTTCCACAATTCAAAAACATCATCTTTAAAGAGGTTTTTCAGAAACTTTTAAAGGAAACAAAAAGTTCATTTTCTAAAATCTCACGTTAGAGATGATTTGAAAGTGCCTTAACAAAAATTATTTGGAAAATATGTGAAACCTTTCGAGACATTTTTCGACAAAATTTTAATCTTTTAATAATTTATTTTATTAGTCGAACGTCATATCAATTAAAATTGTTAGACTAGTTTGTGTAACGTGTTTGTAATTTAGAAAGACGTGAAAAATATGTCCACGTACAAGTGAAACTCAATATCAATTATATTATCGAACTTCATACGGTGGAGCAGAACAGCTGCTTTCGAAATCCGCTACACTTGCATCAACCACTTAATTGAATGGGATAACAGTTTTAATATATATAAATTTTTCTATAAAATATCATAAGAATTATTAGTTAGTCTCAAGCGGAATTCATAACCGTTTTCCTCCAAACATTTTAGCGAAATTTTTTCAACAGAAAATGTTTAATTAATATCCAAAATTCTGTTGTCTGTATAGACTCATTTAGTTGTTGCTAATATGTAGGTATATATGGAGTCCAGAAACTTCTATATGAACTATTTTTCATAATTATTTGATATTTAGCTAAAAATAGATATTTTTATGAAACAAAATTAAACTCGAAAGTTAAATTAATAAAATTATTTTCAAATTATTCCTTCATTACAATGACATTTAAATGATCACCTCCAGATTTGCTGCAGCAGCCGATTCTTTTCAGATTATTTTCAAATAATTTCTCGCTTATTTCAGCCAGTATTTTAGCGAATGTTACGAAGAACATGGTTTCGAAAAACGTTTTTGATGTGGCAATACAAAAAAATAATTATTCAAAATAATCAAGCGGCAGCACAAGAATTTACAAAGTGTTACTAATGGTTTCTTACAATTCTCGTATACTAATTATTTTAAAATAAAATTTCTATCGATGAAAACTTTTGTCACATTCAGTCAAGCCTCTTAATTAGCGCTGAAAAGCAGAAATACACTTGAGAACTGATGATGGGAGTGTAGCGGCTTTCGAAAACAGTGCTATGCTGCCTGAGTGGAATAGTTCAATATTTGTATATTGGAAAATTTATCTTGTCTTTCTAAATGAAAACGCATTACGGATGAAAGCATGTCAATTTTAATTCACTATTGAAACCTAAAGCCGTAAAATTTCATTAACTCGGTTGCCAGTGAATGTCGCCAGAATGTAAAGTTACACGTTTTGGCGACTTCACATGCAATAAAGCCAAAATCGGTTATATTGTATGGCACGCGGCACCGTTCTGTTAAAATCTTATATCGTCCAGTTTCTAGTCTTCAACTGCAGGCCTTAAAAAATCTATTATCATACGGGGGCGTAAATAACAGAGTTATTTACGCCCGGAACTTAATGCGGAACATGCAAGTTTTTTATATACTCTTCTGGGTCCTCTGAAACCCCTTTTCTGACAATTTTGCTCGCTGCCGTGAACTAAAAGTGAAGAATGAATTCCATCGCTGAAAAAAAAATTTCTAAAAATTAGCCCTCAGTCTTTGCTCCAGCTGCAAATCAGCATATCTGCGGCGTTGTGAATAGTTAGACGTCTTTAATTGTCGTGTTGGTAGAATTATTTATTAATGCAGATTCAAATCGAATTGCAAAACACGCCATAATGAGCCGTCAGATGGATCCAATTGATGAAATCTCTGTGACTAATTCGGACTAACCGCCAGACTTTCAATATCAGAAGTAAACCCATTCCGATGATCCAGTGGCCCGAATTTATCTGCAACGATTTCAGCCCTTTCAAATTTTTTTAAAATCTTGCCGATTTTGTGTAAAGTAGATCGGATATGTGATCTGAATAGTGACCACACTTTTAGTGAGTTTTTTTTATATATTTAGGCGTTTTAAATAGTTACAAGATTCATATTATTAAACAGCAACTTTTTTACTAAACAAATAACACTGAACATGACAGATAATTAACAGCTGACAGCCTTGCCACACCGACAGTTTTTAAACCGCTAAATAGATAACGCGCTTAAACGATTTTTAGCAAGTTTAAAATTTTCTTTATATGGTCTCTGATTTAAAGCTGGTGTTATTTGTCTTTTACAATCTTAAAGCTGTATCAGCAAACTTTTTATATAAACTTTTACAGTGGACCGTATGAGAATTATAAAGAACTGTAATGCAAGAAAATAATAAATCTAGAAATTAAATATTTATATGGATTTTTTTTCAAATTACGTAATAATTTGTTAAATTCTTTTTACATATCTTTCCGAAGCACATTTCGTGTTTAATTATTTCATTATGTTGCCTCTTAATTAACCCCAAACTATATAAAATTGGATTTGAAGTAGTCGTACATCACTAATCGCATGTAGAGTCGTAATTGCTTATTTCAGCAACTTTTATTCAAACATTTTACTGGAGATATTATCAACGAAAATATATTTAACTCCCACCTGCTGTAGGATACCAAAAACGGAAAAAATAAATCATTTGAAACTCAACCAGCAGCTAAATAATAAATAAAAAGCTAAAGAGAAGAGCGTGTAACTAACCCACAAATAAAAATCATATACAAGCAAAAGTTGCGCGTGGCTTGTTCGTATTTTCGGGTGTTGTAGCATCTCATGTTAAACGTTGCACATCATCAATTCCATCTATTCTGCTTTCACGTAGATGCATGCTGCTGACTGCCACAAACGTAACACTAGACTACAAACAAACAAGCAGTTGGCAAAAAAGAAACGCAAAACACTTACACGAAGACATTCTGCTAATAAATAGATGCAGATGGCGATTATCTCGTACTAAATGAGTGAATGTAGGAAAATCTGGATAAGAAACTTGGCAAATCCATTTTTAGTTGCATTTATTATAATATTTTTTTTTTTCAGTATAAATTTAGAAAATTTTATTTCAACTCATATTTAATTGTGCACAACTGTCAAAAACCACCATTTTACAGAGGGACAATAATGTTCGGTCACATTATTGTGCCATATTTGCCAGAAGCAAATAAACACGCATGTTTATTTGCTTCTGGCATGGTTTTTGTTTTTGTTAAACAGCTGTTTACAAATTTAATTAAAATAATTTTCCAACAGCATTCGAATTATTCCAGTACCGTAGAACAACAAGCTGATGGCGGCGAAAATAAATTTATTTTCATAAACAAACAGACTTGAATGGATATTTTCTTTTGATTTTTATTTCCAACTCGACAATAATTTAAAAAATTAAATGCCTCAAGATCGTAGAACTGCCGGAAGGCAGTCCTTAAGTCTGCTGTAGTAAATTTGAGGCTCTCACATATTAATCATCGCTAGCACAGCTGCCTTGACCAGCCAAGCAGGCTTTTATAATTCCAGTTTCCACTTTGTAACAGATTTTTTTTTTGCTAAAAGTTTGTTTCAACAATTTAAAAAAAATGCAGCTAAAATGTCAATTGTTTTGTAATTGAAAGTAATTTGCATCGAGCTATTTATTAAAAATTTTCGAAAACTGTTTCTTTTTTAATTCAGAAAAACGTGATAAATATTCAAAAGAAAAAGAGAAAATTCGCATCAACTTGCACAGAAAAGCAGAACAGCTGTTTTCAAACGCTTATCATCTGAGATGTCAGAAGGTTTGTCAGAAGAAAAGCGAATACGCCATATTTTGAAGGCATGTATTTCGCAGTGAGAAATTTTTCCATGTTTTTATTTATAAAGAACATATCCTGTATAACAGAAAATACCGATCAATAAAATTTTTTAAAAACTTAAACTCGACCAATACATTTCTGGGCTATTTGCGATAATAATTTTGCTGATCCCCGCTGGGGATATGATATTCTGAAATATTGTATTTTGTTTCGGAGTTAAAAACTATATTTGTGTCAGTACATTATATTTGTTAAAAAAAAGTTTAAAAACATTTGACTCTAAGGGCCATCCCTGCGACTTCCCGCTAGTTTTGTTAGCAAAACTATCAATTAATTTTTTTTTTGCACACGAACAAATGGAACCGACTTTTACCCGATTTGTGCTGGCCGACGTGCTTTTTAGTCTTAAGAGCTGATTATTTTTTAGAAACGATCGGTAATAAAATGTTTTTTGCCAAATTTTTTTTTTTATTAATTGCAATCTACCGATTCGAATCGGTTCAGTAGTATCCTCTAGAACTGCCATCAGTTGGGTTGAAATCGGTCAAGCCGTTCCAAAGTTATAAGCTGGTCACGTCTTACACACACATACATACTACATACTTGCATACAGACAGTTTATCAGAATTTGTTAGGGAAGCTTCTTAAGATCTCAAAACGTCGACATCTGATTAGAACTCGATGTTTTCAAAACGAGGTAAAACGAATAACTTCCAGATTTTTCAAAATTCCTAATTTTCTTAGCGAGAAGTTAAAAATTAAAATCGGAATCTCATGACATGATAGAATATTTTATGTATTTAGAGAAATCAAGGAAAAGGACCGAGAAATTAGATATTCTGTGTAGGACGCTTTCGACTTCTCCAACAATGAAAGTTTTTCAAGTGAAGTGGTATGAAAACAAAAACAAACAAAAAAATAATAGCTTAACTTTAAATATTTAAACCAAATTATTTATCTATCTAAAATTTAGATTCTAAGCGGTTATTGTATTGAAACAACTAATAAAATGATCGCAGCGTTAACATTTTAGTTATTTAATCGTTTTGGTTCAAGAATAGTTTCTTTCACTTATAAACTCCAAAAAAATAAACAACTTTTTACCCTTTGAAGTTGCTTAATACATAAATACTTAATATATAAATACTAATCGAATAACCGATCAATAATAAAATTAACCGATTATAAACCGATTAAACTTAAACCTCGGTTAATAAATCGAGCGACCAAAAGCCCGGTTAATTTAATACTCTGTATAATACAATTGAAATTCAAAATATAGTGTTTTAAGGTGACGTTACATGGTGCTACAAAGTGTTAATTATTTGTAGTATGAAAATATTATGAAACTCTCTCTGGTTTCAGACAAGAGAACAAAAAGTCGACTGTAAGTACTTCTTTTTGATGTCTAAATCGGTGGCGTAATTAAAATGAAACCAAAGATTTTGAATCCCGTTCACACAACACACAACAAATGAATAACGATTTTTTAAATACATATAATAAATTAGACTAAAATGTGAATTGAAATAAAAGCTCGTATGCATTTATCGAATTTCTTAACGCTTAAAATTGCCACCATTTAGTTGTTGGTTACCATTTAAATGCTTAAATTGCTCATACATGTATCTTCGGACTTATTTTTCCAATTTATTTTAAACTTATTTGATTGAAAACTACTCAAACGTGCTTTATTTTATTGTCACTCACTGTTTTTACTTACCTTTTTTGTTGTTCTCTTGTTTGTTTTTATTTTTTCTTGTTGCTTCGTGTGATAAAAAACTCGCACAACAATATTGTTCCGCTTAAATACAAACCAACCGCACATGGCAATAAAATAAAAGCCCAAATTGTTTGCACTAACATTTTATTGTATTTGAGGAGTAACGCAGTGATAAAAAAAAAACTGAAAAATAAATAACTAAAACATATAAAAAATAAAGAAGAACAACAACTATAATAACTGCCAAAAGTCCACTTCTTTGTTTTATACATCTGCTATTGTGTGGAATCTGTCAAGACTTGGTGGTACTACTGAGGCACGTAGTGAGTAGAGTTTTGAGTCCAGCCATAAAACTACAACATGTTCGACAAGAAACATGCTTGTCAAATCAATTTGTTGCACGTTGTAAAATAAAATAAAAAGGATTCCAAGTATTTAAAGAAAATATAACTTTTGGTATATTATAACTCTGTTATTCATAAACGATTATTAAAATTAAAGTGTTTTTAAAGTAGGGATTTTGTTTGGTTAAAGATCCCTTAAAGCATTCAATCACTTCATTAAGAAACGTTTGTGAATCAGCAAGTAAATATATAGGCGGATGTCTTCTGTGGGCTGCAGCCTGACGATACTCTTCGGCAGTTTGTTTGAATAAATTTATTATCCAATAGCAATTTAAAGTTCCCAATACTGGGGACTATTATTACTCATACTAGCCGTACATTGTCCTTTAGTGAAAAGGGCTTTAAAATTATTCAATTTAATTATTCATTTAGGAATGTTTCAATTTAATGAATCAAATCATATGATGGAATAACTTGTCAGTTCTGAACACAAATATGGCGTAAATAGTTGATAAGTTAAGAGTTTTCAATATAAAAAAGTCGCCTGAGATAAAAGTATAACCATTAAAATTTTAAATGAGATTTTGTAGGCCTAATAAATGTGAGAATGTATTAATAGATTTCGGAAATGTTACCAAAATGTAATAAGAAACATAAAAGCGAGTTTGTTCTAAATCTTTAAAACTACTAAATAATTTCAAGACAAAGTTTTTTTAGGGGAAACCCTAAAAAAATAACAAAATAATAATAAGAAATATAAATGCGAGTTTGTTCTAATTCTTTAAAAATGTCAAATAGTTTCAATAGAAAATTTTTTTTAGGGGAAACCCTTCTTTGCGCTCAAAAAGTCACCAAAAAAACCATTTCTGTATTATGCATATAGCAACGCAAAAATTGTCCTCTCGTCGACTGCGGACAATATTAGTATTCTGTAAGGCGTATTATATTAGTACACCAGCCTCATAAGAGTCACTTGTTGTCGACCAAGAGTAGACTAGTGAAGATTATTGATGACGATATGGGGGGAATATTTTTCTATACGCCCGAAAAAATAATAAAAAAGAAAATTTTGTAAAATTATTCAAACAATCGAATAATAAAAAAAATTGGAAACGGTTGACTCCAAGGCCATCCCTGGAATTTCCAACTAATTTTAACCGCAGTGTGGTTTGCTGTGCTGTTTGGGGCTCAAAAGCTCCATAAAACAATATTACATACACACACACACATGCATAGAGACATAGTGACGGGTTCTCATAGTTAATTAGGGAAGCTTTCAAGGACCTCAAAACGTGGAGATTTGATCCATTTTTCAAAACGGAGTAAAACCAATAACTTTCAGATTTTTTTAAATCTAAAATTTTCCTAGAGAGAAGTTTCAAATGTTACCAGTTATAATGATTTGAATACATGCTCTCTAAGCTCTTTTGGCTTTACAAGGACCGGAACAAGACACGACATGGGAGTGTCATTCGTACGATTGTAGTGGCCCTTTCGAAATACCCTGAATCAATGCGAATAATTTACATACTTGTAATAATAAAATTAATTATTTGTAGTTGTTTATTTGAGTGTTTATTTATTGTCAACTACTTGGCACACCTCTGCAATATTTAACAACAAAAAAAGTTGTTTGTGTGTTTTCAATATCCACTGCACGTTGAAAAATGTTTATGTGGGTGTTTTATTCGCGCTGATTTTGTTAATGCACATACAAAAACATTTTGATGTATTCATATTTGATTTAAATATTCCATGATTTTATGCAAATTTCGTTAATTGAAATGTTAAAGGCTGAAAGAATGAAACGAAATGACAACATTTTTCATAAACATCTTTCAGCTGACGTTCAGGTCTTGAATGCACAAAAATAAATAATCTTGTTGTTGTTTAACTTTAAGATGCTCTTTTAATCGTATTCTCTATTTAGTAAATGGTTGTTGCAAATAACGCATCCTTTACTAGTTAACAAAAATGGGCTTAAAACCAACTTTAGCTTTAGCAGCTGTTTATGAATAACTCATGAAATAAAAATTTATTTTATCTATATATCATATGAAATTTATTTGTTGGGTGGTTAAGCAATGTCTATACGCATTTCATTGGCGCTTTTTACCAAATTTTCAGTAGACTTTAACCACAGTTTTGAAAAGTTTCAAACTTCTCAACTTATTAAAAGACTTTTATAAACCATCTGAGAATTATGTTAATAAATTAATTATAAAAATTCACAAATGATTTAAAAAATTTACATTATAATAAATACTTTTATTGTTATCCAAAGGATTTCTAATTGTATAGAAAAATAAAATAGAGTCATATCGAATAAAAGTTGTTTTTTGGGTTTTGGCTTGTATAAGTTTCATAGTCTACTACACTTACTATAATGTGATTTTTTAAAATAATTTGTGAATTTTTATAGCTAATTAATTAACAGAATTCTCAGATGGTTTATAAAAGTCTTTTAATAAGTTGAGAAGTTTGAAACTTTTCAAAACTGTGGTTAAAGTCTACTGACGATTTGGTAAAAAGCGCCAATGAAATGCATATAGACATTGCTTAACCACCCAACAAATAAATTTCATATTATAATAGTACAATGACAGTATGTCAAATAGTTAATTTATTAACAATTTATCTATATATCTTCAACTTTTTCTAAGCACTATTCAAATTGAAACTGCTCTAGTAGCTCTACTGCTAATCGTATATCGTGTTGCGTTTTGCAAGTCAGCAGACGATAAGATGGGCAGTTGGCATATTTTTCAGCCTTATACCAGTTGTATTGTGTGTTTAAATTTATTGATTATGACTTTATGATTTAATAATACAATAACAAAATTATTTATTTGTTTATCGCTGCAAGTATTCAATTTCAAACTCCTCTCATATCGTGCACACAACAGCATATTTAATCTTTATAGATAACGAATCGGGAGTATGAATAAATTTTATTTACAACTTTATTTTTCAATGCATAAAACATTAAAACATATTGTAAACATGTTTATTAGATAGACTATATGGTGGACTTGTGAAGCTGCAAAAGAAAGAATTTAAAGTCAGTTCTCCACTATGAACGATTTACTTAGTAAATGACTTCTTGAAGGCATTTTTTACTCTCAAGAGAGTTTCCTAAATACTAAAATTAAATACTAAATTATGTAATAAATCCAAGCTTATTGAATTTTATTTACTTTTGTATGGAACACGCCTTATATTTTTGTGCAATTGATTACTCTATACAACTGTTTGTTAAAATATATATATTTTTTTTTACTTTTAATGCAAATTTTGATTTTATGAATATAAATAGAGTTTTATAATAATTTAAACAAATTTCTTTTTCTCAATCAAATTATGCAAAACAAAAAAGCTATTGATTCGGATGATTGTCAGTGCGTATGGACGATATATTTTATTAAATTTTTTTTAATATTAATAACACTGCTCAGCAGCGAAATCCTCCTTTAAATAAAACTATGTGGACTAAATGGATTTGGATGCCTCGTTCTCTATTTAGGGTGAAATATGTCTATGTTCCTGACTAATTTAGGGAGGAAAATTTGCCACGCCTATAAAAAAAAAATATCGGCCTGATGGAAAAAAACCGAAATCGGACTTGAGTCATATAGTCCACATAGTTTTATTTAAAGGAGAGACAAAAAATGATTTTTTGCTGAGCAGTGTAATCAGTGTGGCCATATTAAATTTTTTGAACAAAATTTATATTTATTTTTCAATTCTTAAATCAAAATATTTATTTTGCTTTCCAGCCTTTTCCATGATGCATTCGGTTTTTCTAGACTTCTAGCTAATTTCCATTTGAAAACCGTTACATTTACATTGTGGGGTTCTAAGGATACCTTCCCACATTTATTTATTTTTTGAACTTCCCGATACGAAAATTGAAAATTTGCAAAAAACTTGAAAACATCGATTTCACATCTGATCTCGATGTTTTGAGGTATGGCCGCTTGTGTATGTGTGTGTGTGTGTTTTTAGTGTGTATTTGGAAGAATGTGACCCGCTTATAACTTTTGAACGGCTGAACCGAATCAAGGCATTCTCAAGACCGTTTCCAAACTAAGATATCTTGTAAATTTGAACCGATCGATTTCAAGATATTCCAAATATACTTGAAAAAATAAATCAGTGTTTTTTTCTTTCCTTTAACGGCTTGAGCGATCACTCCGATCAACGTGAACCAAGCCGAAATCGGCTGATCCGTTCGTGAGACAAAGTGAACGAAAAAGTTCGAAAAAAGTGATTTGTTTTTTTTAAACTCCGAAATTATATATTTTATCACGAGGAAATCGGCTGATTTGAAAGTTAAATAATTTGTTTTTAGCTCAAAGAACTCAAAGACATAAAATGGCATGAGAATCTAATTGCAATAGCGTTGCGGTTAAAATTATTGGGAAGTTACATGGACAGTCATCCATTTTTCATATAATTTTTTTTTTCTACAAAAATGTTGTATCCATATTATTCAAAACATTTATACGATCATGCTGGTTTAGCAAGAATAACTACACAAGCTTTTGGACCGCATTATTTTATTATTTTTGTTCTCTTAAATCCTGTCGGCACATTCAGTGCTTTGATTGACTTTGACCGATAAATATATAGAATATGTATAATGAGACTGGGAAACCAAATAATAGTTATTTATTTTTTTTTTTTGGTTCGTTGATTGAAGTAGTGAACACAAGACTACCATGTTTCAGATCCTGAGCTCGACTCTTCACTCAATCTTCGTTAGTACAGGATTGTGTAAATTTTTGTCGGCTTGTCTCAATGACGAAGGCATAGCACTGGTCGCTGAACATAACCGCCAGTGATTAACACCGTCATGCACTAAAAGGGCAGAAAAAAGGACCCTCCTTCGGCGGTACCTGCAGCAATAATATTAACCGGCGAAGTAAAAAAGCAAAAATAACTACAACGAGATTCTCTATCCTCTAGTCTGTCTTCTCTTAACACTATCCCCTCCTTTTCCAGTTCCAGCGCAATGCAGCGCATGGGTAGGGGTCGTCCCCTGAGTGCTGCTCACCTTACTCATAAAAACTCCAGCTTATTTATCGCTTAATATTTTTTCTGTTAATAACAACTTTTGTTTTCTGGCTCTCTTTGTAAAAAATTAACTTGTCAGTCAGTTTTATTACACTTAAAGAAAATTTATCAATTTCACTTATAATAATAATAATAATTATTATTATTATTATTATTATAACTAAAGTTATAACTAAATAAAATTTATAAATAATATTTCGTTATACATCCTGATACAATCATGCAAGTCTTTTTCATATATATTTTCGTCACAAAAGAAAAACAGCACAAAAAGAAATAAACGCAAATTAAAAGCAAAAGAGCCAAGTAAAATATCAAATTACCCCTACAAAATCAATAAAAATTTTAACTCTGAAGTGGCTTTCCGTGCTTTGAGCGTACGATAAATGAACAGAAAACTTTAAGAAAGAAAATTTCAGTCGGTGACAAAAAGTAAAGCTGCGAAAACACTTGAAATAAATTAAACGATTTTAGTGTAATTCCTTGTCGTATGATTTATTTCTTATCTTTCAAATAATACCAGTACGAGTGTGCATATATTTTTATGCATTTAAAGTATAAAAAAATAAATAAAAAAAATGGAAATAAATGTCGTTGACAGTTTGCTGTATTTATTTAATCTCAAGTTTGGTCTTCTCATATCAAATGACCATGTGAATCTTGTTCACATGTGAATAAATTCTAAATATCTTCGAGAGCAAAAAAATAAAATTAAATAAATAAATAAAAAATTGCTGTTGCTTTATGATGTGTTTTCTTTCTTAATTTCCTTATCGCCTTTTCTTCGTCGATGTTGTAGTTTTTTCAAAACACTGCCTTAATGATTGACACTTATTATTGAGTAATCAAGACTGCATACAATGTATGAGAAGCATGTGTAAATACGATATTCAAATACACATGCAAGACACATAAATATATATATTTTTTTAATTTAGTAGACTTAAGCTCTTTGCAGCGAAACGGCGCTTTTGAATGGGATGAAATTTCATTGCTTCTAATGCGTTGAGAAGTAAAAAATAAAAGGTGTTTTTAGTTGTTTAGTGTATTTTAGTTATTTGCAAGTTGGTAGCACTGTTTTGTTAGCGAAAAGCATTTGACAGCTGACAACAAGTTCTTTATAAAGAGTTTTTTTTGCCATTTTATCACGAATAGGTGACTACTCATGCATTAAACACACTCACCACAGCAGGCTACTGAGTGCAATAACTGCACATGCCGCTAACGACAATTGTCGCTGTGTAGTCAGCTACGCAATCATGTTGAAAACTTTTCTAAGTCAATTTTGATGGGTTATGGTAGATGGGTGTGGTAGAAATGTGTACTGTAGCCAGTGTTGCCGCTGTAGTTATTTTATGTGATATTATTGGACTGAAATATACCTCAACCATCCAAAAAAAACACACAAAAAATTATTTCATTTGTCTGGAAATATAATATTTATAGCTTTTGTCAAATAAAATAATATATCTTCCAGCTCACAAATAACTTAATTTATTTATATAATGCTAGCAACATTGAATTAGCTCATTGTAGCTCACTAAAATAGAAATTTGTTTAAAGCATTAAACACAGTAACGACAGCAGGCTACACGAATACCAACTGCAAAAGCCGTTGGCTACATTCATCGCCTCGTAGTCAGGTACTTAATTATTCTTAAAACCACACCACCAAATCGATAACCATGTCTTATTGTTTGTAGTAGAATTCTCTTCAAATACCAGTGTAGCCGCTTTCACATATTTAATACTCTTAAATAGTGTTACTCTCATTAAATATATTTAAAGTCCACAATATATGAAAAGAAATCATTTCACTAGCTTGGAAATATAGTTTGTTGTTTCTTTTTGTATAATAAAACAATATATTTTCAAGTCTACAAAATTTGAATTTATTTATATTATGCTGGCAACATTGCATTTACTCATTGTTGCTCACCAAAATAGAAAATAATTTAATTTGGCTACAATCACAAAAACAGCATGGACAAAAACCAGCAGCCGTGTTGCCTGTAGTTGTAAAAATAAACATTCTCATATACGCACACGTATTCTATTTTTGACAAGTTGTAATCTGTAGCCTGCTGTCGTTATTGTGTTTAATGCTTAATTTGATTACAACTACAAAACTAGCATGGACAACAACCACATCTCATTTGCACCCATATATTTTATATATAACAGACTGTAGTCGGTAGCCGGCTGCAGTGAATGTGTTTGCAATGCATCATGCGGCAGCAGTCCACATTAATTATTGACATGTTGACTTTGTTAAATTGCTCTGACGGATCGTATGAAATGAATTATGGAACGCCACATTTAGCTGGGCACTGAAATTGCAAATAAATATAAAAGTTTATCTGCTCTACACAATAGGCTTCGAAAAGGGTTTATGTCTTAACTTAAGTGACACTAGAATACTAATCACGCGTAATTGAAATGCAGTACAGGCATGACAATTTCGCTGGATTAATTGATTTATTTATAATTTGTTTTTGCGCACATTGAAAACAGTTGCCAGCTTGATGTTACAAAAACCCTCATACTCTCACATACTCACGACCATTTTTTAGTGCATTTGAATTAATTATTATTATTAGAAATTCTTGTAAGACCACATAATAAATGTCATAACGATTTCGTTTCATTTTACACTACCGCTTATAAAAATTGTTAACAGGCGGACATACACAAACTCACTCACATTTTTATAACGAAAAAGCTTTTTACTTTCATTATTATTTATTTCTTTTTAACAGAAATCAATAAACTGTTAATAATTGTTGTGGATTAATTTAAGAATAATATTTGCAGCACTTGAAGCTGGTCTCTTTGGTTCCTAAGAACTAAAAGCGCAGATATTAATTGTAAAGTCAGTGTGGCGAAAGTAACTGCAGTTTTATGAGGTGCTCAAGAATATTTTCAAAATAGATAAACTGCCTGTCCCACGATGTTAATAAATATTGTTTTGTCAAACAATTAAATATAAAATTTAAACAAATTTCGCCTTATTAGGAAAAACTTTCCATAACGTTTTCTTTTTTTCTTAATAATTAAACTTAATTGGGCGATAATTTTTTCAAGCACCCTATAATTATTTCCCTCACTGTATGTACAGACATCAGTAATATTCAATACAAATTATACCCGCACGTAAGCCAAGCAGAATTGATAAGTTTACATTCTGTAATACTCAATATAAATTAAATTAAGCAGGCGTCAATGCAGTGAGATTAAAAAATGCAAACATGGCAAAAAAAAATTGTGCTGTTCAATTAAATAATAATTTAAATCTATGGACTTTTAACAGAAGCAGTCAAGTCGACTTAAAACATTTTTCTTCACACCTGAAATATTAAATGTATTCGATCTTAAAGGCGGCACTTTTAGTCATCATATTTCTGCCATTTTAAGTGGCAAATAAATTTTAATGTTTTGAAAAATGATTTAACGACGTATGATTTACGTAAGTTTACTCTGAAAGCAAATTAATATGAGGCTGGCAAGGCGGGAAAATCGGACAAAGGGAAAAAATTTCCCCTTAGGAAAATTAATGCTACCTCTGAAAAATTAACACTTTTTTTAAATTGTTTAACACTTTTTCTCAGCAAAAGCAACCTGGCGAAAGTTTATAAACCCATAACAAGTCTAAGGAGATGGTCCCCTCACCTTAAGTAGTGATAGAAAATATTATTTGTAAAGGTTTTGGAATTAATAAAAGAGAGGGATTAATTACGCTGGAAGACCTAAAAACTAAATTTTTGCGCTTTTATTAGCATGGGGAAGTATGCCCTGGTTCCAAATCCAGGAACGTAACTATAAAAAATTAGTTTTTCCAAGAAAAAATTTTTCGAAGAAAAATTTATTTTTAAGGTTCTTCCCAAAGCGTAGCCTATCCCTCACCCGCCACGAATATTAACAAAAATAAATAAAAGGAGTTACTTCCTTCGTAAAGGTCAAAGAAAAATTAAGAAAATGGGAAATTTATTGGTTGTACCCAATTTGAAAAAAAATTAAGTTTTTGAAAATTGGTGTTCCAGATAGCGCCTTTTACATGCCAGCCGTAGCGGCCACATGGCAGAAATTATATTTCAACACGAATTTCATAAAATTTTCTTTCCAGTAAAGCGCGTTTCATTGATTTTAAAAATATAATACATTTGTATAATATAATTTAAAACTTGTTTCACTCTATAAAAAACACCCGTTATAGGCTCTTTATTTTGATAGAAATAACTGATTTTTTGCACAGAAAAGTAATTTAACAAAATATTTCCTACAGAAAAGTACGTCACCAAAAGCAAAAGCTCATGAGGCCTTCCGAATGATTTTATATGTCACGCGTTTTATAACGAACTTAGCGATTTGTATAAATCTGATTAAAATTTAAATAAATTATAACAGTTTAAAGTACCTCGACAGGCAAAGCAATAATTGTAGCCCACTGACTACTGTTTTACTGGATATTGGCCAGGAAGTGCAAAGGCTAAAAGGACAACAAGTGTTGAACTCCCATTCAGAAAATGAATAGAAAATTATTTAAATGTTCATTGTGCTAATAGTATATTATTAATTACTTATTAAACAGTTCTAATGTAAACATATTTCCATCTGAATGCGGTCTAAAATTCATGCCAATACAGCATGTGTTTGAATTAATTGGCGTTGTAATTGAAGAAGAGGTTGCAAATAAATACGATGTGAACAAAAAAAGTTAATTCTAACTTAAGCCAGTGCATAACCGCGTTGTTTTGTAACTAAAATGTTAACTGTCTCCGTGTATAAACTATTAATTCTGCTAAAACGATAATAATATTAATAAAATTAATAACAAATAATTATATATTGTCTGAAGGCATAATTATTTGAGTTGATCAAACAAAAAAATTACCCCACATGACAAAAAAAAATAAAAAAGAGAAACAATAGTTTGACTTAAGTAGTTGTTATCATAACAAAAAAAGTTTGACAGCACTTGGAATCGCACCCCAGTTAACAACACTTAATCCCACAGTGCAGTTGCTTGCATGTTGTCCTTAACCCTGGTTGGTTACTCTTAATTTTTGTACATTAAGTTTACTTTTCGTTGAAACGACGAACAATTTTTAAGTTTAAAAATAAAGAAAAATATTTAGTTAAATATTTAATTCAAAAAATAGTTTAAGAAAAAATAATAAAAAATATTGAAAATTAATAAATTTACTATTTGATATATTGTCATTGTATTATTATGAAATTTATTTAAAAAGAATCGGAACAATTAAAATTAAATAACTAAAACTTTGTGGGAGAGCAAAATGAACAGATTGGCGAAAACAAATAAATCTGCTAATAATTTGAAAAATGTACTTCTACGTGATATATGATTTGATATAGTTGGTCACGTTAATATGCCACATAGAAATAACCAATCGCATTAGTCATTGAAACGGTTGCGATGCCAGTCAATTTATTGTGTCGCAGTTCCCAAATGTTTTCGGCCATTTAGGCAAAAGTGTTGCATGAATTAGTTTTATAAATGGATTAATTTTATATATCCCCATATCGAAAGGATTTAAAAGAAAAAGAAGCAATAAGTCTCATAATGTAAGCCAAGTGGTCCTGCTATATATAGACCAGCTTTAAGTACTGCAGTACTCGTGTGTGCGTTGCCTGTCTACAAAATACCTGCACCAGATGCTGCTTACAACAACTGCAAACTGCGCTAGAGCCTGTTTGATGTGATGTCTCACATGTTTCTGATCTTGTCGTTGCATTGCGTTTCATATCATGTCATTTATTGTGTTTTATTTTGGTTGAGATTTCCTGGAACAAAGCAGTAGACAAGAAAAAGTTTATAAACTTTCATTACAATTATCTTTAGAAATTCAATTTTATATTCCCTCTTCTTCTTTGTATTTTCTTTCAATTCAATTAATTTCATGTAATTTTGTCCTGTCTTTATTTCCAATTTGTCGGGATTAACATTTTGTTACGCTAAATACTGTTGTTTTCCTGCAGGCATTGTTATTGTTGTAGTCAGTGTTGTTGCTGTTGTAGCCTATTGGACCATTGATTAGTTTGAGTTGCATCTGATTGTCTTATGATTGTTTTCTGGTCTGCATCAGTCAATAATGTTGGGTTCTTTTTTTGAAAATTATTGTTTATATTTCACAGTTGATTTTATGATACAAAAAGATCAATGCGGTTAGTTATCATCAAATCTAGGGTTAATAAAATTTTCAAATGCCTGCAGCACTCAGAATCTAGTGAAAAATAAACTTTTATTGTGTATTAATTGCGTCAAATGGCTAGAAACGCTGCAACCAATAATTAACACAGAAATGCATTATTTTAATTCTTACAGTTGTTGCAATAAAAATGTATTCTTTGTATAAATATTTTTTGTCATTTTGCATGTTCAAATTGTGTACGGCCATAAGCGATTTTTGTTGTTTTAGTTTTTTTTTAATTCTCTTTATTATTATTTTTTCTCTTTGTTCAAGTATTAGTGGCACGTGTAAGCAATTTGCAATGAGACGGGTTTGCCGTGCAAGAACAAACAGGCAGGCAAGCGAAAAAGAAAGCCCTAGAACAACACAGAATTTATTGATAGTGTGGTTTTCGTTTCTGTTACAAAATTATATGTGCCTGCATGTGTGTTTAAGTATTTCTTTCTCACACACCAGCAAATGTAGTGCAATTTTATAATTATTATTTGTTTTGTTTTACTGGCACTCGATTGAAATTGCAATAATTTAAAAAATAGTGTTGCCGGTCAGCGCTGCTTCCTTTTTCCCAAATTCATAAAACTTCAGTGTAGAAGTGTGGCTGTTACCAAAGAAGTTTGATTTGATGGGAGTTTTGAAGTTATTACGAAATAATAAAAATTACATCAATTATCTGCTTATAAATAAAGCGGTAACACTGTTCGTGTAACACTTATTAGCTCTCCCATTATATGCATTTTCTATATCTCTCGTTCTCTTCATCCCTTCTTTACAAGTTTGTGTTATTAAATGTTTATTGTTGTCTTTGCATTTGCAATTATTTGCTTTTGAGTATCAGCAATTTATTTAAGTTTCAAAGTAAAACTATTTATTTGTGTCATTCGGATTAAACTTATTCGAATAATAATTTGAAATTGTTTGGTTATTAGGTATTTATTTGAAATTTTTTTATTATATTAAATGGAATTATATGGATGTCAGTGTTTTTGTATGACGTGATAAATAACACTGCTCAGCAGCCAAATCCGCCTTTGAATAAAACTATGTGGAATATATGGATTTTGATGCGCTAAACTCGAATCCGTTTCCGGTTTTTTCCACCAGATCCAGATTTTTTTATGGGCGTGGCAATTTTTTGCCCCTAAATTAGCCAGGTACGTAGACATATTTTACCCTAACTCGAGAACGAGTCATCCCATCCGCACGATATCAAATTAAAACTGACTCACTTATTGTCCATCAATTTCCACATACACTGCTACAATAAATATATTCGAATCTACTCTAATTTTCTCGATTTAGAATTACAGGTTAGTGAAAAATACTATGTTATAACTTTTAAATCCAAGATCCATGCAAAATACCGTTGTACTTTAGTTCCTCTACGTGTTCACCTAACGAAATGCTCTCGTCACGCATATGAAAGGTTGGTAGCATTAAAACATTGGGTACCTGCGGTAAATTGGAAATAAAATCTAAATTTTATAACCGATTTTTATGGTCTATAGCTTTTTTTATTTCTAAGATCTGTAACTATTAGATCAAGGTGCAAAGCGTTGAATGTTTGCTTTACATTTTTTTAAATTCCATTTTTAATCTGAAAAAAATTAAGAATTTTGCACGAAAAAAAATTTTTTTCTCTCTTAATGTCTGAATATTTCCAAAACTATAAGAGATAAAAAAACTGTATTTGACTAAAATTTTGTTACACATCTTTTGGTGTTTTACTTTTTAAAATCGGATGACTCGTTCCCGAGTTAGGGTGACATATGTTTACGTACCTGGCTAATTTAGGGACAAAAAATTGCCACGCCCATAAAAAAAAATCTGGACCTGATGGAAAAAAACCGAAAACAGATTCGAGTTTAGCGCATCAAAATTTGTATAGTGCACATAGTTTTATTTAAAGGATCAACAAAAAGTAGAACAGCGCTGTTCTCGAAGGCCGCTACACTTTCACATCAGTCCGTACTTTTATTGAAAAACTAATTTTATCAATTTGTAATGCATTAAAATATTTTTAAATTAAATGATTAATAAAATAATATAAATTTATTCGAATAATTCCCATTCGTATGCCGGATAACACTTGCCTGCACGTCTACGTCTGCTTGTTTAAGTTTTTATCTACAAATTAAACAAATAGAAAAACAAATATGTATATACGAGTATAAATTGTTCTGAAATACTTTTTACGCTGTTTCCGTGAGGTTTCTTATAATTTTGTAACATTTAACTATAATTACACTTGTGATTTAAATGTATACGTGGTTTTAGATGTACAAACACATTCAGATAATTATATCTGTCTGTAGTTGTGTACAGTAGATACAAGAGATATTGCCCCAACAAAGAATATTTTTAGATCGGAAAACACTTTTAAGGCAAAATTATAAACGCACAAGAAAGCTATTGGGTAGTTTTTTGGATGAAGCGTGTTCAGACAGTCCAATAGACCACATATAGAAATCTAGCAAAACCTTAAATAATTTTATATTTTAAATTGATTGCATTTTATGTTATTGAGGATGAAATTAAAAATACTGGAGGCTCATATATATATATATATATATATATATATATATATTCTGATATAGTGACGAGTTCCCAGAATTAGTCAGGGAAGCTTCCTGTGACCTCAAAGCGTCGAGATCTGGTGAAAACTCGATTTTTTCAAAACGGGGTAAAACCGATAACCGATTTTTTTTAATTTTCAATTTTCGTAGCGGGGAGTATAAGAAATAAGAAATATATTCTCAAGTTATAATTCAGTCTAAAAAAAAAATTTTATTTAAATAAATTTTGCAATCACTCTGCTTCTCCCTTTTAACGTGCTTTTACTGTGCATTATTTTATATTATTTATGGTTTTTTTTTATTTTTATTTTTAAATTTTACTTTTTCTATTAATTTAATAAGCATCGACAGACAGTCTTTAATTTCCTAGCCAATTGCTGCCAATATTATTTTGGGTTCTTTTAATTGGCTTTTAAATTGTTTTTGAAAATCTTTAGAAATGAAAACTATTTTCTTATTTTCGTTTAAATATACTCGTACGTCGTTGCTGTGGAATTGGCCGATATATTAAATGAGTTTTTTTTTTCTAAATAGTGTCATATCTGGGTTACGATTTGTGTTATTTTTCTTAGATGCTGAAGCTAAAACGGAGAAATTAAAATACTTTTCAATTTTCAAATTGTAGGAGAATTATTCAAGTCGATTATTCCACGGGTTGTTCCATCACCATGAATGGGAGCTTATAAATTTTTCGTTTATTTATGTTCAGCCAAATCACACAATGATATTTTTTACTATGATTTTTTTTATTGTCGCTTGAATTTGGTTTTCATATCTTCTTTTTATTTGTTGTCGTTGTTTCACACGTAAATGACTTCAAAATGAAAAGAAAGTAACAACAAGAACAAAAACGAATGCAAAGAGAAGTTTAAAAAAACCAATGAAATTATAAATGAAGTCCATTTTTCTACGCTGCTTGCTTCACCACGCCTTCTGTTTCGAGGCATATCTCTTATAATTAATGTTATCAGACGAATAAGAATTATTAGAATATTCGAAAAGCTTTTCCCCCAAGGAAAATTGAAAATTTTATCGAATCGAAAAGTTATTGGTTTTACCCCATTTTGAAAAAATTCAATTCTCATCCGATCTCTACGTTTCGAGGTACCAAGAAGCTTCCCTGACTGTATATATGTGTGTTGGCGTTCAGAAGATCATTCTTGAAATTGAATTTCCTTTGAACCCTTTTTCAAAGTTTTGAAATCGGTAAATCCGTTCGTGAGATATGGTGAACGAAAGAAGTGAGTTCTCCTTGGTAAAACTCCGAAATTATATAACTGATCAGTTAGTGCCCCGATTCTTTTATAGTCACCGAAAACTACATCAATCCCCTTTTAGCACGTGGGAATCGGTTAATTTGAAAATTAAAATAATAGTGTTTTACGTCGTGGAGCTTAAAAATTTTTAATCTGGAATAAAAAATAATTCCTTTAATTTTTCACGAATATATTTTAAAGAAAACTGAAGTATATTTTCAGATGTAGAAGTGTGTCTTGCAGTTCCTACTTGAATAATTACAAATAATTACATTTTCGCTGACAATTATTCAATAAGATTTTCATTTATTTTGTATAGAGTTGCTGTACAGACTGTAAATATATCCAGTTTTAACTTTCATTTTCCTATCGAATTATGAATTGTTATTGCCAATCATTAAATAATAAAACAACACATCGAAAACTCGCATTTACTTTATTAAATAAGTAATCGTGGCAAACAATAGAATATTATAAAAATCCATAAACGCTCAAGGTCAGAGTTGGAAAATGTATTAAACTTCGGTCACATCATTAAGAAATAGAATTTATCTGTTTATCTGAACTACACACTCGAGGAATACAAATGAACGAGGAATACCAACGGGTTCCTTTAAAAAATGTTGGCAGTTATTCATTTTCTAATATCCGTTCCATCACACAGTCGTTGCCAACATGCAACATTGTCTGTCATAATATTGTCTGCAGTTTGTTTTGTGTTTTAACCACCCACTTCTGGCCAGTTTTTTTTACTCTGGAACTTTACCTTTCTTCGCTGTGCAATTTCTGTTATTTATTTTTCTTTTTTATTAACCGATTGGTTGGCCACTTGATTGGGTGCGCTACATAACCACCTTAAGTTTGTTGATGTGGACACGCAGAAATAGATGAAACAAAAACTGGATCCGTGGTCTGTGTTTTATGGGAAATCGATAAAATTTTAAGAATGCAATCAAGTTAGTTTTGAAGACATTCTTATGAAAAGAAAATCTATTATTACAAAGGGTGTTTTTTTAGTAGTGTAGAAATTTATAGAATAAAACAATTATCAATGGATGGTTACTGTACGTCGAATCGACGAAGGTCATTTACACTTTATCATGTTATTCTTTTATTTTGCTCAAAACATTTTTGCAGATTTCTTATTATTATTATATTTTTAGATTATAAATGAACTGCAACTTTTATTTACTCAATGCTTTTACATACATTTTTCTACACATACAATTTATTTCTTTGTTATATTCGTGTTGGCAGCTAATTCAGATAAATTAGTGTAAATGTTTATCGAAATTTATAGAGGTTTACAGTAGAGTTGGGTCCAACTTCAATTAAACGCTCAGTTTTGCCAAAAACCTTTGGTCAAACCCATTTAAATTACATGGGTTTGACAAAAGGTTTTTGGCAAAACTGAGCGTTTGGTGAAGTTAGACCTAACTCTAGTTTACGGCAAGATTCATAGAGTTTAGAGATGTGCCGAATTTCATCAAATGCTTTCAATCGCTCGTTTTTGAAAACAACCTCTAATCAAACCTGGAGTTGGGTCAAACTTCATCAAACGCTCAGTTTTGACAAAAATCTTTGGTTTAACCTATTTACATTTCATGGGTTTGTACCAGAGGCAAAACTGAGCGTTTGATGAAGTTTGACCCAATTCTAATCAAACCCATTTAAATTACAAAATATGTATGGCGCAACATATGTTGGTTGAACCGTGGCTGAAAAGAGATTATCGATTAGAGCTGTGCCGAACTGATTCAAACGCTCTATTATCGATGTTCTTTAGCAACGCTGTTTATCTTAGAGCTATGCCGAACTTTATCAAACGCTCTCAATAGAGCTGTGCCGAACTTCATCAAACCCTCTCAAACGCTCGTTTTTGATAACAATCTATAATCAAACCCATTTAAATTACATGGGTTGGATTAGAGGTTGTTGTCAAAGAAGAGCGTTTGAGATCGTTTGATGAAGTTCGGCACAGCTCTTGTTTATCCTCGAAGTATAAAAATGTTCAAACGATTTATCAAATTGTCAATGTTGAGGTTTCTGTTTATTTGTTTAATGATTTCTATTCGCTACTTCCCCAACTATTTTTTACCTGCTTCAGTGAATTATTTGTAATTGCCAAAAACCAGAATCAAAGTAGTTTTTAGGAAATCAATTTCAGAATTGTGCACACCTTCTCAATTTTGTAGGGTACTGCATGCGCCAAAAGCACGAGTGATATTTTCTGTGCTGCTATTAACTGTCAAATGCCATAAAAGCTAACTCGTGGAAATAATACATGTCGTGTTGACGTAGTCCATACATTTGCCTTTTATAATTTTATTTGTTTTTTTAATACTCTCTTAATACTTGTTTTTGCTTTCTTATTGACTTTGTTATTGCATATTTTGTTATTGTCATTGCTTTTTTATTAAGAGCAGCAAATTATCAAATAGATTTAAGAGAGTAAGTAAATTTACTTGCACAAGTAAATTGTTTGATGCACCACTGACGATGTTGGGCGTACAATATATGGAGCGTTTGGGGTTGCATTGAAGCTTTTGCATTATTTTTTAGCAACTTGAAAGAATACCAATTGGGGTATTCAATCGGTGAACTGCGGGATTAAATTTAAACTGGGTACATTCGATTAACAGTTAAACCGGCTAATTTTCAACAATTAAAAATTCGTATCCTTAACCCTGAATGGTTACTCCTCGTTTTTCTAGATTTACGTTACTCTTCATTGAATCGACGGACAGTTTTTAAAAAATAGTTCTACCGCAACAATTTTTCAAGTTAAAAATAAACAGAAACTTTTTACTTAAGCATTTTATTCAAAATTATTAAGAAAACATAATATATAACACGAAAATTTTCTCTCTCTCCTAAAATTCGATCCGAATTTGAACACAATAAAAGAGTTATATGATAAGGAGTAGATGAGCTTCGACGAACAGTAACCATCCAGGGTTAAAGAGTTTTAAAAATATTTAGTTATTCATATATTTTTATATATAGATATTATTGCATATGAAATCGATTAATTTATAAAAAAAAAATTTCTAATCGGTTAACCGAATAATCGAAAACTAACCGTTTAAATTGATTCTCTATTAAAGCGAATAAAGCAAAACCCCGATTAATTGAATGCCCACGTAACAAAGTTTCATATATTTCAATACTTTTCCATATCGAAAAAAAACGTGTCCAACAAAACATCCGCAATTAATAATCGTATCGGGTTTCATAATACAGATAAAAAATATTTATGAACCCATTTCTTGTGAAAAGTCGGGTGTTCTTTAGCTTTTAGCTGAGAACTTAAAAACTCGTCACAACTAAATTTGCAATGAATTTTTGGTATTTTTAACTGGTGAGTATATAATATCGTGGCATATATTTCTTATATATAATATCAGGCATATATCCGCCACGTCTTTAAGACTTTAAATTATTCTAAATGTTCACTACTTTTTCTAATAATTCTGGCCGGAGTTAACGACGTCTTGACTATTGCCCTCCTATGCTCAGCAGTTGCAGGTTTGTCGGCATAAACAATTAACTTAATTACTGTAACCCAGAGGTGTCGAATCGAATGAACAAGGGGGCCAGCGAATGGAACCGCCTCTGGAATTAAAATTGCCAGCCACACTAATTTTTAGAGCTGTGCCGAACTTCATTAAACGCTCTCAAACGCTCGTTTTTGGCAACAACCTTTAATCAAACCCATTTAAGTTACATGGGTTGCTGTCAAAAACGAGCGTTTGATGAAGTTCGGCACAGCTCTACTAATTTTGCAATAAATCGATTGCTCAACGTGTTGTATGACAAGTTGGGCAGTCGTGTTGGAACCAAATGTCGTTGTCAGTACGGCATTAAAACTCTCACCTTTCACCGCAACCAGTAGAGTTGGGTACAACTTCATCTAACGCTCTGTTTTGCCACAAACCTATGGTCAAACTCATGTAATTTAAATGAGTTTAATCAGAGGTTTTTGGCAACACTGAGCGTTTGATGAAGTTTGGTTAAGTTTTCCTCTTTCTTTTTTTAGCACTGATAATTTTGAATCAAAAACCGATCGCAATGACAGCAAGAGCTTCATATTTCGATTATATGCAAGTAAAACTTCTTTTCAACCAAAATTTGCATCCGTTTTTTAAATTTACAAAACACGAATATTCACGAAACAAATAAAAACAATGTTTTTATCAGCTGTCAAATGATAAATGAGTCAGCTAAATTGATTATGTGTGAACACTAGATTTAATTGCTCAATTAAAATTAAATTGACTCAATTAAAAATTCATGTCTGAACACAGTATATATATAACTTTCATTGCTGAAATTATCAAATTTGCTTACTTCAATTTTATTTTAGAGGTGCTGATTGTTTTTCCCAAAAAAAAAAATGCTAATTATATATCCAATATCACCAGGGAGCATATACCTAAAATGTTTTAAAGTAATTGAAGATATTATTTCAAATAAAGATCAAAGTTTTAGCAAGAAATCGTTTATAGTTTTCTAACGTTTGGAGAATAAATAAAATAGAAAATAATTTATTCAAATTAAAGTGGCACTAAACTCCCGCTTTTATAGTCTCTGCTCCAATACTGATGATTGTATCTATAAGAAAATTAAAGTAGTTCGTACTGAGTTCATAGTCTTATTGTTATTGGCTTTTAATGTTCTATAAAACGGCTAAGAAAAGCTGCTAATTTGTTATTGTTTATTTCTTTTTCGTTATTTGTTGGTAATAAATCATGGAAACGTAAAATCGTTCGACTATGTAATTTATTATAGACGGCGAGAGAGAGGGAGAGAGGGAGAGAGGGAGTGCGAGAGGGGAATTATTTGCTTTAGCATTAGCAGCTTTAACTTGGCTGTACAGTGGCTGCACTCGTAATTTAGTAATTTGACGCTATAATTAAAATTGACACCTTTGGGATTCAGCTAATTAATAAATCGCTTCATAATTCATTAAAAATACCACGAAAGTGAAATGTTAAATATGAACTTCATGCATCCATAAATTGCAGTATTAGCAGCAGTAGACTGCCCACAGTGCAGTTCTTTATTTATACAACAATAAAGTATTTGTTGTCGTAGATCTTATAAAACCTGTTCTTTCTTATGTTGTTGCTGTTGTTCTTGTTGTTGTTGTTGTTGTTGTTGGTGGTGGTGGTGGCTTTGTCTGTTGTACCTGTGAGCATGTGTCTTGTCTTATTCTGGTGAAATTGGTTGTGACTTGATGGTAATTTTAATTTATATTTTCGCCTTTTTCGTTTGTCATTGAAGCGTTAAAATTTGTAAATTGAACTGATCATTTGGCCTGTTTCTTATTTCATAATGGGTTCTTTTATTAAATCATTTACTTTTATGTTTTGTTTAATATACACTTTATTTCCTTGGAAATATTTATGTGTACGAGGTATGTTCAAAAATTAAATGAATTTTGAAAGTTGTCTTGATACAGAGTACATTCGATTAGGCTTTTATTTTTGTACACTCGTTTCGATCAGACTTCACAATTTCAACTAATCAGCATATATAATTTGTTTGTTAGAGTTATAAAAGCAACAGAAGGGTTTTGGTTGCACAGCATCTTATTGCTACCGAAAAAGAATGAATCAAAACAGTTTTGCATTAATTATTTTTTAATGCCGTGATTGTACCAGCAAAATGTTTATGAGTGATACCAGCTTTTTGAAGCAGGTCGGGAAGAATTGAAAGACAATACTTGTTGTGGACTCCCCAGCATATTAACTTCCGAAGAAAACGTTGAGATAGTGAAGGAATTCGTTATAGAGGATCGTTGCTAAGGATGACTGGTTGACTCACGTCTTGATTTTCTTCAAAAATTTTTGAACCTACACCAACATCCAAAACGACGGCAACACGTTAATTATACCGTAGCCTCTATATTCACTAAATTTATACCCGCCTACTTTTTTATGTTTCCAAAATTGGAAAAGTATTTAAATGAATGGCATTTAGCTTTGATTGAAGTGCATATCAGATCTGCCTCCAGAATTGGAGAAAAAGCTGGCACAAGTTTTCTCTCTATATCTGAAGAGGTCTTCTTTGAACTATACAAAATAGGAATTGATAAATAAATCAACTCAACGAAAATATTTAGATTTTTTATGAAAATTAATAATTGGAATTTCTTAATATATAATTTCATTTTCGATTTGTAATAATTAATTTTGTTTATCTCTTTTTTTGCAGGTGAGTTTATAAGACTTTAATTTTGCCGAACTCGTAAGTAATAATTATAGTGTCTATCACACTTTATATATCGAAGAAATAATACGAAAAAAAAGACTGAATTAGTAAACAAAAGCTTCGTTGTTCACAAACAAATCGGTCATGAGACAAATTCAGCCACTTAAAATCGATCGATCAAATTTTGTACATAAATTTTATTGGAATTTCAATCGAATGCCGCAATATGACGCTGGTATCGTACACAATATTTAATGCTCTTCTTGGAATATAGTCTCGCCGCACCTATTAATAAGTGGGATTTTTTGATGTGCCAAGTGATATCGCAAATTAGCTCTGAGTCAGTCAACATGAGTCCACAAATTTCACAAGATTCTTAATATCTCCAGCTATTTCTAATCGCATAGTTTTCCATGAATTATTTTCTAAAGCTTCTGCTATCAGGAACGCTTCTCAGTAACTCCAAACGTAGAGATCTAATGAGAACTCGATTTTTACAAAACGCGATAAAACCAAAAATTTCCCGATTTCCAACTATTTTAAATTTTCCTAGCGGGAAATCAAAAAAAAAAGATCAGTGGATTAACCCATCTTGACACAATGATCGCCGTGATATCTCAATATCAAGAGCTGATTAGTTTGTGGACTCGATTACTGAAGGCAACAAGAGCACTTTTGAAAATGCATATTTTTTTTTTATATCCTAAAATTTTTATTTTCGAATCTAAGGAAATATAAATTTTGGAACACTCCAACAGTTTCGTTTGATTCGGTTCAACCGTTTAAAAGTTATAAGCGGGTCATATAGTTACATACACACATACAGGCAGACTGGCACCCTCTCAAAATTAGTCAAAACGCATCTTAGGAACTCAAAACGTAGAGATCTGATGACATCTCGATTTTTACAAAACGTGTTAAAACCAATAACTTCTCGATTTCTTAAAACCTTCACTTTTAATCAAAAAGATTATTAAAACATTTTCAGTTCTCAAAAAAGCTGCGATCACGAAGTTAAACAACTAAATTTATAGTTGAATTGCCTCACTTAAGTTGCATGTCTAGTATGAAAGGCAATAAATATCGATACCGAAATTGGGTTAAACGTTTCCACACACAAAATTATGATACTGAAGAAATTCCTCCTTCTCATTGCCCGCATCAGAAAACAGAAAAACATTTAAAAGCGCGCACAGACATTTTTGCATAACATAAACAGGTACCCGATATGTGAACGCACTCTAAGAAATGACATTTTTGTGTGTGCGAGTGTACACACTCACACACACACACAACTCGTTTGATGGTGATCGCCGCAGACAAGCGAGATTTTCTTCTTGCAACCAAATAAAACGCAGACAAATTGCATGAATAGTCAGTCCGTCGACTTTGAAAGTTTTTCTTGTTCGCTTTTTCATTTCCTTTTGATGTCACTTAACTAAATAAATAAGTTACCAAACAATTTTAGCAGGATTTCTCTTTGTTTACTCATGTGTTTGCTTGGTTGTGCTATTTTTTAAGGCCATGTTGGCTTTTTTGTACCGATGTCAGCAGCAACATATTTATTTTGGACATTTGAATGCCACGATTTTAGCAGGTAACATACAACTGAACTGACATTAACACAATTTACTTCTTAACTTCCATGTCCCCCCTGCACTGTGGACTAATTGAGGACGCTAGAAATAGTTTTGAAATAGTCGATGCAAGAAAATGCTTTTTGGCTTTTTGTACGCAGCAAAGTATTTGAAGTCTAATCAGTGGCTTGTTGCCGTTCGGGCTTAAATATTTTTAATTATACGCTGAACATACACTCGGGTATATGTTTTGAAAACCTCTCTAAGTCTTGGGCGGAAAGATGTCAAATTACAAGTAAAAGTTTTTTTTTAAATAAAATAGTTGCGAAATAATGTTTCAAATGTAGTATTTCTATATCTATAACCCTGGATGGCTACTATTCGTCGAATCGACGAAGCTCATGTACTCCTTAACACTCTTTACTCTTTTATTTTGCTAAAATTTGTGACGAATTTTAAGAGAGAAAAAGTCTTTTATTGTGGATTGACAGCCTTTCGCAAGAAATCCGGAACAGAGCATCAGATTTAACCCCGGATAACTACTCTTTACTTTTGCATCTTAAGATAAGTCTTCGTTTAATCGACGAAATATTTTCGAAAGCAACTAACGGAACAATTTTTGAAGTTAAAAATAAAAAATAATAATTTTAAGAAAATAAAAAAGGGAAAGGCATCAGTGAGTTCTTGTTGTGATTTTGATATTTGTTTTAAAGCTTCTCACTTGGCAAAGTGGAAGTTTGAAATAAATATCTTTATTTGTTCTAAGAAATGTTGGGTAAAGGATCCCTGATGATCTGCATTAGCCCCAGTGCAGTGCGCATAGGAACTATAAAACCCCTCAATTGATCACTTTGAATTTTTAAGTGAGATTTTGCGAAAAAAGAACCAGTACATAATTAATATTAAAGAAAAAAAATTTTTGTTAAACATTTTATTCAAAAAACGATTTAAGAAAATATATATAAAATACAACATAAAAACTTTTTTCTCTCTTAAAATTCCATACGAATTAGAGCAAAATAAAAGAGTTGTATGATAAAGAGTAAATGAGCTACGTCGATTCGACGAATAGTAACCATCCAGGGTTAAATGAGCTTTGAGCTTTTCGGTAATATTTACTGCGCCTATTTTCTGGTAAAAATATTTTTTTATTCATTCATTTCAATCATATTTACATTGATTCCGCAAAGCTCAAAAGCTTGTCTGCAGCAACACCTTGAACGTGACTTCTTTTGGGTCGCTCACGTGTCAGCGTGATTTCCGTATTGATGCATCTTTTAAAATATCTGAAATAATGACTACTTCATCTGAATTTTTTTTTAAATTTTTTATTTGAAAATTAACTCTATTTACTTGACAAAACTTTTTAAATTTTTTTAGCAAAATTTTGTCAATAATAAAATGACTTCTTTTGTTAAGGATAATACAAGTCCAATTTATATATTAATATTTGCTAATTTGAAATCACGTTTAAACGTACAGTATGTCCTGGTCCACAATTGCAATTTTTGTTGCAGCAATTCTTGAATTTATACCAAGAAACAGGGAAAAAGAAATAGGAAAGTTATATATTTTTATTCCACCACTCTCACATAAAATAAGAATTGCTGCAACAAAAGTTTCATAGTGTGACATTTAAATTTTATTTAATTTTGCAATGAAAAAGGAAATAAATTTCAAAATAAATAACATTTCATTATCCACTGATTTATTAAGCATGAGAAAGTTCTCCAAAAAGCTTTTCAGTTAAAATGTATCAAAATATAAATAAAAACGTTATTTTCAATTGTAGGAATGCAACATGTTGTAGTATCATGTGCATTCTATGAAAACACATTATAACCAATCCAGAAGTCAATTCTGAATTCTGTTGTAACATACAGCCTTTTCGAAATCATGTGACGATATCTGCAATAAATGCCAACTGATTAGGGACTATCTCGTTCGTTGCTTAACCAATAACTTCTTATAACGTTGTGTATGTTAATTTTTTATTATTTTTTTAACGATAAGATAGATGTTGCACTAGCGTTGCAACACATTTGGCTAAGAGCTAAACTTGGGCCACAATGGGATTTAAGTGCTTAAATCATTTCTTGTCTGCAACATCATATCAAAATAGCTGAGGGTACTGGAACATAAAACCTCTGCCATAGCGAATAATTTATTTAAGTTTGTGCCAAATTTAATTGTAACGCATTTCATACTCTAAAGTTGCAATATTGACAAAAAAAATTAATGACGGCATCGGCATTGATACTGTCAGCCGTTAAAAACACGCAACCTCGTGAATCTTAGCAAAAATGAAAAAAGAAAATATAAACTGATCAAGAATTATATTTTTATTCAAAAAACTCTCACTGAAGCCAAGCAAAGATCTAATAAAAACGAGGGGAAGGCACTCTGAACCGTGAGTTTCAACGACTGACAAGTGTGTTATTAAGCTGCGTTGTGGTCGTACTGCGAAACAGAGTTGGGTCGAACTTCATCAAACGCTCATTTTTGCCAAAAACCTCTGTTCAAACTCATGCAATTTAAATGGGTTTAACTAGAGGTTTTTGGCAAAAATGAGCGTTTGATGGACTCTACTGCGAAGTGATGCCGTTACACCCTAAACAGGGTATTACCCCAGATTAGTCGATATTTCAACTGAGCGAGTGCATCACATTTTACAAGAATATTTTAACATGAAATAAATAACCGCGGGTGACGCGCTTACTTGCACTACTGACGGCGTTGTATGACTGCAGACGAAATGTGGATCTACCGCAATACTCAAGAGATCAAGGAAGAATCAAAACAGTACGCTTCACCTGCTAAACTTCCACAAAAAAATTTCAAAATGAAGGCCATGGCATTACAGTTTTTCAGGAGGCACGTGGTGTCATTCATACAAATTATCTAGAAAAGGTTAGAACGATTAAGCGATTAAGGGCCAACATTATTCAGACCTTTAAATAGATTCGATATTAAGTAAAAAAAAAAAGATGGCCACATTTCGTGGAAAAAAGTGGTGCACCATCCCGACAATTCACTAGTGCAGTCAGTATGCGAAAAATCATAAAATTGAGCGGCGGACTGCTACCCCATTCACCATATTCTCAACATGTAACCTTCTGCGACTATTTGATTTTTTTAAAGCCAAATCAGTGCGCCCATGGCAAGAGATTTAAGTTGAATGAAAAGTTCATGACCTTGAGAAATTATTTTTTTGATTTATTTTGTTGTTATTAATAGGACCGGAACTCAGGGGATCACCCCTACATATGCCACAAGTTGCGCTGGAACATGGAAAGGAGGGTATAGTGTTACAAGATAGAAATTTTGTTAGAGCTATTTTTACTCGTTTACTTCGCCGGTGAATATATTTGCTACAGGTACCGATGAAGGCGTTGTTAAGCACCGTTGGTAATGTTCAGTGACCAGCGCTATTTCTTCGACAAGTCGACAACAATTAACACAATCCTGCACTATCGCAGATCAGAAAAATTCGACACCACATTCATGACTGTGTTAGAGCTATACCGAACTTCATCAAACGCTCTTCGTTTTTGACAGCAACCTCTAATCAAACCCATTTAAATTACATGGGTTTGATTAGAGGTTGTTGTCAAAAATGAGCGTTGTAGAGCATTTGATGAAGATCGGCACAACTCTAGACTGAGTGCTAGAGTTGGGTCGAACTCCATCAAACGCTCATTTTTGCCATAAACCTCTGGTCAAACCCATTTAAATTACATGGGTTTTTCAGAGTTCGACCCAACTCTACGGAGTAGACTCTACTCTAGAGTTGGGTCAAACGTCATCAAACGCTCAGTTTTGCCAAAAACCTCTAATCAAACTCATTTAAATTACATGGGTGTTTGATTTTGTTGTTCTCATCATATATTTCAGAGATGCATTTGCAGTGCTGACATCTGATGACTCTCAGGATGAGCAACGCATCAGATTCACCGCAGAGATGTAATTCCAAATATGTCATCCGCTCTTTCTTTCTTTCATTGACACAACTGCAGTTTAATTTTAGTCATCTATCAGGTTTGTGCACGGCAAAGCAAGAATCTGGCGTAATTAACACGAACCACTTTTGAATTAAATCAACTGTTATTAACTGCAGACGGATGATATATTCTAATGAAATATATTATATTATAAGACGTTAATATCTTTTCATTTTAAACAACTGACAACTCTGCAAATATCACAAGAAATTTACCAATTAAACTCACGTTTCCCCATTATTTATAAAACGATTTTCTTTGCGTTGCTTTGCTTCCAAGAATGTCTGCCTGTTTGCTAACTATTGTTGTTGTAAAACCTTGACTTTTTCTACTTTGTTATTCCATTCTTATTATTATTATTATTTTTATTTTCTTTTGTGCAAACAAGCCCCAAACGCTATAAAATGTATTCTAAACATGACTTCCGTTACTCTTTATAATGCCAGCTAACACGATATTAAATTTCCCTTAAAACATGTCAGGAGTTTCGTTGACTGTCTTCTCATATATTTTCGTATAAACCTAAACCGTTTTTGAAGGTAAAAAATTAGTGAATGGTAACACTGGACAGGTATGGCTTTGAGCTGGCATGCGTGTATGTAAATAATTTAAATTACCTGCTGGGCACACGCGAATGGATGTCGCATGATTTTAGCAGGGCTCTTCATACCATTACTGTTTCATAGACTTTTTTCTTTTGTTCTTGTCTTCCAAATCAATTCATATTTAGAATCAAACCCTGCCCCACACTTCTGCACTCACTCCATAGACAGCCTGTTGTCATCTTCTACCTCTTTGTGCACAATGTGCGATGTTTGTTGCTGGATCTTTTGGGCTTTTGTGCGGCTGCATGGTCTACGATTTTGCGGCATTCTCTGTGCGCTTTATTTTTGTCTTTGTTTTTGTTATTTGTTTTTGTTTCGTGTGTGCCAGTGCTGTGGGATGCATGAGCGTATGCATTTTATGAAAGTATTTGCAAAATAATTTGCTGGTTCCAGTTATGTAAGTCTGTGTGTGTGTGCTTTTGTCACACACTGTTGTCTGTCTAACATTGATACTTGACCATATAAATTGTTGTGTGTTTGTTGAACCGCACGTATGAGTTTTTTAAATGTCTGCCAGACGTTTTAATTTTATGTATGCAGGCCAGTGGCTTAGAAAAGAAAAAGTTAAATAAAAGAATGAAGTCTGAAATTGAACTTTTACTTTTAAAATTAACTCAACATACAGGCATACACACGTACACTAATGCACACATGCGAACTCTTAACGTTTTTATTAGTTTCAATTACTTTATAAAAAAAAAATCTTATAGACTTTTTTCTTGCGCTGTGCTCTTTAGCTTTTCCAACATTTTCATGTTTTATTTTTAGTTTTTAAGGTTCAGCAGCTTCGTAGCGTGAACATGTTTTTAACAATCCGTATAATTGAAACTAATCTAAGAACTTAATTTTGACAAGGAACAAATATCGTTAAGATTAAAACTACTCCGGGTGACGTGAAAGAGAAACGAGAAGTGATAATTATCGCTAATGGAACGATTAATTGAGCACGTAATAATAATCACATCATACGCGTCAAAATAACTTCGTCCAGGAGTTTCGATGTCACATAAAATATGAAATATAGCGATAAAGCAATTGCGGGTACAGGGGAGGGAAATGGGGATAGTACATTCGCTATCAACTGTAATAGAATTATTTTAGCAAAATTACACTGTTTCAGTTGATATGAATTTCTAAAAACGAAAAACATTAAAGTTGCTATTGGCTAAAGCAGTTAACACAAGGAGTACCAGCCTTTTTATCAATCGGGAATAGCGATTTTCCCCCTTAACACTTTTCAAAAGAGTGCTGAATTAGCGCTTTTCTATTAACGTTTTTTTTTTCAAATTGCAGAGCCACAACATTTTCAATACAAGTTGGCAATTTTTATTACTTAGAAGTTAATCTTGACTCGGTATTAGAGTTGGGTCGAACTCCATCAAACGCTCATGTTTGCCAAAAACCTCTGGTGAAACCCATTTAAATTACAAATGAGCGTTTGATTGAGTTTGACCCAACTCTACCCGGTATTGAACGTGTAAGGCAATTTGGGATATAATTTTGAAAAGGTTTCTAGAGAAAATAAAATTCTAAATTCTGAAAATCATTCTTTAACAGTTTTATCGGTTGGTCCAACTATCGGTTTCAACTTGAACCAACGGTTATTTCGAATCTGGCAATTCTTATGTCATTGTACTCTGCCACAAAATGCAGTATTTTAACTCCACTGAACGAAAGGAATCGATTTTTATTTTTTTGTCTTTTATTGGCACTCAGCGGACGACTCCTACATAAGCAGTGCATTAGAGCTGTGCCGAAATTCATCAAACGCTCTTAAACTAGAGTTGGGTTGAACTTTATCAAATGCTCATTTTTACCAAAAACCTCCATGTAATTTAAATGGGTTTTTCCAGAGGTTTTTGGAAAAAATTAGCGTTTCATGGAGTTCGACCCAACTCTATTTCAAAATAGATTTGGGTCAAATGTCATCAAACGCTCAGTTTTGCCAAAAATCTTTAGTCAAACCCATTTAAATGACATGGGTTTGACCAGAGATTTTTGGCAAAACTGAGCATTTGATGACGCTTGACCGATCTCTGTTTCAAGCGCTCGTTTTTGTCAACTAATCAAACCCATGTAATTTAAATGGCTTTGATTAGAGGTTGTTGTCAAAAACGAACATTTGAGAGCGTTTGATGAAGTTCGGCACAGCTCTACAGTGCACCTCTGTTCAAACCCATGTAATTTAAATGGGTTTGACCAAAGATTAAAGTTCGACCCAACTCTAGGCAGAACTAGAAAGGACGCTATAATTTTTAAGAGGACAGATGAATACTGAGTAGAGGATATGAAATTTTGCTATAGTTTTTTTTTGCTTTTGACTTTGGTGTAGAAACCGACAAGCCGATAAAGCAATTAACACATTCCTGCTCTAACACAGATCTGAAAAATTCGCCATCATATTCATGACTGAAATCGAGATCTAACCCACTCACGATGTTAAAGCAGCCGATGCCCTCATTACTAGTGAATGTTTGGTGCTGCTTGTAGACCGAAGCCATCATTGGCCCACATTTCTTTGAAAGTACGGACAGCGCAACCAGTTTCTTCGAAAAGCAATCCTTGGAGGCTGACTTTCTAATAACTTTGGATTTTTTTATTCCATATTCTATACCTACACCTTTAAAATTTCTTATATGCGCTCTGTTATTTCAGAAATTGATCAGGAAAATATACATCTTGTGAGTTTACAACATAACTTTTATCCAACCTTCGTCTTGCGTAGGAGGCCTTTTGCTCCCAAATTCTTCAAAATTTACTTGCAAAATTTACTTTGAAAAAGCTTTTCCGATTTACGAAGCAAATTTCGTCAGTGTAAAAGTGGTATATACGCACTAGAATAGCATAAGCAGATTACCTGCATAATATAACCTGAAGCTTGGCCCATCTGACATTTACAGTCAAAATAAATATTTACTTCATACTTATTTTTAGTATTTGTAAGCGATCCGCTTTTTTTAATTAAGGCTATTGAAATTTAAGTAAAACTGTTGCACAACACGTTTTGCCTGCCATTAAAAAATTTAACAAATATTTGGGGACGTCTGTAAATGCGTGTTTGCAACCACACACTGAAGTAGAAAGTTCTTATTGTTGTTTTTGAAGCTAATTTTTTTACTTTGATACTAAGAATATAGAAAAAAATTGATATTGTGCATGTGGACACAAAATTACTTTTCCAATCATATAAGTTGCATCAGTATTAGTAGACGATAAGACAATTAGAAAAATTTACCACAAAAGTACAATATATTTCTATATTAAATGTCCTGGATTAGCAATTGTGGTATCTCTATCGCTTGTGGAGAAAAATATAAATTCTTAAATTCAATAATCAAGTTTTTTTTAATAATTTCTTATTTCTTAAGCAAATTTGTAGAACATGATTTCTTTGATAAGATAATTAAAAGAACTTTTCCATTAACAGCTTATTAATTAAAACAAGTCTTAATTAAAGCCGTGTTAATTTATTATTCAAATTAATTTTGTGTTTAGTTGTTCAACTTATTTACGACCGGGTAACTCCAATAAGATAATATTGAAATATCTGCTCAACTAGGGGCGATTCCAACAAATTATTGGTTGCCTTAAAAATGATTATATATCTTTTAGGGGAAGGGGGAAGCGCTGCACTTCGGGCTTAGGTATTGATAATAATTAAGTAATTTATATTATAATTTCAATAATTATTGTTTTTTTATTATTAAATTGGATCAATGCAAGTTCAATAATAAACCACTTAAAGTAAACAATTTTTTATATAATTAAATTATTCTGAAGTAACTTAATCATACGACAGGTCTCTAGTCAAATATTAGTCATAAGTTGTCATTCATTTGATATTTAGAAATGTTGGGTAAAGGTCCCCTTATAAAATGCTTTAGCCCCCATGAAACGCATATAAAAACTCCATGATCTCTAAAATTCATTATCAATTTAAATTGTTAAAACAAATTTGGTAAAAAGAAGCAGCGTGGTTTTAATTTTTAAGGGCCTTTCATTAAGCGCTTCCTGCTTTAAATTTAAATAAAACAAGTGAGAGACATCATCATTTAAATGTCCGGCACTGCTTTTCTGCTTGAAGCATATGTAAAATGTACAATTTTCCATCTCTTTGGCTCATAAAGAAGGCCAAAAGAAACTGATTTGTAAAAACATACTGAATAAATGACATCTAATTTAACAGATACATCTGTTAAGGACGTTGTCAACTGTTCCTATTGGAACACCGTTTATTACATAAGGAATTATCTTTTTTAGTGAGTAGCATCAGCCCTCAGGGGACGACCCCTACATATGCAATGTATTGCTCTAGAACTGGAAAAGGAGGGGAGATGAAGACAGATTACAGAATATATAACTCTGCTGTAGCTATTTTTACTTGTTTACTTCGTCGCTAAAAGGTAACGAAGAAGGAAGGTGCTGTATTCTGTCCTATGCCTTCGTCCTTGAGACAAGCCGATAACAATCCTGCACTAATGCAGATCAGACTGAGCGCGGAGTTGAACTCGTGATCTGAAGCATCGTATTCTTGTGTTTACTGTTTCAGCTATAAAACTTTAGGTTGGTCACACTATTTCTTACAAGCTGCTAATTTGTCAGCTGTCAAATAATTTATGTTCAGTTTGCAATATCATTTTAACATGAATAGACTGACGCTTGAACGACGTTTTCAAATTGTGCAAATTTGTTTTGAAAATCGTGATTCTGTTCGAAATAAATACCGGGCGAACTTTATTACGCGATGACGTTCACTCAAGAGTATGTTGAGACACCGTTACATTACGAAAAACTGACTGTTTGGTGCGCTTTATGAGCTGGTGGAATGATTAGCCCGCACTTCTTTAAAGACGACGCTGGTCAGAACGTTACAGTCAATAGGGGCCTATAGAAATCCATGATTATTGACTTTTTCGTTCATCAATTGAGCAACCGTCATGGGGAGCAAATGTGATTTCAACCAGATGTCGCAACATGCCACACACCTCGTGCTACAATTTATTTATTTATGGAAACGTTTGGCTGCCGCATAGCATCAGGTTTCGCACCCGCAATGGTTCTCAAGGTTTTCCAATTCGGACCAAAGTTAATCCGTAATCAGGGTGCGATAACGAAGGCCATTCACTGTAGCACGAAGATTTAAATAATTATAAATTGGTAATACTCCCCAGTTTTACTACCCCTATTAGTATTTATATGAATAATAAATATTAATTTAAATTTACTATAAATAACATAAAATTAAGTAGATAATTTAAATTAGTATAAAATAAATAAAATTATTTAGATTTTATTCTAAATATGGGGGCCAATGACGTCGCCGGCACACAGTGGAAAATTATAGTCCATATCGGATAAAAATTTTTTACCTTTTTTGTTCTTCGAGATAGAGTTCTAAAATTTTGCACGAATAATCTTAGATGTATTGGCCAAATTAAACCAGAACTTATTTCAGAATAAAGGTAAAAAAATTTTTTTTTTATATAGAGATGATTTGTACATGTATTTGGTACAAAATAGTGGCTTTAACTTTAAATAAACTTCATTAATTTGTAATCTTATAAAATTACATTTTATAAAATGTAATTCACATATTCGATGTATATTGTTAACAATAACTAAATAATACAATGAAAAATAAACTTAAAAACATTCTGTTAGGTATAGTGTAACCTTAAATACTTAAATAATACCTTAACCTTGACATTTTCTTCTTAAAAATCGCTATATTGTGGTTACTTCATCAGTTTAAGCGTATCTTCATCCAAATCTTTTGCAAGTTTGGCGGATGGTTTTCTTATACTTGTTATACATGGATCAGAGGTGTGAAGAAGTCTGTTGGAAACATCTTCGTTGGTGGCTGATTGCGAACATTTTCGAGAGTGATGTTAACGATAGTTTTTGTAGTCTTTATTGCGCGACTCTTGTGCGTCGTCGGACAGCTGACCAATAGGTAATACTGCAAAATGTTTTATAAGGCCTTCCCCATGTGTCAATATTTTGTGGACAGATGATGGCAGGTGTATATTTTTATATACAATCTTGCTGTTTCCATTGCATATTTGCCAAAATCTCCAGGGTCTATTATTAAATCAGACGATAAAGCTTGGAGAATTGTGTGAAACCTTTTATTAGGACTTCATCTACTCCAGTTATATCAGCAGATCGAGAAAAATAAAAAAATCTTCTAGCGGTATTACCATCATTCCTGCTACCACCCTTTTTTATATTATTCACTATATATTTTCTTCAGAAAGTTGATAATTTTTTCAACAAAACCGTTAATACTCTGTGAATTTCTCCCACTTTCAATATAAATATCAATTATTTGACGCACTGAACACTTAAAGTTGTTAATTTAACAAAAATCGTTCTAATTTTTTAGCCTTTAAATAATAATTTTAAATATTAATTTCGATCTTAAGGCTTATTTGTATAAAAAACTATTTATCTTTTATTAATATCGATGTTCCGATATCCTCTGTATAAAAACATAAAACAACAAAAATATTGATATTTGTAATATTTGAAAATAATTTTGTTGTTTGTTAATAAATTATAATTAATTTTTGTTTGTTATCCTGAAGAAGGTATAGAGAGAAATCCGATTTATCGATATTAATAAAAGATGAATATTTTTTTATAAAAATAATCCTTAAGCTCGAAATTATTATTTAAAGTATTTAACAAAAATCATTTGTTAAATTTTCTAAATAATAGTGTTTTTTAACATTATTGAATGTAACTTCTGTTTAGGCACGAATGTGCAGCTAACATTTCTATATTATTTTATTAATATATTAAGCTTTGAAGTTTTTTACACATGAGCGCAGAGCTAAGCAGGGCTCCTAATTAAAAGCCTTACCTTACTTAAGTTTTTACATGCAGCCAAAACAACATTACATCATTCAGGAGCTAAAATTTCAAATATTTTCACTAAAACCCGATCCGCTATGGACAAAATCGGAATCTACATCAAATTACCTTTCCAATAAGGTATATAACTCCTTATTTGTAAATGGAATTATATTAGAAATATGCTCTGAAATATGTTTAATTTTATAATAATAAATCGTTGTCGTAAAAAGATGTGAATACGGTCCTTATTTCCGAGTATTCCTATTGACCAAACATCAAATATATTCCTCAAATTATTAAGTTCGACACCTTAGCTGTTCGATAAAAAAAAAATGATGGTCTAGTTCGAACCTTTTTAAAAATGAATTATGGGCTGGTCTTACTCTACAATATTCCACTGTGCGGCATACAAACCGCACCAATCAGTTATATATTTGTGGACGAACAGATGATTCATGAAGCAAATGTGGATTTTCACCTGACCAATGACGCACATTTTGCTTATTGACCAACTCATTGAGCCAAAAATGAGCTTCTTTACTGAACATGATTTTGCGATGAAATTCGTCGTCTTGGTGTATATTCATACATTGTCTTTGTTGTTGTTGCTGTTGTTGTTGTATACGTTGTTCGTGCGTGTACTCAACCATGGTGAAAATGTTGGGTTTACTGCAAAAAAAGTGGAGTAACAGTTAGACGATCAATGAAATAGTGCGATCTTAAATGAAATTCAAAGTTGTCAAGTACCTATTGGAAAACCCTTTACTAGAATTTATTTGGCGGTATGAAACCTGACTGGAATGCGAAATACTAATTAAAGAAATATCATTTAGATAATCGTACAAATCATTATTTCGATATTCAAATCTATCAAAAGTTTTGTTATTAGAAACCCAAAGTTTCAGTTATTAACCCTAAAACTGCTGTTAATTCATTTAAACGAAAATCATAAAGATTGTTCGTAAACATTTTTTTTTAGTAAAATATTTATTTAAAAAAAATTGGATAAATTAAAAATTGCTTATTCCGCCTGTCGTTGTGCAACTGCTGGGCTACAGAGACAACTTTTAATTCTTTCCTGAACAAAAAAGCTGCTAAATTAACCGCAAATATTGTATTTAATTTCAAAAATCTAAATATTGATTCCAGTTGAATCGCCCCGTATGTGTCAAAATCAACGCAACGAAAAAAAAACCTCATGCCACGAACCCAACTCAAACCTAATAAATTATGAAGGATTCACACATTTTGGCTTATTTCGTTTATTACATTCGGGATTAAAAGGACAGGTGACAAACGACCAAACCACCAGTCAAACAATAAAATCATAATTGGCAACGAAGTATAAACTGAAAACAACAACTTTTGCGAATGGCCGCAACGAAACCCACAAAAATGTTAAGAGTCGCAGTTGAATTGATTATGCGGTTCAAAGACTTGAATTTTGTTCAATTTTCTTGTTGCAAATCATATTTAATTATTTTAAAATTTTCATTATGACTTCAGTTGATGTCAAAGTGTTGGTGCGGTAGCCTTTGTGTTCTCAATTTACGTGATCAATTCTTAACAATGAAAAACTGCATGTTATGCCACTACGTGGCTAGTGAATTTCGAATGAAAATCTTTAGTATTAAATATATTTTTCTGGCTTAAAAGAGAACAACGAACAAAAGTTTGTAACGCACTCACGGCCACTTGCCGGCATTTTTTTTTCTATAATTTATTTAAAAAAGATTTCCATAATAAAGACGCTTTTAACGTTTTGTAAAATGCCACAACCCTCTGTAATTTAAAGGTGCCCGTCTTATATTCCAGCTTCTTTTTAAATGGTCTCGAATTCTTACTACGATGGTTTTGAATATGTTTGAACAATAGCTGGACTTTAAATGAATTTCTTTTCCCCAAAGCACTTTTAGGAGCCCGATATTTTGGCCCAAATCCCCAATACTGTGCGTACCGCATTTCTGCCGTACCCTGAGTGCTGGTCCAGCCCATAAAAATAGAGGTTTTATTGGTAATACAGTGGGCAAATATTTGACAAGTGTGAACAAGAACAAAAACATAATTATTGAAAGCCTGAAATTGTATTTAAGACAATCGGAATCCCACAACTTTAAACGCTTCGATTTGAAAAGTTTTTCAATAAAATCAATTTTTACTTGTTGGCTGGTCTACTCGTCCATACTTTTGACGCTTTTTTTATGTGCATACGAAATTCTATTAACCCAACCAGCGGATATGCTTAATAAATTTTTTCTACCAAAATCACAATATAGAACATAAATGACTTTGTAATGCCCAACATTCATAATCGCATGAGCTAATTTATCTATGTAGTCACTGGGAAATGAAAAAGCAGGGGGGAAGGAAATTCACAATAAAATTCAATATATTTGCTATTTGATGTCGCTTTTCATATCGTTGATGGTGTTGTTATTTGTGGGTTTGGTGTTAATAGCTTTTGGAAACTTTTCTGTTTCTCTTTTGCTTTATAGATGTTGGCAAATATTTACACAAAAATTACGCTATTGGAGAAATCAAAAGAATGAGTTCATTTCGCCAGCGAATCCGGCAACAATTTTTTAAATCTCTGGTCTTCGTTCTCTTGAACGATAAGAGTAAATATTTACCCCTAAAGCAACAACGATTATTAACGTTAATGAATGCTTTAAGGGATATTTAACCATACAAAATCCATACTTTGAAGCAACTTTAATTTTAATAATCGTTTATGAATAACAGCGTTAGTATTTTTCTTAGTACTTTCAACTTCGCGCTAAAAACCCGGACTTTACGAAAATCCAGTTCTTATCAGATCTCGACTTTTTGAGGTTTTAGAGTCTGCCACTAAGTCTGTATGAGTGTTTATATAATTTTTAAACCGATCGTCTGAATCAAACCAGGGGTGGGTGGCGTCTTAGAAAGTTCTATCAAATTCTGATTTTCTTGTGACCAATTCGGAACCATTTCGAGAGAGTTTTCTTAAAAGTGTTTTTTTTCCAAGAGCACTTTTACAAGATTTTTTCTGATTGATCGCACAAATTAAGCAGCTCTTGAAGTGTTCGTCAACCGCTACAAACTGCCTAAAAATCGGTCAATCTGCTCGTGAGATGTCGCGAAGGAAAAAATTCCAAAAATGTGATTTTAAAAAATCTGAAATTATATATCTGATCAGTTAGTCTTCTCGATACTCAATTTCCTCCGATCGGCTGATTTATTAAAAAAGTTTGAAAATAGAAAAATACTGTTTTAGCTGGGAGAGTTTGAGAGCATAGAATAACACAAAAACGAGAGCTTTGCGGTCAAAAATAAGCGGGACGCATCAGGTATCGCCTTTAGGTTCAAAAAATTAATAGTTTTAGAATAGAAGTTAATTGAAAAACGGGCCATGGAGAGGTCAGACAAACACTAAGCGCCACTCTGCTACTACGATCCTTAGCGTCTTCTGCGATTTATAAAAAAAAAAGCTGCTGAACCACATTTCGTCAAGAAAGTGAAGGCAGCGAACTCCTGGAGGCAAAGGAGCTCTTCTAATCGTTGCAACTTCAAGGGTATTTATATTACAGAAGATCTATTTTTTTTATTTCTGGATAAAAGTTTTACAGCTCTTCCTCTTACAATGAACAATGCACTCTTTTGCAATCCTGTTTTTATTTTACAGCTTCATTTGTATGCATATTTTCTATGTTTTTTTTTCAATAAATATTTGAATATCTGAGATTTTTTTAATGGTCATGGTTTCATACATATTTTCCATATTTCTTGCAACCGGCACAACTCCACACATCCCTTTTTCGCGATGGCAGTTGTTGCTGATGTTTGTTTTTCTCTTTTCTATTATTTCTATTTATCTTTTGTTGCTGCTGCTAAACAATTTACAAACAATTTCGTTCAGTATCTAACACTTTCGTCATAAAGCGCTTTGATACTCCTGTGAATTGCGTTCATAACTCGTTTCATATTCTTTCTTAAACAACAACGTGGCAATGAATTCTATTACGCGCGTATATCGCCGCGTCATGTCCATGTGTGCTGCACTTCAAAGGCGATTGTATAAACTTGTTAGTTGTAAAACAAATGCAAACTGAAATATGCAGAATATTTAGGGTGAAGGAAAAGATTAGACAAATTTACATACAATTATAATGGACGGAATGTCGTCATTTGGTTAAATAGTGTGATGTAAACAGAAATGTTGTGAAAAAATGTTCACGCCAAATTCCTCAATAAATTACCATCGATTCCATTTTTTTTCCCTCAACATTAAAATCATGATATTCAAAACAGAGGATTGAAAGAATAAAAAAGCTAATTTAGAGCTTTTAAAACCACCTGTTTCAATACAATCAAATGGACAACATGAACTGCACAAAGAGAGTTAATTAGACACGTTCAGTGTGGGATTTGAGATGGCAGAAGAAGTTTAAAATGCAGGAGTGTGAGAAAGGCAAAAATCATCGTGAGGTCACAAACTCACTTGAGTTATAAAAGTCTTTAAAAAATCTGCTGCTTAATTGAGCAATTATGATGCCACGCATTCTTAATTGACACAATTTAATATGAATCGAGCAATTCAGTTTAGTTGTTCACACATACATAAACTAAACTACCGAATTAACACATCGTCGTTATCACATCAAACTATTTAATATGGAAAATGGGTATTTTTCAGGAAAAAAAAAATTATGTAAAACTGTTGCCGCTAAAAGCCATCTTAATAACTTCCTGATAATATTAACCGCGAAACTCTCGTAACCTGGTCTTTGTGTTAATCAACGCTTTTGAACTTTTCGAGCTACAACCGATTCGCCCGTGACAAGCGGAACTTGATGTAGTTTTCAATTACTGATCGGATACATAATTTCGGAGTTTAAAAAAAAATCACTTTCGAACTTTATTGTAGAAACGGATTAACCGACTTTGCTCCGGTTCGTAGCGATTGAAATGATTTTTCAGTGTTCAGTTTATGGAATCCAGCGGTGAAATTGTTCTCAAAAATCCACGTCAACAAATATTTTTTTATTGGTTTATAATATCTTGAAATCTACCGCTGTATCAAAGTTCCGCTTTAAAAATGCTCCTTTTTTGGATATTTTAAAATCTACCGATTTGTTTCAGTCCTTTCAAAGTTATAAAAGGCTGACATACATACACACACACAGACATAGTGACACCCTTTTAAAATTAGCCAGGAACTCTTTGTACGAACTCAAAACGTCGAGATCTGATGAGAACTAAATTTTTGCAAAACGGGGTAAAACTAACAACTTGCGGAATTTTGGAAATTTAAAATATTTCTAGTGGAGAGACAAAAAAGAAACAGTGAAATAATTTTCAAATAACTTTATTAGAGTTAGGGGGGGAAGTGTGTCTTCCTTCTTCCCCCTAAATCCCAGTCTGGTCGTGTGCAACAAAGGACGACAGTAAAGAATCTGAAGAAAAAGGACTTGTGCCGAAGTTCATCAAACGCTCATCAAACTAGAGTTGAGTCAAACTTCATCCATTTAATCAAACCCATGTAATCTAATCAAACTAGAGTTGGGTCGAACTTCATCAAACGCTCATTTTCGCCCAAACCCTCTGGTCAAACCCATGTAATTAATGTAAATTGCATGGGTTTGACTAGAGGTTTTTGGAAAAAATGTGCGTTTGATGGAGTTCGAACCAACCCTAAATCAAACTCATGTAATTTAAATGGGTTTGATAAGAGGTTGTTGTCAAAAACGACCGTTTGGTGAAGCTCGGCACAGCTCTAGGTACGATATGGAAGCCTAAAAGCAGCTCGTCCTTGCATTTCAATTCTCTTTGCCACGAAACATAAACAACAAAACGGTTGCAATTAAAATTTCGTTCCAGTGATATATCCAACGCATTTGATGAAGTGTTTCTTTTTCAGAGCCCGCACCATACGGGTTTTTACAGACGGGATTTCATGAAAGAAGTTCAAGGTGAATTCAAGGGTACTCCAAGGCCCATCCCCTACAATTTTTCTTACTCTTTTAATTATCTCTACTCTTTCGCGGATGACAGCATTATAAATAATTTTTCTTCGTTCACCAAACGGCCCAGACCCGCGGCAATCGGCCCTGAAAGGCGACACATGAATGAGTGCTTGCCAGTGATTTCATCGGTTAACGTAAACCCAAATAAAAAGCAGTGTTGTGTACTCGAGCGTAGGCGTCTGAAAATACTTTGTGATGTTCGCTTTTTTTAAGACGTTGTGAGACATTCGTCCTTCCATCTGATCTCCTCTTTATTTATACCACTTACAACCGACCGTAAATGTTGTACAACTCTCATGTATGAGCTGGTGCTTTGAAGCCTATTTTGAAGTTACTCGATCGCGTACAGAAGACAGCAAAGAAGCTCATCGGTAACTTACAGAAGCATTGACGCAAAGTTGGGCGTGTTTTACTGTTTCAACGCTTCTAAAACAGAATGTGTGCAAGTGAAATTAAAGGACTTGTGGCTAAAAGTCTATTATTTTTGCAAACCACATGCTCTTCACTGAGGGCGCATCCAGTTGTGGTTGAAATGCTAGTGAAACGCTCCACATATTGCAAAGAGAACTGACAAGACCTCTGATCAAACCCACTTAAAGTAGATTGTTTTCTTCAAGAGGTTTTTGTCAAAAACAAGGGTTTGAAAGAGTTCGAAACAACTCTACTCCATAGAGCTGTGCCGAACTTCATTAAATGCTTTCAAACGCTCTCAAACGCTCGTTTTTGGCAACAACCTCTAATCAAATCCATTTAAATTACATGGGTTTGATTAGAGGTTGCTGTCAAAAACGAGCGTTTAATGAAGTCCGGCGCAGCTCTAAATACAATTAAAGTAGAGTTGGATCGCACTCCATCAAACGCTCATTTTTGCCAAAAACCTCTGGTCAAACCCATTTAAATTACATGGGTTTGACCAGAGGTTTTTGGCAAAAATTAGTGTTTGATGGAGTTCGACCCAACTCTAAATTAAAGCGTTCAATATGAGTCGTGTTTGTTTGTGCGCGACATGAATGAGTTGAATCGTTTGTGAGTATCATGACTTTTTGTCTTAAATCATTAATGGATTTTGGTTTGATTTATAAATCCATCCATCGTCAGTATGATGATGATTTGTGTTTCATACGTATTTCAAATCAGATTTATAAATCCACTTTGTTTTGGGTATGAGTACATCCGAATCTATCCCGATGATTTGTATTCTTTTATATTTAAAATGTCTTGAATGATTCTTTAACAAATTTTATTTTTAATATCTTAAAATCTACCGGTTCAAATCGGCTTGAATTTACAGTACATTTTCCGAAGTTATAAAACACACGCACAGAGTTATGGTGGCACCCTTTTAAATTTAGCCAGGAATTCTTTCCACGGACTTAAAACATCGAGATCAGATGAGAAATCAATTTGCGCAAAACTAATAAGAAACAGTGAAATTTTGTTAATTGCAGTGTATTCAAATAAATTTATTGGAGTTTGGGGGCGAAGCATCTCTTTTTTCTTAGCTTTAAATATCAGCCTGGTCATGTGGACGAAAGCAAAGAATCTAAAGAAAACGCATTTGGTCGATATGACAGTCTAAAATCAACTCGACACACTATTTGGTGCAGATCTCTAGTATGAATCGGTGCGTCAAAGTCTGTCTTAGATTTATTTTCTTCGGTCGAATTGTCCGAGAGCGGAGAGTGGACGTCTTTCCTCTTAAATTCAATATGCCAGGCCTGAAATAAAATGTTCATAAAACTACTCCTTTTGTCTCTCGCCCCGCAGCCAATTTAATCAGTACAGGGATCGTTCCCTGGTCCTAATTAAAAAGTAGCCCAGCGAAAAAGCTAAATATATTTTAAATAGAAAACTTTTATGTAACTTTTTCTTTATTGTCAAGTTTTAAAAATAAGAAATGGATTTTCTCATCATTTCCGCTGCCACGCCGTAGCAATCAAATCGAATTTGAATATTCCGCTGCGAGCATTTTGACAGCCTGCCTCATGGCATAAACTTTAACGTCATATGGGAAATGCTCACTCGTACTGCCAAATTAATGTTACAACATGAATCTTTATTATTTGCCCTGGACTGTGGCATCGTAAAATTTTCGGTTGTCTTGCATGTGACGTTGAAAATGTTTACGGCATTTTTATGGGCATCCCTAAAATTAAAAAGAACTCCGTAAGTAGTATTTGCTAAGAAAACAGCAGTAAAAGAACTTCCTCGCAAATGTGTACTGCGTTCGTACTTGCACTGCAAACGCTATTGACTTGCAAATGTTAAAGTTGCACTCCAACACACACGCACACAATTTGATGCAACACTCTAGTCAGATGTGGCAACACACTCGCACACATTTAATCATTATTTACAGTTCTAATGTGATTAAAACTAATCTGGCATTCCCGCCTGCACTTGAATGCGTCAGCAGAGATTTTCCTTCCCCTCTTCTTATGCAGTTGCAGAATGCAGCAGTCATCCGTGTATCTCGTCACTTCTCTTAGATCATCATCACCATCATTTTTTTGTTAAACTTTTAAGACGTCAAATTTCTGTTGGTGGCCATAAACTTTTGCTTGATTGTGCCGTTAGCAGTAATCTTTATGTGTATTGAGTTGCATGTGCAAAAGTATGAGTGTCAAACTTCAGAGACTGCATTTGCTAATAACTGGCATGCGTTAGTGAGAGTGAGTAATTGATTAAAAGATATGAGATATTTTCCACTAAAATCTTTATTATTTCCAACGCACGTACATGTAATCGACTACACATACATACGCATTGCGGGTAAAGTGTGTGCAAGAGTGTGAATGTGTGGCAGCTTTTAACGAGGAAATTTTACGTTGCAATCTTTGAAGAACAACCAGCCGTGTAATTCGCTTCATTTTCATATGCAAATTTAACTTAAACAATATATTTTGATATCTGCTGGGGTTCTTAACCATTTTGAGTCTCATTTTTAAATATCTGCTGAAGGCTGGTTTTTTTTTGCTAGCAAAATGTGTAAAATGAAAATGTACCTCAAACTCATTTTACTTTTTCCCTGCTACTTTTCTCTGCTTATTTGAGCTTAAAAAACATAAAGTTTTGTTAATTCGCCAGATTGTATTTTTGAAATCATAGAGATCTAATTTTTAATATTTCTTTTTCTGATTTATCACAGCTTAATAAAATTAATTTTGATACAAAAATTTTTTTTTAATTAAATATTAATTTTAATAAAAACTGTTTTATTTTTCTATATATTTTTAAACTTCTCGCTTCGAAAATAAATAAAAAATGTAGAATATTATGTCGATCTCTTTTCTAGCAAATAATGAAACATTTTTCACACTTTTTAACAGAAAATAGCGACATTTTGCCATCTCAAAATAAGGAATTTATTCGAAATGAGTCCAACATCCTTCACGAAAAATAATTTCTTCTTTTAAACTTTTCCAACAGCCACATTTTACAAAATAAGAGAAAAAATTTTACATGTTTTCTAGAAAAGTAAACACCACCCCGTTTTGAAATAATTGAGTTCTCATCAGATCGTTTAGAGATTGCAGGAAGATTTCCTGACTAATTCTGAGAATCCGTCGCTATGTCTGTATGTGTGCGTGAATGTGTGTATGTGTGTGTGGGTATGTGACCCGCTTATAACTTTGGAACAGCTGGACCGATTTCAAGCAAACTGATGGGGTTCTAAAGAACTTAGATTTCCTGTGAATTTGAACTGATATATTTCAAGGAATTTTAAGAAAACTTAAAAAAAACATTTTTTAAAGTGTTTTTTTTCAATAAATTTTAAACGGTTTTACCGATTTATTCCAGAAACTAATCAGCTTTGAAAATTAAAAAACCACGTCGGCCACTGTAACTCGGGTCAAAGTCGGTTAATCCGTTCGTGAGATAACGAGAACCAAAAAAAGGTGATTTTTTTAAAAAGCTCGGAAATATATATCCATGTGTGTGTGTGTGTGTGATAACGTGACCACCGTTAGGAGACTATCCACGTTCACACTATCCTTGAAATAGTTCCAAAAAAAAACCTTATGGCAACGCATCGCGTGATTTTGTGATCTTGGGCATTAACTGATGAAGTGAAATCACGCCATCCAAGAAACTCTCCAGCAATAAAGCCGTAATCCGCCTCGTTGTGTGGCTCGTGGCAGCATCTTATTGAAACCGCATAACCTTCACTTGCTGGCCGAAGAAAGTCCCTCATTGTTTGATTGTAGTCAATCTGCGGTGCGCATATTGTGATGAGGCACAGGCCTGTAGCACTTTCAGTCACTTCAAATGTGTTTATAATTTTGGCAATTCGCCGAATGACACACTTTTAAGCCACTACATTCGTAAGTTCTTAACTATTTTTATGCGTATCGCCAGACTGCACGATACTTCCGCAACCGTGAAATAGTGTTGGGGTTCTCCTTGCGTTCAGATAGTGATGGAATTTTTAACGTCTCGATTATTAAATATGTGAGAAGCGTCCTTTCCAGTAGAGCTGTACCGAACTGAATCAAACGCTCTCAAACACCCCCAAACGCTCGTTTTTGACAAGAACCTCTAATCAAACCCATATAATTTAAATGGGTTTGATTTGAGGTTCTTGTCAAAAACGAGCGTTTGAGAGCGTTTGATTCAGTTCGGTACAGCTCTACTTTCCAGTGACAAGCGGTGACAACTGGGCGACATCGGCAGACATCTTCAGAACAAACATCTTAACTTGCCTATAATGAAATTATTAAATAAAATATTATTTATATTTTAAAGGTTAAAATATGCCAGAAACAATTAAGTTCCCGGCAATTAGTGTGCGGAAAAGATGTCTAAAAGCCACGCCATCATTCTCAATATTATCTTAATTAGCAAAATATTATTGAATTGTTTTATTTTAATAATAAGAGAAAAAAATAAGGGAAAATAATTGCAGCACATTAAACGTTTAAAATATTGACATGCATAAATACCTGCTTTGGCATACAAAACAACTGCTGCTGGTTTCCTTTTGTATTTTTGCGATTCTTTCTTTTATTTGCGGAATTTTTAATTTTCATATATTTCTTCTTATTAAGTGGCAACTAATTGGCCGTATATGCAAAAGCATTGTGAATATTAATTATGAAATGAAATTCGAATTAAATAAACGAATAATGTGGGTATATGTACATGCTCGTGCATGCATGGAGGTGTGCATGTAAGTTGTTTGTACACGACAATTTACAAAAATCATAAAATTTTGTTGCAATAATTTTCACAACTCGTAAGATATTGGGTATTTAATTTGCAAGTTTTGTTTGAATATTAATTAACCCATTAAATCCATACAAATAATTGTCACATTTAGCAATAATTTTAGAACACATTTTAGATGCAAATATTTTCGTCGAAATGCGGCTCTTTTGAAATTTTATATATTTCGCGAGAATGTTCATTTTAAATCATCAAAAGTGATCTGAGAATAGGACTAGCGGTCTTAATTCAGGGGATTTGTCCCCGATTAAGGTGATAAGACTTAGAAATCCGAAAGAGTCACCCATTTTACTGCGAATAACTTAGGAAGATAAATTGTGTTTTGTTATACAAACACGCATAAATATGTATGCATGTGTGTGTAACATATATGGGAGTGTGTGTGTGTGTGTGTCTAATTATATTTCAAAAACTTTAAATTTTATTTTAAATCAATTTTCCATGGATTTGCATAGTCCTCAATATCATAATCATCATTTGCTCGCCTAAAAATATGCACCAACTTAATGATTTATGTTCTGGGCAAGTGCACCAACAAATTCATTTGCTCCGACGTTTAAAATCGACACACACTCGCACACCCGTAAACAAAAATCATTATGCTGTTATAAAACAGACATTTTGGCTCCCCCTCATTGTTTATATGTATGAGTGATTGTTTATTTTGAATGCTCTTATTTGAGTTTAATAGTTGCTTGCGGTCTTTGTCCCGGCAAAGATTTATAAATTCTCATATAAATTTATATCGTTCTTAAATGAGTTGTGTTGCCTGCCTGGGGTGAATAGCACCAGTATGTTTTTGTTGTGGGTGTTTTAATTTAGTGTATTTGAAATTGAACATGATTTTTTTCATTATTATTCAAATAAACACATGTAACTGATTTAATTTCTTGTCACTTGTAAAAAAAACGAAGCAATAAAACATTTTGTTCTGGCATCTGTTTATGTCATTGCGGGTGACAAGTGTAGACATTTAAATTTTGTTTCCGCAGTGATTGTAAGTTAATTGAAATTATTTTGGCAAAATACATGCTTAAATGGACACAAGAGTAAATAAATGGACTGTAAATAAAGAGGTTGTAAAATAAGAAATAAAAATAATGTAAAAAGAAATTATAAAAACGCCATGAAATTTATGAACATACGAAGTGGAACTATAAAATATAGACTGGCTGATGTTAATGCGGAACGCCCCGGAAGGTTTTAAAGACCAAAAGACTATACGCAAGTTTGAGGCCCATGTAAGGGAATATGTTAAAAGGACAGCTGGTAAAAAGATTATAAGATGAGAAGATAGAGAATTTAATATGGAAATTTTACTTTTCGATAATTATTTCACATAAAATACAGAGTTGCCAGTTTAGGGAATTTCCTCCAGATGCGGTAATTGTTATTATATGTTAATACATATTTAATTAGAGAGTAAAATATTTTCATAAAAATTATTTAGTTGAAATTATTGTCTAAACTTTTGCATTAAGGGGGATTCTGGGTATGCTTGATTATTTTGAGAGGAAGAAAAAATTGTCTGGCAACACTAATAAAATATCGCTTCAAAGCAGATTTTAGGTGTGAAGTATTCTTACAAAGTACATAATATATTTTACGATATGAGACTTTTTAGAAACACTTATTTTGCCGGCGGTCAAGTTGTTGTTGAACGGTTTTAATTGAATTCGCAAAATTCAAGTTTATTTTCTAATAAATTTCAAGCGCATTTGCAACTATATTTTTTTTATTGTTCATTTAATTTTTAAAAATTTTCATACTTTATGACAACTCATAAAGAAATACGACTTGTTATTGTTTTAAAGTAACGAATAAGTACTTGACCGCAGTTAGAACTACAAGAGCTTTTTAAGTACAACAAAAAAGAAATTTAAGAATATTATATATCAGCATATTAATGTATAAAGTTTTGTAAGAAAAACTCACAGACATCGTTATGATCAACAAACGACCGGTTGGAATTTGTTAACACCTTTAATTCCCACATTTTTAAATGTTTATTTTCTTTTGGAAAATCAATTAAAAGCAGAGACCACAATAAATTTCCCCTGACAGATTCCGCATGACACATTAAAGAATTCTTTTCATGACCTTATTACACTATTTCCATGCAATATTTCATCTATTTTTCCTTATTGCATATTTCTTTTTCTCCTCTTTATTCTTTTGATTTTTACGATTTTTGTTGAAATATTTGCGAGCAATTTTTATTCAAGTTTTATATGCAAACGCAGATGTGTTCCCACATATAAAAATTTATTACTTTCACTGTGTCCAAATTTGAGGAAATAAATATTTGGGGTGGCAAGAGTTTTTGGTAAAAGAAACAGATCACATGGAATTAAATTTTCGAAAAATGCAATACATTCACACTTTTTTACCAACACAGAAACGTTTATATGCATCACTGGTGAAATTTGTCAACATGAATAGACTGACTGACGTCTGCACAACGTTTCCAAATCTATTTTGCAAATCATGTTTCTGTTCAAAGTTCGTATAGCTCACTACGTCTCTTTTACCGTCAAAATGGTCATCCATCGGGGCAATGAATTCGACTTACCGTGGGATTTAACTTCGCTAGATTATCTCCTTTGGCGATATATAAAGTCTCTAGTGCACGCCAATTAGCCTGAAGCGATCGATCAACATTCGGCACTTATTTTTGGAAAATTGGATTCAACCACGTCCGAGCGAGCTGTGAAGATCATATGCCATAAGTCATATATAAATTATAATACCCGAAGATTTTCTTACGTATAAAGTGAGTTTCATGTCAAGAACTTATCAAAAACTCAAAAGTTATAGAATTATTTTATTTTATTTCTTAATTTAAATTGTCTTAATTCAGACAAAATTTTCTGTTTAATATTCTTCTGCAAGTTGTGAAACCACCATAAGAATTAACCAGGCTTAAAACTCTGAATTTATCTTCAAAGTCAAATTTTATTAATATTTAATCATACAGTTCGCAATAAAACTTTTTACAAATTCTTAATGGTTTCAGACTTTTAAATTTTTTTTAGTTTCACCACGAGTAAATACATACATCGCTGGCATGCTGGTGTATTTCTAATTAATTTTCATTAATTTTTTTCATCTTTATTTCTTAACTCCATGACATTTTGCAGCGAAAGCTGGCAAATTAATAATCAAACCGGAAATTGTTTTCAATATCTACTTAGAAGTTGTCTAATTTAAGACATAAAACAACGTTCGATTGTAAAAGTTCAATTTTCGATATCCAATGTCGTCAAAATTACCATAAATAGTCGAAACAGACAAGAAGCCGGTTTGTATGAAGGGCGCAAAATTCAGCAGCTACCAACTTGCTTAACAATCGCCTAAATACAAAATCGATTTGATGAAAACTTCATATCGTGTGGAGGTCCTGGTCGTACGCTTCATCGCTTGACGATTTAACACCTCTGGATTACAAAACGCCGTTTTACATGAACCAAAATATGAATACAATCGAATACGTGATTCTTTAAAATTTATACTTCTTTTTATTTAGACAGTGGGAACGCAGTAGGTCACTTTTCTTAATTAACGTGTTTATTGACATTTTATGCAGAAGGGGATCAGAGTGCAGTATTCAAAGCAAAAACTTGCTCGTTAGGGAATAACATTCAAGAATTACAAAAAGAAAATAAATGAAAAACAACAAAGTGAAGTACGACCAAACACACCACCACCAGAAATTTAAATGCTCATCAACGCCATTTCTGTAACGGTGTTAACACAACAGCACACAAACTCATACATAAAAAACAACATTTATGTTCGCTAATGGCATCGTTTACTTCAAATGTAATGGGGAGTGGTAAATGTATTCGTATACATGAGAGTCGGTATGTTTGTTCATGGTATTGCAGGGCCTGTGTTGTTTACAGAGTGAGTGCGAGTGTGAAGAGCCGCAGAGAGGCATAGGCTAGCAAAAAACATAAACAAACAAACAACTTAAAGAGCAAACAGAATAACAACAATTTATGTAGAGGAATGTGGGCCTGTATAAGTAAGAAAAGAAATGTGACGCGCGCATAACGGAAATAAGCCCATAAAGAAATTTTTATTTTATTAATTTTCTTCTGTTAAAAGTACGCACTTACAATTGTTGTTTTAGAAATGTTGTATGCAAAAACTTTTTGCCATGCAAATCATTTACATTTTGCTGAGGCAGTATAAGAAGGAGGAGTTAAAGTTGTATGCCAGAGTTAAGTTTTCAACGGGGTGTTTCTCTAAGATAGTCAGTGATTTTAGCTTGAATTTAATGGGGCTTCTTTTCTACGAAAATTTTACAACAACTTGTGGGGAATAGACAGGAATTTGTGGCTTCTTATTAAGCTGCAAACTGCTTATGAATACCCAGCAAACACATAAATTTGATTGCATTTGCCTCTAAATACACGTATTTAATTTAATTATTATTTTGTTTTTTTAATAAGTGATGTGATTTTTTGTTGATTTAATGAAAACTCGACAAAATTTAGAACTCGTTTTTGACTGGGCCTAGAAAAGTTTTAAAATCCAAGAATTAAATTAGAATTCATTAATATATTTGTGGGAACAACTTTTAGTAAGATTTAGTACGTGACATTTACACCGCAACTTATATTGGTAACACCGTAGTTTTGAAAATTTATTAAAATTTAACGTGTACTGACTACATTCATAGACATACTCAGATAAATTTAGATGGTTACAAAGCACAAATCCTAGGATTTTGAAAATTTATTATTCATCGGATACAAACCATTAAAAGGAGTACAAATCAGCAACGATAAGAGCCAATTCAAGACCGTCGTTATTAAAAATGATTTAGAATTATATGACCTTTGATAATCCGTCATTAGTTTTCTTCATGTTCATAAAAAATTTCAAATTATTAAGGAAAAGTTACGTAAACTTTCAGTGTAGACCAACTGAATGAGCAAATGCAGGGTGGGCAAATTTGGGGTTAAGAATCAATTTGGCTGCCAAATAATGAAATGTCAAGAACTGGGCGGTCTTGCATTGTAATTCATTTAGCAGAAAGTTGAAAAGTTTTAAATTTATTAATCCGGGCGACTAAGCTTTGTGTCGAACTTATGTGAACGGCTGTTTGAAGACCTGAATGAAAACAATGAATTTCTTGCAGCAAATTAATTTTTAGTGATGAGATCCATTTTCAATCAGGCAGTTGGTTACTTAAACAAACAAAATTGCCGCATTTGGGGCTCACAAAATCCACAAACAGTCTTTAAGAAACCTTTCAGTCCAAAGAAAGTCATCATCGGCTTGTATTTTCGTTTTTTTAATGATCAAAGAAACTCCGTCACCGTAAATTCTCTGCTCTACCGAACCATATTAACCAATTTGTGTGGCCTCAATTGGCTAATGTTGACATCAGTGACGTTTGGTTTCAGCAGGACGGCGCTACAAACCACGCAGCCGGCCAAACAATTCAGTTATTGCAGGAGATATTTCCCGGTCATATAATTTCTCCATTTAGTGATGCCGCTAGCTTTTTCAAAAATCGGGTTTAAATGAAGAAATTAGTAAAAACTAACACTGTGAAAGATTGAATTCGGCCGTACGCTGACCAGATAAGCGATTTTTTTGTTGTCAAATGCGGTTGAAGTTTTTTGTGGAAAAAAGCGGACCTCTGCCACCGTGCTAGAGGTAAACATTTGCCCTACATCATATTTCTTTATTAATTCAAGTTCTATAAAATAAATGAGAACATCAATTTATCAGATAAAAGATTTCAGATGATTCATGAACGAATCAATCGATTTTGATCCGGTTACTAACGATCGCCGTGATTTCTTAATATTTCAAAATCCTTTTGGACCAAAAAAATTGAATTAACCGGTATCGAATTTTCGATTTTGCTCAATTTTTGATATCAATTTTATTTTGAAAATTGTATTACTTTTGAATTAATAAACCGATTTGCGAGTCCTTTAAAGTGATCGAGAACACTCACTAATTTGATATATAATTTCGGAGTTGAAAAAATCACTTACAGCATATCTCACGAACGGATAAACCGATCTTAAGCCGATTTGCAGCGGCCCACATAGTTTTTCAATCTTCAGAGCTGATTTGTTACTGGAATCGATCGGTAAGGCTGTTTAAAAGTTATTTCAACAAAACCTTCTTAAAATATGTTCTTTTCTAAGTTTTTTTTTTTAATTCCTTGAAATCTACCGGTTCGAATCAGTTTAACTTTCATTAGGGTTCTGCTGAATGCCATCAGTTTGCTTGAAATCACTCAACCCGTTCCAAAGTTATAAGCGGGTTACATACTTACACACACACACACACACACACACACACACACACACACACACACACACATACAAACAGATATTAGTCAGAAAAGCTTCCTAAAACCTCCAAAAGTCCAGATCTGATGAGATCTCGAATTTTGCAAAAGAGTCACCTTCTTCAATTTTTGAAAAATTAAAATTTTCGTAGCGGGAAGTTAAAAAGCTTAAGGCGTTTCATTTACGATTTTATTGTTAATTTATTTTTGCTTTGCCCGCTTTAGAGCGTAACATACGCACGAAATGAGTTCTAAAATATTTTATTCATCTAAAAATTTCCATAGAATTTAAAAAAAGTTTTTCTTCTCCCTACACTTTAAATAATCAGTGCGTGCTGTTGCACTGGAATTGAGTGTCTGTGTTGCAGTTTTATTTTTGAATTGGTAATGGAAAATGCTTGTATTTCTAACAATGAAAATGTGGACAACAAACGTGTTTCATCTGACTGTTCATTGCGAATCTCGATTAACTCCACTTTCGAGTGTTTTATTGATGTTGATAAAATCAAACATGTCGACACTTATTTTATAATACAAAATTAATTTTTCAAAAAATAAATGTCATGGATGTTATTTTTTATAGAGTGATACACGTTTAAATTACAATAAAACAAGATGAACAGGGAAATATATTTTTAATATTAATTAAATAAACTTGACTGGAAAGAAAATTTTATGAATTTTTTCACGGCTGGCGCGCAGAAGACGCAATTTGTAACAACCGTTTTTAACATTTTTTCGCAGCATTTGCGGCCGCGTTTCGCCAAGAACTCTAAATTGGGGTACGAAAAAAATTCGAATCCTGTTCCGATATCGTTCACCATTGACAGTAACATTCGGTTCATCGTCGGTTTTGAAGACATACGCGGCAATGATTCCGCTTAACCCATAAAGCGCACCAAAGAGTTACCTTTTGTGGTTGTAATCGTCTTTCGATAAGAAGCTCGAAATGCAAAAATTCTGGTTATTTACGTACCCATTCCACCAGATATGGGCTCCTTCAGAAAATTAAATTTTGAATGGAGCAGTTTGACGAACAGAATAAATTAAATATTTGCAAGCGTTGCCCTGGTGTAGGTCGATTCATAAAGAAATTTCAAAACGATCAAAATAAAAAGCAACTATCAGCTGTTAAATGGGTGCTCAAATAAAGCAGGGAGGCCAACACACTCTATAACTTATTCGAATATTTAAATTTTCGAATAATTTTCATTCGAAAAATATTTATTCGAGTATTTGAATAAACAGGAATTAAAAGTTATTGTAACATTTATTCGACTATTCGTATAATTCTTATTCGAATATTTATATATTCGATTAAGTTTTTTTCAACGAATTTACAATCGTGTATTTGAATAAATGGTAATGAAAAAATTATTTCAGTATTTATTCGAATATTCAGATATTCGAATAAGTTTTATTCGAATAATTTGCACTCGAATAATTTATATTCGAGCATTTGAATGAAAAAAATTATTCCAATATTTGTCATAATATTTAAATACTTTTATATTTTTTATTGAAATATTTCCATATTCGATTAAGTTTTATTCGAATAATTTATATTGGTGCATATATTTAAATACCCGAATAAGTTCTATTTAAATAAGTTTCATTCGAGTAATTTATATTCGAGCATTTAAATAAAAGATAATGAAAGAATTATTCCAATATTTATAACAATATTCAAATATTCGAATATTTAAATACATATTCGAATAAGTTTTATTTGATGAATTTGTATTCATGTGTTTAAATAATTGGCAACGATTAAATGATTCGAATATATATTCGAATGATCGAAAGTTTGAATAATTTTTATTCGAATATTTTTATATTCGATTAAGTTTTTTTTCGAAGAATATATATCCGCGGATTTTAATGAAAAAATTATTTCATTATTTATTCGAATATTCAAATAGTCGAATAAGTTTTATTCGAATAATTTTCATTCGAATAATTTATATTCGTGGATTTGAATGAAAAAAATTTTCCAATACTTTAAATATTCGTACAGTTTTTATTCGATATACTCGTATAATCATACAAATAAGTTTTACTCGAATATCTAAATATTCGATTAAGTTTTATTCGAATAATTTTTGCTCGAGTACGTGAATAATTGGAAAGAAAAAAATTATGCTAATATTTAAATATCCGGAGTAGACTTCTGAAATTAATTCTGCGAAAGATCTCAAATAGGATCAGGGAGTGATCAGTCAGTCTTAAGTTTTTGAAAACTTTTAAAATCTATGCAGCACGTAAATTTCATAATCTGAATTCAAGCGCACATTAAACTCGATCATCTTTTCCATTTTCATTGAAAATAAAATTTTTTTTTTATAACAAATTTTATCATTAAAGGAATTGATGCTTATGATGAATTGACTACTTCGACTTTTGAGAATTTATAAAAATTATTTGATCGACTTGTATTTTCTAAAATATTGTGATGTATTTGAAATAGTCAAAGTAACTGATTAACCAACTATTTTTTTTCTCCGATCGGGTTCTTTCTCAGCACATCTTTTTTATTTTATTTTTTGCATTGAACCAGCCTTCAGAGGATGACCCCGACATATGCGAGCCCCTACAAACTGGAAGGTAGAGAATTTGTCTTAACTATTCTTGCTTATAAATTCGATCGCTGAAGGGGGAAGGGGGTGCTGTATTCTGTTCTTTCAGTACATGAAGGCTGTTAATCGCTGTCGACACCATTCATATGAACAATTAATCGTCGGCTAGTGCACTGATATGAAGCAACCAACAACTTGCCGACAGCCTGTAGCTGAAATATAAAACTATGACATTTTTTCCATAGACAACATATTATTAAAATTATCCACTGAAAGTGTATAATTTTGCACAAAAAGTGGAGGGGAAATTTTATTTTGTTCCGTTACGTATTCATAGAGGAAACATTCCTGTTACGTTTGCCAGTGCAACAATAACATGGATTTGCGTTCGAATTATTTAAGTGTTTGATGCACGAATTTCATAACATGCAACTTATCTGAAATTAACTTGAGTTGTTTTAATTGTTATACACACAAACGATAAAACCTACAAGTTTCAATTAAATACTACATGAACACTATTTGTTTCACTAAAATGCCAGCAAAAAAAAAAACCTCAACGCGACAAAGTTTTTACTTAAAAAATTGTCATATGAAAATGTTAAGCTGCACGTAAATTTTATGTTTTTTTTAGCAAAAGTGGCGTGTATTTGAATTTTTGTTGATTTTACATTTTTGATAAGAAAATAATTTATTTTGAGTATTTTAAAAACAATTTTTTCCCCAATTTGACATGGACCAGATTTTAAAATATTCATGTTCATTCAAACAGCCTTCAGAACTAGCGGAGTGGTAAGAGAAGTCTTAAGCCCTTCCGAAATTATAAGCGAAATAGCAGCAATTAAAAGTGCGAGCTACGAAGTCGTATTTTACCAAAAGTTGTTTGCATTTGTGACACAATAATTATTAATAGTGACCGATTTGATCCGGTTTTTCGACTAATCGAAAAATAAAAAGTCATTCGATCAGTGGACTCGCTGTTGCCAGAGGTAGGAAAACGTCCCCACACGTAGGAATTTTCGATACCAAAATAGAATCGTAGCGAAAATCGAATCCATTTTTTGTGTTCTCTGAAATGTGGCAGTTGTTTCATCATATTTTATTATTTACAAAATTAATGCAGAAATAACATGTTTTGGCTGAACTCCTAAACATTCAAATATTTTTTCACTGCTTACAAAAACAAAACATAAAAATATTTCTATTCATTTAAAACTTCCAGAGTTATTTGTGTTTTAAAAAGTTGGCGACACTAAAATGTTTGTATTTGCTTTTTCTAAGATATCATTCGTCAAAATCGGTTGAGTCGTTCATAAATCATTCGAAATTATTTAGCTGATCAATTAGTGTTCTCCATCCTTTAAAAGGATTCGAAGAACTCCTCAATCTCTGCTACTCACGTGGGGATAATTCGCTTGAATAATTCACAATTTTTAGCAGCTTGAAAACTCATCAATTTATTAAACTCTCATTCGACTTTTGAGCTCGAAGGTCTCAAAATCGTAGAGCAGCACAACAAACCACGTTTTGTTAGTTTCGGGGATAAAATTTAGGGGAATTTGCAGGGATAATCGATTCCCACATTATTTTTTTATTAGTATTTGATGTTCAGAATGAATCAAAATGCTTTTTAGTTGGAAATGTTATTGTCCACCAACAGTTTTTTGAAGGAGAAAAATCTCTCCAGTCACTCATTTTGAGGCGAGTTCTGTAGTCAAATTGCCGCATTTGATCTATCGAAATTTCGATGCAATTTATATACAAATTTCGATCGACATCGAGTGATGTCATTTGCTCACTGGAGCGTTAAAACGGAGCGTTTCTTAGTTAGAATGGCACCATAAAACAAGTCGCGATAAGTTTGCGGGAAGTTGCAGGGATCAACCGTATTCCATGTATTTTTTATGTTCGAATAAAATTAATTTTTTACAAATAATATTTTTTCTTCTACTCGAACGATGAAAATGAGTGGGAATTTTTGTAGGGGAAATTTTGTGAAGGTGTAGGGAAATTCAGAGTTTCATTGCAGGCGTGGGTATTTCTTCAAGAATTCTACTTGGATGTCAATCATTTTTTTTTAATTATTGAAACTAAATTAAAAATTTAATAACAGCGTTGTCTGACAGGAGGGCTGCCATTAAAACGTCTGATAAATTTCTTTCGTCTTACATTCGGTTATTATTCGGCTGCGGTACGACAACGAATTTAAGGACTGTTCACACGATTCCTAGAAATTAAAATTTATTTATTAAATGGAGTCAACCATTTAGAAATGAAGCTATAATTACAATAACAAAATAAAATATAGAACTTAACGAAATAAAAACAGCTGATTGCAAAATTGTGATAAAAACATGCTGCTCCTCAAAGAAGTACGTACTTGCCTGAAGTTTCTTCTTTCAAAGGAATGAAAAAATTGTGAAAATAATGCAAAACAACAACTATTTACACTCACAAACACGCCTTATTTACCACATTCGCCTTTATGTCAGTTTAAATTTTTTTATTTCTACATCATCTCGGCTTAAAGAAATGAAATGTGCTGTTGCACATCCACCATTTCTTATGCACAAACACATAAACGAATGACCCAAATTTCTCAACTTCAACATGGTCGAATGCATTAACAACGAAAATATTTTCATCTCAATGAGAATTAATCAATTTAATGAGAATTTGCGCACGTTTTAACTACACCACAATGAATTGTTATTTGATATGGAGGAGATTTTTCTCTTTCACTGCTTTTGTGCATCACTTTCACTTTCCTAATAACTGCAGCTTTCAGGAAATTATAAAAGCATTATTGCACGGCTGATGTGTTGTGGCCGCATTTACATTTAATGGCCTCCTAAGAAATTTCAATGGAAAATAAATATAAATTGCATACGAAGTAACGAAGGAAAAATATGCAAGACGAAATTTTAAAATATTGCAACTGCCGACTGTCGTACGTGTTACTAAAGTTGAGTTTACGATTGAGAGTTATTGCATTTAAATTGAGTTGAATCTTTTTTTTTTGTACAAAATTATCTACAGAATCAAAACCAAAAACAATTTTTTTTGGAAATATAAAAGCATCGTACGTGAGCTGAGTGATAGTGGTTTTGATAAAAAAAAACGTCAATGGCACCTTAAGGAACATGTGCGTGTGTGTGAAGCGGTAATTTGATTCCAAATGGTTGAGTGATTCGAACGTGATGCGATTTCTGTATAAATCGAAACGAATTTTAAATGTGAATTAACGGCTTCGAAACAAAAATGTGGCAAAAATTAGGTCGCCAGGCCAAGAAACTTTACTTCTAGGAATTTTTTGAAAAATATATTTTTTCCTCTCTGGAAGAACAAATTTTCTTTATGCGAAATTTTCAACTCAAGTTGCATGCAGAAAAATAATATTGAAATGAAATATATGGTTTCACGTAGAAAGTAGAGCTGCTTTTAGATCCATTTTATTTATTTAACTTGAAATATTTTATATAAATTTCTGTATAATATTTTTGCGAATTAATCGAGATTATGAAAAAACTGCGCTGGTGTCTGCCAAAGTATTAAACTTTACGTTGACGGACACCTACCGGTTGTGACAGAACTCATAAGAAGTTGTATATTTTAACTCAATTGTCAGTTGAAAAAGGTAACGTAGAACGTGTGACATATTCTTTGTGCTTCGGCCTTCACGCGTTCTGCGCGTGTTGCGCTCAATTCTTTGCAATTCCCTTTTGAAGGTGCCTGAATATTCATAGAGAGAAGCCTTTTTTAATATATTTTCATTTCCTTTTACTTCCGAATTCTAACATATTTGACACTTCATTTGATTTAGTTTGTGTTAAAAGAATTTATTACTGGTATTTTATATCATTTTAATTTAAAAGGAATTTTATTGCAATCAATTCCTTTTCTTTATAAATTTTTCTTTACACAACAAAACGAACTTTCCCAGTACAAGCAACTCCGTAGCAAATTTCTCGCTCCTTTCCCTACTCTTTCACAAACTCAAAAGATGGCCAGCAAAAACGTCGTCCGTGTGCGCCTGAACTCACTTAACACCTGCAGTTACACTGATTCTACTTTTTTAGACGCTTTTAATGCGTTATTGTAGAAAACCCGTGTTAAATACTTTCAGCTTAACTTTTAAAACTTCAACTTTCTTATATATTGAGTTCGATGAACACAATGAACACGATGAACACAAAGTTTTTAGTTACGAGGTTAAGCTTAAGTTTTTGACATTTTCATCAGAAAAAAGTTGCCTTTAAAGTCTCATTGTACGAAAAATATACATACTTAAGGCACGTTCACACTTGCCAAATAATTGCCCTAAAAAAGCGCATCCATTAAATAAACACAAAAGAGTTTCATGCATAACTAATAAGCTGTCGTAAAATCTAATATCATAGGAAACTTTTTAACTCAATTAACACTTGTCTAAATCGAAAGCTTTTTCATAAGTATATAATGACTAAGGTTTTTTAAGCAAATATTTGATAAGTGTGAACGTCCCTTCAGTGTTTGTTCACAATACAAAAACAAAATTTATCTTATAATTCCTCATATTAAGAAAATAAAAATGTATGGGTACTGACAATCTCAATCTGGAAATAAATCATTTTATTTTATTCAAAAATGTTTCCATAAATCCTTTTTTGTATAAAAAATTTTAAATTTTAATATTTTAGTAGAGGACAGAAGCAGCAGCAGTTAAAATAATTTCAATAACTTTTTATATATTTATGATTTACAAATAAATTTTTATATATAATTACGATTCGTAATTTACATACATACTTATCACAACCTTAAACTTCCACTGATGGGTGAGTAAAATCAAGTAAATTTTCATGTTCAATAGAAATGTATGCACATAATAACTAGATTTAAATATAAAATAAAACTCACAATATGTGGACTAAAAATCAATATGTCAACACTCAAACTCAATTTATATGGAAATAGTTATAAAATGAATTTTAAAATTGACTCTTAAATTAAGCATAAAATTTAAGTACAAATTCCAAAAACATTTACAAATTCATATCAAATATAAAAACAAGCGAAAAAAAAACTATTTTGTAATAAATTTGCACTTTTAGTTGGTTTGTATGTTGAATATGATATTTTATTTTGTTGTTGTTTTGTTCTTAGTCGGCAACATAAAAGGTGGAGTGTATAGACAACACAGAAAATTTTCAGCCAATCACTACCAACATTGACTCCACCTTTTTATGACTGCAAAAAAACAAAACACTCTCTCACCTCTCGCATGCTCACACATAAACACATAAAAACATACTAAATAAACAACAGCATGGCGAACACACACATCCAGCTACACCAAAGAAGAAGACAGCAATAAATTTCCCCACACAACTATTCCTCACTTCACACAACTGCAATACCACACACCATGATGGAGGAAGCAAAGAATACAACAATTTCCAACGATGGGAAATTAAACACACACAAAATATAGAGTACCCTACTTTCCAAGAACTTCCTATAATTGTATTTACGTAATTGAATACAAAAAATTCTTATTAAAATTCACAATAATTATTGAACGCTTTGACACTTTCATGCGTTCATTGAGAAATCGTCTGCACAAACGCACATGAGCCTCTTTATTTTAGAATTTTCAATTTCGATACTGGCAACTCCGTGCGAATGCTCGAATCTGTGTATAACAGTGTAGTATCGTTTTCAAGTCAACATACCTTTTTCCAATTATTTGTTTAATGCTTCTCCAACTCCATTCTCTGAGGTGTTTTTGTGAAGCGAATTGAGTAGAAATAAAAAGAATGAATACAAATTATTGGTTCGAAAAGGGGTTAACATGTTATTTTTTTAAATTCTTTTTTGTGATATATTGAAATTTTGTTTTTTATGTGAGGCAAATTTTGTTTGAGGCGTGTAGTTTAGCGGCCTTGTCCACCAAAGTGGGAAGAAATATATTTCGCCAAAGCTTCGATTTTTTTTAAATTATACTATCACGTTTTATGTGCTAAATTTTCAAAGATATTTGAAAATAAAAATCGTATTTCATACAAATTATCTAATTGTAGGTTTAAATTAGTTGAAGCCGTTTTCGTATGTCTAATAACAGTTTTTAAATATGAATTTATGACATTTTGCTTAAAACTGGTTTATAAAAATCTCTTAATGTTTTATGAATTAGAACGATAATATATAATAAAATAAATTAATTCAGTTGAATAAAAAAAGTACTAACAATTAAGGCTTTACACCCGTCTTCTTTATATTTCATTGCATGTGATGTGATGACATGCAAAATAGTGAATAACGAGTGTCTTAACTGGTGGAAGGGCCTATAATATTTCAATATAGAAAAAATAAAATATAGGAAATACTTAATACCATATGATCCCTAAAGCTGACTGAAACAAATGCTAATCACTTAAGAATAAACAAGTATAGTGTAGGGTGTAGCGACCTTTGAAAACAGCATGTTGTTGTATTCACCTCTAAAGTTGTCAGAATCAATTATAAATATTTTCTTTGTGAATAAAAATGAATAATTTGCGTACAAATAATTACGTAAAGAATAAACAATATGGAGGCTAATTAGCAACACCAGGCAACAAATATGCACATAATAATAAGGGCGTGTTTTTTTTCATTATTTTAATTCAATAATCATTCGATCTATTAACAATTCCTTGAATAATGTTAGTACGGGTCAAGTTCATTTATTTTTGCATTTATTAGCCATGAACGATTACGTTTTTTTGTCGACATACTTTCCAGTTACATTTCCAGCTGTCAATTGCATTATTGCTACGCGAAATTCCACATCCGTATTTTATATAGTTTTCCATTCTCCGTTATTAACATGTTCCAGTAGTTTCATAATTATTTTACCATTCAGCGCAAATCGATAGATAAGTTGTTTACAGGGGGATGGAAATGAAAGTTAGCGCTGTATTCATGTTACAATTTTCCAGAGCATGGAAATTCTTTCTAGAAGTTTTTTGGTTATTCTTTGCATTTTATAATTTTATTAAAGTCTCTTCTGTAAATACTCTCAAGAAGAGACCCCTTTCGCACTGGGAAAGTTTACTTTGCAAAGTTTTAATTCCTTTGGCAGAAAGACAGAGACAGAGAGAGAGAGAGAGAGATGAGTCTTTCATCTCTCCGTTGCTGTCATAACTGAATTAAGACTTTGCAAAGTAAACTTCGCCAGTGCAAAAGGGGTCCAAATTCACTCACTGGCTTCTACTCATTCCTCAGCTTCATAGCGCATATTCCTGTTGTTTAAAATTCCCATAGATTATCAAGTGATGGGATATTGTAAAGATGGGCTTAAAACGATTTTGTGTAGAAAACAAACAAACAAAAAATTATTCAAATATTAAATATCTTCTACCCACCGCGCATGGTGGTTATAAATATTTACAAGGCGTTCGAGTGTGAGTGTGGTATGAAACACTCCCGTGGGGAATACCTTTCCTCGCTTATATCTAACTTTCTCAGAGGCCGCTCCACACGATTTTTATTAGGGCCAGTAATCCAGGAATGTAATCTAATCAAACGAGGTCAAAGTCAATTTAGAAGCATCGCGGGATTCGTTCTTTCATCTGCCCTATTTTTCATATTTTTTTACGATCTTTTATTTCAAACCTCCAGCCCTGCCCAGTTTTCCGTAGCTGACGGCAGCTGATACCATTTAAATCAATCAGGTAGAGACGACGATCTAGAATATGCATGATTTATTAAGTAGAGGCATTGCAAAATCGTGATGGGGTCAAAAGAACCGAGTCGATTTTAAATCGCTGTTGTGTGTTTAGGCACCGACGCATGTGTAATCATTCTATAGATGGTATTAAGAGAGATGCGGTGTTCTTGAGGTTCGTGGCATGTAAATTCAGTCGCAAAACAAGCAAAAGCTTAGACTTCTGAAGACGTTGTACGAGATACATCAAACTTTCTGATCTTCTTACTAAGTCTACCTCATATATTCAATAGAAAATTTAATACAACTCCCAGGTATGGTCCGCTGCTTTAAAGCATATTTTCAAGTCACTCGATCGCGTATAGGAGATGATGAAAAATCTGATTGAAGACAGCAACGGCAGCCAACTCTGTTGACTGGTTGTTGTGGTGGTTTGTGGTCTGGTGGAATCATTGGCCCGTACTTGTTTAAAAACGGTGCTGGTCAAACCGTTACACAGCGCTATTATTGACTTTTTCATGCATCGTGCTTCAACAAGACGGTGCAACATGTCGCACAGTTCGTGCCACAATTGATTTGTTGAAGAAAATGTTTGGTGGCCGTATAATTTAACGTTCCGGACCCATGAACTGGCCTCCTAGACCTTGTGATTTAGCACGGCTAAATCTGTGGGTAAATCACGTAGTCTACGCCGATAAGCCCTGAACGATTGATGATTTGAAGAGTAACATTTGCCGCCTTATTGCCAATATACGGCTGCTTATTTGGGAAAAAGTCATCGAAAATCAGAACTCCAGATTAGACCGCGTCCAAACCAACCGCACCGATCATACTACGCCAAACGTGATAATATGAATTAAATTATCTTTCGGATAAAGTAAATATCATGTCAATTTAAAAAAATTCAATTGTTGTTTTGTTACATTTCAAAGTTTTGCACCCTCCATAAAAACACCCTTTATTTGGGATTGCTTAACACTTAAATTTACTTTCAATCGAGCTGTTTCTTTCTTATGCGGTTTTCACCAGGTAAAAAGAGTTGGCTAATGCATATCATCAGGGAACCTTTCATTGAGTAACTAAATTTATTGTTGCCATTTAAATAAATAAGTTGGAAATTTAAAAAAGTATCACTCATAACAGGGGAACACAGAGGAATAGGAAAACGCACAGTTCCTAATTGCGATAGTTTATCTTGACTATCTTTAACTCAAGAAATCAAAGGACAGCAATAAAGACTAAATTCGGTCTTCATAAATTTTTATGGTTGCAAAAGTGATTTATTGGGAAGACTAAAATTTCCATGGAAAATGCCCAGATTATTAAATTGAATTAAACACTGTATTGAATGCAAAAAATTTGATAATAATAAAATAAATAAACAAATGAAAAGTATGGAAAACAATTAACCCCAGAGGTCATCCCTGTAGTTGCAACCTCAAAACTGTCGTAGCCTGGTTTGTTGTGCTTTTCCATGCTTTTGAGCTGTTCAAGCTAAGACAAATGGTTCCCACGTGATAAGCGGTGATTAACGCAGTTTTCGATTGTTAGAAAATATATTAATTTCGGAGGCTAAAAGAATTGCTTTTTTCGAATTTTTGCGTTTACGATATCTCACGAACGGATTAACTGGTATTGACCAGCATTTCAGCGGTCGACGTGGTTTTATAATCTTGTGATTAAAAACCATCGTTGAAAAGTTGTCCTCTTAAAAATATATTCCTTTTAAAATTGTTTTCTTATTATTTCTTTACCGATTCGAGTCTGTTAAAATTTACAGATAATTTAAGTTTGAGATCAGCTTTTGGAACGCAACCAGATTGATGGGTTCCGGCAAAGCCGTTCAGAAGTTATAAGTCTCCTTAAAGTGTAAAATTAGTAACTTAACGCTTTAGAAAATTTCAAATTTACCTAGCGGGAAAGAATTTATACGCCGCATTGCCACAATCGCCTAAGAAAATAGTAGACAAAATTATCCGAAGATAAGTTGGTTACACTGGTTTTCAGAGTATTTCGTAAATGATTCTTCTCGTTAAGAATTCCATAATCGGCCGTGGCTTTTGTTTATGGCGGTAAATTTGTTGAATATTAATTAGAAAATCCTACTAAATGATTCTTAGAAATTATTCTTCTGTAGGGTAACATTTTCTCGCAAGGAGTATCGCTTGTCTTAAAAAAATGGATTCATTTGCGGTTGTTTCATCCTTCCCGCTGATTCCCAAAAGACTTGATTATAAGACGAAATGCCAGCTGGGAGTAGACCCTGCCTGCTTTTCAATTATTGCAAAATGTGCTGATGTTATTGCCAATTCTCTTGTTCATTTTTCTTCTCCTTCTTCGTCTTCTTCTTCGTCTTCTTCTTCTTCTTCTTCTTCTTCTTCTTGTAATGCGTTTTCTGTCTGTTGCTTTCGACATAGACAGCGAGGGCGGCCCATAGAAAACAAGAAAAAAAAAGAAAATGGAAGAACGATAAGCCTGGTATAATCAAACAATATGGAAAACAATAATAAAAAAACGAACAGACCACATTTCAAAAAATACATCTCTGGATATAAAAATAGCAGTTCATTAAGAACTCACGATTAACTATTCACTGTTGCCAAAGTTACAATTTTTAAATATTATTTAAAACATATAAAATTTAATTTATTCATTTACGATTTTTGAAATAAAACCAATTTAAAAATTGAAAAATTCAGTTAGACAACAACGAAGAGATGAAAGACTTCTCTCTCTCTCTCTCTCTCTCTCTCTGTATTTCTGCCAAACGAATTAAAACTTTGCAAAGTAAACTTTCACAGTGCGAAAGGGGTCTCTTCTTGAGAGTATTTACAGAAGAGACTTTAATAAAGTTATAAAATGCAAAGAATAACGAAAAAACTTCTAGAAAGAATTTCCATGCTCTGGAAAATTGTAACATGAATACAGCGCCAACTTTCATTTCCATCCCCCTGTAAACAACTTATCTATCGATTTTTCTTTTTTAATTTTTCTTTTAAATATAATTTGCAGAAAGAACTCTTTCGGCTTTGTGAAATAGGCAGTCATTTTTAAAAATCTCTGTTATTATATCTACTGATTTTGGTAAAATAGTGTTTTCATTCTGAAAACACTGCTGGTTTTGGCTTTAAAAAAATAAGCGTGTAATTTTGCGTTCACACTGCAAAATAAATAATTTCGGGTTTCAATATTCAATCACAATAAATTCAATTTCTCTAAAATATCACTTTTGTTATATTTTGCAAAAGAATTATTTTAAGATTATGAAAATACTTGGAAATCATATTATTTCATATAAAAATTATGAGAATCCTGAAGGAAAAATAAAATGCAGATGTGGCGGATTTTTCTGTACATTCTTCATACATCAGATGTTTCCGATACACAACTTGGCAGCACTCCTCAACTTATCACAGCCAAAAACGGGCAATCGAAAATTATTATTAAAATAAGAACTCAAATTTATATTCAAATTAAATAAAATTCATATCCAACAGGGATTTAAAAAGGCCAAATAAAACAACAACAAAAATTGTTTAACTGAAATTGGCCATCCCTGTAACTTCCCGCTAATTTTATCCGTAAAACTATCAAAAAGTGTCTTGTGCTGCTCTACAATTTTGAGGCCTTCAAGAGAGTTTAATAAATTAATTTTTGCTAAAAATTTTGAATTATTCAAGCGAATCTCACTTGAGTAGCAGAGATTGGGGAGTTCTTCGAGTCCTAGAAAAGGATTGGGAACAGTAATTGATCAGCTTAATAATTTTGAATGATTCATGAACGACTCAACCGATTTTGACCCGGTTACTGGCGATAAAAGTGATTTCTTAATATTTCAAAACCCGTTTGAACCAAAACATTTTAATTATCCGGTATCGAATTCCTGATTTTGTTTAATTTTTAAAACCAATTTAATTTTTAAAATTTTATAACTTTGAAATTAATAAACCGATTTTCACGTGATGAGTCGATCAATTTAAAGGGATCGAAAACAGTCACTGATTGGATATACAATTTATTTCTGCCCGGCGTGGTTTTTTAATCTTGAGAGCTGGTTAGTTTCTGGTTATTTTAGTTTAAAGGTTATGTTAGGAAAACCACTCCAAAAACGATTGATCTTTCTAAGTTCTTTTTTTAAATTCTTGAAATCTGCGCTTTGAATCGGTTCAAATTCACAGGAAATCTAAGGCCACCAGTTGGGTTCAATTCAGTTTAGTTAAAGTTAAATTGGCATTAAAAATAAAAAATAAAATTGTATACCTCAGGGTTGGACAATTAAGTTTTTTTGTTCATAAAATAAACAACTTAAAAAAGTTTTTCTTTTTTTTTATAAATACATTTTATACGTTAGAAAGAAATTTAAACTGACATTAAAATTCAAACAAAATCTAAAATTCGATTCCAGGGTTGGACAAGTAAGCATTTTTTATTAGATAAAAGGAACCAAATTTAACGAAAATAATTCATTATAAATTTAACATATTTGATTTAATTGAAAAAATAAGTTGGTATTAAAAATCATCAAAGCAAGCAACTCATCTCCAGAGCTGGAAAGTTTAAATTTATGTTGGAACATTAATGCAACTAAATAAAATATTTGTTTTTTGCAATCCAACAAACTTAACATATTAAGAAATAATTATAAGAAATGTAATTGATATTAAAAATCTCACAAGATTGCAGGGTTGGGAATTAAAAATATTTTTTATTTATAAAAGTAACCAACTAGAAAAAATTGTTTCTTTTTATTTATAAATTGAACATATTTGATTTTCTTTGAAGAAATTTATTGGTGTTAGAGATCAGAACAGCCAAAAGTACAATTCCAGAGGTGGAATTCTATTGTAATATTAAAGGAAAACAATTTTCTTTGTATTTAAATATATTTATTTATTAAAAGGAAATTAGGTGCTATATAAATTAAACGAATTTAAGAATATGACTGCAAAGTTGGACAATTTAAACTTTTTCTTGGAGGGTTTTTGTATTGAAAGTAGTCCAAAATACGGGTGCAAATTTCGGCTCATTTTTTGGTGTATGAAGTTCACCATTTAAAGCCAATTTTTTTTTTTTTAGTTCAGCCTATTTTATACTTCAGGAAGAATTCAATTGGTATTAAAAATCAAAAAGATGATGCTACTGTGGAACAATTTAAAGCGTTTTTTGATGCATAAAAGTAACAGACGTACTTCGGTGAAGGGTATATAAGATTCGTCACAGCCATATATTTTTTCATTTTGTCTTGGACCAGAACTCAGAGTATGGCCTCTACAGAAAGAGAACAGATGAAAAAGGTTGCGAAATAGTTTTTTTTGTTGTTAATATTTTTACTTTTTTACTGCGCCGGTGAATAGTTTTTGGTGCCGATAAACGAGGGTGTTGTATTCTGCTCTTTAGTACGTGACGGTACTAATCGCTGTTGGAAATGTTCAGTGGCCAATGATATGCCTTCGTTATTGAGATAAACCGACCAGAATTAACACAACCCTGACACTGTAGATCAGACAAATGCGACACCATATTCATGACTGAATGAGAAGTCGAACTCGGACTCTTAGGCATTGTCGTTTTGGGTTTACTACTTCAGCCAACAGCACCCTCAAACATATAACGCTTTTTGCTTATTCCCATTTATTCTTTAACCTCCTAATTCACAAACGATTGTTAAAGTTAATGAATGTTTAAAGAGATCTTTAACCATAAAAAATCCATACTTTAATTTTGATAATCGTTTACGAATTAGGGGGTTAGTATTCCTACAGTTTTTAAGATTCGCATGTAAACCACAACTCAGTTGTGCATTTATATGCTGATATTTCCACTTGCCTTCCAAGACTGTCCCTATTATTTTGATCATCTCTGCTTGTCAAATATGAATACAAGCACACATACATTTGCAGATATCTATTAAGTTTGACTTGAAATGCAAAAAAGAAACAGGGGATTCGTTGAAAGAAGAACAAAAAAAAAAACAAAAAAAAAGATGGGGTCTGGAAAGTAAAAGAATGCCATTATTTTCTTTAATTCTTTGCTTTTATATTTTTTATATTCTAGATCTCATTAGCATTTAAGTTATTAAAAAAAAAAACAGGGAACGTTTGTTTTAGAGTTTGGGGATAAAGATTTTTCCCCGGGAATTTGTATACATTTTCGTCGGAATATTTTACAGGAATATTTAGTATGTCTGTGACTACGATCAGCAAAAGTGATTAAGTCGACTTAAGTTAATTTTTATTAAAATGTAATATTTTCCGTTAAATAGTTGCATTTTTTACAGATATTTAATATATTTTTTATTTTCTTTGTAGCCGATCTGAACAGTTTGCAATTGCAATGAATAATAGAATTTTTTCACTTATTTTCTAAAAAGTGGCGGTTTGGAGAAGTTTTAAAACAGAAATAATTTTTCGTTGGCTTCGTTTCTAATAAATTCCTCTTTTTGAAATGGCAAAATGTTGTCATTTCCTGTTAAAAAGTGTGAAAAATGTTGCATTATTTTCTAGAAAAGAAATCCACATTAGACATGCGAGGGGCATTGGCCCTTTAGATACTTAAATTAAACGTTAATTGTAGTTGATAAAAAATTTGTTATAGCATTTTTTTTTGTGCTGCGTCTTTCTTTGGTAGAAACTTGATTTGTTGTTCAATGAAGCCCAGTAGTCAAAGACTGTTCCATGATTGCACAAAGCGCACGTTTGCAAATGTTTTGCTATCCCGGTATGTAAATGTAGTTGCTCATCCAAATAAAATGATATTGTTATATTTTGAAGTTAAATATGACTTTGACTTGGCTAGAGCGGCAACAAGATAAGAATTCAAATTCGACAAAATGCGGTCTGGCGCTGGCATACTATCGATATTTTCTACTACCGATATCTACCGATAGTTCAGCTTTCAATATCGCTACTATCGCTAGCATTATCGACTGTATGTTTGTACTTGTGCCTTAACTAATTTAAACTGGTTAGTTCGCCATTTTTTCAAATAAATTTCTTATGTAACAGTTTGCTGTCAGTTAAATGATTTAATTATCTTTTTTAAATTATCACATTCTTAAATGAATTAAATAATCATCTACCATATTCTCTAACTATTTGTCAACGTCATGTCAAGACAACACTAAAAATAGAACACTTGTGTTCAGCTTTTCTTCAGCAATTGACAGTTTGTGGCATCCCTTCGAGAGCAGTCACAGAAAGTCGGAATTGCTGTCCACAACTTTGAGAATACTGTTGCGTTATTTATATTGTCCTGATATTGCTTTAAAAAATAGTTGCAGCATAGAGAGGGATGTATGTAATCGAGCTTTTGATCGGGCTTTATTTCGTTGAGAATGGAGCTGCTGTTGCACATTTCAAGGTTGTATTTTAAAAAATATCGAAATCTATATATTTTCATATCAATATCTTCGATGTCTTCAAACAATCGATAACATGCCAGCACTAATACGGCCACTCTGAAACAGAGAAATGTGTGCAAAAACATGACTAAAATGTTCTCAAATAGTGTCTTCACACTGACATGGTTTCAATAAAATTTAACGTTAAAACCTGGTTTTACCACACAAAATGATGTGGCCAAAACCAACTTGAAACAATTTTTGAATTGCTTTTAAATAGATTTTATGAAATGCAATCTTGGGGTTGCCTGTTTTTGTTGCGATAACTTGAGTGCTGCCAAGTTGTATATTGAAAACATCTGCTAAAATTTGAAGAACGCACTGAAAAATCCGCCACATGATCATTTTTCCTTTCAGAATTTGCATGATTTAATAATTTTTTACTTTATAGGTATTTCCATAATTTTAAAACATTAATTTGAAAAATATAAAATAATTCCTGCTGTGAACTGCAATATAATTTTTTTCTTATTTTATACAATTAAAAACAGCTACAGTACAGTGCGTGAATTAAGTGTTATAAAAGGAGAAGAAACATTCCTTCAATAACTTTAACAAGTTACGATTCGGTTACAATGATGTTTTTTTATAGTTAATTAAATTATTAAAAATTGGTCAGAAATTATTTTCCGGTGTGTCTGTGATTATAGTTGAACTTCTTCTATTGTAAATTAAGCTTTCTGGCTTATTTTGCATTTTTGTTATTGACCAAGTGTTTTCACACTGAAAATTAAAACCTGGTTTAGTCATTAAAACCATAAAAATGCGATTTGGCATTCACACTACAGATTATATAGATTCAGGTTTTGAAAAACAGTTTGTCCAACAAATGTAATCATAATAAATTAAATCTCTTAAAGAAATTGATGCATTTGTGGTTGTCCTTTTCGTCTACTTTTCAAACACTTAATTCACAAACTGTATGAAGCCGTTTTGGTTTGTATAAAAAATAAAAAATTTTGCATTAAAAATTGGAACTACTTCATATTTTGAAAATTAATATTTCAAAATTATGGAAAGAACTAAAAAAGAAAAAAATCAGATTAGAAATCAAATATTATCAGATGTTTTCAATAAAATAACTTGGCAGCACTCAAAGTCACACAACCCAAAACAATTCTAAAATGATTTTCTGCTGGTTTTAAAATAAAATCATTTTGCAGGGTTTAACCAGTGAGAGCCTCGTTTCTGTAACTGATGTGAGAAATTCTCACATCGAAAACTAAATAATTAGGTTGTCATGCTTTTTAATATAGGATTATCCATAGAATAATATATTTATTATTATAAAAAACTAAAAAAATTTTAAACGCATTAAGAAATAAATTCTGACTCATTCTGTGTTTCACAGAGTGACGATAATTTTTTCGATACGAGAAGTTCTCACTGCAGTTACAGCAACGAGGCACAGCTTTTAAAAGTTGGTTTCAAGTTGTTTGATTGCAGAAACAAACAAACGTTGAATAAATTAATTGACTGTATAAAAGTTCTTTCTTCAGATTAATAAAATAATAAACTCTTTTGATAAATCTGCGTTTGATAAGTTCTCTTCACAAATTAATCTCTCCCCCGAATGGGATTTCTGAAATCCCGTTTACCGCAAAGTCAAACTGTCTCGTATATAAAAAACTCTACTTGTTATCTGAAGATATTAAAATAAAATAAAATAAATTCAGCTTTAGTTGAGTTACTTATCCTTAACATTTACTTACAATAAATTTACAAGCAAAAAATTAACATTCGCCCAACTTTAAATGCCATAAATTTTCTGTTTTATGTTGAGTTCTGGAACAGTTTTATGGCGTGAGTGGAAGTAGCAGCCACAGCGTAAATGCACATGCTCTTGTGTGTATGTGTGGATGTGTTTCCAGATGTACATCAATATGTAAATAAATATTAAGTTAATTATTTATTTTAAAACTTTCGCTGGGAAAATAAAAATATGTTTCGGACACGGATGATAGTGTCCGCAATTAGTTGTCTCCAACATGCCAACGTGTACGTACAGATGTGATTGTGAGATTGTAAATTATTCTACTGGGTCTTAACCCTTAATTGCCTTTAAATGGCCAAAATGCAGATGGGCGCTTAAATAATTGTATTAATTTTAAAAACTATATAAATCGGTTTACTAACTGCGTTCAGTGTTTAATGCTAAAGGCCGTAGCGAAAATTCTAGTCTCTAGTGCTTATTTGTAATTTAATGAAGTAGCGAAAATAATTGGTTTGAAGCAGACCTGCAACTGAACTGGTAAATTTCACGGGAATACAGTGTTTTTATCTAAAATTATTATGATAAAATTTATTTAAATAAAAAAAAATAGGAAAATAAAGTGCAAGCAAAAAACATTTAGTTTTCATGATTTTGGACTACCAAAAAATTTCCCGAAATCTCCGAAATCCCAGAAGTTCCCTGAAATCTGCGCGGAATAACAGCACTGTTTCTCATAGAAATCCAACACAGCTGAAGATCCACAATACTTTCTCGCAATAAACAACACCCATTTTCTTGAATAGCCACCATGGCAACGCTTATCAAAACTATCAAACGTTGTACGAACAGTGTACATCTCTGTTCGTTCAACGGTATCGAAATCCAGTCTAAAGGACTCAGTTACAAGTTCACAAACGAGCAAATTAAATAGAATTTCTATTAAGACAAGACACGAAAAATGTTTATATGAAAAAATATGGAAAAGGGTGGACACTAAAGGTCATCCCTATAACTTCGCGTTAATTTTAATTAGAAAACTATCGGAAACTGGTTTTTGCGCTGTTCTACGCTTTTGAACACTTCCCGCTGTTCTTTTAATTTTCAAATCAACCATTTCCCACGTGATAAACGGCGATTGATATAGTTTTCGATTATTATTAAAGAATCGATAACAGAAAAAATTTATAATTCGGAGTTTTTAAAAAAAGTCACTCTTCGAATTTCGTACCTCGGATTAACCGATTTTGAGCGACTTTGAACCGACGTAATTTGTTGATCTTGAGAGCAGATTGTGGAATGGATCGGTAAAGCCGTTTAAAAGTTATTTAAAAAATACACTTACAAAATGTAGATTTCAATAACTTGAAATCTACTAGCTCGAATCGGTTCACGGGAAATCTCAGTTCCAAAGTTATAAGCGGCTAACACACATACACGGACATACACACACATATATGTATATATATATATATATATATATATATATATATATATATATATATATATTACTTACAGACATAGCGACGGATTCTCTGAATTAGTTCTGCGTGACCTCAATACGTCGCGATCTGATGAGAACCCCATTTTTTCAAATCGGGGCAAACCAATAACTTCCCCACTTTTGAAAATTTAAAACTTTCGTAGCGGGAAGTTGAAAATTTCTTCTAGTTCTTAAAATCTATTTATCTTTCCGTCCAAATAAAAATTATAAAAACACGATATCACAAATTCAATACAATTTGTATGCAGTTTTCAAAAATGAGTTATTAAACTCGTAAACTTTATTTTAATTGTATATGATTTTTATTTTATGATCATTTAATTTTGCTATATTAATATTTATATAGAGGCTAATTGTTTAGTTAAAATCTCAGAAGGACAGACATGATGATGATTAATATTCTTAGGCACAAAGGAAAGTCAACATCAGTTTTATTAAACTTACACAGCAGAGCAGAACAGCTGCTTTCGAAAGTCGCAACACTTTCATCTTCAGTGCTCATGTGTATATTGTGTTGAATCAGTTGAATGTGATAACAGTTTTCTATTTACACAAATTTTATTGTGAAAAAGAATCCGAGAACTGTGTCAACCTGATGTTAACAAGTTTTTGTTTTAATACCCGTGTTACCGTTTGAATATTTTCTTCATGTCCCATTTTTCTGAATTTTTTGTTCCATTATATTTTAATTGTTTTTTTTTTCTTTCTTTCTTTCAGAACTTATATTAGAATATTGCCAAAAATTAATAGAGAAGTTTAGTTATCCCTGGGAGATGATGCCACTGATGTATGTGATACTTAAAGATGCTGGCATGGATATCGACGAAGCTTCAAAACGCATTGAAGAGGGTAAGTAAAAAGGAATTTGTCAAAAATTTAAATTCTTAAAAAAAGAAATCAGTGTTTTCTGAAAGTTTAGTAAAAGCAACTTTTATAAATCAAGCAAGAAAATAATTTGTTATTTGCAAGACTGGAACTTGTGTGGATGTGTGTACATATATTTTTGGTTTTTAGGCATACAAGTCTTTGAACAGAACAGTTTAAATATGTTCGATGGCATTGAATTAAAGTCCCGTTTCGTAAACCAGGAGGCCAGAACAGAATGTGATGAAACTAACAAACGATTAAGACTAGAGGGTAAGATATTTAATAATATTTGTTATCTTAAGAGTTATAGAGAGATCAATAGTTAAAGCTTAAGTCGAGGGTGAAAATTGAACAGAAAACACTGAAAATAATGCAATAAAAAAATGATGTATTTATGTGACATAGAAATTTTTAAATAATTTTAACAGCATGTCATTTATTTTGTTTCAAATTCAATTCAGGACAACATGTTGTTAACGAATATTCACGTCAACATAATTTAAATATTTATGATGGATGTGAATTGCGCTGTGCCACACGCCAGTGCGGTTGATAATATTAATATTTCTCTTTGATACTAAATTTTTATTAAAAAAAAAAATACTATAAAATATAACTTAAGTTCAATATTTAAAGAAAAGAAAAAAAAACGAGTTAATGAAAAAGTTTAATTATTTAAAATGTACAAATCAAATGAACAACCTGTTCTACATTGTCAAGGTGCTTGTCTTAAACAACTTCAATATCAATACAAAATATTCAAAGAGCTTACAACAGTCTGGCAACTCTTACTAACAGAACAGAATAACAGTTTCTCACAAAAAAAAAAAAGAAAAGAAAACAGAACCCATAATAAAGACAATTGCAATTCAAAAATTAACTGTTTAATCAACAATCAACATTCAACAATCAACATACCAAAAGTTACGGAAATATCTCGTCAATATGAACAACAACATGGAATCAACAAAGACTTTTTACGCACTCATCAATCAACATACAAAATGGAATAATGACGGGGGGGAAGAATGCCTCCAAACCAACTACAAAACATGTGTATACTATTTATGGAACAAAATTGCTAAATATATAAAAAAAAATTTTTTGTTTATATCGTGTGATAATTTAATTGCTACTCGTATTTGAAATTTTGTGCTTGATGAACTATTTTTTTCAACACAACTGCAAGCAACATACTGGTACTCACACAGTAGACATCTACTTGGCTTTTACACTGTTCTGCCTTGATTTTTTATATTTTTTTTCCTAAAAAGAAACAAAACAAAGTCAACATAAATCTGATCTGGTTTCATCAATCAACATACCAGAAGCTCGGAATCAATCTTCAATCAACATACCAATAACAACAATAAACATCAACAACAACAAAAGGAACTTAATTTTTTTAATTGCAACGTTAATTTTAAGTTTGTGCAACATCGAATTTTTATTTTTAAGTCTTAAATATGTTCAAATAATAATTTGTGGTCTTAATAAAATTTCTTGTGGCTACAAAATGTTGATAAATTCAAGGTGCCAGCAGAAAAATGGTGGCGTGTAGTTTTTTGTAACACAAATAAAAAATTTGTGGTGGTCAGCCGATGGTTTGGCTGATAGTCAGTTGAGGTGTCAGCCTGGTTGTTGCGTACAAAGCAAACCACAAGCACTGGTTTATTCTTATTCTTGTGTTTTGCAAAAAGAAAAAAATTCTTTTACAATTTTGCAAAGCTTCCTAAGTAATCAGAGGTTCCCAAACCGTGAGTGCAAATCAATACTCAATAATGTCAGTTCTAGAAAGTGATTGTAGTTATTTTATTTTTGAAAATTTTATAAAATATTTAAATTTAGGCCCCGGACCCTTAAAAGTTCAAGTTTAAAACTGCAATAACACAAAACCGGTTTGAAACTTTCGCAAATTTATTTGTTATTTTTTTTTTTTTTTTTTTTTTTTTTTTTTGTGAAGTACAATTGTTCCGGCCCCATTCGGTCGGACCAATTTTCGATACAACAAAGTTGTCTGTCCGCAAACTCATGAACAACAACAAAAAAAAAAATAAAAAAATTTTTATAAAAATGTTCCTTAAAATTTAAAATATGAAAACATTATTATTAAAACTATATGTACTTCTTCAAATTTTTGAAAAAATTTTCTCTATTTTTCAATAAAATTCCTTAAATTACAAATATAAATTCTTTAAAAATAAAAATATTAATTTTAAGATTTACTTCGAAGGAATCTCTTGGCTTGTTTTATATTTACAGACAAACCGCCTGAGAGCCACTTCCAAGTAACAATTGTTTCTTAACAATATAAATCCCAAGAGGAAATTAAAAAATAGAGAATTGTTCTGACTTGGCTGCACCTGCAGAGTTTGAAATTTATGTGGCACTCATTTTTGAGTTGTCAACATTTCAAAATGTACCACAATTTTTATGTGAACCAGCAATTTAATTTATTGATAAATACGATTATTTCTTTAATTTTTTTTTTTTTTGTAAATACTCTGAGTTTGAATTAGTTGATAAAAACAAGATTATTTGAATAATTTTTACTTAAAATTAATTTAAGGTTTCATGGATAATTAGTTAATTAAATTGTAAAGTACTTAATTTAATTAAAATAACAACAACAAACTTATAGTTGGAGCTGTTTTAAAAAGAACACTAACTGCAGTTGATTTGCCAGCAGGGATGGAAAACTGATTTGTCTTGCAAATATTGTAATTTAATAAAAGAAAAAGCCGATTTATGGAATACGGAAAATTAGTCTTGTTGCAAATGCAAGAATGAAAAGAGATTTTGGCAACTGAAATTAGTTTTGCGAAACTGGCAAGCCCACTGTAGTTCGTTTAAGTATGTAAATTTGCTTTTCACATAATTCAAATATAAAAAAATAAGCAAATATTTTCCTTCAGTACTGTGATGTACTTTAAATAAACGAAAATGTTGTTTTTTCGAATATAAATCCTGCAATCTTGTTTTTTATTATTTATAATATTCTAAGTAATTAAATAAAATTAAAGATACTTCAAAGGTTTTGTTACTTTTATTGCCTGTCACGGTGTGTTCGAGCATCGTATTTGAGTTTTATTTTTTAATCTTTTGTTCAGCTTCTTTTGAGAGAGTATTTCTTTCCAAAATACGTCGTTTTATTTTTGTTGTCCTTTTATAATATCACTGATATAGAAGGAATTCAATAAAAGCTAAACTTTTAACAACTAAAGGGTGTTTTTTATAGAGGTATAGAAGATTGAAATGGAATAAAACAAAACTGGTTGTTTTATTGAATTGTAAATTGAAATGAAATTGATTTCTATATCGAAAGATAATATGATGAAATCATAATTTAAGTGTGACTTCTGGCATATGACCGCCACGATTGGCTCGGACGTAGTCTAACTGTTCCAATTTGCAAGTTTCCAAGACTTTGCCCAATACATGAGGTCTTATATCAGCAATAACGCGGCAAATGTAGCCTTCTAATCGCCCTACAGAAAACACGATCTAGAAGGCCAATTCATGGGTCCGAAACGTTAAACTATGCGGTTACCAAACCTTTCCTTCACTAAATTAATTGTATCACGTGGTGTGTGACATCTCCTTGAAACCTCGGCTTCTTCTCATGCTGGATGTTCAATTAATTAACCAAAATAAACATAAACCACTTGGCGGCTGACAAAAAGGCCGCCAGTTTAAAAAATATGGGCAACTTAAAGTCATTTAAAAGACGTTATTTTCACTACAAGAGATTCTTTTTCAGTTGTTTGTTAAAAACGAACAATTAATTTGTGTTAAACTCATGAATTCATCTTTAAATAACAGATACAAATTTGTTGTGGGTTAAGTTAATCTCCATGCCAGCATTTTATGGCTGTCAATGCCAATTTATCGGTACACATCCAGCCATCATGTTTAAAAATTATTTCTAAATTATATATTTATATAAAAACACTGACACACGCAAACGCAATTGCTGTGTCATAAACATAACAAATTAAAGGCAGTCATAAATACAATAAAACAAACAACCTCTTGGCTAGAACGAACAAGCATTTTTTACATTTGACATAAATTCTTGAGATTATATCAAGTGAATTTTGTATATCAAAAGTTTAACATAGAATGGAATCGCAGTTGCTTGTTTTATTGCTTCTATACTCGTACATCAAAATGGTAGTCATGAAGTCATAAAGTCGTAAAAAATTGTGCGAAAACTGAAGACTGCTGTGAACAGCCTGTCATAAGTTGTCATGCTTTTCATTCAGGCGATAAAGAGAATAAGAAAAATTGTTCTTATTTAATTATAATTATGTTGAATAAAAACATTTTTATTTCAAAAATAACTCGGGGCTTAAAAATTTCTAAACGGAATTAAATTCACATTCATAATAAAAGAAGAGGTGAAAAGGTGTTGCTTATTTACACTTTTTAGTTGAAGCATTTTCAGTCCCAACCTCTCTTTTTCTAATGCGATATTCTGACAAAAGTCGTATTATTTTATGACTTCTTTGTTGGCTGTACAACAAGAAATTAACCGCTTTAAATTAGCAGGATAACTGTTGAGTTAATAGTCAGCAAAAGTTACGGTCCAACGGGAACCAGTTTTGCAAGCGAAAGATAATCAACTCGTGCTGGCCATTCTACTTCGGCATCATACGATTTTTAGTCGCAGAGTCCCTCCCTGAAAGAATTGCATCCTCATAAGCGAGAGAAAAAGCATCACGTATTAAAAAAATAGTTATTTTCTGGTTCCAATCAGCAGCATGAAGGAATGGGCTTCAGCGAAGCAACTCTGTAAGACGTGATACTTTTTTATTGCGTATGACTTGAGGCCCCGATTCGTATAAAATCGCACCACTGTTTCACAGGAAAATCTTGAAGAAATCACAATCACATCGTCTTTAAAAAAAACTCGCCTCAAAATGGCGTTGTAGGTGACGTACTACAGCAATTTTTTTTTATTTTTCTATATCTCAAGACTTGCCCAACTTCATACTTTTTAACACACATATAAGGCCTTGAACAGCCCCCACCGTTTGTACTTCCCTATTATGGTGACATTGAAATTCCTATTTCTCATTTCGATTATCAAAGTCGCATAGTCTGAAAATTTTTTTGAAAAGTTTTGTTAATTTTTTTATAATTGACTAAATTTTCAAAAGTGTAATTTTTAATAAAAGTGTTTTGTTAAAAGGTACTTTTTTAAACATACTTTTCAGGTAACAGCTAATGTACTCATTTGTTTAATATTTTTTTTTCAAAAAGTACCTATTGAAAAAGTACCCAATGAAAAAGTACCCATTAAAAAAGTACCCATTACAAAAATATAAAAAAATAACTTTTTGAAAGGTACCTTTTAAAATTATATACTTTGAAAAATACCTTTTTAAAATAGTACGTTTGGAAAAGTACCTTTTTGAACGAATTCCTTTTGCATAAATAGTTTAAAAAAAAACGTTTAAAAGGAAACTTTCAAAAAAATACGTTTTAAGCAATCTCCTTTTAAAAAAGTACTTTCAAAAACTTGTTATTTCAAATAGCAACATTTAGAGAAGTGATATTTTGAAATTAGGAAAAATATCTTAAAAGTTTGTCCTTGTGCAAGTATCTCTCAAATAAGTACTTTGCGGAAAGTACCTCTTTAAAAGTCCCAAGTGAAAAGTATCTTTTCGAAATTTGTATGTCCTAAACTAAATTTCCAAATTCACATTTCTTTAATTGTAACTTAACAAGAGAAGGTCAAATCACATCTGAAACTGTGTTGATGGCAGCAGAAAATGTAATTATCAACCGCTTTTAAAATCGTTATTTTTTATAGTTTTTGTGATGAGATGTTGATGAGTACTTTCTTAAACTTCCTTATAAAGAAAGAAGTAATTTTCCAAAACGTTTTTCAAAAGAGGTAGTTAAAAGATTCTCCTGTAAAAGACTTGCTTTTCATAAATAAAATTTTTTTATAGTTTTTCAAGTTGATATTTTGTAAGACACTTCCTAAAAGTAAACTTTTTAAAAGGCTTCTTTTGAAGGTACTCTTATAAGAGGAACTTTTTATAAATATGTGTCTAAAAGGTACTTTTGCAAAACCAACTTTTTGAAAATCATCATTCCTAAAAGTTATTTTGAGCAAAAAATAAATTGTGGCGAAAATGTACTTTTCTAATCGATTCTCTTTTTGACAGGTACTTTATGAAATTGCTTTGTATTTTAAAAGGTACTTTTTAAAAAGTTTTACTTTAAACGAATTTTTTTAAATAAATTTCACGAAGTACTTAAAAAAATATTTTAAAAACTAGTTTAAATTAGTTTTGGAAATATCGAGTTTAACAAGGTACTTTTCTAGTCGGTACTTTTTGAAAGGTACTCTTTAAAAAATTAAAATTTTCGCCACATCTTTCTGGGTAATTTTTTAGAACTTCTTCCTACTCTCAAGGTTCTTTTTTGAAATTGCATATCATTGAAAGTACTTTGTTAAAAGGAGTTTGTTTAAAACAAGTCAGTGCCTCGTTTCTGTAACTGAAGTGAGAACTTCTCGCATCGAAAATATTGTCGTCACTCTGTGACAGACAGGATAAGTCTGAATATATTTATTAACGCATTTAAAGTTTTGTTGGTTTTTTATAATAATAAATATATTATTCTATGGATAACCCTACATTAAAAATCATGACAACCATAATTATTTAATTTTTCGGCGTGAGAAGTTCTCACATCAGTTACAGAAACGTGGCACAGGTTTCAATCGTTGCTTCTTTCAAAAGGCAGTTATTTATTTTATAAAAATATGCTTTTTAAAGTCTACTTTTTTCAATGTTACTTTTTTTAAAAGTTACTCCCTTAAGATGTTCTTTTTTAAAGTTTTTTCTAACTATTTTCTTAAAACGGCCATTTTTTAAGGTATTCTCTCAAAGATATTTTAAAAGATACTTTTGCAGACTTAAGTTTTCAAAATTAATTCCCTGGAAGTTAATCCTTTGAAATATATTTTATCAACAAGAAGTCTTTTAAAGTACATTATTGAAAAGTACTTTTAAATAACTCCCTTTTTCAAATATTATTTTTCAAAACTTCTTTTTAAAGCCACATTAAATCACTTTGGTTTTTTTTAAGCATTATTGTTTATTTAATACTCGTAATTAAAAGGTACTTTTAAAAATAATAAAAAAATTTACTTTTAAAATTTTTGTTTAGGTTACAATTAAGTTGAGGTCCACTGTAAATTATTTACTTGTACAATTGAAAATATTTATAAATACAAAAGAATAGTTTGTAAACTAATTTAATACAATGACATGACAAAACGTTTAGCCAAAAACACGCAAAAGGAATGCAAAACTAAATTGGCTGTTAAGATTTGGCTACAAGGAATTTAACAACAGAAATATTTTTTTATAGTTCTTTAAATGCTGTAAATCTGTGGTATTTAAGTCTATTTATTTGAAAAAAATTTTTAATAAATGAATTAAATTAGTTGAATTTTATAAAATTTAATTGTTTAAATATTTTTTAAATAACAATTCACATTCAACAACAATAACAAAAGAAATTCGTACACTAAGAAGTCTTAAAATTTTGTTAAACTAAATTATTCTTTAGCGAACAGCTCATGCAAAAACTCTATTTTAGTTAAGTCAAAATGTAAATTGAAATAAATAATATTTATAAAAGTTTACAAAACTGAACTTTTAAATTGGAACGCTTTTATCTAAAAAATTAATTGACAATTTAATTTAAAGGCAACACATAATAAAATTTTAAATGTTAAAATCAAACTGGAAAAAATGATTTTGATTTTACTTAAATACAAATAACGATAAGCGGCAGTAGAATTAAAAATATTTTATTCAATGAATTCAACTACTAAAAATTTAGCCATGTCTGATAACACTTTTAAAAAGTAGAATTTTTTTGCAAAGACGCACCCCTTATGAAATGTTCAATTTCAACGTTTCTTTTACAAACTAAAAAAGAGACTTCCCTACTCTTAAAAACGATTTGTTTTGGAATGTTTTGGCCAAAAGAAGGGTGCTACCAAAAGTTTTGCCATTTCTGAGAACATTTTTAAAAAGTAGTTTTTTTTTGCAAAGAGGCACCCCTCATCGTATTCGACCATAGGACGCGGATCTAATCGTTTAATTTTTGAATTAATATATCGGATCAGTTGCTGTTCTCGAATTTTTATGGTTTTATCATTAACACCATAAAAATGTAATGTTGCGTTCACTCTGCAGATTTTATAAATTCAGCTTTAAACACGCAGTTTGTCCACTTATTAACAATAAGTTAATTCTCTCACAGAAATTGGTATATTTGTTGTTGTATTTTCCTCTACATTTTATAACACTTTTGTTTGCTTTTGTTTGTATAAAATAATAAAAAAATATTTATAATGCAGTTTCAAATAGGAAATACTCAGTATTTAGCTAATTATAATATTAAGAGTATGAAAATATCTACACAGAAAAAATAAAAAACATTATTTCGTACAAAATCATTCTAATTTTCAATTTCAAAATGCAGATTTGTATTTTTCTGTACAGTTTTCGCACGCTGTCAGTTGTTTCCAATATAAAACTTGGTAGCACTCAACTTAGCACAGACACAATTGGGCAAATAATTAGAGATGGGATTCTACCCGGTATTTACCCGATGTGGAGGTAAATACCGGGTAAATACCAGGTAAATATCTTTTTTTGGGAATTTATTTGGGTATATATAATATGCACGTTTTATCTTCTGAGGATGAAATCATGAATTCTGCAAATTCATTCAAAGGAGCATCTTCCACTGGTATCACCCATTCTACACCTCACTCTTCTTTTAGATATTTTCAGAATGAAACTGATAATAACAGTGACAGTGATTTCGATTAATTCAAAGTAATATTACAACAATAAATGTCTCTATATAATGTAGTTATTTTCTTAAGCTGTTACTTTTCTTCTGCTTAGTAAGTATTTTTATTACTATTTTATTAAATTTATTATAAAACACACTAAATAATGCATCGCAAAATGTTTGTTCACCAAGTTTTCTACAACATAGTTTATACCCACCTATTAGGTAAATACCTGGGTATTTACCTATTTTTACCCAATTAACCTATTTTACCGGGTATTTACCAGTTGGGTATTTACCCTCTTCCCATCTCTACAAATAATAAAAATGGTTGTACGTTGGTTTAAACAGTTGGTTTTAATGTGAAAAACATGTCAGAAACATAAAATAAAAATTAAAATTTAAAACGTATATATATTTAGTTTAATTGTTGACCTGTTGTATTATAATAATATTCTTGTTTTATCGTTCGGCTATAGGCCAGGTTCTTAAAAATCAATAAACACTAAATATTTTTTTAATATTTAAATCAGTTTTCGCAGCTAAGGACTACAGACGATCGACATATTGAAAATAATAATATAAATAATGGGTGATTTTATAAGAACTATCGGAAATTAAAAGAAAAGAAAACACACAAAATTCAGAAAAATGCATGAAATATTTATTTGGATTGATAGTTGGGTCGATATAATTTAATGTTTGAAGATTATTTCATGCAAATGTTGGCCGCGGCTGCGCCTCAAATGGTCCATCCGCTTAGTCCAATTTTGGCATACTCTTTCCAACATTTCGGCCGGTATCTCACGAATAATGTTGGCAATGTTGGCTTCCAGTGCGTCAATCGAAGCGGGCTTGTCGCTATAGACATTAGCCTTAACATAGCCCCACAAAAAATAGTCTAGAGGCGTTAAATCGCACGATCTGGGCGGCCAATTGACTGGTCCCAAGCGTGATATAAACTGTTCACCGAACTCGCCTCTCAATTGGTCCATTGTTTCGCGTGCTGTGTGGCATGTGGCACCGTCTTGTTGAAACCACATGTCATGCAAGTCAAGCTCTTCCATTTTGGGCAAAAAAAAGTTTGTTATCATCGCACGGTAGCGCTCACCATTCACAGTAACGTTGTGATTCGCATCATCTTTGAAGAAATACGGCCCAATGATGCCGCCAGCCCATAATCCGCACCAAACGGTTGTTTTTTGTGGATGCATTGGTAGCTCTTGCAATGCTTCTGGCTGCTCTTCACTCCAAATACGGCAGTTTTGCTTGTTCACGTATCCATTCAACCAGAAATGAGCCTCGTCGCTGAACACAGTTCTTCGATAAAAAAGTGGATCTTCATTTAACTTTTCAAGAGCCCATTCCAATAATAAAATTCAATAATTTGCAAGCGTTGTTCGTTTGTAAGACGATTCATGATTAAATTATAGACCAAACTGAAGATGTTTGACAGTGACACAAGATACAAAACGTGCGCGAGCTGTCAAAACTAGTGTTGCCAAAAAGATAATAGCAAAAAAATCACTTATGTTAATTCAATCTAATTTTATTTAATTTTTAATTTACATTGTTCCCCTGAAGATGAATAGCGAAGCTATTCGAAATATTGGGAAAAATAACATTAAATAAAGATTAAATAATCAAAAAATATTAATGTTTATTGATTTTTAAGAACCTGGCCTATAGCCGAACGATGAAACAAGAATATTGTTAAAAATGTAGAACTTCATATCCAATCGTTTTGTTTGCCAATACAAATTAGTTTCGAGTTTAAAACTGAATTTTTCCTTGAATGAACCGAAACTGGACTTCAGCTGTCCTGCATAATTCAGAGTTTATTTGAATGATAGTTGACAAAGTAGCTCTGATATGTTACTGGGATAGCCAACCTGTTAACAAGTTTTTGCTTCGACGCAATGAGAGATGGAGTTAATTTTTATTTTAAAACAGTCTCTAATAAAATCAGAAACTATCAAAAAATCCCATTCCTTTTTAAGCACAACCGATTTTTTAAGACAGGCACAGCACAGCAACTTAAGGCCGATGTCCCATTGTGCATTACAGGCACAATTTGTTATTTAAACAAATAGTTTGTCATGAAATACTTGGTGGTAAAAATCTTTGCCGCAACAGAAAATCATATTTTAAAAGTTGTCACTTCACAGCTGTTAAGTAACAATTTCCCAGTGCTACAAATCAAGTTGAAACTTTTAGCTTCTTTGTAAGTAAATCCTGCCAAGTCAGTCACTCTATTCTCGTTTGATTGCAAGTGCCAATAATTTAATAAATCACTTTAAAATAAACAACTTGTTTAATGCTTATTCGCACGCATCACTTGAGAAAAAAAAAATTATGAACACAAAAACGGAGAAAACTAAAAGCGAGCAGCAGGCATGTTTCGTAAACGGCTGCCACAAATTTGATAAGAAAATCGTAACTTGCCGTCATAAGCGAATAATAATAGGTTGCCAGTTTGCACTACACGAACATCATGAATTTTAAATTATCACTTCACTTCTGATAAATAAAGAGTGAAGCAAGCAAACTTCATAAACAGAGTAAATTAGTTGTAAGCATTTGTCGCCTGGCATCGTTATTTTGTTGCAGCGGCTGGCTGCTGCTGTTACTTTTTATGCAGCAGGTGTGTGTGGTACTTGTGTACTGCTGCTCCAAATGCGCACATTAAAAAGTTGTAAAATTTAAAAGAACACGTAATTTTCCTAAATATATTTCACTCCTTCGTTGTTGCTAAAAATTAGCACCACATTTTGTTGCATGTTGTGCTGCTTTTTAAATCGCTTCACAAAATAACTGACATTTAAGACTGACTGACTACAATATACTGCAACACCAGTGCGCACTCCAAATTTCTAAAACATTATCATACTGGCCTCCAGGGAATGTTTAAATTGACTCATCATTAAATATGAGAGACAGAGGCTGCAATAAATATAGTGCGATTCAAATGTGATTGTTAAAAATAAGGAGTTGCAAAGTTTTTTTTTTTAATTTTCTAATGATACGATGGCTTCATTGCAATTTTGTTTTTATGCATAATTTTTGTTCTTGGTTTGCACAAATAAACAAGCGCCCAAAGCACTTAAATGTTCGGTTGTCAAATTTTTTAGTTTTATTTTCAAATTATTACTTTTTTGGGATTTTGTCGTTGTCGACTTTTTACTTTTAATTTTGTGCTGATTCTTTTTTCCCAAAATGTTTTGAAAAACTCAAAGTAAATTTTTGTGCATTTCACTGGGGATTTATTTGACTTATATATATGGTTTTAGTCTTAAGTACACTGTTATTGTAATTAAAGTCCACAAGGTTTATTCCATAGACTAAATAAATAAATAGTTATTCAAAAATATTGAATTAAAAATCTTCCAATTATTAATCTCGAGGCAAAAATTATGTAAATTGCGGTTTCGAACTGGGACAGGCAGCCATACAAAAGATAGTGATCATAAGTATTTCTTTAACCCTGCGTGGTTACTGTTCGTCGAATGGATGAAATTCTTTATCATACAACTCTTTTATGTTTGCTCCAAATCGTATCGAAGTTTAAAAGAGAAAACAAGTTTTTAAGTTACATTTTATTTATTTTTAATTTTAATTTTGTTTTATAAAATGTTTAACTAAAAATATTTTTGTTTATTTTTAATTTTAAAAATGGTTCTCTGGAACTGTTTTTAAACATATTTTTTTCGATTTTTTATGTACAAATATGAAGAGTAACCATCCAGGGTTAAAAATACATATACAGAACACTTCTAACATGTACAAGACCTGATTCATAAAAAGCGAAAAGTGTTTAACAAACCGTTTATGAACAACATGTCAAACATTTGTGTTAAAAAATCTTATACATACAAAAAGTTTTTGTTTAGTTTTATGTACTTTAAGAAAAATATATAATTTAATGAAAATATCATATTTGTCTTAAAATATCTTTCAAAGTTTAGCACAGAGAAGTACATAATAGAGCATATTGAAATACAGCATGAGGGATGTTGGCTATGAGCGACGAAATATATTTTTTCCACTTTGATGGAAAATGACACAAAATTGCATCATTAAAAAAAATTAGCCTAAAAGGAATTATAGAATTCTAACAGATTTACAAAAGCAAAGAAATTATAGTACAATCATAACAAAGATCTTTATTAATTAATTTTTTATTCATCTCACTCTTTTGGTTTTCCAATATTCAAAGCGGATTTGTTTGTGGAATTAGAGAAGGCGTTTAAAAACTATTTGGAAAAATACTAAAAAAATTGGTTTTCTTACTTGTTATTGGTTTCCGGAAGTCTACCAGTACGAGTAGGCTCCGATAGAATTCTTTAGAATGGTTCGATTAGGTGAAGCCGCTGAAAAGTTATAGTGGCTCTTATACTTACAAACACACACTCAAGCACAAGCATACGGAAGTAGACTGGAACCTTTTAAGGTCGAGATTTGGCGATAGAGCTCTCCTCTAATATTGCAAAATTTTAAATTTTCCCAGAGGAAAGTTACAAAATAAAATCAAAAAAGTTCGTCATTAGAATCCTACGATTCAGAGTACATGAAGAAAATAATCAAGCAGCAAACAAGGGGACTTATCAGAAATTTATTGCCATCGGTTTATTGCACTTCTCGTACACTTTTTCATTACAGCTCTGCCGAACTTCATCAAACGCTCTCAGACGCTCGTTTTGGACAACAACCTCTAATCAAACCCATTTAAATTACATGGGTTGGATTAGAGGTTGTTGTCAAAAACGAGCGTTTGAGAGCTTTTGATGAAGTTCGGCACGGCTCTATTTTGCATAATAAAATTTATACAAATAAAAACTGTTATCACATTCAACAAGGCCACCCAACAATTGGTTAGTAAAGAAGATATGCACACAAGTACTGATGATACAAGTGTAGCGGCTGTCAAAAACAGCTGCTCTGCTCTTTAAATTAATGTTGACTTTCCCTTGTGCTTTGGATTAGTTATCAAGACTTTCTGCATTAAAAAAACTTACTCCATCAAAACTGAATTGAAAATGAGACAGATTTCGAAGCCCCTACTGTCAATTAAATGCAGTCTCCGCATTATTAACTAAAATATGTGACCGTTTTTTTTTTTGGCAAGCCAATTAATTGGGCAGCACTGAGTCAACTTAAGGCATTCAATATTAAAAGAAATTTACATTTAAATTTAATTGAAATTCGTTCGAAATCGAACGCATGAATTTGGCTCAAAAGCTTTCGGTTACGAATATAACAACACGTTTTTAGTCTCAATGGACATCTTAGATATACCACAAAGCACTTTATTTAAAGTAATAACTTATATTAAATGCCTAAAGCTAATTGTTATAATAACACTGCACAACAATATCGAATTTTTTGCAAAATTACAAGGTCCGACCTATAAATTTTGATAGAGGAGACAAAAAAAATAGACACGTGTATCGTGTCTTGAGGAGTTAGAGGGTTAACATATTCTACAAAAATATTCTGCAAAACATTTTACATAAATTTGCTGAACACATTTTATACCTAAAATGTAAGGATTACGTGGATTCTTATGCAAATTAACAATAAGAATGTGCCAGAGCTAAGAAACTTTAATGCCCCCTCAAATGAAATTCAGAGTAAACTTTAAAAACGCTGATACACGTGTCGATTTTTTTTTGTCTCCTCTATCAAAATTTCTACCTTGTAATTTTTTTCTGTGTTGTACAGTGTAATTTATATCCTCTCCATATTCATTCTTGAAGAAACAATACGAACTCTACCTCGAATTTGCAGTGAAAATTTTCAGCTTTTAACTACTCTTTTGGAAATGAGTTGCAAAATAAATTAACGCAGTTATGACTTTTTGCCACACACTCAATAGATATTCTTATTGAAACTATTCTGAAAGCTTAAGTGGTTAATTTAAAAGATTTGAGCCACGATTTTTAAGTGTCATTTATCTATGGAATTTTTTTACAACTTCCCCCATTGTGCAATAAATCAATTGGAAGCAGAACTAAAAATTCATCTGGTTATATCATTTTAGACCATAAATAACACTTTTTTCAGTCATGTTTGCTGGAATATTTCTTTTATAAGCAACATCGCAGACATGCATCATTTTGCAGAATTGCCACCAACACTCACATCGCAAACACCCTAAACAGTTTATCCTTTCGAAAATACAAGCTTACAAGCATGCATACATGCGATATAAGAGTGGCTGTGCGTGTGTTTAAGCATGACTGGATGTTGTTGATGCAAGGCATTTCATGGCATCACGTAAATGCCGGATAATCCTCTTACTTCTATGAGTAGTCAGTCAGTCAGTGCTTCATATTGTTTTGAGCAGTTGCCTGTTTGCATGGAATCGTACGGGCTGCTAAAGTGAGCTATAAAATTCAAGCAAGAGATTCATTTCCTGGCATTGCAACAACTTTTTTTTTATAACAACAAATACGTAAACAACTTTAACTCCAGCAAACGATCGTAAAACGTCAAGTGTTTATGGCCTTCTGGAAGAGCGTTTTACAATAAATGCAAAAGCAATACAACAGCTAGAAAATAGCAAAATTTTTATGTGCTGCACTTAAACAAAATTGTACGAGTATGTGTGCAAATGCGAAGGAAAAAAATTCAAGTTTTACAACATCTGTTTGCTTGTATTTTGTCTGTGTGTGTGTGTGTGCTAATACAAAGGTAATATACAATGTAAATGGCATACATGTTTAATATGAACAGGGAACTTTTAAAGATCTGTTTACGACTCGAACAGAAATAAGTATAGAAAATGATATTATAAAATCTCTTAAAGTCTATTATTTTTAAGATGTGCGACTACGTGTGTGTGTGAATGTGTATGGGTGCGTGACTATACTATGGTTGCAACATTTTTAGGCAGTTCCTTTCATTCGTTGGATCTTTTAAAAAATTTAACACTTAAACTATTTAGTGATTTGTTTGGTATCTGAATCTTGTCAGTAGGAACTATTGAGATGCGTGGCATTAACATACCTCCATCTTTAATTTTCCTAATTTAAATTGTTGCTTTAATTTAGAGCTTTGCCGAACTGAATCAAACGCTCTCAAACGCTCGTTTTTGACAAGAACCTCTAATCAAACCCATGTAATTTAAATGGATTTGATTAGAGGTTCTTGTCAGAAACGAGCGTTTGAGAGCGTTTGAATCAGTTCGGCACAGCTCTACTTCAATTCATTAACCCTTTCTTGGACATGTTGTTTGCATACAACAGCACTATTTAGGAGCTCATTGTTCAAATCTCATTTTCAAGCCAATTCAATTCAAAAGACATTTTGCAACGTTTCTTCGAATTTGGCTTTTTAGTGTTTTCTAAATTAAGAATGAAAGAAATTTTTATTGTAAATTGTTTCTCTATAATAATTAAACGACTTGATTTATTCAATAATATTATAGAAGAGATGTAGAGAAGTTTCTCATTAACCCTTTACGCACCATGTTACATGCTTTCAACATTCTCCAAAACCGGCATTTTGGGAATGTGTATATTGTTTTTATTACTTTTTTTCTTACTTCAACCAAAAAAATAAATAAAATCAATGAGCGAAAAAAAATCAGCTGCACTAATAAACTTCATGACAGGGTTGATTTTGGATCGTTAGCCTTGATTCATCGTATGACTTTGATGGAATTATATTGAAGATGAATTATAAATTTTTCTAGATAAATCAGAAGAATTCAAAATTTCAGTTGCATCACAAAATAAATATTTTTTTTTGTATGATCAATTCGTTAGCCATTTGAGACTGGAACGCTTTCACTCAATCAAACATGATGTTTGTATTGCTGTTGTACCCTTGAAAACTCTTTTCTGAATTGTAATGAAACCATCATAATAAACCATTAAGAGAAAGTTAATACAAAAGTTTCAGACATGGAGAAAATATGTTTTTTACTGCGGTCACACCCGAAAATACTTGCTGACAGTATTTCCCAATAAAATATTTTATTCAACATTTCAGCAAACTTCCATATTTTATACCATAAAACTTTGTAAGATTATGGAAAAATAGAATTACCGGAGACCATAATAAACCATTTTGGTTTAATTATGAACATGATGTGAATTAAATTGCTGAATTCAAAATTATTTAATGAAATCTAATTTTAATACACGATCTAAAAATCATTTTGAGACTTTGTTCAAATACTAATTTTTAATAAAAGTGGAATATTTGAATTTTTTTTTAATCATCAAACTAGCAGAGTGCATGAGCTATTCAATTTCCCATCTTTGTAAGCGTAAATAATTTTTTTGTTATTTTAAAATTGCAACTCTTAAGCATGAAATAGTCTTATTTAACAAAAACTTAATATTTGTAACCATTTTGGTCCCTTTCATGTACTACATTATATTGTATGAACTAAAAAAACTTTCAACTTTCTAACCCTGGAAGTAAAATTAAATTTTTTTGTTTGTTTTTATTACCAATACAACTCTTCATTAAGCAAAAAGTAGTTTTATATAAGAAAACATGTACTATTATATATTCACTTGTCCAACCCTGGATTCGAAATAGTGTTTTTTTAATATTTGATACAAAATTTGTTCTTCCTAAATTATAAGACAGTTTTAGCTAGTAAAAAAAAACAACTTCAGTTTCTTTTTTGTTAAGTTAATGTATTGTATAAAAAAATTAAATTTCCGAGCCCTGCAAGAGAAATTTTAGTTTTTTCAAACTATTTTTACCAATGCAAATCTTCATGATGTATAAAGCAGGTTTATTTAAGAAAAACTTGAAATTTTTAAACATATTAGTTTAAAAATACCGAAGGTGCCAAAAAAAAAAGTTTCAATTTCCCATACCTGGAAGCGAAAAATTTTTTTGTTTTGTTTTTTACTAATGCATGACATGGTTTTATTTAAAAAAACTTAAAATTTTTAATAATTTTGGTCACTTTCATGTACAATAAAAAGTTACAGTTATTTAACCCTAGAAACGAAATTTTAATTTTTTTATTTCTCATACCGATTTCATTTTTCCTGAATTATAAATAGTTTTAGTTAGTAAAAAACGGCGTTAGTCTTCTTGCTTACATTTAGGTATAAAAAAATTTCAATTTCCCATCCCTGAAGGCAAAAATTAAATTTTTATTATTGTTCTTTTTTATCTATGCAAATCTTCATGACTTATAAGGCGGTTTTATTTAAGAAAAACCCTAAAAATTTCAAACATTTTAGTTATTACATATACCACAAAATACCAAATTTCCCATCCCTGGAAATTTTTTAAAAATTTGTTTAGCTTTCAATAGACAATTGAGACTTCCTAAAGCATAAAATAGGTTCAATTTACAAACAAACAAAAAAAATAATTGGTTTTTGCTGTTAATTTTGCGTCTAGAAATAAGTGTAAGCTTCCCAGCTCTGGAACCGTATTTCGGATATTGCTGAATTTCAATACCACTCTAACAAAACCTAAATATACCCTTTCCCTTTTTTGTGAAGGATATAAAAATAAACAAATTGTTTTAAGGATTTTGTATCGAACGTAAAACTAAACGGCAACACAGGGAATTAACAAAAGCGTGTTACCATCGGTTTGAAACAATTCTCGTAATCTTCTTCATAATAAAATTAGTATAAATAGAAGCTGTTATCAGATTAAACAAAATGGTAACAAATAAAAAATACTCATGAGCAGGGCAACCAAAAATATGCTTTAAAAAAAGGGTTTTAAGCGCATACAAAATGCTGTAAAAAACAGGAAAAATGATCTTAAAATGTAAAAAATATGCTCTGGAAAGTTGTGTTTTTCTTAAAAATATAAGATTTTATTTAAGAAATAATGAAAAAATAAAATAAAAAATAAACATGTTAGGGAATTCATTAAATAACTTGTTACTTTAGGAACATATTACATGTCTAAGACAACATACGCTAAATACATATGTACATACTAATTTATGTAATATAAAAAACGAATTAAAAACTACTTTGTAAGAAAATTTGTACAAGTATAAGTCTGTGAAATATATTAGCTTAATTCATATTAGAATCGCAATAAATTACGACGTGTTGGCTTAAATTCTCAAAAAGAAAGTTCTGTCTGTGTGAAAATCTTCTTTCTACATCCGCTGAATTCATTGGAGCATATTTAAAAGACAAAACTTCGCCCACATCATTTAAAAACTAAATCTGTTTTTGTTTTAGATTTACGTAAAGCTTCTTTGGCAATTTTAATCGATTGAGCATCATCTGTTAAACTATCTAAAACTTTCAAAATTTTTTCGTTATTGGTAGCATAATAATTTACAGCCTCAATCCATGTACCCCAACGGGTTGTTATTTGTTCAGGTGGGAGAGAAAGTTCCGGCGGCGGCTTACCGGATTTTCGAAGAACTTTTCTTTTAACGATTTAAAAAATTGTTGGTGTTTAAAACTTAAATATTAAATAACTAAGAAGTTAAGGCCCAACGTGTTTATATACATAAATAGAATAAGATAAACATTACACTAGTCTGCAAATTTCAATTCGCTTTGGTTATGTCAGTGGCGAATTCAGTTCGCCGTAGTTGATTAGATGAACACCACCTGGTTGTAAATTGTTCAAGTACACATTAAAAATAGTTGGAATGTAGTCATAAAAAAATTTTGTAAGGAATGCTCTTTTAAAAGCAAAATATGCTCTTAAAGTTGCTCTTAAAAGTAAAATATGCCAACATATGCCCTCAAGGGCAAAATATGCCAAAATTTGCTCTAAGAAATCGATACCAAAATTCCTAAAAATCTCTGAAACGGATAAATAACTACCTCATATGTTTGTAAGACATGCAGAAAAAAATATGATATATCATAAATTTGGTTGCCCTGCTCATGAGTATTGGTGATAAAAGTGCATCAGCTTTCGAAAACAGCTGTTCTGGTCTTTTGTGCACGTTAAATAGTGTTTTGAAACACTTAGCACATCTTTCTAAATTGAAAACAATTTCCTAACGATTGGTCTATTAAAATTGAAATTGAAATAGTTATTTCTTAAAATATCTGCGAAATTTTATTCTGATAAGTTAGTGCTTTTGATTATTGGACTCGAAAACTACTTTAATCGCCGGAAGCAGTTCGAAAATCAAACTCTCATCTGGTACGAAGATTTTGGGCTTAAAATTTGCGGGATATATCTGGGATGGCCTTTTGGATCAATCAATCGGTTTCTTTATTTTTTTAATTAATTTAATAATAAGATGACGTGCTATTTGGGCCATGACTTGATTAATAACGCCCTTTATCGACATATTTTCTTTTTACAGTAGGAATAATTAATATTTAATTAAATATCATAAAAATTTTATCATATTTGTAAGAGCTCGTTGCACTCATCTGAGTAGTCATGGCATCGAATTTTCAGCAGTTACGCGTTAAATTCTAGCACAGTTCTATTCATAGTGTGTACATACGCACCAACGTATTCATAAATCAAATAGTTCGTGTGAAATCCTTTAAATAGCTACAACTCGATTTCTAAACGGCTATTAAATAGTAGAGGCAACATGTTCGTGCAGTTACTGGAAATTAAGACACTTTCTTTATTTTACTTTTTTCTGAATTAATAAATTAATGATAAAATAAAATAAAATAGTAAATATATTTTAATCGTTACATATTGTGGCCTTCTGGGTGACCAAAATAATTCTTTTGCTGGATGCTTGAAAGAAAACTTAGAAGAAAATAACAATAAAAATTCATCAAAACGCATTCGCTTTTCGACACAAACCGAAAGCAAAACGTTGCCTATTAAAACAATTTGACTGGGTGTTCACTTAAATAAAAGAATGCATTTGACAATTCTGGCTTTTGCACACTGTTTGTTACCACTTTTCGCAATTCAACTTGGATTTCTCAGGCTCTCAGCCTTAATAAATTTCATGTGAAATAAAACTCAGATTACAGAAACAAAATATGAGCATTCAGACTTTTACAACAGTATGATGCCTGGCATTTGACAATACAATATGACTCGTAATTTATTCAGTTTAATGGCTTTTTATGATCTGCAAAACTTGCGCAAAATATTTTCATGGTAATTTTAAATCAAGCTTTTCAAAATAAGTTTTATTGGTTGAATATAACAAAAATGTGTGCAGAAATCCTATGCCGCGATATTTTGTATTGTCAATAACTTTTTTATGCAAATTTAGTTGATTAAGTTGCACACATTTTGTTATCCAGCAAGAAAAAAATCAAAATGTAAATTATTTTTTCCAATATTTTTATGCAAAAAAGTGATATTGTCAATTGTTGCTGTTGTTGATTTAAAAATTTTAATAAATATTTAAATAGAATTTGTGAGCAAATCATGTTTATGGACAACAAACTGAATTAATTTCATTCAGCACTACGTGCATTTAATTTTGGCCCCATAATAACTTTGAATTATAAAATTATATTCGTACATAATTAATAAATCAAGGGATGGAAAATAAAAAATATAATTTTTAATATTTGGATTTTATTGAAGTAATAAACTCGAGAATAAGTTCTTTGTACTCAAAAAAAATAACATCAACTTTTTATTGGCGGTGTTCCGCTACTCTTGCGTGCAACCGCTTCAGGTCATAATATAATATACAGAACATAACAATACAGAAAATATAACAATAACAATTCAGCAAAACTTATTTGAGTTTTGGGTAATTATTTTTGTTAATTATTTCATTTTGTGTTGTCCTTAAGAGACTGCAAAGAAGAGTAGCAAAACGTTAACATTTGGGGGATTCACACTGTAGTCATAAAGTCATAAGTCATATCATAATAGCACGCAAAATATGACTAGTGTGAACAACCCGTCATAACTTGGTCTGCTAAATAAATTTGTAAAAATAAACTCTAACAGCTGCTGACTTGTTATGAGCTGAATAATTTTTTTTGCGGCGGCATATGGAAAAACGTTCAGTGGCTGCCAGCTACGTAAGTAGAGAAAAATTTTTCAATTGCATATATTTAGTTTTCTCGATTTAGTGCTCTTTTAATATTTTTTAGTTATAAAAATGTGTTTCAATGTTCAGATATAGAGGTATGAATAATTATTTAGCCGGTTTTTTAGTCGTGAGTCATATATAAATAACGGCGGCAGACATATACTGTCGCCGTCTCGCCTAAAGATTTTCAGCCGTTCGACTCAGATCTCTAGAGCTATTTTATGACAAAACAAAAACAAACCTGAAAGAGTACTATTATTTTAGGACTTTTTTATATGCAGCACAACAACAACTTTTTTAAATTGGTTTAAAATATTATGATTTTATGACAATATGACTAAATAGCACGTGAAATTGTGAATACCCCAATTAAAAAGTTTACAACGTCTTTTTACAATATAAAAACTGATTTCATTATTTTCATGTTTAATATAGTGGCCCATATAATCTCGAGTTCAAAGCTTATCATTCCGTTTGATTTTCTCACTATCGATGTGCGAGCTCATAAGGTACATGTATATCGCCATCTAAAATGGAGAGTGACTGATTGGAAATTTTCAAGTCTAGATTAAGATCAAACGGTTTTATTTTAATCTGGACTTGAAAATTTTGCTTCAATGTTCAAGGTAGTTTCTATTTGAAAACGTTTCTTCTTTCTTCTGCAAACTTTTAAAAAATTATTGTACGTTATTTTGCATTTTAGGTAACGATATAGATATATAATGGATCCTTTTCAATAAAGAAGTCGATTAAGCGATATCCTTCTGTTTGTACGTGAAATTGGTTTTCCGAAGCTGCTTAAAAACATTTTAAGTGTTATTAAAAATCGAACAAAATCCAAAATTCGGTCCAAGGTTGGGCAACTGAAATTTGTTTGGTACATAAAAGTAACCAAATTAGGCTCTAATTTTGTGAATCTCTTTGCGTTAGTGAAATTTATAAACACACAAAAAGAAAGTTTCCAGCAATTTTACTCTTTTACTCTATTTCATTTTATTGTTCAGACACAAATCAAATGAAGCATTTCGAAAGGCAAAGCAACGCATGAATGTCTGTACGTTTGTTTGGTGAATAAATTGTGAACAAAAAACAAATTTCGAAATTTTTTAAAAATTAATTTTTATTTCCTATAAAATTCTTCAAAGCAAAGTGATTTAAATTTTTTTCTTTTTCTTTATAAATCAAATATATTTGATACTATTGATATATATTTATTGCCACATTCATAAAGATCGATCCAAAGCTGGGAATTTATAATTTTTCTTGGGAATCCAATTAAAATTCATTTATATTAAACAATTTTTTTTAAATAAACATTTTACATATTTTAAAAACAAATTCAAATTCATAGAAAATTTAAAATTCTATTCCAACACAAGGTTTTAGAGGTTGAAAATTCAACCTAATTTTTGGTATATAAAAATAACCACCGCAAACTAACTTTGATTTTTTTACCTATTTTTTACTTCAGAAAGTATTAAATTTTTATTAAAAAATCAATCAAAATCAAGAAGGCGATTATAGAGAATTTAAACTTGTTTGGTTAATAAAAGTAAAAGACGGACGGCGAACAATTTTTTTTAATAAAAATTATTGTTTTCCCTGAATCCTTCAGGGATATATAAAATTGTGTAGTTATATATATTTTTATTATAAATATATTTTTATCATAAATATATTTTTTTAATTCAATAACAACAAACAAAAGTTGTTATTTTCTTTCTCCACAACGTCTACGAGTTACACATGTGATCCTTTTGACCAGTCCACTTTTTTTACTACCTTCACCAACGAATCTTGAATAATGTTTGGTCGGCTTAACATAGTTCCCAAACAGTTTTGAATTGCACTAAACAGGCAATATTAAAGCGTTTTCCGGACATGTAACGATTCATAATGACATGTCAATACAATTTGATAGCATCGGCTGTCAAATCATAGTTGACAATATCAATGGTCCTCATGCAGCTAAAAAACCACCCGATGTAAGTGCAGGTAGCATAAATACAAGTAAAAACAAGCTGATATGAATAGTTTATATTAAAAAGTGAATGTAAATTCAGGATAATAATACGATTTTTAGTTTTAGTATGGCTGCAGTAAAACTTCAAAAGTCTAAGAAGGCAGAAGGGCATTTGGGTTTGAATCCAGCTGCAACTAAACTGACAATAAAAAAAGCAAATAAGAAATCCAAAGCCAACATCCACATGAAATTTTTACATATCAAGTTGTATAGATCCTTATATCGACTGATATAAAAAATTCATACATTTCTCTAAATTTTATGTAATTTTTTAAAATACGCAAGCTCTTGAAGAATCACCCACTCAATATATAAATCGTACAGTACAAGTTAGTACCATTTGAATCCCATTGTTGCTGTTTGATTTCATTTAATGTTCATTCTCGTATAATCGACATCATTTTGAAATTTGCCACAATCGTTTCTGAAAAAGTCTATTCGTTTCGTTGAATTTTAATGAGCAAAAAAACTAACTGGCATCTGGGAATGTCAGATATTTCGTGATTTGCATTGACAGCACGAAAGAAAAAACTCAAGTGTTATTAACGAGCGAAATGTCAATAAACTGTCAACATATTGATTTCATTTAAACTGCCCTGATACGACGTTGGGATTGCCATTAGCCAGGTATGAAAAACGGTTTTGACAGACTTCATAAAATTGGACACACTTAAGAGGATCTTAAATATAAAATACAATACGATACACAGACTGAATAATCAATTATGTTTCAACCTTCATTCACATTCGCGACAACATGAAGATGTCATCTCAACATGTTATTTTCTTTTATTGTTATTGTTTTTGAAACAGGTTGCATGACAAGAAGCCACTAATAATTCCTCACAAATTTTGAATGTGTCTTTCAACAGAAAAACATGAGTGTATACGAGTAAATAAATAAAAAAACATATTTGGGGGATTCACACTGTAGTCATAGAGTCATAAGTCATAAAATAATAGCACTAAAAATATGACTAGTGTAAATAACCCGTCATAACTTGGTCTGCTAAATAAAGTTGTATATATAAACTCTAACAGCTGCTGCCTTGTTATGAGCCGAATAAATTTTTTTTGCGGCGGCATACGGAAACACGTTCAGTGGCTGCCAGCTACGTAATTTAAACGAGAAACATTTTTCAATTGTACATATTTAGTTTTTGCGTTTTAGTGCTCCTTTAATATATTTTATGTTATAAAAATGTGATTTAATATACAGATATAGATATGAATAATTTTTTTATCCGCTTTTTAGTCGTGAAACTACCGCCGTCTCGCTTAAAGATTTTCAAAGTTCGACTCAGATCTCTAGAGCTATTTTATGACAACACAAAAACAAACCTGAAAGAGTGCTATTATTTTATGACTTTTTCATATGCAGCACAACAACAACTTGTTTAAACTGGTCTAAAATTTTATGATTTTGTGACAATATGACTAAATAGCACGAAGTGTGAATACCCCAATTGTTATAATTTTAAAGTCATAAATGAAGTAGACTTTAAGAGTCTCAAAGTTGATTTTTACTTCTGATCTGAATATCACCGGTCCGGTATTCGCTACCAGCGACATTTACAAGTCTATATAGCGATAGTTTAAATTCCTTTTTATAGATTTCTATATACAATTCAGTTTTTTATGATCATATATTGCGGTTCTCTAAAAGTGCTGTTTTACTTTTTAAAATAAGAACACTCTTATTTTTCAATAGTGGTATTATTTTTATTGGGATAAAACACCCGTCAAATGGTCCCCTGGCTCTGATGTCTGCTCATCAGTACCTTCTTGAATTCATATAACTTTTTCACAGGCTGTAGCCCCAATGGTTTTTTAGAATATATTCTGAGAAAAATTTTAAAGTCTAGATAAAAATTAAACTGTTTGATTTCAATTTAGATTTGAAAATTCTGTTTCACTAGCCCAAGTTGTTTCCATGTTACAACGTTTTCGATTTTTCTGCAAACTTTTGAAATATGATGGTACTTTATTTTGTATTTTAGGCGACGATGTGTAAAACTTTCAGTGCAAAACTATTGTGGAACAACGTTACGCACTACACCTTTTTAATATGAAGTTGAGAAAATACAAGTTTGTATTGATAAAAACGAGTTGATGTTGAGAAAGTGCGAAACAATAATACGAAATCGAAATTAATGTTGAAAAGGATCCATTTGAAATAGTAAATCTAAAACTATATTGAGAAAAAAAGATTTATATTCAAAAACCCAAAATAATATTGAGAAAATGACATTTGAAATTGTGAAAATTCAAATTAATAGTCGGTAAACAAAAATTTTAATTGAGAGAGAAAATATTTACATGGAAAACAGACACAAAATTTAAAATTGAAATAATTTAATTCAAATTGGAAAACAATCAATTTGAATCGACGAAAACAACTTTAATGTATGCTGCAGAAGCAAAACGAAACAAAAAGCTTTAAACTCGAAAACATACCTGCATACTTTTCTAAATGCAGCACAACAACAATTTTTTAAACCAGTCTAAAATTTTATGACTCTATGACAATATGATTGAATAGCACGAAGTGTGAATCCCCCAATTGAATCTGTTAAGCCGTTATAATTCAGCTTTTCATTTTTTATTCATAAAATTTTTGTCACGGAATGTGACTCAAAATTAAGCCACTTATTAATAAATACACTTAAAATAGCCTACAGACAGAATGATATCATGAAAAAAGATATTGATAGAGATGCAAAAGTTTAAAGATAAGAAAGTTTTATAAGAAGCATGTGCGATAGTTTTTGTTTAGTCAGATTGCTGGCACGAGATACAAACACCTGTTCTTTTTCGTTAGAAACTTAAGCAAATCAAAAATATGTACGAGTATGTATATGATCGTGTACACAACATGCAAACACAAAAAAAAATCATGTCCAACCAGTTGAATGCCGTGCGTCATGTTAAGATATATAAAAAGATTTATTGCTGCTACAGTTTGTACTTGTCATGTCGCATGTTACTTTTATTTTAAAAAATTGTTTTTGATTGACAGATATTATGGCACCGAGTTTCTAAATAGTTGGATTGTTTGGAAACGATTCTTGACTTTGAATTCAAAATACTGCACTCCTAACTACAATAAGTTGCCATATTATTAGGGACAGTATTGTATCGTTTTATTAATATTAAATTTAAATAGAGCCTCCATACAATGTGTTGGGTAAAACTTGCCGTGCATATAAGGTGTCCCACACACAGTTGCCACTGTGGTACAATTGAAGCAAAAATTGTTGTTTTTTTACGTTTGGTTCGCTGGTTCATTTTTTTTTCTTTTATGAAAAGTTAACGATTATAATATAGATAAATTTTGAAAGTTTTATCATGCCTGTAAAAATATATTTACGAAAATTATTACTCTTCACATAAAGTAAAAGATTTGATTCGTTTACAACACTTGATAGTAGTCGATTATTACCTACCCACAGTAGTAAATCAAAAAGCTATATTGGCAACACTGATCGATTGTTACTTTTGTTTACAAGTCAGAAATTGACAATTTGACTTCAGTGTAAAAAGTATTGTATTATGCTGGTATGCAAATAAAATTGAAAAAATTGGTTCTCTTTTTTTATTTTGGTTCCTTTTTTATGGATTTTGGTCCTGAAGAAAAATTTAGAGTGGCAACCGTGGTCCCACAAGTCTTTATTTTAGTTGTGTGTTTGGGCAACCTTTCAAAAACATGGTGAGCCCTACGGAGTCTTCCTATACAGCATAACAGCTTCATGGACTATCATATTGCAAAAATGTTTTCATCATTTAAATAAAATCATCTGAAACCATATTCGCGCATAAAAACCCGAATACGAATATTATTATAAAGTGTCAAGGCATTTAACTGGGGCACATCTGCTAAATGAAAATTTAAAAAAAAATTATAATAATGAAAACTATTGACCCTGAAGATCATCCCTGTTCCTTTGCGCTAATTTTAACCGCAAGGCTATCGTAACCAGTGCCTTGTTTCTGTAACTGATGTGAGAAGTTCTCGCATCGAAAAACTAAATAATTATGGTTGTTATGCTTTTTATTGTAGCGTTATCCATAGAATAACATAATTATTATTATAAAAAACCAACAACATTTTAAATGAATTAAGAAATATGTTCTAATTCATCCTGTTTTTCACAGAGTGACGAAAATTTTTTCGATGCGAGAAATTCTCTGCAGTTACAGAAACGAGGAATTGGGGGCAAATTACAGCACCCGTTATCGAACGAAACTACGAAATATTTCAATAGAGTTTATATGGAAATATTTTTGAATTTCGAATCGTATCGAATGCCGTAATTTTCCCCCTGGTTTTTCTGTTATTCTATATTTTTGAGCTGTTCGAGCTAAAGCACTATTATTTTAACTTTCAAATCAACCGTTTCGGTGACTATACTGATCACCAGGGCAACCAAATTTATGTTATATCATATTTTTTTCTGCATGTCTTACAGACATATGAGGTAGTTATTTATCCGTTTCAGATATTTTTAGGAATTTTGGCATCGATTTTTTAGAGCATATTTTTGCATATTTTGCCCTTAAGGGCATATGTTGGCATATTTTACTTTTAAAAGCAACTTTAAGAGCAAAAATTTGCTTTTAAAAGCAACTTTAAGAGCATATTTTGCTTTTAAAAGAGCATTTCTTCCAAAATTATTATGCTACCAATAACGAGAAAGTTTTAGATAGTTCAACAGATTATGCTCAATCGATTAAAATTGCCAAAGAAGCTTTACGTAAATCTAAAACAAAAACAGATTTAGTTTTTATTGCATCGAATTATGGATTTATTGCCAACAATATCAAAAAATTTCAAACTGCTGGTATTTCCCTAACAGAGCAAATAAAAATACTGAACGACACCGTTAAAAAGATCGACAATGTGCCTGACTCCGATTCTATGCATATTGTTCAAAATAAGTTAAAACGAGTTATGGATAAAAACAAAGGCCTTGAAACAATAAAAAATATTTGTAGTCAGCTGAATGGTTCTAAGGCAAGCCCAACTTCAGAATATGATGTGGGCGAAGTTTTGTCTTTTAAATATCCTCCAATGAATTCAGCGGATGTAGAAAGAAGTTTTTCTTTTTATAAAAGTATTTTTAGAAGCAACAGACAAAACTTTCCTTTTGAGAATTTAAGTCAACACGTCGTAATTTATTGCAATTCCAATATGAATTAAGCTAATATATTTCACAGACTTATACTTGTACAAATTTGCTTACAAAGTAGTTTTTAATTCGTATTTTATATTACATAAATTAGTATGTACATATGTATTTAGCATGTGTTGTATTAGATATATAATATGTTTATGTTTATTTTTTATTTTATTTTTTCATTATTTTTTAAATAAAATCTTATATTTTTAAGAAAAACAAAACTTTTTAGAGCATTTTTTTACATTTTAAGAGCATTTTTCCTATTTTTTATGCGCTTAAAACCCTTTTTTTAAAGCATATTTTTGGTTGCCCTGCTGATCACTAACTGATCAGATATACAATTTCGGAGTTTTAAAATTACATAAATTTCAAACATTTTTTCGTTCTTATTATCTCACGAACGAGTGAATGGACTTTGTATCAGATAACATGATCGGCCCGGACAGCTTTGCGTAGCTCCTGCTATAATACGTTTCGGATGCTTCCAAATGTACAATGCAGCCACAACGGCAGCCAAGTCCGATTTCTTGCCTTATGTACATCGGTGCGATTTAGTTTATTGAATACAGAACCGCTGGTCTCACATATGCAGTCAAAGATGTCGCTAATAGTTTTACCGCATTTTTCACTCTGAACCGAAGGGCCCTAAAAGGAAAAGAGAAACGATGTCAAGACTTTATTTTCTACAATGTTTCAAACATGCAGAAACCTGCAAAAACAGGCAATTAATAACAAAAAACTGTATAAGCCGTTTAACTCCACGCTACGATAATCTTACATTTTAAAAAATCGGGAGTTGTTGGTTTTATCCTGTTTTGAAAAATCGAGTTCTCGTCAGATCTCGAAGTTTCGAGGTCATGTGAAGCTTCCCTGAATAATTCTGAAAACCCGTCACTATGTGTGTCTGTTTGTGTGTGTGTGTATGTGTATATTCGTATGTGTTTGTGTTTGTGTGTGCATGTAAGTATGTGACCCGCTTATAACTTTTGAACCAATTTCAACCAAACTGATGGCGTTCTAAATTGTTCTACTGAACTGAATTTGAATCGATTCAAACCGGTAGATTTCATGAAATTTAAAAAAAATCTTAGAATAAACTTTTTAAAGTGGATTTTTTTAAAATAACTTTTAAAAGGCGTTACCAATCGATTCCAGAAACTAATCAGCTCTCAAGTATAAAAAACCACTTAAGCCACTGCCAATCGGGTCAAAACCGGTTAATCCGTTCGTGAGATATGATGAACAAAAAAATTCGAAAAAACTAATTTTTATTAAAAAACTCCGAAATTAGATATCTGATTAGCTAATGGTCTCGAAAACTACATCAATAACCATTTATCACTTGAGAATCGGTTGATTTCAAAATGAAAATAATAGTGTTTTAGCACGATGAGCTGGAAGGCACAAAAACCAAGGGGACGAATTTCGGCACTCGATATCGATCGAAATTCGTGTTTAAATTGTATTGGAATTTAGATCGATATCGAATGCGGTAATTTGGGCCAGGTTGTGTTATCTTTGCGGTTAAAATTATCTGGAAGTCCATATTTATTTTATTTAAATTCAATTGACTAAAACGAATTTTAATAGAACAAATTTAAAGAAAACTCATCCGAATCCACGCCCGTCATACTTTTCACTCTAGACATGCGCGACAGGCGCGATGTTCTGGATACTGCATCCACCTCCTGAGACTTTCTTCCGTCTTCTGGCGCGGCTATAATACTTTTGCGTATTTCCTCTAGAACCGGTTCCAATTTAATGTCCGCCACATTATTGGCCGCAGACGATAGCACGTCGCTAGTAGAAGCTTCTTCGCCCATATCTTGTGGTTCTTCTTCGGCTTGTATGACCTCCAAGTCCTCATGCGAGGAGGACACAATAAGTGTGGAGCCTATCTCTGCATCGATTATAGAGCCACATTCACTGGCTCTTTCCTTGGGTATAATCGGTTTGTATTTCTCCACGGTGCGTTGTTCGGCTTTGATAACATCAGGCGTGGTTACCTTTAGAGCCTGACGTTTAAAGATGTCCATAAGAGAAGAAGCGCTGCGTGGCATTAAGCCCATTTTTCCGGGACGATAGAGGGAGGAATGGGAACGCGATATGGTCTGCATAGACGGTGTGGTGGGCAAACGTTCGGAATGGCTGCTTATCAGTTGCATGAGTTCGCTTAGTAAATTGTTGCGCTTCAACTGCTTCAAGGCCGTTGCATCTGCGTCGGCTGTTTCTGCAGATGCTGGTGATTTCGGCTCTTCAAACGCATCAATGGCTATTTCAATGTTAAGCCTGATTTGTTGTATCAGTTTCTTTAGACCGTTTATTTCAATTTCTTGTTGTTCGTGCAAAGCAATCAATTGATTCTTTTCGACTTTCAAGCCTTCAATACGCTGGCCCAGCACTCTGAGCTTTTTGCACATGTCGTTGAAAGTGAAATGATCACAAACATCGCGTTTCACAATGTTTTCATACTGGGCTCGATACCCGGCCGCCTCGGTGTATTTGGCCTTTAGGCGTTCATAGTTGTCGGTGAGCTTTTCAATTATATTTATTTTGTTTTGGCTGCTTTTTATGAGCTGATTTTTAAGCTGGTCCAGGGTATTGAACTGCTCGGCCATTAGTTTGTTTTTCTGCAGGTGACCATTGAATTCCTGCTGCATTTTGATTTGCGACAATACCAGCATATCGATTTCCTTTTGCAAGGCGATGTTTTCTCTAATCAAACGTCTTGTGTAGCCGGCGTTGCGTATCTCACTGGAACGGGTGAAGTCTTCAGAGACTTGCAAAAGTTTTGCCTCGACTTCCTTTTTCAATGCATCCTTTTCCACCACCGCTTTTTGTTCCATATTATAAATGGCTTCCTGATGGGCTCGATCCTTTTCTTTCAGCTCCAATTCCTGGTCATCAAATTTGGCCAACAAAACATCACGTTGTATGCGAAACTCATCCAGTGAATTCAATTTGCCATTCAGCAGTTTTATTTCGGAGGTCAGTTGATCGTGCATGGACTTGTATTTGGCCTCCAGATCCTTGATATGCTCCTCAGCCTGCAGCTTCTCTTGATTGCGTACTTTGGTGATTTCCTCCAAACGTTCCTCCAGCTCTTTGATGGTGTCATTGCGTTCGTTTAGTGTCTTCTCCAGATGGGCCGCCACATCTGTGCGATTTTCTTGCAGATTTATCAAGTTCTCATTCAATGTGGTTTTCGCATCATCCAAAGTGGCCACAAGGCTTCTCAAGCGTGCCAATTTACGATTCAAGTCGGCGATGGTGAGCTCATAGAAAGTCTTGTCCACTTGTGTTAATTTATTGGGGTCACTTTTCTTGCCCTTTTTGCCTTTCTTACCCTTTTTTTCCTTGGCCGGTTTGTTTGGCGCACTCATTCTTTAACACTAAAACTAATTTTCGTTTGCCAGTCAATGAAAAGTCGTCGTTTAATTTCAATTGAATTATTTTATATTCCAAATTTATTGATTAAATAAATTCATTTTTCTTTCCCCAGTTGTCATTAACAACAGGTTTGTTTTGTCTTCCTGCTGTTGCCACCATTTTTACATTTTTAATTTGTTAAGGGTTTTGGCTAAAAGCTTTCTCATAAAAAGCTTTTTTACGTTACTCCAACGTGCAAATATGCATTTTCATTATTTCACCTTTTATTTTAAGTTAAATCAACTTTTGTTCCCCTAATTTTTGTACAAGAAAATCATCACAGCGATTTCTTACAAGTATTATACCTCTCCCCCTCTCTCCCCCCTCTCCCACCGCTCTCTCCCACTCGCTCACTCCCTGCAGCGTTTTATTTTCCACATAAATTAATTATTTTTGTGTGGAATTTCACCGTTAGAAAAGCAAACAAAATATGAAATTAAAAACTTCTAGTCTTTTCCCTCCTCCGTTTATTTTTCTATGCAGTCAAATCTGAGTGTATTGTTTTCACCACAGTTTCAAGCGAATCTTATGAGAAACGTTAGTTTTTTGTAAAGCAGTGAAGAGTTAGAGAGTTGTGAAAAGGGGAGAGACTTAACGTTAATAGAAACAAACAATTTTGTTAGCCGAATAATTAATTTCATTGATCGATAAAAATCGAACTTTAAGTCCTACAGATAATATTAAAAGTTTGATATTTAATTTTTTTAACAAACAGACTTCAAGCTTTAAAGCTTAGAGGTAAAGCAGTTTTTGTATTTTGGGAAACAAATGTTAATAATACCTCAATTTTAGGAAAAAAATTATTCAGCACGATTATAATAAAAAAGCTTTTATTTCCCAGTATTTATAAAGAAAGCTGTAAAGCTTAGACTGTTTGCTAATTTAGGAAAAAGGCCGAAGTTTTGAAAGATTAAAATAAAACTGAAGAGACAAAAACAATTTTTCGAATTTCTTTTCAAGTTGTGTAAAAAGCTTATATTTCTCAATATTTATACAGAAGGCTTTAGAGCTTTAATTATTTGCTAATTGGGGAAAGAGGCTTAAATTTTTAAAGATTAAAAAAAACTGAGGAGATAAAAACATCTTTTTTATTTATACAGACAGCCTTAGAGCATAAATTATTTGCTAATTTGGGAAAAAGCTTGAGTTTTTAGAGATTAAAATAAAACCGAGGAGATAAAGACTTGTTTTCGAAATTATTTTCAAGTTGTGTAAAAAAGCTTTTAATCCCAATATTTATAAAGAAAGCTTTTCGGCTTTGATTATTTGCTAAATTGGGAAAAAAGCTTACCGCTTTCGAAGAGCTGATTGGTGAAGCCGCTTTTTAAAACATTTTTCTTTGTTTTTAGGATTACTGCAATATCTTGAAATCCAGCGGTTATAATCGCTTCAAATTCACAACCACCAGTTGGTTTCGATTCGGTTCAGCCGTTCAAAAGTTATAAGCGGGTCACATACTTACACAGACTCACACACAAAGAGACATAGTCAACAGTTGTCACAATTAGAAGCTTCCGAGGACCTCAAAACGTGGAGATCTGATGAGAACTCAATTTTTTCGAAGCGCGGTATAATTCCCGATTTTTGAAAATTTTCAACTTTCCCAGCAGAAAGTCAAAAAGAACTTCATGAGTCTATGCATGTACATGAATGAAACGTTTTCTAAAATTTGGAAGCAGCTTTTTTTTAAACTTTTTTCTTTACCGACTATTAATTTGAATTTTTTCGTTTTTATCAATACAAACTTGTATTTTCTCAACTTCATATTAAAAAGGTGTAGTGCGTAACGTTGTTCCACAATAGTTTTGCACTGCAAGTTTTACACATCGTCGCCTAAAATACAAAATAAAGTACCATCATGTTTCAATACAAAATAAAGTACCATCATATTCAGATCAGAAGTAAAAATCAACTTTGAGACTCTTAAAGTCTACTTAATTTATGACTATGATTACAAAACTGTTATCTTTAAAATTATAACAATTGGGGTATTCACACTTCGTGCTATTTAGTCATATTGTCACAAAATCATACAATTTTAGACCAGTTTAAAAAAGTTGTTGTTGTGTCTGCATATAAAAAAGTCATAAAATAATAGCACTCTTTCAGGTTTGGTTTTGTGTTGTCATAAAATAGCTCTAGAGATCTGAGTCGAACGGCCGAAAATCTTTAGGCGAGACGGCAGTAGTATATGTTTGCCGCCGTTACTTATATATGACTCACGACTAAGAAACCGGCTAAATAATTATTCATACCTCTATATCTGAACATTGAAACACATTTTTATTGCATAGAAAATATTAAAAGAGCACTAAATCGATAAAACTAAATATATGCAACTGAAAAATTTTTCTCTACTTACGTAGCTGGCAGCCACTGATCGTTTTTCCGTATGCCGCCACAAAAAAAAATTATTCAGCTCATAACAAGTCAGCAGCTGTTAGAGTTTATATTTACAAATTTATTTAGCAGACCAAGTTATGACGGGTTGTTTACACTAGTCATATTTTGAGTGCTATTATTTTATAACTTAGGACTCTATGACTGCAGTGTGAATCCCCCAAATATTTTTATAAAAACAACATAAGCTTATAATGAGTTTTGATAAAAACCACTAACCTTTTGCAATAACTCCTTCCAAACACCGCGTGTTTCCTACGGATTTTCAGTTTTCAATTAACATATTTTTTTATTAAAACACATTTTTAACAGTACAGAAATGAATTATATCTAACAGTTTTTTGGGGATGAAATACATAAATTGGGGATAAGATATTAAATAAAACCTGAAGGTTTTTTGTGAATTTGTATCTTATTCGCAAATACTCTTTTTTCTCAATTTGACTACAATCATATACGATTACGAAATCCTGGATTTGTTCTGTGCGTGCGATAATAAGAACTTGATTTTTAGGCACCATTTTGTTCCTGTTGTTGGCCATCCTCCACCTTTTTGAAAACTTTAATAACTTCAAATACATTATCACTCAGTTGGTCTGCAGGCAGTTGCTTTTACCATTTTAAATTTAATTTTTTTTTTTATTTCCCAACTTTCCGCCTGAGTGCATTGTAGAATAATGACACATCATGCAATCTATTTAGTATACAATTTGAAATTTTTACGATTTCTTACAAGGAAATCGTTTCTTTTTTGTTCTTCTTCCTCATTTCGCAGTCTCTTGATTCATGTTGCTTGCAAAGAATTATATATCTAAGAAAACGTTTTTATAGCAGAGAAATCAACGGCAATAAAAATTGCAAACTGTGGAGAATAAAAAAAGCGCAACGCAAAAATCACATATAAAATTTTTTATTATTATTTTAATTGGGAATGCGTCTAGAAACACACCCAATTGGTTATAAAATAAAAATTGGATGGAACAAGTAACAACTATTTGAGCAAAATTTTATGACATATAAACTAAATAGCGAATGGTCAACTAGACAGACACCTCTTCTGCGTGTATGTATTTTATGTCCAGCTTTTTGATTTATGAAAAACTTGTATACAATTAACAAAAAAAAAATAAACATGCTTCAATGGCAAGAACTTACCTTTCGTAACTTGAATTTTACAATAGAGCATTTAAAAAGACACAATAATTTCATATAAATCATAATAAGTCTCCTCAATATGTTTAAAATATCTTACGCAGGGAATAAAGAAATCACATGTACATATAGTCATACATGTATTTGTTGTTGTAATAATAATTATAATGATCATAATATAGCAGTCGCAAATTAAGATCCATATCAAAATGAGCATAATGAACACGAAAATATAATTGGGGCGTTCAAATTGTAGTCATAAAGTCGTAAAATGATGGTATGAAAATATGTGAGTGGTATGAATAACCTGTCATAATTTAGGCCCTAATTATGTAAAGCACTTGGCGTTAGTGGAAAACAAGATTTCAAATATTTATACTCTTCCTTTCTTTCGACTTTTCTGTTGTTTTATTTTTCATATAAATTTAAAACAATTTCGGCGCGTTTGTTCGGTGAAACATGTGTAGATTGAAATTTGTTTTTATTTTCCCTCAAATTTCATTAACGCAAAGTTATTTGCTATAATTAGGACTTTAATATGCTATTTCACAATTCAGTTAAAGAAAAAAGAAATTAATAATTTTGTGACATCTTCTAAAAATTCTATATCTGTTTGAAACTACAAAACTTGTCTTTTGCCGCTCAAAACTGTCGAAATAATGATCTGAGCTGAATAATTTTTTTTGGCGGCGACAACTGGAAAACATTCAGTGCCTGTTAGTTCCTTAAGTTTAAGAGGCAACAAATTCCACTTGTATATTTTTAGACTTTTAAATTCTCATATATTTTTTTACTTATTATTTCGGGTATTTACACTTCGAGCATTTAGTCATATTGTCATAAAGTCATAAAATTTTAGACCAGTTTAAAAAAGTTGTTATTGTGCTGCATATAAAAAAATTATAAAATGATAGCACTCTTTCAGGAATGTTTCTGAAGCTGAAAATCTTTAGGCGAGACGGCGATAATTTTTGTTTGCCGCCGTTACTTATTTATGACTCACGACTAAAAAAACGGCTAAAGAATTATTCATACCTCTATGTCTGAACATTAAAACACTTTCTTATAACATAAAAATATGAAAAGAGCAATAAATCGCAAAAACTAAATATATACAAGCGAAAAATTTTTCTCGTTTAACCTACTTAGCTGGCAGCCACTAAACGTTTTTCCGTATGCCGCCGCAAAATAAATGTATTGAGCCCACAATAAGACGGCAGCTGGCATAGTTTATATATATAAAATTTATTTAGCACACCAAATTATTTTATGACTTATGACTTTATGACTACATTGTGAATCCCCTAATTGTGTTGAAACAAATATGAATTAATGTATGGATGTACTATTTGGAATAGTTTTCAAATATTTTTTTTATGTATAAATAACGACAGCTTACATATACATCGCCGCACAGTGGACCATTTTGCGAGAAATGGCAAATTTCGGACCTTTAAAACAAATTTAAAGAAAAATAAATTATTTTAGAAAGTTATAGACATATTTTTTGCTACTTGTATAGCTAACAAGTTGCGCAATTATTTTGTTTAGAAATCTTTTAAAACGAAGAAGTTATAAATGTTCAAAATTAAAAACTTGTTAAGAATTTTTTTATTTAGCAAAATAATGAAAATGTCCAGTTTTAATCACCCTGTTCACTGTGATATAGTTAAAATAAAGTTTAGATTTTTTGGTTCCCAAGGTATACAAGTGTCTACTTTCGAATGAACTATTATATTTTACAATTAGTTAAAGTTAAAAACATGAGTTTTGGCCGCTTTTTCTCGAAATAGTCCACTGTGCGCCGTCTCAACTACAGAGCTTGATCTCCTCGGCTCAGATGTCTACCCCTATTTTATGGGAAAATATTATATATGTGACGTTGACCATTGTAACAATATGTCCAAATAGGATACTGTGTGAATACGCCTTATGTACGCATATGTAATGCGGGCCTTTTATGTATGAGTGTCAATATGTACTATGAATATATAAAATTGTGCTTTTAATGCGATTCAATTCGTATTAAATTTTTGATTTTAGAAATATATAAATAAATATATATTTTTAACTGCAGACAGAGTGTGCTGGTTTACATATGTGTACCCTACACATGTGGTTGATTGACACTATATACAGCAGAGAGGTTCCTGGTATGTGGTATTAGGAGGCATTATGGTTATTTTCATTGTAATGCGGAAATAACGATCACGAAATGTAAAATGTAAAACTTTTGAATGGAAGTAAAAAGTTGAGTAAATAATATAATGAAAAAATTGGACTGATTTCTCGTAAATAAAATTTTACTTTTAAGTTTAAAAAATTTGGGCACCTCATACTGAATATGCTATTGGTTTACTTAGGAAAATGGGCCATTTTTCAAAAGCTATTATTGTTTAAAATATTAAAGAAGTCGATACAGCTGCAAAAGAATGTTGCGCCATGGGTGCCTATAGAGCTGCCGTTTTTTTTTTTTTATTTCTAACCAAATTGATAATTAATTTTTTCAATGTTAAGGTTGACAAAAATTTTTTTTAATTCTTGAGATTTCCGCTATTCCCAATGGAATATAGTCGTAAGAATGGTGCAGATCTCTATCAATTAAAAATATGTATATAAAATATGTTTCATCTAGAGACTGAATCAACATGAATGGATTTCTTTTTTCTAGCGGAATCATTTTAAAAATTATGTAAAATAGTCGTATTAGTAAATTAAAAATTTTGTTTATTTAAAAAAACATAAAAACTTTAAAGGCCACTATTGCAACTTTATGTTGGTTAAAAGTAGGATCTTATAGGACGTATGAAAAGTTGTCTTTTTTCCAAACAAAGCAGGTACAATGAATCTGCCTTCAACTTATCCTTCACTTAAATAAAATTGCAATAGTGGAAAACTTTCCGAAGAAATGCTATTTTTAACTAACATGAAGAATGACCTCAAATTTAATGAAATTCAACGTTGTTTTATTATCTCAAAAAGAGTGCAACATTTTTTGCACTTTTCAGTTAAAAGCGCTTGAAAATATTGAATTTATTAAAAATCAGTCTACTATCCGTTAAGAAAAATTTCTTTTGTTTCGAAATTACAAATAATTGCAATATTTGGGAAAAAACTTTTAAAAATGTTGCATGTTTTCTGGAAAAGAACACGATCTCACAATTCTAAGAGTTTTGTTATCATACGAATCAATAAAAGTTTTATAGATTTACATTAATATTTTTTTATTTTCAAATTATAAGATTTTGCGTGCTTAAGCATTAAACACAAAAACGACAGCAGACTACAGACTACAACTTATCAAATTTAGAATACGTGTGCGTATATGAGAATGATTATTTTTGCTACTACAGGCAACACGGCTACTGGTTATTGTCCCTGCTGTTTTTGTGGTTGTAGTCAAATTAAACTAATTTCTATTTTGGTGAGCGACAATGAGTAGATGCAATGTTGCCACTATAATATAAATAAATTCAATTATTGTAAACTTGAAAATATACTGTTTTATTATACAAGAAAAAACAACAAACTATATTTCCAAGTTAATGATTTCTTGTCTGTGGACTTTAAATATGTTTTATTGGAATAACACTTTTCATATATTTTATATGAAAGCGGGTACACTGGCGTATGAAGAGAATTCTACTACAAACAAAAACTCATGGCTGTTGATTTGGTGGTGTCCTTTTAAAAATAATTAAGTAGCTGACTACGAGGCGATGATTGTAGCCAACGGCTTTTGTAGGCGGTGTTCGTGTAGATTGCTGTCGTTATTGTGTTTAAAGCTTTAAAACAGAAAAAAAATTTTATGAATAATGCTTGAAATAAATAATAAATAAAGTTTTTTTTATTATTATTTTAGTTGTGCTTTTTCCCCCAAATTTATTGATTTCGAAAATCATAGTGTTCGTATTAGGGGTTCTCAGTCAAATCCTATGCGCATTTCAGTAGTGCAAATGCTGATCTTTGGGAAACATATTACTCGTATTTTCTTAGATAAATTAAATATAGTGTTGTTATAATCAAGATGCTTAAAAATATCAACATTAAAACAACAACTAAAATAATTGTTCGTCTTTGTTACAGTTTTTACTCCACATGATTTTTGTTTTTAATTTTTAACCTTTGCAAAGCTCCGCAACAACATTTTCCCAAAAGAAAATGAACAACTATATTAATATTTATATATAGGCTAATTGTTCTTAGTTAAAATCTCAGAAGGACATGATGATAAATATTCCAATGCACAAAGGAAAGTCAACATCAGTTTTGTTCAACTTACACAGCAGGGCAGAACAGCTGTTTTCGAAAGTCGCAACACTTTCATCATCAGTGCTCATGTGTACATTGTGTTTGTCACCACTTTTTAGGTGGCTTAGTTGAATGTGATAACAGTTCCTATTTACACAAATTTTATTGTGAAAAACAATCCGAGAACTGTATCAACCTGATGTTAACACTTTTTTGTTTTAATACCCGTGTTACCATTTGATTATTTTCTTCATGTCCCATTTTTCGGATTTTTTGTTCCGTTATACAAGTCAAACTTTTTTGGTTTGAATTTTATACTTAAGTATATGTGAACGTTTTTTTCCAATTTTCATCGGTAGCTCAAGCCAAAGCTCCTTTGTGCCTAGGAATATTTATCATCATGTCCTTCTGAGATTTTAACTAAGAACAATTAGCCTATATATAAATATTAATATAGCAAAAATTATATGTTCATTAAAATAAAAATCACATGAAATTGAACAACATTTTCCCAAAAGAAATCTTATTGAAGAAACTTTTATTAAGAATTCTTGTTGTTTTCTTATTAGCAACAATTTTTCAATTGTTTTGCTACTATTATTTAATAATGAAATTGTAACGTTCTTCACGTTCTAGCGTAATTTAAAATAAAAGTTTTCAGTTGCATAGTTGTTGCAATAAAATAATTCTATTTTAATAAAAAAAAACTCGGTATATCCTCTTTGCAATCCAGCAAGTAAAGATATGACTTTCAAACCAGCCCACACATTCTATAGATATTGAGAATATTTTATTTTTCCAAATAATAACTTCGAATTTTTATAGTTTTCTTTCATTTTTGTTGTTTTCTCAAGGGAAATTCATAAGTACTTATTGCCATAATGTTTGCATTCTTCAGATGTTTCTGAACACCACAGTTCTAGCAGAATCCCTGCAGCTCGTAAAATATTTTAGTCTTGCGCAAAAATATTTATTTGTTATTTTCATCCTACAAATGCGACTGTTGTCGTCTTAAGTCGAGCCTTAAGTCTCTAAAAATGCTTTTTAAATCAACAGAATCAAATCAGACTATTTTAAAAGACTTTCATTTCTAAGCAGAAGAGGAAGCCCATGCAGAAACGAAACTTGAGTGTTTTACCTACAGGTAGACTCAATAAAATTATTTTATTTTCGTATGTTGGAAAACATACTGGCGGGAATAACTTCAGGGCATTAAAACTTCCACAATCGCAATAGAATTTGTTGAAGAAAGTACTCCGTTGCATGACAGTGTTATCGGCCAAGTGAATCATTTAGTAAGATAAAATAGTTTTACTTATAACTTCATTTACTCAATTTCCACCATTAAAATCAGACAATAGAAATATTAGAAATTTTAGCTCATTTGATATAATAATTCTTCTTCTTATTGCATATTTACAAATTCAAAACATTAAGGAAGTTTACGACCAGCACAGCCAAATATGACTCCCTGAAAAGCAAAATATCCGTATTTAGACGAGAGCCATAAAATATCGGTAGTTAAAACTTGAAAAGCAAACCAGCAAAAAAAACTGTATTACAAATAAAATATTTTCCAACTTTTTGCTTCTCTTCGTTTTTGCAAATGACTGCGAGTTCTGAAGCATTTTATATGGGAATTAAAGTTGGGGCAGGTAATTTTAGTTTAGCAATGCGATGCAATCAACACAACGTACGATTTGGTTTAACATTTGAAATCCTTTCGGTAATAAAATTAAGAAATAAGCCAAAAATATAAAACAAAAAGTAGAAAAATAATAAAAACTTGTTAAAATGGAAAAAGTCATAAAACAAAGTTTATTTTTACTACCGTTTGGAGTTGTTAAATTTTGGTGGGATTTCTTTTTTCTTTTTTTTCTTCTAAGTTTTGTTGCAAATAAAGTTGAATGAATAACAACAATAGTTAGTCGGGAGATGATTGAATCAGTTGTGGGCATTTTAAATCTTTTTTAAATAAATATTTTTGTTTTAATATAAATTGTAAGTCTGCCAAAATCGACTTAAAAACAAAAGCAAATGTAAAATGTGTTCTGTTTCAAATGGCAGCAATTTTGGTTGTTGGGATTTTGTAGTTAAAATTTATTAGATGAAATAAATTGATTATGCATTTGCAGCTTAACTGACAAAGTACATCAAATCAATAGGCATTTAAGAAATATTATTCTCGGCTAAAGCGTCAAACTGCTAAATCAGTTCCTCCCGGGGGTACAAATTGCAGCTTGGTGAGGCGTAACACCTTGTTGCAGTGCTTTCTGGGGAAAATATAAGAAATACCGGATGGAAGGATACCTGGATTCTACCATATAAAGGATCAAAAATCAATAATAAGGTGACAAACCTGCATTGGTTTGACCTGCGAGGCGTAACCAGTTTGCTTAGACTGGTACCACAGGATCTGTGGTTGAGCCCCACAGATGATATTAGATCGGGGGGTGAAGTGGCGATAATTGCTATACACGGAATTGTTTGCCTGAACGTGTGTGAAACATCTGCTTCACTGTCGAAACTCTGTTTAACGCACGTTCATTTCAATAGTTCCGTGTGGTGGATTTCGTTTTTCCCCCATGACCAGTTGATTCTGTGGCCAGATGTTGGATGAGGCCTCTTCAGCAAGTCCACGTGGTGGTTGTGGTTTGATACCAAGAGCCATTGGGAGAAATGTCAGATAAGAGTTGATGTTCTGGAATGTTGGTAGTATGTTGGGACTTCGGCCCAGCTGATGGTGGTCTCTATAGGCTGCGAAACAGCAGACGCCACGGAAGTGGTGGTGTGTTGTTGTTGTTGTTAGGATTGTCCGGAGGGATTGATCTTGTGACTTTGACCTCTAATTCGTCTTGGTGTTGTCGAAATGCATATCCGCGGAAGTAACAAGGGTTTTAGATAGGCCCGAACACCGTAGCAGGGTGTGTAAACATGGTTTGTGGCAGAACCATTTGAGTGAAGTTGCTCAAGGGCTACACAACTGTGGCCCCTGTGGGTGATAGGGGTGGTGGTGAACATTGATTTCAGCCGGTGTTGAGAGCACGGCAGGTACTGACGTAAAACTTTTGACATACTTATCTGCTAAATCAGTTGAGACAGAATACGTTCAACATTTTCCACGCTGAGCTCAAAAATTTACCTCAATGATAGTTTTTTTTTAATAGTGGAGACTCGAATTGGAGTAAAAATTTAAGCGGCATTTACATTTCTTCCAGATGATATTAAAATATTATGTATTTAAAAAGTGGATTTAGCAGGTTTACACTCTAAGCGGATGATACATGAATGTAGATGTTCTAAAGGCATTTTCATTTCCGCTGCACTTATTCCATTTTTTTCCATTTTCATTATTTCCTGAATATTATATGTTCTTTGAAAACTGTAAGACGATGTTATGCTAAGAACGAAAATATGCTAAATTGGTTATTAAATTTTCCAGATAATATTTATTTAATAAAATAAATGAATTGTGCTTTTATTTAGAAATCAATAGGCTATAATAAAAATGAGTACAGGGGTGTCCAATGTTATTTTCTTTTCTGCTGCATTTATTCTAATATTTACATTTTTTATGTACCTTTCTAAAAAATATGTATTGTAATTGCAACTGTAAGGCGTTCTTTTCCAAGAACAAAACAAATGCAACACATTGAACACTAATGGCGTTTTCTTTTCTAGAAAATATGTAACATTTTTTCACTTTTTTTCTGAAAAGGAGTTTTAAAACAGAAATAATTTTTTTATAAGACATCTTGAAATAATTTCTAATAAATTCTGTATGTTCAAATGACATGATGTGACCATTTTCTATTAAAAAGTGTAAGAAATGTTGCATTCTTTTTTAGAAGAGAAAATACTATAATTTTTATTAATGGGACACGTGCGTACTCGTCTATTAACAGCTGCTTTTCTTAATGATTATTGTGTTTTTGTTGTTGTAATTCCATTTTATTAAGTTAATACAGAAAGTTGCGTTCTTTTGTATGCAGAATAAATGCAACAGTTTTCAAGAGCTGATTAATTTATCAAATCGATGTATAAAGCCGTTTAAAAGTTAAACTAAAATATTTTTTCCTGATATCTACCGATTCAAAGCAGTTCAAATTCACGGGGACTTTCAGTTTGGGAATACTCTTCAGAACGCCACCATTTTCATTCGGCTTAGAGGTTCATAAGTTATTAGCGGATCACGCACACACATACTAATACATACAGACATGGTGACACGCTCTCAAAATTATTTAGGAAGTCAAAACGTATACGAGAATTGGGACAATACTCTGATTATATTCTTTAGGTTTCAATCTCTAAAAAGTTTTTAAACATTTTATTTAAGCCAAACTGTTGTAGACTGAGATCATTTGCTGTGGGTAGCTGAAAGTAGTAGCCTACTTCTGGCTTGAAAGTGGTATATACATATATACTTTGTACCTTGAGGCGGGAATATGCTTTCAAGTGATTCACGATTTTCAAAAAACATTCAGAAGTTGTTAATGATGGCAGACGCTCCACTACATTAACAGCCGATGAAAATGTTGAGAAAACTTTAAAAAGAAAATGTTTATTATTAAACTGTTACTATTATTAAGGAAGTTGTTCAGGGTATCGGTTGCCCCTGTCATGTAAAATTTTTTTCGCTATTTTTGCAAATTTTTTTACAAAAACAATACCGGCATCAAGCCTTAACCCACCGTATTCATCACATTTGGTCCATTTTAACTGTTTCCTACTCTCAAAGCTAAAAGAGACCCGTGAAATCACGGCGTTTAGCGACGATTGAGGAGTTAGTACCGAATGGCCGAGATATACCAAATGATATACCAAAACAGTCACATCGGAACCTCTTCTGAATTGAAAAAAGACGCCTTTCAACGTTTATATTTGCGGCTACCCTGAAGCGAGTAGAATATATATATATTTTTTTTTTTTAAGAAAAAATTCACTTAATTTTTGAACAAACCTCAGTCGGATATCTCAAGGAAAAAATATATATCAGTAAAAAGCTAAACAGCCTGTTTTTATAAATCAAATAAATATTATCGTTTGCTAATTTATATTAAAATAACAATAAAAGAACTCAAATTCGTTTTTCCTAACGAAACTATTTATTTAATTGACAAAAACAGGCGATAAAGCAAAAGGAGTGATGGACATTTCTTTCCCACTTAACATGTTGCTCTAAGATTATATGCGAAAAATTTCTTAAAGTGTTTTCAGTTCCATATTTATAACAAAATTATTCACTTAATATTATGGTATATAAATAATTTTTATATATATTTTTATTTCAATCCTAAACTGCGTATATTTTAATCATAAACTAATAATTTTATTTTGATCTCAAACTTCCGCAAACATTCCAAAAAACAGCTACAGAACAGTTAAATCAACTTACACAAACCTACAATTATTATCAGCGATTACTGCCACCGGCATATTGGGCTTATCCATCGATACAGTTTGGACGAGCCATTTGGACTGAACTGCCAACTCCACACTTTTCTGCCATGATGCCGCCACCGTCAGCAGTAACCGCCGAACAAGCAATATCCCTCAGCAGTCGAAGGTCACCGAGTCCGTCCAAAATTAGCCGATCGGATAGTAGTATAGGCGGTGAATCAATAACGGCTACCTCGACACCAACAACGACACCGGCGTCTGGTGTTATAGCCGCAGCAGCAGCAGCGGCAGCGGCCGCCGCAGCTACATAGCAATATCAAAGTAAATTTAATGCAACAACAGCAGCTGCTGTGGCAGCGGCGGCAGCAACTGGTGTTTTGCACGTGTGAGTATAACATTCATTCTTTATCTCTTTTATTATTTTCTTTATATTAAAATATTTTACATTTTATTTGCCATCTTTATAAATTAATTTCTTTATTGCGTCTGGCTTTTAATTAACGTATTTGTATTCCTTCCATATTAACCATGTGAAATTTCGAATTTATATGTATTAATAGCGCATACAAGTATTTAATAAATGCACATACATACAAACATTCACATAGTACATACATACATATATAATAGCTTATGTTTGTGGAGTAGTTTTCTACCGCAACGAACTTTTACTTTAATAAAAATCGAATTTAACAAATGCCCCCACTTTTAATCTATTGGTAACAATATTCTGGACTTGATTTAATGAGCACAAGAGAAAAATGTGCGCCTCTTTGCTTTTAAAAGAAAAAGGCTATATTTTTTGCTCTTTCCGAAGAAAATATATATTATAAACAAATTACAGCAACTCTGATATAGAGAACTTAATTATTTGAAATTGTTTCATCGCCCTTTACGGACATTCATTTTGTTCTTAATAGTAGAGTTATTGGACTATTTTTTCTATAACCAGCAAAAAAAAATTTGTCTTGTTTCTAGAAGAGATAGAACCAACAGGCTTTTTTAAAAAAACATCGAAAAGTTTTATTATGGTGTCCATCCAGTTTAAAACAAACATTTTTTTCATAACAACCTTTTATATTGAATGTTATTGTTTTATATAACGCTACAGAAAAAAGTTCCTTTTAAAAGGTACTTTTTGAAAAGCGCTTTCGAAAATAGTACATAAAATGATACATTTTTAAAACAAAACTTTTCGAAACAAGTACGATTGTTAAAAAGTACATTTTAAATTTCTTTTGTAGCAGTGTTTTTTGAAAAAGTATCTTTTGAAGTAGCACTTTTTCAGAACTTTTTTAAAAAAAATACTTTTTGGAAAACGTACATTGTGGAACAAGTACATTTTAAAGTTCATTTTGAAACATCAGCAAAGTACTTTTTTAAATTTAATTTCATCCTGATTCTTTTTGCTCAAAATGTTACTAAAAAATCAATTGAAGGGGTTGAGGTAGTTCCTATGCGTATTTCACTGGGGCTAATGCATATCATCAGGGAAACTTTACCCAGCATTTCTTAGAATAACTTAAGGTATTATTTCAAACTTCCACTTTAATAAGTGAGAAGTCTAAAACAAATATCCAAGTCACTCAATAAAACTCACTAAAACAAATATCAAACTCATTGATCACTTTTCCTTTTTATAAAAGTACTTTTTGACAAAAAAAAAAATCTTCTAAAACGGCACTTAAAAAACTTTTTAAGACAGTACTTTCTGATCTAAGTACATTTTGAAAAAAATATTTTCTGAAAATAGTAGACACATTTGAGAAAAAATACTTTTTGAAAAAGATATTAAAAAAAATAGCTTTTGAAAAATAGTACTTTTAAGAAAAACACTTTAAAACAGAAATTTCTGGAAGAGTAATTTTTAAATAATTATATATGTTTTGATAAAAAATTGTACTTTTTAAAAACAATTTTTTAGAAAATATTCTTTCTACAAATAACACGTTTAAAGAAATACTTTTTAAAACAGTACCTTTTGATAAATTCTTCTAGAAAAAGTATATTAAATAAGTTACTTTTTAAAACAGTACTTTCTGATATATGGTGTATGTATGTGTGTGTGGGTGTAAGTATGTGATTGTTTCCAACTTTGGAACGGTTTGGCCGATTACAACCAAACTGATGGAGTTCTAAAGAGTTCTACTGAACTTAGATTTCCTGTGACCTTGAACCGACTCGAAGATTTCCAAATATTTAAGAAAAAACATTTCGCTCAAAAACAACATTTCTCACCAAACCCACATCGGCCACCTGGTCAAAATCGGCCAATCTAATCTTGAGACATGCTGAACGAAAAAAAAAAATATAAAAAATTTATTTATTTTGAAAAATTTTGAAAATATATATCTGAGCATTTAGTGTTTTGGATTCTATTATGTTAATCGAAAACTACATCAGTCGTCGCTTAGCTCGTGGAAATTGTTTGATATGATAATTAAAATAATATCGTTTTAGCTCGAACAGCTCAAAAGCATAGAATGGCACAAAAATCAGTGCCTCGTTTCTGTAACTGCAGTGAGAACTTCTCGCGTCGAAATAATTGTCGTCACTCTTTGAAACACCGGACGAGTCAGAATATATTTCCTAATGCACTTCAGATATTGTTGGTTTTTTATAATAATAAATATATTTTTCTATGGATAACCCTACAACAAAAAGCATGACAACCATAATTATTTAGTTTTTCGAATTTAGTGAAAACTTCTCACATCAGTTACAGAAACGAGGCACAGGTTACGATAACTTTGGGGTTAAAATTATCAAGAAGTTACAGTGATGGCCTGTAGAGTCAAACGCTTTCCATACTTTTTATTATTATGTTTAATAAAATATTTTTATTTATTTTTAACTTTAAAAATTGTTCTGATGGAAATATTTTTAAAAATTGTTTGTCGAAGAGCAACCATCCAGGGTTAAGGGTTTTCCAAGATTTCAACTTGCATTCCTCTGCGAGTAAAAATAATGAAAACATACGTCAATGTAATTATTGCGTTCACAATTCATCACACGATACATTCTTCGACAGTGGCGATGTTGTTGCACAGTACAAAACTTAACGTGCGCATGTTTGATGAGCAACAACTGACATAAAGAACGATAAGTGTTACACAACATTTTGGACTTAATTTAATAACTCGACTCGCGCAAAAAAATTTAGTAAACACAACCGCGTAAATCGAAGGAAAGGTGTAGAGTTCCTGTTCAATTTTGTATTAAGAAGATTAAAATTTTTCTACAGCTTGTTCTGCTCGCCATTTATTTATTTATTTTAACCATAAAATTTATGTTTGATTTCAAACTTGTTTTAATCACCTGTCCGACCGATTGTAACTTTTTATTTCTTAACGTATTTCATGCTACTTTTAGGTCTTCTTCTGTTTTTATTTTACAATTCGTTCTTTTTACATCCTTCAACATTTTAAGCGCTGTTTTCTTTTTCTTGCGTCTTAAGTATTTTAGCTGTTCATGCGTCTTATAAGCTTAAGCTTTATTTTCATTTGCAGTTTCAAATTTTATTAGTTCAACTCATTTCATTTATATACAATTTGGCAGACGCACATGTTGGCAAGCAAAAAACTCAAGTTGTTCTTGTACATTTTGCTTTTGAGAGTAGTAAAAAAGTACTTATTGTATTGGAAAGAAAAAGTCTGCAGCAGTTCCTCAGGTGCGCTGAATTTAAGTTTATGGCCCAAAATGAATTTAATCGTTATGGCCAACTATTATAGTGGCTTTAAAACAGCCCACATAATTAAGATCCTTAAGTCCTTCGGACAAGAGATAAGATGTTCAGCTTAAACAAATTTATAAGCTTATAGTTTGTTGCTAGCAAAATTCTTTTGTCTATGTATGTACATGTACACGTCTTTTTAACTCACAACATAAATATATATTTCCAATATCTATTGTTACATGTAATTGCAATGCAGTTTGAGTTGGAACTCAGCAAGGGAACGCGCACAAGTTATTTGTAACTAACAAAAAGTCGTTAAAAACGACAACAATCTCTTTATTTTATTGCTGTTTTTGCTTTTTTCTTTAGCAAACAACATTTCAGTACAAAAATTTGTAAATGCCCGAATGTTTCTAATTAGTTAATAAGTATTCGTATATGTTTAATTGATTTCAAACATAAAGATGTTGTAGTAAAAACAGTGAAACGTACAACATTTTCACTGCAATACAGGCAGTTTAGAACCAGCAAACATGTAGAGTCATAAAAAGCAATTATTTTTTATTCTGAAATGGCAAAAGCAACCAAAGGATAATATGGCAAAAAAAATTCCGTCTATATATTTTTGTAAAATTTAATAACTTTAATTAATTGTTTTCGCAGATGTAACCGGTGTTTTCTCTCTTTCCTTTTTGGCAGAAATAATTGTTATTTTTTTTAAGTGTATAAATTAATTTTCTGCCACAGACCATTATTATTTGCCGGTTTGCAATTTTCTTAGAACGACTAGTTCTTACAAACATACTCGAATGTTGCAACAAACATTTTAGTTGCAAGTTATACAATATAAATTGTATACACACTATTTTGTGGTACACTTTTTGTTACCTCAATATCCATTGATTTTGATTATATTTATCTAGATAAAAAGATATTTGTGCAAAAATATGCAAAATGAAAACACTTTTTCTGAAATTTTCACATAAAAGTATTTTGAAATCGTTACGAAATTGCTGGAAAAACGATAACAAATACTTTATTTATTATTTTTAATATCAACACGTTGGTATCCCTATATTTTTTGTATTGACTCATTAAAATTGCTTTCTTTTTTCGTTTAATTATTTGTAAATACCAGGTGCTCGAATGTAGATCATTGAGCTTTCCTGGTTATAGTAAATAATTATTTCTAGTGAAAAAATCAAATTAGAAAATAGCTATTATTTGAGAAAAAAAAGAAGAAGCATAAACATTTTGATAAAATGAAAGCAGCAATTATTTCTGACAAAGAGACAAAATTATAATACAAGAATTTTTTTTTCAATAAAATATGTTGTTTAAACCTCTTTAATTTTAATTATGTGCTGATTTTTTCCCCAAAATCTTACTAACAAATTCAGTGATCAATTGAGGGGTTTTAGCTAGTTCCTATGCGCATTTCACTGCGACTAATGCGGATTATCAGGAAAGAAGAAGATATGTTGAGTAAAGGTTCCCTGATGATCTGCATTAGCCCCAGTGAAATGCTTTACTAGAAATTTGCTTTATATGCAGAATACTTAACCCGGTGTCGTGCAGGTTGGGTCATCATGACTCATATGCTATTGAATTGCTGTGTAACTATTTTCAACGTTTTGCGACGTTGCCAAATTTGTCAGTAGCTCGAGTGTATCGTTTTTGCATGTTGTTTATTATTTCGTTTGAGTTGATGGTTGAATGTGAGCAGAGGTAATTGACCGTCAATTAAGAAAAGGTAAATATGACCCAACCTGGCCGTCGGCGTAGTGAGATTTGCTCTGAACAAATAGCTCCTTATTGCAATGCATTCTCAAACTCCTTTCTGAAAGATAACGAAAATTACACTTTTTAATATATAATTAACACCCATATGATTAATTTAGCAATTATGTATTGTTTTGTTTTTCTAGACTTATATTTTTAAGTTCGTTTATTGTCTTTTTGAATTACTAAATTAACAAATTTTAAACAGTTTAAATATGTTACATGTTGCATATAGCAAATAGCTAAAAGAGTCATGTATATAATGCTTAGAGATGCGTTTTTCAAATTTTGAGAATTATGCAAAATACAATGTCAAAAAAACTACGATCATATTTACCCACCTGACTGTCGGTGTTTCTTTTATCATCTGCCCGACGCCGGGTTAAAAAGAAAATTGCTGCTTCAAAACATAAGATCCTCAAAAGTTTAAGATATTTCGAATTTCACTGCAAGTTTGTGTATCCGGTACACACGAAAAAGTTTGCCATCAAATGCGAAATCGAATTTGTCCAAAACTCAACAATTTGTTTCATTGAATTAGCGTTAGTCTCAAAAGATATATTCATAATTTCAAGCTGCAAATTTTAAATGGTCTTAAAGTGTAGCAACTGCCGCAGGATCTCAATTAAAGGATGCAAACTTTATCACTCTGACAATAAAATCCTAACAAAATTTTCTTCAATTTCATAGCAAGTTTAATTAGTTTTTTTTCTTTTTCTTGATTTTCTATCATAAATTCAATATGCTCTTTATGAAAACATCTTGAATTTTAGCGCATCTTGGTTTTTTTAATACCAGAACAAAACTGCGCAAAACAATAATCTTAACTCGCATAATCATATACGAATGAGCATTATCTTTCATATTGTATCATTTTAATAACCATCATAAGAAAAAAAAAATACAAAATATAAGAGATAACAACATTCAGCTCTCAATGGGAATTATACGATCATTAATATCACATACAATTTAGAAACGGTTTTATGGATTACGGTGATACTCGCAGTCATATCAATGCTGTGGTAGTTTGTTGTATTTCTTGTACAATCTATCAAGAGGGTAAAACTTTTGTTCAACTGTTTTATTTTGCAAAGAAACATAAAAATATTAAAAACGAAAAAACTAAGTTTTATTATTCAGCTAAGAAGCATGATAATATTTAACATCATCAGCCGTGTAACGATGGTTGAAAGAAACAACTACCAGGGACATTTCAAACAATAACCCATTGAGTGGCGCATCCCGTCCGGATCATTGTCATCTACGTTTCCAATTAATATATTATGAATTAGAATATAGCAACGACCTGCATTGAATAGAGTGATATCCAGTGGTCGCAATTTTTGGCGAAAGAAAGAAATAGCTGGATTTGAATTTTCCCCGCGCTCAAGGCTTGATAGACTGGTAACCGCTTTAATAAACGTAAATGGAAATAAAATTAATAAATATAAAAATAATATTAATAGCAATAATTATAATAACTGTACGCCTTGTCAAAATTTTAAAATAAAGTCATGTGATCGATGAGTGAAGATTCTTGCCCACGCGACCTTCGTAACGCTTTAAGAACCTGCATCTCTGGATATTCCGATTTCACTTACTAATCTGTTCTCGGTGTAGCGCATAAAGGTTAAAGGCCTTTTAGGCGAAAAATTCAACGAAACCGCTGTTCTTCCTCAGCGGAGTCATATAATGTAATATTTGACTGGCTTCAAAATATGGAAACGGTTTCTCCCCTTCGATCTGTGGCATTAAAAATTCGAGTTGGAGACAATTTACTCAAAAAGCAGGAGGTACATTCGTAAAAACTATTTTATTGTTTTTACATTTATTTTCCATAGAAGGACCATAAGTTTTTGGTTGCTAAAGGAAAATTTATAAAACCAATTGTAGAATGAAATAAAAACGTAAGAAAATTAAAAAGGCAGTGATCAGTGGGTTCTTGTTGTGACTTTGATGTTTGTTCAGACTTGCCATTTATTAATGTGGAGGTTTAAAATAAACATCTCTAGTTATTCTAAGAAATGTTGGGTAAAGGTTTTCTGATGATCTACATTAGCCCCAGTGAAATGCGCATAGGAACTAGCTAAAATCCCTCAATTGATCACTTTGAAATTTTCATAAATAACTTTTGGGAAAAAAGAATGAGCACGAAAATAAAAGTTAAAGAGTTAAAACGACAATTCCCAAAAATATGTAATTATAAAACTTTTATTTATGAACTTTAATGCTGAAGAATACTTCAACGAATATTAAACCTCCAGCCTACAATTCTCATAAGTAGGACTGTTTGGTGTCCGGACTCCATAGTCACTTGATGTACAGCACGAATCAAGCTCAACAGGCAGAACTTGGCTGCACTGATCACTTTACAGCCTTAGAATTATTTTAGTGTTTGTTTGAAAAATTTAGTCAGTTATAATTAGAACCGACTAATGCGGCATCGTAATTTTGCAATCGGTTAATTGTATACTTGCGAAAGATCTCGTCTCCTCTGCGTCAACGACATTGACTGACTACATATTTTTTTGTTTTACTCTTTGGCATTTACAACTCGTTGTAAAAAGCAGCAAAAAGTTTTATTTTTTAGCATATGAAAAAAAAAACAACAATAAAAGTCAATATACAGAATAATAATCATAAATGGCTTGTCGTCATATATTTTTTTCCTTGGCTTTTTGTTACTTTTGCTGAACGTGAAAACATTTCTTTCCCCTCCCTTCAAAGTCAAATTTTGTCTGGTTCAATTTGTTTTTGTTTTGTCTTCAAGTGATGGCCATTAAAATGGCATCATCTGTGGCATATAATCTCTTTTCGAAAATGTTATTGTTCATTATTATTTTTTTTTACTTTGAAGTTATTTAATTTCGGCTTTGGGGAAGTTGTGTCTTTTTTTGATATTTTTTTTATCACTTAAGGATTATTTTCTTGGTTTTGTTTTACTTCTCGTTTTTATTGTGCTGCTGTAGCCTGAAGTCCAAATACGTCAATGTTCGCTCAGCTTGTTAAAATTGGCGCTTAATTTGTAGTTTTTGTTTGAAATGTTGCCTCAACGCGGTTGCAGCTGATTTATGGATTTTCAAGGAAATCAAATCAAAATTTAGTATTTAAAATAGTGAGTGATAATTAGAAATGGAAATACTGCAGCAAATAAAAACATTTCTAAGAAAAACAGTTCATTAATATGAATTTATAAGAAAAAAACGTGTTAAAATCAGGTTGATACAGTGCTCGGATTCTTTTTCACAATAAAATTTGTGTAAATAGGAACTGTTATCACATTCAACTAAGCCACCTAAAAAATGGTAACAAACACAATATACACATGAGCACTGATGATGAAAGTGTTGCGACTTTCGAAAACAGCTGTTCTGCTCTGCTGTGTAAGTTGAATAAAACTGATGTTGACTTTCCTTTGTGCCTTGGGATATTTATCATCATGTCGTTCTGAGATTTAATTAATTTCGAACAATTAGCCCATGAATCTTAATTCGATTTAACATTGAAGTTATAAGAAGTTGGCAGAAAAAGTAAATGTTTTTCAGCCAAATCTGCTGCATTGTGATTTATTTTGAAATTCTTCTGCAACTTGTAAAAATCTAAAAATAGCTCGCCGCTGTTCAAGTGAAAACAACTCCTGCGCAAGCTTTTTACAGAGATTTCTTTAAAATTTAGCAGCGTGTAAGTAGTAAATATTTTTTAAGAACCATGATAATACACACTATTTTCGAACGGACATCGTACATTAAAATTTTTCCATCAGACAATCGCAAACAGCCAATTTTATATTAATCCGACAGGCAATTATGTAGCAATTAATCTGTTACCCATCGAGCACCCTATTATTTATATAGTTGAGGAATATTCATTTATTAATTCATTTGCATTACATGTAGCCTATTGTCCAATAGAAATATATCATGAGATGCAATTGCGCCATGAAGAAGCAATACCAGAAAGTTAAAACATCCAGACGAAATTTATTTAATTATCAAAATAATAAACCAAAATAAAAATCTACAAGTTTTCGCTTAAATAAAGCAACTGACACAAAGAATAATCGAAGATTTTTAGGCAAATTGTTCCATGCCCGTTCACACTACAAACGACAATTCAAATACTGTATTGAATATGCCAGGGATAAAAATTTGGAGATTTCTTAAGGATATAATAACATATATCATTTGAACCAAACTTTTTTAAAGATTCTGTAAAGCTAAATTACAAAAGGAAATTTAATGGTGTTTTCTTTTCTGCACAAAAAATGTCAGATTGTTAAAAGGTGCATGCATAAAATATCTTGCCAACCCTGTAATAATGCAATTTGTTATTTCATTAGAACAAAACATAATTTGTGGAGAAATGTCAATAAATTTAAAATTTCATCCTCATGAGAAGAGGAGGATGAATCTAGCAATGGACCAATTGCCATTTCTGCACATATAATTGACGCGGCAATATTAATATTTTTAACTTTTATTAAACGGTTTAGAATTGTTAAAAATTTTCTTTTGTTTGTTTTCATAAACTATACAAACAGTAAACATTGGTTGCCAGACTGCCAGTTTATCGACGCGAAGCTTTAACGATTTTTTTTATATAAAGACTTTTTTCAGCGCAATTTCACAACTCCAAATCCTGTAAGATTTAATATCACTTAATGTAATGTTGTCTTATAGTTGTGATATAAAACAGTAAAGATATTAACTTTAAAATGTAACTTTTTACTTAGTAATTCTAGGCGATTTCTTTCCATATTCCTCTGGTAACACTATTAATAAACAAAAGTCAATTACTTTTCAGGGCACTATCAACACTGTCGATTTGTATGGGGCATAAAGTGCAATGCCTTTCACCCTTATTGAGGGAGATATTTTTTGAATCAAACACACTACCCTTTTATAGAGCAAAACACTTTTAAGAAACGAACACGAAATTACTCTTTTTACATGGAAATGTAGTATATTTTTGTAGAAAAGAAAACACCCTAAGGTAACTTTCAAATTTTAAATGTAAAAATGACTTTAAATGATATTTTCCAAAATAAACTATTTTTAAAAGTATAAAAGCTTATTTTTCATTTAATGGAACAAAACCTAATATTGAATAAGACGTACGTACCTCTTTACAAAAGTAATGACTTTAAAAATTTTCTTAGAGTTGGCAAAATGTTTGTTTGCACCCTCATTTTCGCTAGTGCATTCGCGCTCTCATTATAGGACTGTAAAAAAATCTCATGATTTACGACATTAAGCCCAGAGTAGACCGCCATCACCAACAGTTTTTCCAACACGAAGAGGTAGATGCAAAATAAGCAGTAGATAAATTGTAAACCAACTTATAACCAGACTAGAAGAAGTACCAACAATGTGGGGTCGAAACGATAAATCTATATAAACAATGACACTCACACACTTTAGGTTAGTAACTATTCCCAACTCAAAATTCTGGCATCACAACCAATGTCTCATTATCGGATTCACCCTAAGATGAATATTTCTCATTCAGTGATTGACGGCAAGCTATAGCTTGATTAACTCAGGATTGTCGAAGGTTAGCACTCCTCTATAATAACTGAATATGATCAGAGGAAGGACAACGCTAAAAATCCTCAATACACTAAAAAAAGTTATTAAAAAATATAGTCAACAACAATGAATCAACGACCGAGTAGTGTAATCCAATCAGATGCAACAGATTTTTAGTCAGACATCAAACCATTAACATGTGCGATTACTCAGATACGACCAGATCCTCTTAAAGCCGAATTCGAGAATCTTTAATTATTATTTAGTTAAGCCACAAGAGAGGAGAGCTTAACCTGATCAAAGGCCTCAAAAAGCTCGATATAGACTAGAAGGCTAAGATTTTCTGTGTTGCAATTGTTTTGGATCGAATCAGAAGTTGAGTTAGCAGAGAACTACTATTACAACCACTACGGAGCCCCTATTGTCACACACTAGGCCACGTTTTAAACAAGCCAGTTCCTCTTGAAGCAATTCTCTTGCATCCTCGTTGAAAACTGCAGGCAGCCTGCGTTTATTTTATATTATTAATTGTTATTGATTTTTTTTAAACAAAGAAAAATTGAGGCAACTTTTTCGGTACAGGTAAGTCTGGATCCCTCTTCTTTCTCCTTTCATCTCTCTCTCCTATAAATTCAGAATTGCTTCAACAAAAACTGAAACTTCATGGCTTTGATATCTGGCTCACTTTTCAGACGTTAGGAAAATACTAGCTGGTCTCATGTTGTCAATCGACATATCGTTAGCTGAAATGGGAACTGAAAAGCGAAAGGCTGTAACCAAACAAAATCGATATTTCATTCGTGTGAATTTTATTTCTGTTGTGTTGATTATTTTGATGACATACAACGCACTTTATAAAAAGGTGGATTTTGGAATTTATGTTAGATAAGGCTTTTTTGCATTCTAGCTGGCGATATAGCATTTATTCCTTTAAATCTAAAATGTTATTTACCCAAACAAGCAGATAAGTCCCATACGAAATTTTAAACAAATTCATAGTTAGACCTACAGCAATGGATTTAACTTTGCACAGAGAGTTGAATAACTCACCTTCAGCAGTATTTAAAAAAGAGAGACACACTTTCAGGAGTGCCAAAATTAATATTGAGAGGGGCTCCTCATTAGCAACATGTAGCATGTAGTTGAACACTTATGAAGATAATGTTCTGTTGCTGAGAGACAGAGAAACAGAAAAAGGAAGTATTATTTTTGGACTTTTATAGACTTTCCTGGGAGCCTTGGCATCTAGTCAAGTTTATAACCATTGCGGGAAGATACAGCAAACGACGAGCCATGCAAACAACTAAAAAATCTTAATATTATTTTTCTTCAATTCAAAAACTTTCTTACATCATCAGACAGTCGGAAAAAAACGATAATTATTTTTACGATTATTTTAATTATTATTTTTCTTTTTTTAAACTGAGTCCCACAAAAAACTTTCTGCAACAATGTTGCCGCAAAGTCAGCAGATTAAAAATTTTAAATTAGTTTCAATTTTCCTATGTGATGTAAAAATAAAGTTGTAAAATAATAATTGTAAATTGCATTTAAACGCAATTAAAATATCAAGGAAAGACAACATGTGTTTAAGCAATAAAATGCAATGCATGGACATACATAAAAAATCTCTGATGATAATAATAATATTGAAAGTATTTATGATTATCTTCCGGCATATTGAGGCGAAAATATTAAATTATTATTTATTTAGAAATATTTCATTTCGACATGAATAAAATTTACGGTCGTGTAATAACAACGCCCACTGCAAGCTTGGAGAGGCATACAAATATTTAAATTATCGCACAATAAAAATGACATTGAGGAAGGTTATTTTAAAATTATATTGAGGCCTTTTCAACAACAAAAAAAAAACAGATGATCTCATCAGATCATTAACTAATAATTATTCTAAACTGATGTTAAAGTCATAAAAATATTATGGGATTCTAATTGCGGAATTTCGCTTATTACACATGAAACCCATTCGGATTTCTTGAAAATTAAATACCTGGATTTCTCTTCGTTATATTTTAGAAATTTTTGTATATTGAACGTTCCGATTTAATTTAATAAAACGCGATAAATTTTTAAATTGGTGTCTAGCGCTTTTTGAAATTAGTTTTAGTGATTTTTTTTATCTTAATGGTGTCAGTGTCATCTTTATCTTAATGGTGTCAGTGTCATCATCAAACTTTTTTCTTCTTTCTCTACTATTTCTAATCTTATCACATAGAAACAATTCATCTGAGACATGGTTTTCACAGGGAAGTTTCACTTTGACAAGACTTGTGGACTTACTTCTAAAATTTCGTTCATTTCAAAATCCAAGTTTCACTATGCGATGAGGAAAGAACAAGCTTGTAATCATACATCACATCTTCGGCTGCACGGAAGCAGCCGAAAAGCTGGTGGTATCCGTAATAATACTTACGAGCACTTATGATGACAAATGCTAGTGAGTTACGAAAACTTAGACTTTTTTGTGTATCTTAACGCGTTAAGCTTTCCCTTGCTCGTAGATGTGCCGATCATTTTCAATTATTTCTGAATAATCAACACTTTTTCATTTATAAGAGAAAACTATTTTTAAGTTCTCGCTTTTCCATGTCTCCAATTAATCTAATAAGTTCTTCTATATCTCAAAATGTTTGTTTTTTTCCTTTATAAAAGCATCAATTATATATTTTTCATTCATGTATATTATTTGTAATAAATTGTATATAAAATTTTATTCTTTTTTCTTGGTTTAAGTACTTTTTGAAATTTAAAAGTTGACAACGCTGATTATCCAAAATGATTAAGCTGAGATTCGTGACGTTGTATTCGAAACGAATTAGAGATGATTAATATTTCAAGGAACCAGGACAAAAAAACAATATTAATTTAATTTTTGCAAACTATAATTTATAATTTATATACAAAATACAATTTCATTTAACGTTCGAAGGTTTTGCGATTTCCAGAAAAAGACAAAAAAGACGCCCCAAACACTGCACATACTTTTTATATCATGACATTTTTATTATTTTGTGATATTTGAATTTCTTTTCAGTCGTCGTACATAAATCAAATTTTATTAGATCTTAAGCACCTTAAATCATAAATAAAAGAGATATTCAACGGCATCGGTGTTATAGACTAGAGAAAACCCATCAATCTTTTCCAAAGAACCAAAACGAATTTTAATGAAGTATCATCGTTTTCTACAAACAAACAAAAAAAAAGTAAAAAAACATTTTAATGCTGGCAATTGTTTGATATTATTTAGATTTAAAGAAACCACTTTATGGATCTATTAGCTAAGGAAAACAATTGGAATTTTATTTCTTATGCATGAGAAATATTTTGTCAGCTAAAAATTGTAGCAACGAATTAAAATAACAACTTCTGAGACATTTCACTTCAATAAAATACAAAATCTGCTTACGCAAGAAATACATGCCCAAAACGCATAAAGATTTTTATTTTTATTTTTATGGCACTTGAAGTTTGATATACGATCATGTAAGAGTACGTATTAGGGTGTTCGATTAGTCTATATTATGCACTTATCGATTAATCGAATGAATGATTATTCGAGGTAAAAACTCCATCGAATAATTTTAGCTCAGTTTTGTTTACCAGCTTCAATCAGAAACCAAAAAAGAAAGATTTTGACACAAATAAAATAACTTCAAAATTTAACAAAAAGTATTTAATGAAATACAAGAGGAAAACTTTTTAAATGAAATAATAGAGTCAATCTTTCAAAAAGTTTAAATTTTTATGTTTCAAACGATCTCTTTCACTTATTTTGATGAAACTAGATTGAGATAAGATTCTTTCATTTATTCTTAACGTTGAAGAATACTTTATAAAGAATATCAAATCGCTTTATTTTTTTCTTGTCTTTTCTAAATATTGAGTACAGGACAAATTGAATTACAAATATTATTAATCAAATACTGTAAAAAATCAACATTTCGATTAATCGATTTATATTAATAGTATTAATTGGTAATTGAATATAAGCATTAGCTCTTATTCGAATAGTTAATACCACAAATATAATCGATTAATCGAACAACGGCAAATCGCTTGAACACCCTGGGATCATAAATAAGTACCACGACAATGAATATAAAAAGAGTACATGATAAACAAAACGAAAGCGGCAGACGAATTTCGAATTCAATCGTTATCGTTTGGTGTAGACAAATTTTAGATTTGATTTAATTTCTGGGAAAAATGTCAATAGCTTAACAATTTAGGCCCTAATTATGTAAATCGATTTGTGTTAGAGAAGTTTATATGTACACGAAAATTAATTTTCAAATATATTTTAATACATGATCCCTACGACCAGTAAAATTGTTTGCTGCCCTTTCCATTAAATCTAGCGTAAATGGTGATTTGAATACTGGTTTTGAATGCTTCAAGCGTTCCTGCTCTGTCGACGTTCCTGGAATGACGAATACATTCCATAAAAAGTAATTCAGAGGGGGTAACTCACACGAAATAGGGGGCCACTAAATAGGACCACTTCTAGAAAAAAAATTGTTACGGAAATGATTTTGCAATAAATGGAAGGTTATCTTATGTATGACATGTTGCCCCGCCTACCTAGATGTCGTTGATACGTAACTGATTACTTTGTGATAACGAAAATTCAGTCAGCATGGCTCGATAGAGCTCTACATTCACCATAACCGCAGGTCTTTGGATATTTGTATAGAGAAAGGTTCTGATATAATAATTTTTTATATGTATGTTCTCAATTTTATTTCTTTTACTGCCGTACAATTTCCCATAGTGCAGGTAGTTAAAACTTAATGCACTTCCTATTGTGTGTTATCCATCATAAGTTTTGTACTGGTATGAAGGGTTTTATTATGAATAAAAAAAAAACATCAACATGAAAGTTGTCATTATTATTTTTACATTAAAGGAATTGTTAGTTCTTGTTGTTTTCTATATCTCTTGCAACTACAAGTAGAGCTGCATATCTAAGCCATCCAAGATAGAATGATAAATTGGGGAAATTGGCTCCCTCTAATGATTTGATGGATTCTTGAAAAGATGTTCTGCCCTGAAACATCCTCGAATTCTCGTGATTTGTAACCGGTCAACCAACTGCCTGACTATATCAAATCAGTTCAAGGTTTTTAAGCGATTTAGTTTCAATTTTATTATAATACTAACGGATCCCGGATAATAATAGCACTAAAAATATGACTAGTGGGGTATTCACACTTCGTGCTATTTAGTCATATTGTTACAAAATCATAAAATTTTAGACCAGTTTAAAAAAGTTGTTGTTGTGCTGCATATAAAAAGTCATAAAATAATAGCACTCTTGCAGGTATATATTTGTGTTGTGATGAAATAGCTCTAGAGATCTGAGTCGAGCTCTGAAAATCTTTACGCGAGACGACGATAGTATATGTTTGCCGCCGTTACTTATATATGTTTCACGACTAAAAAGCGGATAAAAAATTATTCATACCTAATGTCTGTACATTAAATCACATTTTTATGACATAAAATATATTAGAGAAGCACTAAAACGCAAAAACTAAATATATACAATTGAAAAATTTTTCTCGTTTAACTTACGTAGCTGGCAGCCACTGAACGTTTTTCCATATGCCGCCGCAAAAAAAATTTATTCAGCTCACAGCAAGGCAGCAGCTGTTAGATTTTATATATACAACTCTATTTAGCAGACCAAGTTATGACGGGTTGTTCACACTTGTCATATTTTAAGTGCTATTATTTTATGACTTATGACTCTATGACTAGAGTGTGAATACCCCAATTATGTAAAATATTTGGTTTTTTAAAAATCATTTATATCATAAGCAGATGCGTATATGTATTTAAAAATTCGACTATCTACTGCTATTATACGAAGTGTCGATCATCTGAGTAGGTACATACTTAGAGTTTTTACATCACCCCCAATCGCTTCTGCTTCCTGGGACCCTATGTACTAGGTGTTTTGCTACTTAATTAATTCCCTTATACGTAATATTTAATTACAGCTGATCCTAAGCTTAACAAAAATAGTCATAAACATATTTAATAGCTTTAAATTACTTAACATTTCACAAATTTTCCAAAATATTTTAATTTTTAGCTTCTTTTAGAAAACTTGATTTCTAAATGTAACACAAAACAGCTGATTGGATAATAATTGAAGGTAAAAATTTTACTATCAAGAATTTTCAAAAATTTTTCAGTCTCTCAATCTTTTGCTCTCTTCTGTGGCTCTCTCGTTGATAATTTTTCGAGTTAGTGAACACCTTTCTATCAAAAATTTTTGACAATTTTCAGTAAACGAACAGAGCTATACACTTAACCAGATTGATTTGTTTTTAAAATTAAATTAATGATTTCAAGCATTCATTATTTAACTACTTTCCTTTTAAATTAATTACTACTAATAATCACATTAAGTATGGAAACGGCTCAGAAAACTTTAAACTTATTGTATATTTCTGATAAATCATTCGAACACATAATAAGTTAAAATTGTAAACAAACCAAGTCAGCTGTTAACTCGTGAATTAGAACAATGAATACCACTGCTAAATATTAACAATCTCGTGATTTTTAGAGCACCATTATTAACCCTGAATGGTTACTCTTCATTTTTGTACATTAAGTTTACTCTTCGTCGAATAGACTCTTGCGGAACAGTTAAAATAATTAAAAATATTTTTACTTAAAAATTTAATTTGAAAAATTATTTAGAAATGTAATATACATATAACACAAAATTTTTTTTCTCTCCTAAAACTCGATACGAATTTGAGCAAAATAAAAGAGTGATACGATAAATAGTAAATGGGCTCCGTCGATTCGACGAATAGTAACCATCCAGGGTTAAAAGTACAAATTATAGAACGTTGAAAGGGCTACAACAAAGCAGATTAGAACAATTCAAATCATAAAGAGTAGAGCCGAAACATTTAAATTATAGAAAAATGGCGATTAAGATGCCATTGAAATAATTTCAAATGGGTTTCCTTTTCTGTTTTATGGAATTTTCTGAAGCGACCTGGAAAATAGTTCAAATCATCAAGATTCAACTGTAATTGTAGCACAGCAGGCATTTTGACAATGTACTTGTGCCCTTAATAATTTTCTATGACTACAACGAGGGTTATTATATTTTTTATACAATTTAGTCAGAAGATAATGAACTGCATGAAAATAATTTCCTTCAAAGTCTTCTTAACTTTGCTTAGTACGTCATGAAGATACAAGTTGCGGTGGTATTCAGTATTTCAAAGAATTATGTTAAACAATATTCAAGATGTTGCGTCGTGCAACGGCCTGTCGCTATCACTGTGATTTAGCTATCATTGTTTTACTTTATAACACTTCTGCAATTATGATGCTCGGTTGTGTGGTCTTTTGTAAAAAAAATTTAACGACACTGGTGACGATGATTGTAATGTGGCAGCATATGTCGTCGTAAGTGATGTGTGCGTGCAGTACACCACAATATTTCTTTTAATTACGCAGAACGATATCGCATTTTTTATCCAGTCAACATATAAACCAAAAACTACTTGAAAATTTTATGAATTTTGTTTTAGGTTGTAAATTATTTCAAAGTAGTTTTTATAGCTAAAAATTATTTATTTGATGTGCCAATATTCTGGAAAGCGGCACAGCTTTTGCCGCATATTTCTTGTGTAATAGGAGAATTAAATAAAGCAAAATACTAGTAACGAGAGAACCAAATGAAGGACAGAAACAAATCTTAAGGGAAATAATTATATATTTATATGTATTAGAATTATTTTTGTAAAAAGTAAAACAAACAATCTTCTAGTTCAATGCAATCAGTGTAAAGCTGATTCATCAGCAATTAGCTTCGAAATATTAAGGGCCTTATTCACAAAAAAATTTTATGCTTATAAGCTGCTTATAAGACAAATTTTTTACACGAAATATGTTTCACAAGCAGTATTTAAGCATGTAATATTTTTTGTGCTTAAGACCTTAAGAGTAGAAAAGAACAGTCTAAAGGGAAATGGCAAGAAATAAAGACACAATTTGTCTATATTAATATTATTTTTGTTCAAATAAATGCTGTATTATATGGTAAAAATTGCGGTTTAGTGTTCGTTTCTTTTCGCGACGTTAAACATGCCTGTGCAACAGTTATTACAAAGTGTTGGGAAATAATCGCTTCGAATCAGAGTTTTAACCCGGCGTCATGCAGGTTGGGTCATTATGACCACTATGCTCTTAAATTGCTGTGTAACTATTTTCAACGTTTTGCGACGCTGCCAAATTTGTCAGTAGCTGGAGTGTATCGTTTTTGCATGTTGTTTATTATTTCGTTTGAGTTGATGATTGAACGTGAGCAGAGATAATTGACCGTCAATTAAGAAAAGGTAAATATGACCCAACCTGGCCGTCGGCGTAGTGAGATTTGCACTGAACAAATAGCTCCTTATTGCAATGCATTCTCAAACTCCTTTCAGAAAGATAACGAAAATGACACTTTTTAATATATAATTAACACCCATGTGATTAATTTAGCAATTATTTATTGTTTGGTTTTTCTAGATTTTAAGTTTATTGCATTAGACTGAAGTTCCTTATATTTTTAAGTTCGTTTATTGTTTTTTTGAATTACTAAATTAAAAAATTGTAAACAGCTTAAATATGTTACATGTTGCATATAGCAAATAGCTAAAAGAGTCAGGTATATAATGTTTAGAGGTACTTTTATCAAATTTTGAAAATTATGCAAAATGCAATGTCAAAAAAACTAGGGTCATATTTACCCACCTGGCTGTCGGTGTTTCTTTTATCATCTGCCCGACGCCGGGTTAAGATACTTATTCATAGAAAATATTTATTTTATAAGTAGTTTATAACCATAAAATATTTTTTGTGCATAAAGCCTTAAGTTTCTACGTTAAATTTTATAATTACTCAATTCAAAAACTGAATCGTATCGTTATCTATAAGAAAATTTCAAAATTATTAAATTTCACATACTGAAAATATTCAATTTACTGAAGTATTTTAATTAATTAATTTGATACAAAATTCTTACTAAACGTGACATGATGTCATTATGTTTATGATTTATGTTTACAATCTATTTATTTGGAAAGGCGACATCTTTTATGACGTGGTGATACAGGCTGTTACTACGGTTTGTGCTATAATAAACTTTTTTTAAGTAACTTGAAATTCAAATTGATTAAATTGAGGTATTCTCACAGTGTGTCATAATGTGTTAATAATTAGCAATAGGTTGAAGAAAATGTCATTATACATTTAGTCATTATATATTTAGACTTTTTAGCTATGAGATGTTTCGTCACAATATATCGTTAGACATCTGAGTCTGAAGCTCTTAACAATATCATAAATACAAGCTCATTAACAATGTTATTTAAAATAAGAACAGCAAAACAAAAAACTGGTAGTTGATATGAATCCAAATAATTTTTATAGGAAAATTTCTTTAATAAACCAAAAAAAGATTTAAATACTTTTGAATCATGCACCCCTATCGCGAATAACACATGGAATTTTTGTTCCATTGACATTTTTATTTCCTTCGAAGAGGAAGATAATCCAGTGAAAATTTTTTTCCAGCTATCAGTTCTTAGTGAATATAGAAACAGAAGGCACGTTCAAAACATGTTATACGCATGTACAATATTTTAAAGAAATTAAAACAATATAAATATTCGGTATAGCTTTGACAGTTTGTTTACAACACTGTTTTATTGCACTTTTTAGTTTTTGTGTTCCAAAATAATGCGGCCTTTTTTTGATTTTGGAAAGCCAACAGAGTAATATGAAATATTACAAGTTCAAAATGTGTATCAGTTAATCGCTCTAAAACAAATTTTAATATTCCAATTATGTGAAGAATTACTGTTCTATTAGTTACCAAAAAATAAAGTGAATAAATAAAAATTATGGTGTGAAGAAACTCGCGGAAAAATTCACGATCAGGGAACAACGATTAGGGGTGTCATAATATAATAGATATATTTATTAATTAAATTGATAATTTTAAAAGCTGTGTGTTATTTTTAAGTTATTATTTCAATCTAATTGTTTAATATTACTTTGTTAACGATTAATAACTTTTACTAATTTTTCTCTTTTCAGAGATGATTAAACAATTAAGGTGTGTGTGTATGTGAACGGGTCCTTCAAATTCATTTAACAACTGTTAGTAAAATAATAATTAATTAAGAAAAAAATAATGCAATAAAATATCTTCGAACTATTTACCACTGCAAAGTAAAAGGATAGCAAGAAATATAATTACTATTTTATATAAAATAATTATAATTAATATTTTAATTTTACAGGAATTATGGAATAAATATTAAACCAAATATCATTGCAAACACTGAAACAAATTAGGTTATTATTAATATGATATCTAAACATACTATATACTAGAAAATAATAATTTTTTAATATGTGTACAATAATTAATTGTATATATATATATATATATATATATATATATATATATTTGTCTATATATTAAAAAAACTTTAAATAAAATGTCTACACAATTTTCAATATGTAGTACAGAGCAAAATTAGCTGTAGTAATTAAAACACTTAAAGTCATTAATGGGTTATTTTTTTTTTTTTTTTGTTAAGAGTACAAACTTAAAAACTAATAAATTAAATGTATGTGTACGATCTCAATTGAACAAAATGGAAATTAATATAAAAAAATAGTTTAATTAAAAATAAAAACTTTGACGAAATTTGATTTCTATAATTTATTGGATTGACAAGCTATGGATGCCCAGCTTCTTAAAAGGAAAAGCAGCTTAACATCTATCATATACCAAATATACTTATTCCTTCTGTATGGTTTTATTTATTTCCGGTGAGTTGCCACCTTGTCAAGTTTATTCACTGTGCTCACAACCAGGGCTACCAGATACAATATGTGTTCAATCATTCCAAAGCAAACCTTTTCTAAGCACTTAAGCTATGCACAGACCGTTCTTAGATTTTGAGGTATTATATTATCAGGAAATGGACGGACAACTAACTATTCCTGCCTAAAGATAAACTATTAAGTGCATTTTTGCACAGCCACCGTACACTTCGACTTTAATATTTTCGTTTATTTCGAATTAAAAAGCAACAAAATGCAAATATGTTTAAACCATGGCCCAACTAATATGTCATTGCAGTACAACAATAAAAAAGCAACAGGGAGTTGGTTTATGTAAAAATATCATGGCTTTTTCAAAAACTGCCGACTATATCACCAAGAAAAACGTGATTGCTGGCCCATGGTCGGGTAAGAAATATATGTACAAGTTTATGTCGTTATCAGAATATTTTATAGCAAAGAATGCCAAATCAGGTGTTATACTATGTTCGGACATGCATTTTTAATTGAGTCATTTTAATTTTAATTGAGCAATAAAATCTAGTGTTCACACATACTCAATTTAGCTGACTCAATTATCATTTGACAACCGAAAAAAACATTGTTTTTATTTGTTTCGTTCATATTCGTGTTTGTAAATCTTAAAAATGGTTGCAAATTTTGATTTAAAGGAAATTTTACTTGCATATAACAGAAATATGGAGCTTTTGGAGCCATAGCGGTCAATTTTTGACTTGAAATTATCAGTGCTTAAAATGGAAAGCTTAAAAATTTTACAAAGTTTGAGAAAGCAATTTGCTCCTTTCATTATTCCAGCAAAATGCAACTCGAAGGTCACATTCTGCAGCAGCCTTTCGTTTTTCTTTATTTATTTATTTATTCAGTCTCTTTGAAAATTCAGTTTGTTTTGTTATAATGTTTGTATATTTTTTGATATTTGGCTTGACATTATAGGAAATTTTTCTGCTCACTGAACACAGTTGTTAATAAAGACACTTATGACCAGGGTTGCAATTCGAGTTTTACGCAATTAGTGTTACAATTAACTACTAATTGCTCAATTTAATAATTGACTTGTTGTAGGATAAATTGTGGTCAATTAAAGTCTTAATTGCAAAATATGCCCTAATTGCGCAATTAAGTCGTATGTCAGTGTTGCCAGTAAACATAATTATGTGATAAAATTAGGTGCTTTAATACAAACATCTATTAAAATAAACAACGCGCTTACTATGATATATAAAGTGGTACCGCTACAAATACAAAATTACAACACCAAAGCGATTGTTGTTTGTATAAATAATGGTTGAGCAAAACGACAGTCAGAATCAGAAACGACTGATTTTGCAGTCGAATAAGCGATGCTCGTCTCTCTACATGAAACGGTTTTCCGCAACTTCCAGAAAAGTTAAAAACTTCTATTACTATTGAAAATCAACAGTCCTTCGACAATTAAAGCTTTGCATAGAACAAAAATTTTTTTTTTTACTTAAACAAATTTCACGCTTTAGGGCAATTGAAACTTTTTAGTACATAAGTGTAACAGACTCGCATACGTCAATGAAGGGTATATCAGATGCGCTACAGCCGATTACATACTTTAACTTACAATCAATTTCATATTAAATTTTCCCAGCTCAGCACAACAGTTGATTTTAAAGGTGATAAGTAAAAAAACAAAAAGAGCACTCATGATAAAAGTGTAGTGGCTTTCGAAAACAGCTGCTCTGCTATGCTGTCTAAGTTGAATATTTAAATGCATGTTAAGTCAGCTGCTTTGTGACTAAATGAATTCGAATAAGAATTTCATCGCGTAGATTTTTTCCGGAGCAGTAAATTTTAACACAAAAAATAATTAAAAATTAACTCCAATCACTTCAGTTGCAGTTTATATGTAGAAAACAGATTATTTTATTGATTTTCTTTTTTGGATAACATTTTAAAAGATATTTGTAGAAGGTCAATTTCTGTTCACAATTTATTTGAATAAATTATCTTATCAGCGAGATCAAAGTTTGTTAATATTTACCATAATAGAGCTTAACTAGGAAATATGTGACACTCATATTTACGATATCAAATATTCACTTACAATATTCTCATTAGTTACTGCCGGTTTATTTTACCATAGCTCTTTTGCAGGAAGCGTTTAATAAGACTTGCGGTTTGATATCCATATGGAGCATAGTTGGGGCACAACTCAAACTCCGAACAGTTGTCGGGACTATCACATTTCTGGCAAATGCCGCAGCCGGTACAAATCGCATTATCCGCACATCTGTCATCTCGATTGCACGACTCATTTAAGCCCCTATAACATATATAACGATCTCCGCACTTTTGTGGGTTAGGATTTGCAGCTATATAGCCACCATTTTCGCAGGGAGGCCATACGTTTTCCGCGTATTTATCAGGACATGGCATATTGGGGTTGATATTTAATGAATAGCGATGCGAAATTTTGGCATAACAGCATTCGGCCACAAGTGAACAAATAACCACAAACAAAAGCAAAGTCGAATGATATTTGCTGTTAGTTGTTGCTGGTGGAGTTAAAAACATTTTTAAAGTGAAACTTTTCAAACGATGTGACTTCGATTAGATTTGAATTAAAAGTGTGTTCTTTAGTTTGCAGGAGATGCTTTTATAGCGACCAGTTTCTTACTGTTGGTCTCATAACTGTTTTTTTTAATTTGCAATAATTTGCTTAATCAAGTGTTAACAAAATTGTCCTTAAAGGCTAAAGGTTTCTCTTAATGCTACTGCTGATGGGTGGACAAAGTTATGTTAATTAAAAATATTAATAATATGCAAATTTTTCTTGGCTTGTGGCCATAAAACATTATGCAGATAAACATATTTCACAATATCCTTTTATCAAGGCCAAGGTAGTTTATTATTAACGGAAATACTTAAATTTTTGTTTAATTCTTGTATTGACTTGTGCAATAATTTCAAGTAATAATTTGTAATATCTATAAAGTGCTCTCTTTAAATCAAACTCCTTTAGTTTTCCATAACTGCTAAGGCCATCGAAGTGTCGACCAATCAATAGTTGTGGCCATGGATTACGTATTGTATTTTTTATTATATTTTTTCATTGAACCTTTCTTTCAATTTTCCATACATTCGTAATTGTTTGGCAAACACACTCTCACATTTCTTTTATTCTATTTCCACTAAACCAAAACTATTTATAAAAGGCTTGTAACAACTTTACTGCCCTAAGCCTTAAGCTTATAAATATGTTGCGCAAATTAATATGAAAAGCTTGTTAATAATTACACGGTGATACAAAATTGAAAAATGTTAATACACTTCTAAGCAAGTCGTAGAGCGACTTCAGTAGATCTTTTTGTAATCTTTAGAATTTCGATCACATGCTTAAAATCGAAAGTTATCGATAAAAATGGGGAAAAACAGCCCAGTTGGTCTATTTTTAGTTATTTGCTTTTCAAGTGAGTATAGAGTTATACGATCTTAATAAATACTTCAGTGATTTAGTTTAATCGGACTTCTACAAAAAAATATTGTTCTTGCATATACAAAATTTTGTGTATGTTTATCGATATGTGTATCACCAATCATATGATTTTGGTGGTCAATTGATGTTGATAAAGAATGGGAGATACTTTCCCTACAATATAGCTACGATTAGGCGTGTTATGTCACGCATTGCACTGTCACGCTGAAATTACAAACAGTATAATGCACACTAAATATCTACTTTGTCTAGATGTTGTTGTTCTTTTTTAAGATCACTCCGGAAGGTTTGGAGCATCATATGCAACAATTTTAATAGCTAATGAAAATTTTTATCGAAAAACCAGCATTGAAAACTCGTTGAAGTAGCACCCAATCAGCATATTTACGGCGCTGTAAAACGTCAGCCGGCTTTAGTCCTTGTTTCGGTAGGATTTGATAGAAATGGAAGTACAAATCCAAGCGATATATATGCCTTAATTAACCATAATATGGGACTTTGCTGAGATCACCGTGAAATCGTGTTATCTTAAATACTTTCCCTGACAGCAGCGAGATTTTCTGTAGCGTGCACGTTGCAGTGATGCAAAAACCTGATCTTATTTCCTTATAGTCGTGAAAATTCCTTGCACAGTGGGTTGATTATAACGATTGAAAACATATCATAATGCTGGAGAGGAGGCTACGTTTCAAACGCGGCATTTATCTCAGTTTGAACTATTTTTATTTCATTCAAAATATGACACATCAAAGAGCAGACATAGTTTTATTTACTTGGACTAGTACTTATACTATGCACTCTACTAATTCAATGTATTGTGGCGAAACCAAAAAAGGAGGAGTAGAGTTGACTGGACAGATGCAGAAAAGACAGAGACTTTATTGTAGCTTTTTCGCTCCTCTTACACCGGAATTGAATTTAAATGACACGTTAGATGATCTATTTAAAAATGGAAGGGCAAAAATTTCAGGATCTGTTTTACAACAGCTATACCGTGTTCAGACATACTCCTTAATTGCACAATTAGGGCATTTTTTTCCAACTAAGGCCTTAATTCTGCACAATTTATCATACAATAAGTCATTTAATAAATTGAGCAATTGTATCACTAACTGCGTAAGACTCGAATTGCAACCCTGGTCATAAGTATGCTCGTTAACAACTGTGTTCAGTGAGCAGAAAAATTTCCTATAACGGCGATCCAAATGTCAAAAAATATACATGCATATAAACAAAACAAACTGAATTTTCAAGCAGACTGAATAAGTAAAGAAAAACGAAAGGCTGGTGAAGAAGATCACCTTCGAGTTTCATTTTGCTGGAATAATGAAAGGAGCAATAGCTGCTGCTTTCTCAAATTTTGTTAAATTTGAGATAATATTTAATCAAAAATCGATCGCAATGACTCCATGGAAGTAAAATTTCTTTTAAACCAAAATTTACATCCATTTTTTAAATTTACAAACACGAATATTCACAAAACAAGTAAAAACAATGTTTTCCAGCTGTCAAATGTTAATTGAGTCAGCTGAATTGAGTATGAGTAAACACTAGATTTAATTACGCAATTAAAACTAAACTGACTCAATTAAAAATGCATGTCTGAACACGGTATTAAGCTTATAAATTTGTTGCCCAAATTATTATGAAGAGCTTGTTAATAATATAATATGATATAATATGAGCAAAAATTAATGTGCTTCAAAATTTCCTTACGTAGGTCGTAAAGCAACTTGTTTAGATCATTGTCATTTTTGGAATTTCCATTACAACTTCAAAAGCGAAATAATATATAACTTTCTTTACTTTTCGCTGATTTAAAAATTTCAAAGAGCTTTACATGGAGTACAAATAATGCTTTAAAATTATGTATAAACTATTAAAAAAATTTAAGAAAAATATATTTTTTTAATTTTTCACTTTGGTCTCAATTTATTGGAAACCCAAATTTTTCTTAATTATTTCAAAGCTTGACATATCAGATGATGTATTTAACAGCTGGAAGGAAAATAATTTCAGTGTCTTTAAACAACAGTTAGTGCTATTACGCAGTGAAAAAAAAATTAGAAGTGATTATTGGGTAACAGCCTTTTCGTTACTTTCTTTACCGTGGAAAAAATTTGTTATTATATACGAAGATGCAATTATTTCAGGGAGTGATTTTTTTCCAAAGTAAAGAGACCTGCCAAATGGGACATTGAGCATAAATATCATGTGTTGCCGAAGAAGGTTGGTAAGCGACAGAGAGACAGAGAGAGTTGGCTATTTTTTGCTTACCAACCTGCTTCCCGGTGGATCGTAACTTTTGATGTGTAGTCTTTGCAAACACATGAAATACTTAAATTTTTATCTCCAAAATAAATTAAACAACTCATAAGAAACCTTTAGTTTTGCACCAATTTTTGAAATGATTATGATCTGTCCGAAATTGTTTATGAAAAAAAACGTTTGTATGTATGTTTTCTAAAGCTTTTACTTAGATGACTGTGGCTCCTCTAAACTTTTGAACTGCAGAAATAGGAACACTCTAAAAATCATGCGTGTGGTAAAGTTTTACTTTTCTCCCTGATAAACCTTCTTATCTGGCAGCTCTAAGTTTTACTTTACAACTCATGTAACTAATAGAAGCCAGTTATGAACACGTTTACTGCCGTATTCATAAAAAACAATGTACATATAAAGAGTGCTTCAAGTAAAGTCTACTTTATTTTCTATGAATGCAGCAGTTAAATTTCAATTTCGGTTGTTATTTCGACTCCTATTCAAAATTAATATTAAATTAAAAATTAGAATTTTTTTATAGTAAAACATTTGTAAATATAAACATAATAAATAATTATAAATAAAATTTGTAAATCAATAAGTTAACATAAACATTAACTATAAACGTCATAGTAGTATTTAGCAAATAAATAATAAAATTATTAACTAAATAAAAACCAAACGATATTTTTCTCTAGAACGTGTAATACTTGTTATTCGTAGCTTTATATTATCTAAATAGAAATGTCTCTTGATAAAAATAATACAAATCGTTTTATAGTTGTAAAACAAAATAAACTCAATGTTAAAGCAATAAAAACTTAATATTAATTCAATAATTTATTAAATGTGTATTGAGTAAAACTGCAACTACAAAAAATAAAATATTATATATGTATTAAAAACAACTTGAAAGTCAAACTTGAAAATACAATTAATAAAAAATTATAATAATAATAATAAATGTCAACTGGTTTTAAATTGAAGAAAAGAAAAGTATTTTTAATTGAAGTATCCTCTGTAAGTATGGACTATTTTTTATTTAGCTTTTATATAACTAAATAATACGGTCTCAAATAAATAACATATATAATTTATTTGGGGCATTCGCATTGTAGTCATAAAGCCATAAACCATAGCACGAAAAGTATGACTAGTGCGAACTCGTCATAACGTGGTCTGATAAATAAAGCTGCTGCCTTGATATGAGTTCAATAATTTTTTTTTTTGTGGCGGCATATGAAAAAACGTTCAGAGGCTGCCAGCTACGTAAGTTAAACGAGAAAAATTGTTCACTTGTATATATTTAGTTTTTGCGATTTCTAGAGCATTTTATGACAACACAAAAACATACCTGATAGAGTGCTATTATTTTATGACTTTATTGTATGCAGCACAACAACAACTTTTTTCAAATTTTTCTAAAATATTATGACTTTAAGGCAATAAGACTAATGTTGATTTCTTTTCTACAAAAAAAAAATGCTACATTTTGTACACTTTTTCTTAGAAAAGGGCAACATTGTGTCATTTGAAAGTAGAGATTATATTAGAAATTAAGCTGCTAATTCCTTTCGAAAAGAATTTCTGTTTTTAAGCTCGTCCAAACTGTCACTTTTTAGAAAAGAAGTGTAAAAATGTTGCATGTTTTTCAGAAAAGAAAACGCCATAAATAGGACACAGTTATTTATTGTCAGAGAAAATATAGCAATTAAAAAATTAAAAAAAACTTAACAACACCAAATGACATGACAAATGCCACAATTGTAGTTCCCTTAAGAGATGGAATTAAGAGTAGGGTAATGAATATATTATCCCCCAGCATCTGTTCGTCCAATATTATTTCAAAATCAAGTCTACAGTGAGCAAATTAAAAATTGAATTGCTAAGATTGAGTGATCCTGCTGTTTTTTGATATAAAGACTCCCGGAATTTTTGTTGTCAATTATGATTGAACGTCAAGTTTTTTAGTGAAATTACAAACACCTCGTCGACTTTAAAATACGCTATTTGCGAAAGGACAAAAAATCCTTCACAAATTTAATGATCCAACCAGTGATGAGAACAATGACGAACATGAAATTTTTCGACTGATTGCAGAACATCGGAATATAACTCCGCGGATGAAAGAAACTTTTGAAGTGGTTAACAATAAGATTATGAAGCCTCTTTCATGAATTTAGTATCGAATTTTTCTGATCTTCTCTACTGCAGGGTTCTGTTAATTGTTGTCGGCCAGTTTCAATGCCGAAGGCACAGCGCTGCTCGTTGAATGTCACTGACAGCGATTTATACTATCCTGTACATTCGAAATGTAGCAAAATATCACCGACCAAATAAGACTTGAAGTGACTACAACAAACTCTCTATCTTCTCATCTTTCTTCATCTGTCACCTCAACACTACCTCCTTTCATACATGGAGGCCTCCTCCTCCTGAGTTTAAGTCCTACTAAAAAAAAATGAAAAAGAGAAAATATATATTTTATACAAAGAGAATTTTCAAAAACATTTGGACTTACAGTCCAGAGTATGAAACAAATGACTCTACAACGAACTAACAAACAAGAATTTGTTTGATCCTGCAAATTTCCGCTAATTTGATCCGCAAAGCTATGAAAACGAAGTTTGTTGTGCTGCTCCACGAGTTTGAGGTCTTCGCGGTCAAAAGCCTAATGAAAGTTTAAAAAATTAACTAGTTTATAAACTGCTATGAAATAGAATGGTATTGAAATCAGAAAAATACGAAATACGGTTCCAAAGCTGGGAAGCTTACGGGCAAAATTGATATCAAAAGCCAATTCTATGTTTTTTATTTATAAATTGAACCTATTTCATGCTTTAGGAAGCTTCAATTGTCTATTAAAAGCTATAAAAATAAAAAAAATTTTCCAGCGATGTTTTTTTTTGCACATTCAGTATTTTGTAGTACATGTAATAAATAAAATGTTTAAAAATTTTAAGTTTTTCTTAAACAAAACTACCTTAAACATCATGAAGATTTGCTTTGATAAGATTTTAAAAATTAAAATTTCCCTTCCAGTGCAGGGAAATTGAAATTTGTTATACATAAACGTAACCAAAAAGGCAACTGACGTTGTTTTTTTTTTGCTAACTAAAATAATTTTATAACTTAGGAAGAACAAAATTGCTAAAATACATGTAACGCCAGACGCACGTTGGTAAAGGGTATATAAGATTCGGCACAGCCGAATACAGCACTTTTACTTGTTTTAAATTTAATTTAGTACATTGGATTTCTTGGAATTTTTTTTTTTATTTCCTCATTGTAGTTCTTGAAATATTACGTTTGTGGTATAATTGCCTTTTTACTAATAGACTTTAATTAATAAATAACACTAGTTTACAGCAAAAAATACCAAGAACGCCACATGCCTAGATAAGTTAATTGAGACCTCCTGAACACGAAAAACGCTGTAATTTTTTTCTTAAGTACCGTTTTTTAAATAACGGTACTTTTGTGTTTTTCGGTGTATGGTCCCACTGAAACCTTTGTGGAGCCCAACTAAAAAGTTCGATCATGATAAATCTCATGTCGTTGAAAAGATAATTGAATGCCTTTTCCGTCGATGTGCCGCATTTTAATTTTAATTTTTTTAATTTACGCCGAATATAGTGTGTGAGCAATGAAAATGAATATATTGTCGTTTCACAAAATCCTTAATAAAAACTTTATTTTTCATCCGTTTTTTTTTCAAATTACGTTAAAGTGTTGGCAACTAAATAAACTATTTGGCAAAATAATAAAACATTACAGATTTTATAATGTAGAAAAAAACTAAATAAAAATGAAAAATTTTGAAAAAAAGCCTAAAAAATAGACAAATTTTGAACTCTGAGGTGCCATAACTCAGCCATTTCTTGTCTCATAAGAATGTTCCGCACATCGACGGAAAAGACATTCAATTAACTTTTTAACGATATGCGGGATATTCGGTTGGGCTCCAAAAGGGTTTGAGTGGGACCATACACCGGAAAACGCAAAAGTACCGTTATCTAAAAAATGGTACTTAAGAAAACAAAATTACAGCGTTTTTCGTGCTCAGGTATGTGGCGTTCTTGGTATTTTTTCAAATTAAAAATTTGTAAAGCTGTGTAATTTATGCGATTTTATTAATTGAAATAACTTAATTTATATAAAAACTAATAATCTTTTAGACGATTAATAATGTCTATAAACGATTAAACGACAACTTCGGTTAATTGACCAAGTGGTTAACCTGTCAAAGTCCCATAATTCTTAATTTTTGCTTGCGATAACACCGCGTGAAGAGCAATTCAACAAAAGCAGAAATGTATACGTCTTTCAATTAGAGCAATATTTAAATAAACATTCAGTTTTACTAAAAATATCATTTGAATTTTTAAATCAGCTTTAAGCCAGTAGGTGTTACTTGAATTGCTTGGCAATGACAAGTTGTGAAAAAACGTTTTGATTATAAAAATTCCTGATGTTGTAAAACAATGAGGAATGCAACGGTTACGCTTCCGCTTGCACAAAAGAAAGAGTATTTATTTTATTAGTTTACAAGAAGCAACAAAACACAGAAGATATATCTAAAAGAATAAGAAGAAAATAGATTGTGACGAGTAATAATAAACTGGTAGCCGTGTTTAGTACTTTAGTCTTAAGAACAATTGCCATCGATTTGGCTTTAAGGTTTGCAGTTCATTTTTAATGGGCGCTCCTCAAGGCATTACTGCGCCACCTTCTTCTGTCTTGCCAGCTCATTCTTAACTTTTGCTTTTATTTTTATTATTTTAAGTTTTTGCTGGCGTTTTGTTTTTGTGAAAAAGAGAAGCTCGTAAAATCGTAACTCATATAAAGTTCAATTTTGTTAGTTGTTATGCCGTGACTTTTTCCCAGTGTATGTACTTTGAGCCGTTAACACTGTGACGTTAACAACAATCAAACATTGCCACACTATTGTGAAAGGGAAGTGAAGACAATGGCACTATGGGTCGATATTATAGCATATACATATATTTTTTTAATAAACATGCAGGGAAAGCATTTAAATGAAAACATCTCAGTGAAATAATTATTGGAATATTTTACTACGTATGGAAAATAGTTAAAACCTATTATTAACTTAATTTAAAACTTTATTCATAATTCATATCACATATAGAAAGGAAACAAAGTTAAGAACTTCAATCAAAATCGGATGCATTACTTAAAGTGTGAATACTATTCAGGCAATTTAGTGCACACAATTTGGCTGGGAGTATAATTTTTAAGGAGGCTTCTACTATATTATTAGCAATATAACGATTAAACATGGACCTGCCGCTAATTTTAACCGCAACGCTATTGCCACCTGGTATTTGTGCTCTTCGATCTAGATCCCTATTTCAAACCAAGCGATTCCCACGTGATAAGCGGTGACTGACAAAAGAATCGAAAACACTAATTGATCAGATATATAATTTCAAATTTTTTCAGAAAAAATCACCTTTTTTCGTTCTCAATGTCTTGCGGATTTATTGGTTTTGACCCGGTCTGCGGGAACCGACGTGGTTTTTAAATTCCGGACGCAAATTAATTCGTGGAATCGTTCGGTGAACCCGCTGAAAAGTTATTCTAACAACATCGTTTTGAAGAATTTTTTTTTATTTTAAGTTTTATTATATATTTTGAAATTTACCGGTATCATTCGGTTCGCCCGTTCAAAGCATATAAGCGGGCCCCATACTTACAAATACACATACATATAGAAATAGCGATGTCCTCTCAGAATTAGTCAGGCCGATTTTTTCAAAACGGAGTAAGAACAATAATTTCCCGATTTTATAACTTTTTTAATTTTCCTAGCGGGAGTTTAAAAATGGGGGCAAACTGAACAGTTGAATTTATACATCGAAATAGATAAGCGTGAATAGTATTAAAAGTGGCACGACTGCTGTCACTTCAAGCTCAACTTTACATTTTGTATTTGCCTCCGTTTGAAATCTACCCTTCTAAGCTTTAAAAATCCAGCTGATTTTGAAACCGACTGAATAGAATCGTTGTTCTTCCTAGATCTTTTATATTAAAAGCAAAACATTCAAACAACTTCAGAGATAGTTGTTCGCCATTGTGCAGTTGTGTGATTTATTTTTCTTTCCATCTAATGCTTGCCAGACTGTAGCATCGTAAAAAATATCCTTGGTTGGCATTTCTTGTTTTTCATCTTTTTTTTCCTTTTTCTTCTTTTTTTCTTTGTGCAAGTATTTTTGCTTCATTTCAGTAATTTTTATGACCATCGTTGCATTTGTATTTTTACGTGCACATGACGTGTTTTAGCTCTTCTACCCTCAACGCTTTCGAAATGGATGGTTGTTATCTGTCGGAAGTGTTCGCATAATTATATGAAGGGGTCTTAGATTTTTTTGCTGTTGCTGCTGCTGCAGCTGCTGAGTGTACCTTGAGATTCTTAAGTTGCAAACTTTAAGTTGGTTGGTTTTAAATTTAATCTTAACGCTTGTTTAACGATAATAAAACTTATTTATATATGAGATTTGCAAATTTTGGTGAATATTAAAATGAAATGAAGATAAGAGCTTATCGTAACGTTGTTATCAGTCATCGCTAACTTGTCATCTGTTGGCTTAAAGAGGGAATGGAAATGTTGTGAAACAGTACTTTTTACTTTGTATAGATTTTTTTTATTTCGTGTTTGTGTTACCAAAGAAATTATTGTTACATTAATGCTAATTTCTTTAAAACCTTTAGACATCAAAATGAGATAAAGCCATAATATTACTTATTGTTAATTAAATTATTGTTTTTTATAAATATAAAAGTTAAAAGAAGCAAAAAAGTATACAAGCGATTGTTACTGATGACTCTAAAGATCTAAAGATCCGATAATAACAACGTGTAACAAAAAAGTATATGATAATCCCTTTTATTTTAATTTCGTGCTGATTCTTTTTTCAAATATCTTAATAAAAAATTCAAAGTGATTAATTGAGGGGTTTTTAGCTGGTTCCTATGCGCGTTTCTGCAGATCATCAGGGAACCTTTAGCCAACATTTCTTAGAATTACTAACAATATTATATGAAATTTATTTGTTGGGTGGTTGGCGCTTTTTACCAAATCGTCAGTAGACTTCAACCACAGTTTTGAAAAGACTTTTAGTCCGGTTGCAAATTAAGGAGCCTTCACGAGCAAAACTGTGCATTGCGAACAATTAGGTTAAGTAACATCCAGTATTGTCAACTACTTAATTTCAATAAGCATTAAAGCCAAGAAAACAGGCACATTTCTTGCCAAATAAAGAAAAAAATTTTTAAGATACATATTTCATTTAATTATTTAAAACATATAATATACCTGATCCAAAAATGTACATTTGAACCTTTTATAAATCAAAATATATAAACTTTGAGATATTGAAGGACATAAAAAAAGAATTATGATAAAACGAACAAGAGAAAATTAACAATAATTTAATTATCCAAGATCCACAGCGCAACAAAAAAACGAAGTTCTCGTAAGCGACTACGTTCCCATCATCAGCGTTCGTGTGTTACTGCTATCCCGTGATGTTAGGCCGCATCCGCACAGGCAAAAAAGTGCGGTATACTTGCACACTTAAATGTTCGTTTTTCATCTCAAAGTTGTTAGTAAAAATTTTAGAAGAGAATCGAAATCTCTGTGAAAAACAGTATCTTCAGTGACAGTGTTCTATATGATGACGGTTCCTGTTAATACGAATTGAAATTTTTTTCTTTGTTTCGGACCAGCACTCGAGTAACGGCCCCTACATATGCAGTGTAATTTTATAGGCCAGAAATATAAAGGATTAAAAAATATAAAACTTTTTTTACTTTTTACTTCACCGTTGAATTTTTTGCTACAGGTGCCGAGTGTGTTAATTTTTTAGCGACCAGTGCTATGCCTTCGTCATGGAGACAAGCCAACAACAATTAACCCAATTCAGTTCATAAAAATTCGACACCGTGTCCATGACAGAATGCGGAGTCGAACACGGGATCTAAGGCATCGTAGTTTTGTGTTCACTTCTCTAGCCAACAGCATCCCCAAATTAATTTTGAATTTTAGTTTTAGTGCCACCGTAAGCACTAAAATTAATTTCAAAAAGCGCCAAGTGCTAACTTCTACACTTTTCACATATGTGAATCTAAAAAGCACAAAAAACGACGCAAAAAGCACCGAGTTGACAACAGTTAGCTAGTTCAAATAACCTTAAGTCGTATGTTTTTGTATAGTCAGTAGTTAAGCAAAAGTATTCATGAAATAAATCATAATAAATCAAATATTATAAAAAAAGAACCCTACTCTCACTTTTCTCCCACACCGCGTCGACATGACACATAATTTATTCGTTAGCGCAAAATACAAAGCCCGTATTCAAACTTCTATTAAGGCTGGAGTAAAGAATCTATATTAATTGCGGCATTCTAAAAGCTATTGTGCACTTAAAGTATGCTTTAAAGCACTCTTCAAGTGTACATTATTTTTTATGAATACGACAGCAAGAGTTTGATTTAAATTAGTAAACATTCTTGCGGTATTGTAAAACACGTTGCAAATGACTAATTTTGTAACGGTGGCAGTTCAAGGCCGATTATAACTTGTGGCACTTCTAGTATTAAAAAGTTTTTCGCTGTATTTTTCTCGCCTTTAAAGTAGACCCTCATATTTATTATATTTTTTCTTCATATGCTTTCATATAATTATAATTCTTTGCTATAAGAAGAGTTCAACACACGAACCAATTTCTTTAAATCTTTTTGTTTTTGTTTTTGTTTTTTATGTGAATTTACCAAAACTACCATCATGTGTCTTCATGTTGCTCACGTTTTGTTCATTTAATTCAATTTCGATAACAGTTTCTTATCATTCCAATAATACTTAAACGCATAATCGCCATAAAGTGATTGCAGTACTTTCCTTAAATTTCCTTTTAATGTCTTTTTTTTATATATTAATCGCCATCGATGGCGTTTAAAGGGAATGAATGAATGTATGTGTAAGCGAAAGAACGAGGTAAGAAAATCAAATAAATACTATAAATTTGTTTTAATCTTTGCCACCGAACAGACATTTCGCTCATGTTCTGGAAAATGTCATAAACGTTAAGCGTTTATCGTATAAATCTCGTTTAAATAAATAAGTAGCTGGAAGAACTTGGGCAAATATTTAACCCAAATGCCGGGGGTTTGTAAGTGCGTGTAAATACTTGTAGAAAAGGGTGATTGCAAAGTAGTTGTGTAGCGCATTTGCTGTAGTTCTCTGGGGAATATATAGAAAATTAAACTCTGCAGATGAAATAACCTTTAGTTTCTTAGCGCTTAGTTTTAGTACTACTTCTACAACTACTTCGTGGAACATTGTCCTTCCTTACAAATAATGTTTGAAATGATAAACCCAACTGCAGAAAGACGATTCTCATACACTACAAAATAGTGGTTGGCTCTTTGCTACTGCGTTATTTGTTTACTTTAGCCTTTAGCTAAACGTTGGTTATAATTTATTGTTTTTGTGGTCGATACATTCGGTGACCACGAAATTTTAAGTAGATGTGTGTTTTGTCAATAATAGATAAATATGTTTAATTATATGAAATTCCACATACTCTCAGATACAAATATATGCCATGCATGTGCATGACCTACCCTAAATAAAATTTTATTAATGATATTAAGTTAATATAGTTATTCGATGTATACACCCAAAGAAAGATGACTAGGACGTTAGATATATAGTACTATGCAATAAAGCAAATATGGCTAAACAAAGAAAACCAACGGCAGCCTCAAGTTTATGTTATCTCCAGTTATCTTTCCAAGTCTTTCAAATTCCGCCTCTGTAGCTCTAATCATTGTAATCCCGGCTTCTAGTCCACAAAGTCATAGCAGATCCCTTATAGCTTGAACCCACGTTAGTATTACCTCATTGGAAAAAACAGCTTCAATCACTACTTCGTTGCTGCATGCTTCTAATCGCCGACTGATGATTCGGTAAGGTAAGAATTTTCTCAATCAGCAGGCTACCGACTACAACAATTATCATTCCAACAAACATATCATTCCATTTGCTTTAAGATAAGGGTTTTGTTATTCTTTTATTAAATAAATTAACACATTTTCAAGTTCACAACAATTTAAATTATTAATATTATGTTGGCTCAAAGTCGATAACAAAAATAGAACATGACGGAAAATAATCAAAGGCAACATAGAGAATTAATAAAAGTTTTATACACTTCTCGCACTCTTTTTTCACAATAAAATTGGTACAAATAGAAGCTGTCATCACATTCAACTTATACTGTGTTCAAACATGCATTTTTAATTCAGTCAATTTAATTTTAATTGAGCAATTAAATCTAGTTTACACACATACTCAATTTAGCGGACTCAATTATCATTTGACAACCGAAAAAAACATTGTTTTTATTTGTTTCGTTCATATTCGTGGTTGTAAATTCTAAAAATGGATGCAAATTTCGGTTTGAATCAAATTTTACTTGAATATAATAGAAATATGGAGCTCTTGGAGTCATAGCGGTCGATTTCTGACTCAAAATTATCATTGCTTAAAAAAGGAACGCTAGAAAGTTTTACTAAGTTTCAGAAAACATTTTGCTCCTTTCATTATTCCAGCAAAATGCAACTCGAAGGTCACATTCTGCAGCAGCCTTTCGTTTTTGTTTATTTATTTATTTATTCAGTCTGTTTAAAAATTCAGTTTGTTTTGTTATAATGTTTGTATATTTTTTGATATTTGGCTTGTCATTATAGGAAATTTTTCTGCTCACTGAACACAGTTGTTAATAAAAACACTTATGACAATTAGTGAGACAATTTATTACTAATTGCTCAATTTTCTAACTGACTTATTGTATGATGAATTGTGGTCAATTAAAGCCTTAATTGCGAAACATACCCTAGTTCCGCAATTAAGGGGTATGTCTGAACACGGTACAAATTTTAATAAAGTACAAAAACTACAGCTAATAAAAAGGCGTAGGGGCTTTCAAAAATAGGTCTGCTGTATAAGTTGAATATATAAAACTGATTTTGACTTTCCCTTGTGCTTTGGAGTTTTAATGAATTAATAACATTAAAATTAAAAATATAAATCAATCTAATCAAAATAATCAAACGGTAACACGGGTATTAAAAAACAAAAACGTGTTATCATCAGGTTGATACAGTTCTCGTATTCTTTTTCACAATAAAATTTGTGTAAATAGGAACTGTTATCACATTCAACTGAGTCACCTAAAAAGTGGTGACAAACACAATATACACATGAGCACTGATGATGAAAGTGTTGCGACTTTCGAAAACAGCTGTTCTGCTCTACTGTGTAAGTTGAATAAAACTGATGTTGACTTTCCTTTGTGCCGTGGAATATTTATCAGCATGTCTTTCTGAGATTTTAAATAATTTCGAGCAATTAGCCCATGAATCTTAATTCGATTTAACATAAATCAATCTAATTTGCCTATAGCCACAAATCATTGTGGACCAGTAGCCCGTTGCCGTGGAAATAATTATTCTTATGACTGCATATATTTATTCTATGTAGTCAGTAACTTGCAGTAGTTAATGTATTCAATGCATCATAAAATTGTATACATAGTTTAGCAATTTTATTTTTTTTTTACCTACATGAGACTTAACGACATCGACAATTGTGGTTTTACGGCCTGAGTATGTTCATTATAATTAGTGTAGCGTCTAAATTGCGGACAAACACATAGACAACAATCATCGTAGTTGCTAATCAATAAGCGAATGTGCAGTATTTGAAGCGACCGACAATTTTCAAACCCACATGAAGGATTGTTTTTTGTGGGACTATGGTAAGTCAACAAACCAGCAAATTTTGCAACATTATAAGCCAATACGCAAGCCACCATTGACACCATACCTGGCGAGTAACACGTAGACACATCCAACATATGCTGGAAATCATATAAGGCACTATAAGCACCGCCGTGCCTCTTGTGTGCCGCTTGTAAATTTGATATAGGCTATCATCACATTTCTAACAACCTTCGTGAAGAATTTTTACTCGTGTTCATTTTATGTATTTATCAAATTAAAAATATATATAATTTCAAAGTTCTTCAAAAACAATCACATTTTTCAATATTTTTCCTTTAAGATACATATCTCACGAACGGATTAACCGATTTGTAACTGGTTTGTGGTAATCGACGTGGTCAAGAGCTGATTAGTCTGTGAAAAACGCTTGTGCAAAATAAAACAACTTATGTTGTCAACACTATAAATAAATTGTTTTTACATTAAAACAATTTTTAGTTGTTGTTCTTTATTTCTCTTACAACTAAAATTAGAGTCGGCAAATGTCAACAAATTTTAGAATAAAAACGTAAAAAAATTCAAAAAGGAAAAATGGTCAGTGAGTTCTTGTTGTGACTTTGATATTGGTTTTAAAGCTTCTCACTTAGTAAACTGGAAGTTTGAAATAAATGTCTTGAGTTATTCTAAGAAATGTTGGGTAAAGATTCAATGATGATCTGCATAAGCTCCAGTGAAATGCGCATGGGAACTAGCTAAAACTCCTCAATTGATCACTTTGAATATCTTTAGTAATATTTTGGGAAATAAGAATCAGAATAAAATTAAAATTAAAGAGCTTTTTTGTATTTATTTTAATATCTTAAAATCTATTGCTTTAAATCCAAAGGAAATCTAAGTTCAGGAAGGAAAACACACACACACACATAAATGCATTAAGACATAGTGACGGACTTTCAGGGAAGCTTCTAAGGATCTCTAAACGTGGAGATCTGATGAAAGATCGATTTTATCAAAATTGGATAACACAAACAACTTCCTCATATCGTTCTAACTATATTTCCGTCTTGTATTATTTTAAATTCTCCAGCAGATAAAAGAATATTTGATAAGTAGCAATTAAATGTTAACACAGAAAGCCAGACAATAATGGCCATTTTTATCAAAGTAGTTTTAATTGAGAAAACGTCGCATTGTTTCTGCAACAATATCTTTTATATTCATGCGATTATTGTATAGAATGCAAGAAATATATATTTTAAGCTGCAATTGCATAGATAAAGTCGTATACTTTTACAGTTGTTTCAATCAGAACATATTATTTTTGTGTTACGTAACATGAGAGTTTTTTGTCATGTCCCTGAAAGAACATCTTACAGTTGGATAAAAAAATAAGAAATTTAGCTGTGAGAAGATTGTGAAATATTCACATATTTTCATACTTGCGATTATTTAGTAATAAAATGTACTCACATCAGCGGACATAATACAGTCGAACTTCATTATAATGAACTTCTATAAAAAGAAATTCTCCTTATTATGAACTAAAGTCAAGAACACAGCTTTTTCGTTCCACTTTCAATGTATTTTAATCTCCGCATAATGAACTTCCATACAGTGAATTTTTCTTTACAATGAACAAAATTTTGGAAACAAAAATACATTTTACGTGTGTTTTTGTCTCCATATAGTGAACTATTTTTAGCAGCTTTATTTTACACCTGTTAGCAACACTATAAGGAATATAAGTAATATTTTTGGGATTCCCAAAATATGAAAATGAAAACAAATGGAAGAAAACAAACCTGTAATAGCTATAGATTTGCTTCAAGCTATTCGAAATTGAAGCACAGTGTGGAATATCTATGTTAAACCAGAGAGTATTGCAAACTGTTTCGTAAAGGCAGGATTTTCAAAAGATGACATACCGATTCAACCTGGTAATTGGGATGGAGAAGATTTTTTCCCCCTATCATATTTAGCTGTTCTACAGGCTTCATTTAGAAAAGTAGCTAACATCGATGCATCATTTGAGGACTATGTCAGTATAGATATTGATGTACCAAACCATGGGCATTCCGTCCGATGAAGATATTCTAAGCAGTGTTTTAGAAAGTCGTGGATTACAGCAGATTTTATCAGATAACGATGAAGAGGAACTGGGTGGTGAAGTAATGGCAAATATTAATAAAACATCACCTAGATTAGAACACGTTGCGCCTTCACTTGATGTAATTCGAACTTTTTTGGAGATGGAGAGCAACGTTTCGACAAATATATTTAAATGTCTTAATGCATTTGAAGCTTTTATTGATAAAGGAAAATGGAAAAATGTGGTTCAAACACAAATACCTGATTATTTTAAATTATAACAAAGAAACAAAAAATATTTCTGTATAATGAAGTTTGTATATAGTGAAATAATTGTCTGTCCCCGTGTAGAATCACTATAGGGAAGTTCGACTGTATATAAAATTTCAGAATTTCAACTCGCTGAATTTTTCGAGTGTTATAAATTCTGCAATTATTTAACAGTCTCATACTTTTGAGCGGCATAAGCACTTACACCGATTATTGTACAAAATTCATAGTTTAAATGCCTCCAGTTAAATTGTACATAAATGTATGGTTTCCATAATTTCTTTAAGGTGTTTAACGAACATTTTAATTTATATGAGATCTTAAAGTTTAACAATAAAAAATTTCCTATGATGTTCAAAAGTAACAACTTCTTGCTTTTGCTTGTTTCAGGCAAGAATTTCCCAACAAATTTAAATATTTTCTTCTTTTATTTAATTCAAGTTGAAACCGAGAACCGCAAAACTTTTACATTTAAATATCTAGTTTTGTTTGCAAAACATATAAAATAATAATGTTGTGTTTATGAAACACAAAAAGTATTTGAAAAGTTTGCTGAAAACTAAATATTCAAGACATGTTTAGTCCTTTTGTTCAAAGAAATTATTGTGTAGTTTTTTGGCTGGCATGCATGTATTCGGATATAATACAATTGGGAATTAAAGTGCGTACAAAGATACAAGATAAAATACATTTCAATGGTTATTTGTATAAGAAAGTTTATAAAAATAAACCACTAACAACAATAGAAATTTACTCGCATGTTTGTTTAAATAAATTCACAAAATTATTAAATAACTTGTTTCTTTGTAATTGGACTTGAAAATTGCAACGTAGTTGGTTTTACACAGTGCAGACAGTAGATTATTTTGCAAAAAGTTGCGAGGAAAACACTTAGAAAACTTACAGCTTTTCATAAACAAATTCGCAAGCCAACTGTTTGAGTTCTTAAGCAACATTTTACTTTGAACAGGTTATAGCATTAAAGATGTATTCATTTAATGAATTAGTCGGAAAAAGGCGCGATATGTTTCGATTAACCGACGACTTAATTGCGCCCTCTAAGCTCCGATCTTCGTTAAAAAAATGGAAGTCGAATATTTAAAAATAATATGTTTAATAACTCCCATACCTCTTGTTATTATTTATTGATCTTGTTCGGGTTTTGTGAAAAACTCTTAAATGTCTGCAACAACTCAAAAGTTTTTTTTAATTATGTTGCTTTTGAAGCCTTTAGAAAAACTAAATATAACGTCAAACTTGGTCTGAAAACAATAGGATTTTGAAAGATATTTTCCATTTCTTTGAGGTGTTTATTTTCCAGTCTTATATCTTTCACCGTCGTGCATCTGTTACTTTTGAGGTAACAAAATATATATTGTCCAACTCTGGAATTTAAAATTAATTGTAGATGATTATCCTTATAAACCAAATATATGCTTAAATTTTACAGCTCTGATTCAATATTTTGGATGTTGCTAATTTTCAATAGCATTCTATTTTGGACCACTCCCAATACATGAATCTACAAATAAAAGTTTCAACTATTGTTCCAGGGTTGGGAACCATCTTTTTCTGTTTGTTTGACTTTTAATAATAATAAATCTATTTGAAATTTATTAAATATATTTGATTTATAAAGAGAAATTGGTTTTATTTAGTTTCTTTCATATTCCAAAAAATTAAATGTTCCAGCTCTAGAGCTGTCTTTTTGGCTTTATTGATTTTCAGTACCAAGAAATCTTTTAAATTAATTTAAAAACAATTCTTTTAAGTAACAAAAAGTTTTCAATCGTACAGCCCTGGAATAGATTTTTTTATTTTATTTGATTTTCTTTCTAATATATTAAACTATTTTATTTTGTTAATTAAATTTTTTTAAATAAATTTAGATTTTCCATCTCTGAATGGAAAAATAAAAATGAATTTCTTTCAAATATTCAACATTATCAGAATCAGCTTAATTTCTAGAAGAAGTATGGATGGATGTAATGTATTAAAAAATATTAAAAAATATATTCAGATTTGCATTCAGTTCATAATTTCAAATTGAAATTTTTCACGAGACCCATTCCTTCTTACGTGCCACGCGTTTTTTATCAAGAACGCACCCAGTTGTGGTCGGTGTGCCAAAATCACGCTACGTTTTATATAAAGAATTCGTTCTTTGGTCAAACAGTCCATATGTGGACCAAACAACTCCCACTACTCCCCTTATCCCCCTTTCCAAAACATATCTTCTCAGTCCCGGCACAATGCAAAATCCCAATTGATCACTAATAAATGTAAAATTTTTATTTAATAATTGTGGTATTTACACTATGTGCTGTTGAGTCATATTGTCCTAAAGTCATATTATTTTACAACGGTTATACAACATGCCGTAATATAGTGAGACTTTTTGAGGTATAGTTTGCAGCCACTGAACGTTTTCCCATTTCCCACCGGTAAAAATATTTACTCAGCTGATAGCGCTGGCAAAGGCTGTTTATGTTTATACGCACAAGTCTATTTCGATAATCTTGTGCGGAAAAAATGTAAATATTATGACTTTAATTAACAATGGAGTAATTGTTAGATGATTTTAAAAGTGATTTAATTTTTGTCGTTGGTAGTAACTTATTATGAAATATTTATCACCTAATTTAATACAGCACACTGAGTTATTGACAGGTGTCACATATTTCCAAGCTATTACTTTATGATTGCAAAGTGAATACCCTAATTGATTTTGAGCGTTTTGAATAGCATTATTCGCAGAGATTTCATAAAAAAAATTTCAAGTGTTTTTTGTTTGTTGTTTTTAATTATTTTGACATGTAGTCCTCTGTCCTGTTCTGAGGAATTGACGTCTACAACTTTTTGGTAGAGTGTCCTCCAGCAGCCTATTAGAACTCACAGGAATCAATCTTAAGGCACTAAGGCTATTTATAAAGGATAGTGGATGGCCTTGCTGCTGGATACTATATTCTTACGAGTAATTTTTCCCACATTTTTTTCTTGTATTTATATTTTAATTCTTCAACTCCTTCTCCAACTATCTTCCTCACCTTTATATTTTTATAGATAACGCAAAGGAATCTAAATGGACCCAAGTGAGCTTTCTGCCAGCAACCTGTTTAGCATTATAATGTATTCACACTGAAAGTTAAAACCTGGTTTTAGCATTAACAACATAAGCATATGATTTTATGTTCACACTGCAAATTTTATAAATTCGGGTTTTAACACACACTTTGTCCAATAAAATTAATCACAATAAATCGATTCTCTCATGTACATATAATGATGTTCTATTTTCCTTCACATTTATAACACTTAATGCACAAACTGTACTGCAGTTGTTTTTGTTGGCATAAAATAATTATAAAATTTACGTTGCATATATAAAAAAAAGTTTGGAAATACTTATAGAGAGAGAATAAATAATTAAAAAAAATATTATTTCATATAAAATCATACAAATTCTAAAAGAAAAGCAGATGTGGTGGATTTTTCTGTAAGTTTTTCACAAATTATAGTGTCACAGCATAAAACTTGGTAACACTCAACTTGGCACAGACAGAAATATGCAAAAATAAATTTGAATTTCATAAAACCTAATTAAAATCGACTTCAAAATGCTTTTAAGTCAATTTCAACAAACGCTAAAACAAAATTTATTAAAGCCATTTTAATGGGAAAACACTGAAATCTGTTTGAAATGTTATCGAGTTTTCGAGTAACAAATATAGTGGTAAAAGTTCTACAGGGTTTAAAGTCTTACAAACCTTAAGCTTCCTGCTATATGTTCCTGGATATCCAGACACAATTTTCTGTTACTGACCTATTCCTCAATACGAAACTAATTGCAACAACTTTAACATTTTCTGTTATAGAAGAGTATGTGCTTGGCAACATCCATTATCTTTCACAACATCGAACAGAACAGAAGTTTTTGCAGTTGGCAGTGAGTTTGATGGTATGACGTTGGGTATGAGGAGTGCATATAAAAACTTTTCATCTGTTTTAGTCCTTTCTTTCCTGCTCTTCCTTTACATACCACCTTTTCAATGGAGTGTGTAGTTAGTTTTTTCTTTTTTCCTTAACAAAACTTCTACTTGGAGTGCTGCTACATTTAGCATTTATCAGTATATTGTGATCTGTCGATATATTTATTTTTATTGCGGTTACGTTTTACGACTTTTCACTGGAATGCATCATTTCATCATGCTCATCATCCGTACTGGTTCTGTGTTTCTGTGTCGTTCTGTCTTGCGTTCCTTTGAAACAATCAACCATGCAGATACTTATGGACGCAGTACGCATGTAAGCATGGATGTGTGCAAGTATGTTTGTTTATGTGTACGTGTTTGGCTGTTCGATGAACATTTTTGCCAAAAATCATTAAAAACAAAAGAAGTATTAGTTGGCAAAAGGGTAATAAAATTGCACAAATTTACGCAAATTTCTACAATTTATATGAGAAATTTTTTCTAGTTGATTTTTACATTTTATTTCTTTTCCTCCAGCTGCTGTTGCCGCTGCTGGTTTCGTTGATTTAGTTTTATGATTCCTTTAATACTATTTTTCCTTTCCTTATTTTTGCTGCAAGTGTAGGGTGTATTTATTCTGTTTTATTTTTATTTATTTATTTCTTTTAATGCACTTACTTCATTTTGGATATTTTTGTTATTAAAAAGTTTTGCTTTCAAGGATTTTATTTTAAATTTGAAATAAGAAATATTAGTTTTTTATAGCCAACATTTTTTTCCTATTTTGTTATTTCCATGAAATAAATGCAAAGTTTATTATTTTATTTTTAGAATTAAGCAAACTTTTATTTAATTTGTAAAATAAACTGGTATTTGGCTTGAATATAAGTTTTTATTAACGGAACTAGATTTATCTATTGGGATTTTCAATTAAATTAGCAGGATTTAATGAATGACTCAAAAGAAAAATTATTTAAGATTTTCGTTGAGAAGAAAACGAAAAAACAACTTATTTTTACAGTAGAAAATTCCGTATTAGTGAACTTTTTAGTGCTATTCATTGTTATAGTGCTGGATGTTTAAGACCCACAGAAGTTTATGTTAGGGATGCCATGATGCACTGATACTCTGGTTAATATATACAAGCAAAGTGTTTTTAGGTGACCCAGAAGAACATAGACCAAAGAAGCTGTTTAAACTAAGAAATTCCGGGTTAGAAGAGTTGACTGTTGTCTTAAGGCTAAATTAGGTTAAGTTGAAAAATGGCTGGTGTGTTAACGGGGTACTCTAAATTAATAGTTAATTCTCTCCGTATTGAGGGCGCAGAGAGCAAAGGAGATAAAAAAGTACTTTCCACATATTTTTTGCTAATATTTTACCAGACATTTTCCGCGTTAATAGTATTGACTAGAATATATTGATGAACTCAGTTAATGATACTGAGCTTCTATAACTATGGGAGATTCGTTTCGAGAGCTCGGAACAGGCTTTCAATAGTTTGGACATGGCCGTAACCGATCATCTCAACAACCTAACCTAACTTTTTGTTCAGCTATTTGTTGCAAACAGAAAAGCTCTAAGTCGCCATTATTTTGAGTCATCTGACTTTTAAATTCAAATGTTAATTAAAAAAGCTTAAGACGTTCAAACTTTATGTCTTAATTTAAATTTATATTTATTTGCGCTGATCTCTTCCCCGCCCCTCAATAAACTTCGGAAAATTTCAGATAAAACTTAAACATTTATGTTCAAGTAGATAAACTGTTGACAAGCTTAATATTCGCATAAACTGAGAACAACAATGAAAAAGAGTTTGTTCATAAACAAAAATATAAAAATTAACTGCATAAACAATATAATATAAACATTTGACACAAAACAAAAAGTTATTATTAAATTAAATACACAAAACTTGAGAGAATACCAAAAAGAAGGAAGTAAAAAGAAAAATATTTGCGCTGTAAAATAGTTGCATAAAAAGAACTGGCAGCTAAATCGTATTTATCAACAAAAACATGCATTTAAAAATCATAAAAATATTATTTGAGAAAAAAAAATACTTCAACAAGAAAATGTTCATAAAAGTCGATGCTTTTCTTAGTTCTTCAAATAAAAATATGAAAAGCATTGTTTCCACTAAAAGGAACAAACAGCGTTTAATTTTCTCAGTTTCAAGTTTTTACAACTTCAACTTGACGTCCGCATTAAGGAAATCCTGCGAAATGTTATTTTATATTCAACGAAAATGTCATATGCTCTTAAAGGAATTTAAGCCAGATAATGAATTGTTTGCAGGTTAGTTGCACGAATTCGTTCAGCCAAGTTCAGTTTGCATGTAAGTGTGCTACGGTGTAATTAAGATCGGATGGATTTTAAATAAGAAAAAGAAGTGTGCCTTCTTTCTACCTTTACGTTAGTGAAACAGTTGAGTCACTGGTTATTTAAGATGTTTTGGAATGCACAATTCTAAAGTGCTATTTTACAATGCGCCAGAGGTAATCGATAATATTGTAGGCAGGTGGCTTAAGAGTTTGGTATTCTCTGATAATTTGTGTTCAAAACGAAACGATTGCAAACGGATAGTAATTGCCACTGACATTCACAATAGTTTCCAACTTCCAAAAAAACAATTTAATTTATCTATTGTGAATTAATTCACAGTAGACCAACTATAAAAATATGATGCACAATTGGAGTTCACAAACGTAAATTTGGAATAACATTTCTTTCAGTTCAAATGAAATACTACGAAAGCAGCTAAGAAATCCAAGCAGTTCGCTGGCACTGTCTTAATGTACTTCATTTTAGACAAAAACAAAAGTCAATAGAAAATGTGTATCTTCTTGGAATTTACTACAGCAGTATTTTTAAGACAATCTCAACGGTTCTGGCCGACATAAGCAATATACTATGCGGGCAATATGTCATATTTGGGCAAGGAATTGTTTTATAAAAATCATGGTATATCTGATTTTAATTTCAATGAATTTCAAGGAACTTATTTTCTTAAGTTTGCTTGAGGAAGTTTTAAGTTCATTTGCGAACTTTTCGATTATCTGTTGAGTTTCGTAAATCGAATAAATTTTTTGTTGTACAATTAAAAAAACATAATTCTTCTATAGAAGTTTCAAAAATTATATATGATAGTTTTATTCAGATATGGCATTTGAAACTATATTTTAATAAAACAATTAAAAAGTCTGAAAATATGTCTGTTAGTAGATTTCAAACCGACTGGATTTACAGAACAGCGGTGTTGTTTTTGTTGCAGTACTGGGACTCAGGATTTCTATTCATATATATCCAGTTTATTGTAACCGAACTAGAAAGGAGAGGATAGTGTTGAGATAACAGATGAAGAAAAAACTTTCTGACTGCCTTTTCATTTTCAAATGTAAACAAAAAACAGCAGATAATTCTCGTACGAACTTACGTACAGAAGAAGTTCGTACAACTTCCTACAGGAAAGGACAAATATTACTCTTTCATTTTCTCTCAAAATTACACCTTAATTTTTATTCAGAACTCTTTTATACCGTGTTCAGACATGCATTTTTAATTGAATCAATTTAGTTTTAATTGCGCAATTAAATCTAGTGTTCACACATACTCAATTTAGCTGACTCAATTATCATTTTACAGCTGAAAAAACATTGGTTTTATTTGTTTCGTGCTATTTGTGTCTGTAAATGTTAAAAATGGATGCATATTTCGGTTCAAATCAAATTTTACTTGAATATAATAGAAATATGAAGCTCTTGGAGTCATAGCGGTCGATTTCTGACTCAAAATTATCATTGCTTAAAAAAGGAACGCTAGAAAGTTTTACTAAGTTTCAGAAAACATTTTGCTCCTTTCATTATTCCAGCAAAATGCAACTCGAAGGTCACATTCTGCAGCAGCCTTTCGTTTTTGCTTATTTATTTATTTATTCAGTCTGTTTAAAAATTCAGTTTGTTTTTTTATAATGTTTGTATATTTTTTGATATTTGGCTTGTCATTATAGGAAATTGTTCTGCTCACTGAACACAGTTGTTAATAAAAACACTTATGGCCAGGGTTGCAATTCGAGGTTTACGCAATTAGTGAGACAATTGACTACTAATTGCTCAATTTTCTAACTGACTTATTGTATGATAAATTGTGGTCAATTAATTGCGAAAAATGTCCTAATTGCGCAATTAAGTCGTATGTCTGAACACGGTATTAAGCGAATTTGAGTGAGTTCGGACCTTTTCGATGTGCATCTGGAACAAAACTAATAATGAGCGTATTATAAACGATAAACAAGTGATTAGCAAAGCAATTGATTTTTCTTTAGAAATCCAGTGAACTGCGATTTTCAAAGAAGTGGGACTTTTTCCGGTATTTAATTTTTTATATATTAAATTTTTATGTATGTTTTGAGAAACATATATAAAAGGAAAGGTTAAGGAAAATATTTGCGAAATGGAACTCAACTTGCATTTTATTTAAGGCTTTTCTTTTTCGTTTGAAAATGTTCTTTTTATAGTGCATTATTCAAGTAAAATTATTTGCAGCGAAAGAATACTCATAAATAAATGAAGGGGTTTAAGCATCTGCAGCGTAATTTCCTATTTTTATTTTTCTGTTTTTATTCAAGCAAACAAGAAAAATAAAAATATTGTCATAAAAATTTTGCGACATGAGTTTTTACGACTTACGCGAAATGAAATTTTCTAAATTTTACTACTTTTAGTGCGAGAATGATGATGCTGATGCTTATGATGACGATGAAGATGTTGCATGTTTCTTAAAATTCACTCGTAGTATGTTGAAGCTGAAGTATACCCGTATACATAAATATGTAGAAAAATTTATATACAAGATATAAAATTAAAATATTCAGTACGTTTAAAGTTGTTGTATGTGAGTACGTATGACATCATTTGCTTTTCATTAGAATGCATTTACATTTAATGTTTGTTACATAAAGCAAACGCACAGCGTTTTTATTAATTTTTACTACTTTTTGCGTGTTTTAATTATTTCGAAGCAATTCAAGCTCTTAGGCGATATACAAGTATTTCTAGGAAAATATAACTTCTCAGGGAATATCTAAATGAAAACGATAGAGAAAAGTTTTTACATTCGTTGCATTAGAAAAAATATTTTAATGATATTAATTTCGTTCCCTTATTTAGTCTGCATAGCAAAACTTCTCTGAGAGAAATGTTGTACCAATTGCTTTGAATGTGTACCTCTCCTATGACCAGTGAAAGTTGGAGGGACAACAGACCTTCCTCTCGAATCATGGTTAAAAGACACCACATTACCCCCCTATAATTCTATTAGCGCTTTTCATGACACTATAATTGCGACTGATATCAAGGATATCAACACAAAACCTTTGCACGAAAACAATTCTACAGATCCAATGAAAATTTCACAGATTCAACGAAGATATCAGTTCTTCAACACAATTAAGTTTTGCGTTAAATTCTTTAAGACTGAATATATGCAGCCATCTAATAAGTGCAATGGCTTTCGAAAACAGCTGTTCTGCTGTTTGTTGAATATGTAAAAACTGATGTGGACTTTCTCTTATGCTCTGGAATATTTATCAAATGTTTTTGAATTAAAAATAAACATATTTCGAACAATTGGACCTCCCATATCAAATTTAATATGAAAAAATTAATAAAAATTTAGTTTCACAACATCTGTGAAATACATTCGTTTTTTCAATCAAGATTTCGTTAACATTATGAAGGTCTGATATAATAAATGCACACATATTTTATGATTTATTTCAACAGTTTTCAAGCAAAAATAATTTTGTGTGATCATATCAATGAAATTATTTCATAGTATGTATTTACAATCCTGCTTCATTAAATCAATGAATTAACTTCACTATACCAATGAAGTTATTACTTGATTCTATTGCCGAAATTTCTTGTATCATTGAAATTATGTAGTTGTATCAATGAAATTATTTTATAGCATCAACGAAAGTATTTCATCTATTTGACAAACTTTTCATTAAACTAATTTTAACAAAAGTTGTTCTATTAATCCAACAAAGTGCAACGTTGGTTAAATTTTAATGAAATTTTTAAATGAATATACGACGAAATTCACAGAATTTATGTAGAAAAATGTTGCAGTGTGCCTTAATGGGTCAATAAACCACATAGCATAACAAAAGTTGCTGGTTACTGTTGCAGGTACTTGTCCCTGGGAAGCACTTACATCGCCTGTCCCGCTTTCCTTTGAGGTTATCATATAATTTAATTTTTATTTTGTGCTGCATGTTATAAATATTTCAATTAAATCAACTAATTATGGACGCGTGTTACTATAGAGTAATTTTCGATTACTTCTGGCGATTAGAAATTGATTAATCAGAATACAATAAGAAATGATCAGTGAGTATTTTATACGTTAGTTATGATCATACTTCTAGAAGACTTGATTGATCGGAAACAAGTCATGCAGGCATTTAAAATGTGAGTAGTTTTTCTCATTTAAGGTTTTTTTTAATCAGCTCTTTAGGTATAAAGCCGACAACAATCAACAGAACCCTGCAACAAATGCAGATCAGGAAATATTTTTGCCTGAGTGCGGAGTCGGTATGTCGTATCTAAGTCATCGTAGTCTAGTGTAATCTACTTCAGCCAACAACAACCTTGAAATAGTAACAATTATTTCGAAATTCACTAATAAACTTGCATGTAACGTAAATGGAATATTGAAATTTTATTTTATTTATTTAGATATCTAAACAGTGGGTGTTTTGCAACACTTGACAAAAAGACACTCGCTGAAATGGCTCACAGATATAGCAAGAGTTGTATAAAAGAACCGCTTTGGGGATTTAAATAAACGTTGGCACAAGTACAATTTATCTGAGGGTGACAAAATTGAAGTTCATAAAAGAATATTTTGAATTAAAGAAATTCACTTCATTTTTTGAACAGACCCCGTCTATAAAAATATTTTTTCTTCAGCTAAGCGAGCAATATTAATTGATTTAAACGGCAATTAAAAATAGCAAATTTTATATTAGTCGTGTAGCAATTAATCGATCAACCGTTCAAGGGCTAACAAATTGAATACCGTAGCAAACAACTGGAATTAACTGCCTGTTTCACAATATGACAAGCCATAGACCTGTCGCATAAATAACATTTAAAATAAAAACTAAACCTTTTGTACATGATATATACCTTAAATATTTTTCTTTTTTCAGATATTGACGCATCCAAACTTTCGTAAATTTTTGCTATTGCCATCAAACCTATAGACGCTCTTTCACCAATTAAAATTAATTTAACTTTTAAAGTTTACGCTAGACCACCATTTAAACGACTTCATCTCACACACCTTAAAGTTGGAAAAAAAATTATTTTAAAACAATTTTTATAGCACTGTGTAAAATTCTTATACAGTTAAAAAGCAATTTGTTATAAAACACACGCATACACATGAAGCACCAGCCATGGTCAGATAGAATCCTATTCAGTTTATGGTTTAACTCATAAATACAAACAATATCCAACATGACACACACACACACACACAAATGCACATGTACGCAAGAGACACCTACTCAAAAGCAATACTAAATTGTTAGTATCGCTTGTATTTATGCTTAAGAGTATGACGCTATTGTGAACAAATTGTAGTCTTGACCATTATTAACTCAACTGTCCAGTTAACCGTCCTTTTATAGTACCATATATCAATGACCATTTATTTTGTTCTTTTTGTTGTTGCTGTTGTTGTTGTTATTACTTGTAGCATCATTTGTCTTGCAATAAAACTTATTTTTACGATCCATCTTTCCCCTGATACGATTATGTACTGGAGCTTGCCTCAATATGTATGAGAGCTTAAATTATTTTTCTTAAATAATGGAAGGAATATAACAGAAATTCTCTATTTTGTGTAAATCGGATGGCATTAAAAAGAAATTTTCCGCTATATAATTTAATATTCTTAGTTTTGCAAAGTATGTTAATGAGTGTAAGTTAATAATTAAATTTTTTTTTGGGAATTTTAATAGAGACTAAAACGGGTGGTTATTTATAATTTAAGTGCGTTTTATTCTGTGCGTTTAATTCCCAAAATATTGAATATCAGTTTTGTGAAGAAAAATAGCCTACAAATGGAAAAATGGACGGAAGTCCATAATAAAAACTTTCCCAACGCCATTAAATAAAAAATTTTTGGGTAATCTCGCTTTAAAATGACTCTCCCATCTTTAAATTTAAATAAAAGAAAGTGTATGTGTGTGTGAGATATCAGCTAAATTTTTTAATAGTTTTAAAGACCTGTTAATGCCATTATATGTGGAGTATAAGATCGTTCAAATGACCGACAAGGATTCTCTGGATGGAGCGCATCCGAAATTTTAGGTTTCCATAAATCAGGCTGAAGTGATCGATGTCAAGGGGTATGTTGACTTTGAGGACCGCTGTGATTTGTGGCTTATTCGCAAAAGTCGAACGGTTTCGATAGACAGGTTAACACACCCTTAACGTAGTACGACTATGTCCTCAAATCGCCGTCCTGTCGAAACTACACGTCTTTAGTTTCCCTGTCATCCAATACAGTGCAAAAGAAGTTGGTAGTCATTGACCTAGAGCGCTCGTCGTTAACAGTAGTGGCCTGGCCAACTTCGTTCTCAAAGAAATATAGACCGATAACGTCGCCATACCAAAATCTACAACAAACTGTGATTTATTCGGGATGAATTGGATGCTCTTCGATCTCAAGTCTAAAAGTCTACAATTTTATATATTCACGTACTTATTAATCCAGAAATGCACCTCATCGCTGAACATGATTTTACGATGAAAATTCGGAGCAGTTGCCAACTGCGAGCATATGTCCCTGTCCATTGTCGTTTACATGGGTCAAATTAATTTTGTACTGGTGCAGACCCAAGTTTTGAAAATATCGAATTCTCATCAGATTTCGATGTTTTAAGGTCTGTATGTGTGTTAGTACTTATGAAGGCCTTGACCGAATCTATTGGACTTATGTAAATTCGGGCCAGTAGATTCCGAGAAATCTCAAATACAGTAAGAAATAGTAGCTTTTAAATAGCTTTTCGATTGATTCCACAAACTAAACATTAACAAGCATGTAAGTTTGCACTAACTGGGTCAAAATCGGTAAATTGGATCGTCAGATATCGTGAGCAAAAAAAATCTACGAAATTCTGTACATATCTGATCATTTAGTGTTCTGGATTATTTTATACGACTCGAAAACTACATCAATCACCCCTTAGCACGTTGGAATCGGTTGATATATGTATAAGAAATTATAGCAATTTGACAATTAAAAAATCTATTTTAGCTCGCTGAGCTCAAAAGCTTTCTAATTAAAATTGGCAGGACGTTACAGGGAGTCAACCGTTTTTCATATATTTACAAAACTGGATCAATGAAATAGTTTTGGTAAATCAAATAACTCTTTGACTTAAAATAAACTATTTTTAAATGTAAATAAGAAATTAGAAATGAATCGGACAGATATTTTACTAAATTTATTTATTCATTTATTTCTAATGAAATGTCAGAATAATTTTTTCTGTGTGTTTAAACGAAGTGCCTGAAAACAAAAAGGATTGTAACTCGCACATTAATGCAAATGACATTCCAAAGCACTAAAGTTGCACAGAGTTTTTATTACTTATTATAAAGTAGGAAATAAATAAATAGAATTACTTATGTATCCAAACTTTATATACATAATAACTAATACTCTTAGATTTTAAGTGTGCACAAGCAATAAAAGTGGGTTGGGTTATAAAATATAATGCACGCAGGCATACTTGCATTCATCTTTACTTCTATGTACGTTAGCCAATATAAAGATAACTTTAACTCTATTATAAACATATTATAGTTAAAAATATATATACATATACGTGCATACTTCCATACATACTTATATGTATGTATATGGCCTGAAGTATATTGCAGATGCTGTTTCTACCAACTTAAGTTGGAGTTTGAATGGAACGAAGAAAGAATAATCAATTTAGAGAGAGGGCGTTGCTAGATTGTCATTGGTTAAGCAGAAATATATATATATATTTTGGTGATGCAGCTTTCTGAAAATATTATATAACATCATTAATATAATGGCACATAAATATTTTTCCTTTGCTTCTTATCATTTTAAAGAAAGAGAACGCTGATTATGTAATAAAAATATATATGGATGTATGTAATTACAAGCATTCCAAAAACAACACAACTACGAAATGCAGTGTTAGAAAATGTTTACAATTCTTCTATTGCACAACAGACACACATACACACATATTCATACATGGAGCATCTCTTGGCAAACTATACTCGTAATGAAACTCTATCAGATTCATGCAACTTTTGTTTGTTTGTTTTACCGTTGGATTAATGGATGAAAAGATCCAAGTTGCTTCCTACTTACTTTTTATGCGTGTTGTGTAGAACAATTTTAGTTACGAGTATAATCTTGTGGTTTTTATTGGTCTCATATGCATGCAGCCGCTTGTTTTATCTTTATTTCTCACTTTTATTTGCAATTTAATAACAACAAAAACACTGTGTTCTAAGCAGAAACTTAATAAATAGAGAGAGAGAGAGAGCAAAAGCGAAGATGTATAATCTTTAATAATTCTAAGAAAAATAACCACAAAGTTTTTAGAACTATAAAAATTTGATACGCACATCCATACTGGCAACAAAAATGCAATAAAAACTTGTCTTCAAATAAAAAAAGGTTAATTCCAGAATTATAAAAGAGTTATAACTTTAATTTCTATCAATGAACAAGATTAAAAGTTTTAAAAATGAAGAGATTTTATCAATAACACAACAACTACCAAAGAATCTTCTGTATTTTGTACTGTTCCGAATTGGAGTCTGTTGCAATAGTATCAATTAGATGTATTGAAATTTGTAGTTCAATATCTGCCAGCTGCGACTGAAAATATCTGCCAGTTGCAGAATTAAGCCTTAATTAAGGCCTTAATTGACCACAATTTATCATACAATAAATAAATTAATAAATTGAACAATTAGTGCATAGTTAATTGTTTCTAATTGCATAAAACTCGAATTGCAACCGTGGTCTTAAGTATGCCTGTTAAGAACTGTGTTCATTTGGCAGGAAAATTTCCTATAATGGCCAGCCAAATGTCAATAAATACACATATTACAATTGCAAGTGACTTCCCAGGATAAGGATTGGCGATTCTATGAATTGAAAAATGTAAACAAATTTATTCCAGTTGCACTTACCAACGTTGTAAGTTGGTAATAGCTGATGCTTTCTTAAACTTTGTAAAATTGTCAAGTTTTCCTTTTTCTATTTATTATTAAAAAAAATCGATTGCAATGACTCCAAGAGCTCTATATTTCTACTATATGCAAGTCAAATTTCTTTTAAACCAAAGTTTTTGCGTTTCGGGGATGTCAATTGATCATCAAAATTATGCCACTTGACGCCATTAGGCTTCTCTTATAACGCTTTGCAAAAAAACTATGTCTACGTGAGCATATTCATCTGCTCGATCATTTCCTAAAGCCCATTTAAATTATGTTAGTTGCACCCTATTTCTTAGCTATAATAAATATATCGTTGCCAAGTTGAATATTTACAGAGCAAATATTTATTAACTGACAGCCTTACCAGACTGGCAAGAAAATTCTCTCTACCTTTTCAACTTACAGCTGTCCTCTCGCCGCTATCCTTCGATTTCACAGTTCTGGTGCAATGTCATCTTCTGAGTGCCGGTCCAAGCCGACAATAAATGCAGTGTAAAAAATAAAAAATATATAGCGGAAGCTTAAAACCCCTTTAGATTTCCTTTCGTATACTTTTGATGACATCATACAAACATGGTTTGACACGGACAGAATCCAATTTTTTTTTTATTAATAACTAAGTGTTTTTATCAAATGAACTACATTGAGATTCCTGTACTGATGAAATCTATACTGATGAAATTAGGGTCTAAAGATTTATTTTGATTCTTATATTGAGTCAATCGGAACATATTTCGAAGCTTTTTTACGTGGAAATTCGCCACGTCATTATAAAGAGAAGAAGGATGAATTGGATAGGATCATCTATGTTAATCCCTTAACTTGCCTAGATATTTTATGACACCAGGTAATAGATGAAATTTCACGAACTGTGGAAGTTCGGCATGTTTTATGATCTATAGAAGTGATATCACAGACTAACGGATATGTTCTGAATCTTTGAGAATTTTGCAATCGCATGTGATTTATAAATAGCTAAACTTGATTTCGTTTATGAAATAAATCTGCATTTTTTCCTTCTAATTTCGTTTTTAGTTGCTGATTTACTGGTTTTGGCGGAAGAAGACAAGAAGCATTTAATTTCTTTATCCTTCAATAAAAAATTATTAACTCACCTTAAATATTCTTGCGATTTAAGCTGGCCAATAGTCTTGCTATCAGTGATGCCATATGTGAAGATTTATCTTGTTTTTGAAGCGGGCAGATGAAATGATGTTTATTTTAGAAAAAAGATATTTTGATATTTGAAAGCTTTACGATTGCTGTAAAATATAATAATAATAATGATAATAATAATAATAATAATAATAATAATAATAATAATAATAATAATAATAATAATAATAATATAATAATAATAATAATAATGATAATAATAATAATAATAATAATAATAATAATAATAATAATAATAATAATAATAATAATAATAATAATAATAATAAATCTTAAAAACAATGACAACAATACTCAAATAACAATAGATAACCTCATTCAAGACTGGAAATCAAAACCGCTGCACGGAAAGTACCCAAACTTGATCAATCAGGCTTATGTAGATGTAGTAAATACTAACAATTGGCTTAAATATAGTAACGTCTTTGCTGAAACCGAAGGATTTATTATAGCCATTCAGGATGGAGTAATACAAACAACGAGCTTCAGGAAGTACATAATTCGAGACAGTACAGTAACAGACGATAGTTGCCGAAGGTGCGGTAATACGCCTGAAACCATACAGCACCTACTTAACAGCTGTCCAACCCTACTTCCAAATCATTACAAGCAAAGACATGACAATATCGGAAAGATAGTATATATAAATATTATAAATAGACTAAATATTAATGAGCCAACAACACAGTACTACAAATATCAACCTAAGCCAATAATTGAAAATAACCAATATATTATCTACTGGGATAGATCAATACTAACCAACAACCCACCAGACACAAATATACCCAATAGACCAGATATGATAGTAATAAATAAACAAAGAAAAATTGCCTAGATCATTGACTTCGCCATACCATATGATACTAATATCGAAGACACTATAGCCATCAAAAAATCTAAATATATACTGCTTGCCCAATACATTAAGAATACACACAATCTAGTTAAGGTAGAAATTCTACCAATAGTTATAAGCTCTATGGGAACAATACCCAAAGAAACCACGTGTGCAATTGAAAAATTGGACCTTAATGTAAAAATATTGACCGAAATGCAAAAGGCAGTTCTAATAAAAGCAACAACGATCGTGAGGGAAACATTAGGATAACGGATATAAAAGATGAATTATATCCCCACAGAGCGTAACCTTTGGTTTTAGAGCCAAAATGGAATTCATCCATTTCAAATGTCCCAGAATTTTATCGACGTACAGAGTTCAAACTTATCGCTCCGACGTGGCTCTCTCTTTGCGGAAACGGAGGGTTTCATAATAGCTATCCAGGATAGAGTTATAGCAACAAGGAACTACCGAAAGTTTATATTGCGGGAAAACTTACCGGATGACTTATGTCGCCGATGCCAGAGCAATTCGGAGACTATTGATCATATCATTGGTGGATGCATGAGTCTAGCATCTCATGATTATACCGCAAGACATAACCAGGTAGCAAAAATCATTCACCAAGCCCTGGCGGTGAAGAATAACCTAGTGAAAGAAAGACTTCCGTACTACAATTACGAACCACCACCTGTACTTGAGAACAACAGATGTAAGCTGTATTGGGATAGGCCAATGATTACAGATCGGACGATACGAGCTAACAGACCGGATATCGTCCTATTTGATAAGATTGGGAGGAGAATAACGATCCTCGACATAGCTGTTCCACTCAACAACAACCTTCAGTCGACCCATGGTACAAAAATTGAGAAATACACTGATCTGGCGAACGAACTCAGGACAATGTACCATGTGGAAGGAGTGGAGATTTCGCCAATAGTAATATCTGCCACGGGACTGATACCGAAATAGCTTATTGTCCAGTTTAAAAAGCATGGTCTTAATGACGCACTAGAGACTATGCAGAGATATGTGATATTGAATACTTGCAACATAGTGCGACGTTTCCTGCAGCAACGAACAGATGCGAATGGGCTAGAACTTGGTCTACGCCCCAACAGAGCCTAATCCCTTGACAAAGCCCGGGATAGGTAATTTCCAACTTCATAGAAGTTGAGAGATATGAACACAATTCAATAATAATAATAATAATAATAATAATAATAATAATAATAATAATAATAATAATAATAATAATAATATTAATAATAATAATAATAATAATAATAATAATAATAATAATAATAATGACTCCAAACGTTTTATATTGAAATTACACGTTTTTAATGTACAGATACGTCTATAATTCCCCATTTTGAAATTTAAAAATATGTATAGCAACATTGCTAGATATTGCTATTCTATTGTCAAACACGAATGGCCTATTAGTTATAAATAATTTTTTATCTGGCTTCGGGTTTTAAATAAGTTTTTTGATATGCAATTTTGTTTTTGCCTGTGCTAAATTGAGTGCTGCCAAGTTGTATATTGGAAGTATCTGACAATGTTGCAGTGTGAACTCAAAATAACAAGTTTATGGTTATAACATTTTGAATCTCGTTGTAAAAACACTATAAACCATAAGACTTGCATTGTATGAACACCGAAGAAAGTGGAAAGAGTGATAAGAATTAGACAGATGGTTTTTATTGAGTTGTTACTTACTTCGAGTGTCTTAAAATAAATGTGGCATAAAATGAAGCAATTCTTATCATGCGACCGCAATTCAAACAACTCCCAATCGTAAGAGAACATGTTAAATTCTTAAGTTAAAGTCAGTCAGGTGTGGATAAGTTTTTAATCAGTTCAAATCTTTAAAGCTCCTTTCCAAAAGAGAATGTTAAAGAAACTAAAGCTGAAACAACAAATTTAATACGAACTGCAACACAACAAAACTAAACTCCATATGGGTGGAAGTTTGACGACGGATTTGTTTTAAGGTTCGTTGTTCTACTTCCGTATAGCTACTGTTGCATGTAACAAGATGCGTCACTTACATCAAACTTGGTTGTTGCACACAATTCGTTCCAACATTTTTCCAATTGAAGTAGTGTTTTACTTTCTGAGATTTGAAATCTATTTTTTTTTTTTAACTTTTTATTTAAAATTGCTTTCTGTATATGCGCTTCACATTTATGGGAGTTAACGACCACTTTTATGTATAATTTTTTCCTCGTTTCTTTTCCTTACAATTTGCAAACAAATTTTGCAAGTGTGAGCGAGAGTGTGCATATTTTAACACCGGAAACAGGAAATGAAAATACAGCACAGTTGTATTACACGACACATACAATTTGCGTTTTAGCAAAACAAAATACACGTCGGAAAAATATAAGGAAGACAATATCTGGGGTGGAGCTAGAGAACAATACCGCAAAGAATTGCATATGAGGACTATTTACAGAATTTTACGATTTACTTTATAACAACTACACATTTTAACGATTGTGTTTTATTATGAAATAAAAGAGAATAATTTTATTTTATTTTTTTTTTAGTTTTTCGCTTAAGTTTTGAATTAAACCTTAAACTTAAAACAAGAAATTTATTTTTTATGAAGTTTTCAAAATAATTGCTTTTAATCGCACTCAAAAGGTTTCTTTTGCCAAAGATATAATTTGTAATCTACTAATTAAAAATTTATGTGTAGACTTCTGAAGCCACATGAATATAGTTTCATTTTCTTAATGATCTCCTTTGCAATTGTGGTCGAGAAAATTACCGTGTTTTTACTGCCAATAAAATGTAACCTTATCAAATGAACTGTAATTTTTACAAACTGCATTTCATTAAACATTTTTTTAAGCAAGAATAGGAAAAGTTAAATGTTAGTGTATTGCTTGATGTGCTTCATGAGTTAAAGTTTTAAGAAAATTTAGTATTTCATTCTAGAAACAGTTTCTTAAATTAGAGGATAAGAACATGGAGTAAGAAATTCGGAAAGAAACTTGTTAACATGTTCAAGGCTGAACTTTTTTCTTTAATGATGAGACAATAGGGGAAACCAACCAATAAGATTATATATACATATATCTAGAGAAAACTAATAAGAAACTGATTAATGACTATGAATAGCTTGCGATTTATCCAACATCTACGACAAATGAAAGTATTTTTTAAGTCAAGTTTTGTTCAAGCAAAAGAGATTAACATTTAGATTGTAAACATTTTAACCAAATAATGGGTGATTTCTTAAGAAATTTCGGATTTGATATAAAAAGACAAAACATCAAGTTTAGGGAAATATACGAAATCTTTAATTGAGCCAAAATTCAATGCTTAGAGATCATTCCATGTAAACATTGACCGCGGCTGAGCCGCTGAACGATTAGTCCAACATGACGCACTCTCTCCAAGATATGGGCCGGTATCTGACGAATATATAAATAAATTCCAAAGTGCCAATCTGTTTTGTCCCTATAGACATGTATTAAGTTTTTATTGAATGAATGAAAAATAATTTGCAAATGCTGAATTGATTTAAAACAAACAAAATAATATTAATAAATTAAAGTAGAATTTATACATGTATATTTTGTAAATCCAACAACATGCCTTAACATCGCCTCAGAAAAAATAAACCAAGATCATTAAATGGCATGATCAAAGCTGGTAATTGGCCGGCCCCAAATGTGAATTAAGCTATTCGACGAACTCGCCTCTCAATTGGGCCATTGCTCCGCGTACTGTGTAGCATGTGGCACTGCCTTGTTAGAACAACATGTCAGACAAGTCCAGCCCTTCCATTTTAGGGGAAGAAATATGGAAAATGGTTGAACCTAAAGGCGATCCCGGCGACTTTGCGCTAATTTTAACCGCGAGGTTATCGTAACTTTGTTTTTCTGCTATTCCGTGCTTTTGAGCTGTTCGAGCTAAAGCTAATGTTCAAATCAACCGATTCCCACGATATAAACGATGATTGTGTAGTTTTCGCTTATTATAAGAGAATCGAGAACCTTTTTCAAATATTTTTCGTTCACGATATCTCACGAACGGACTAACGCATTATAAGACGATTCACGGTGATCGACATGAGTTTTAAATTAGTCTGTGGAATCGTTCGACGAAGCCCTTTGAAGTGCTCTAAAAATACTTTGAAAATTGTTTGTACCAATTCGAATCAATTTAGAGACGCTTTTCAGAACGCTACCACTTTGGTTTGATTCGGTTTAGCTGTTCAAAAGTTATATCACATACCTCAAAACTTCGAGATCTGATAGACACCTCGATTTTTTTAAATGGGGTAGTTCCCAATTTTTTTTTTTTATTTAAATTTTCCCAGCCGAAAGTTAAAAAAAATGTGCCCGATGCATCTACTTTCTTAACCGAAAATGAATTTCAATAACAAAATTCAATAACCTTAATTGTTTGTAAATCGATTAAAAGTTCAATTATAAACTATCTAATAAGGGTTTTTTTTAATATATCGGACCATAACCTCCAATAGTAAGCTTAAGCCACATGATCTTCGAAAATCCTTTTTTGACGAAAATCGATTAATTACAATATCCTTGACCATGTGGAAGTGTGCAGCGATTTCACGAAAAAAAAACCGTTTTCAGTTTTCACAACCTTTTTCTTATGCAATTTTCCTTTAATTTCTGAAAGATTGTGCCTAATCTAAGAGATGTTGCTTTTGTAATGAACTGGTTAGTTATTGGAGAAGAAAATTCAAAGTCTTTACTAACTCATCCAATGCTCAGTACAAAATTCAACACATGGATCTAGGCCAAGTTCATATATTAAATGTACACAGAACACGAAACCGTTTACTCTGTTTTTAGCCCTCTCATAACTTTAAGTAAAGTTGTTACTCTATTTGATATAATTATGAAAATATCTGATTGCGATTAAGAAGGAATACAAGCATAGTTCTTATTTATCCAATTGAAAAATATATATTTTTATTTATTCTGATTGAATCTGAATGACAAGCGTTGATCGCTTCCCTTAAAGAGTTCAGTAAAAAATGCCCATTATTAATTAAATTGGATGGAGTAATAATGTTCTCCATTAGCCATGAACTTGGCATGATAATCATGTCAGATATCTCATATGTATAATTGTGGACCGCTCAAGTACATGCTTCCATGGTCTGACCACCGATACTCGAATATATAACCATCCACGTTCGCCAAAAGGTTAACCATCATATTTAATTTTAAATGAAAATTAGTACTTGAGGTAAAAAGGATCAAAAAAATAAATGATAGTGTTTTTTTTTTCATAATAAATGATTTCGAAAAGTGATAGATGGTCCTTTATGAAGAATTTCTTATAATTATTGTATTCAATCAGCAATTCTTATGAAAGCTATTAAAAAAGTTCTAAGAGTTTGTACTTTAAACAAATTCTATCATGAAAACCAGCCACTTTTTCTCTTGATGCAGTTTTTTTATAAAAAATCATACAAATAGAAAAAAATATAAAATTCATTTTACGACTTCACAGCTAAAATCGTCACTTAACGCTCAAAAAGCAGAAACAACAAATAGAAAATAGAAAAAGAAGTGTTTCTAGCAAATAAAAAGTGTCTGCACATGTGAGGAAATTAAAAAAAAAACAAAAAAAAAAAAAAAAAAATAATATATATATAAAAATATTATACACTCTTTATTATGAATAATTTTATGCAATAATAAGAAACTATAAAATAATAATAAAAAATGTGTAATAGTCGTAAAAACGAATTAAAATTACAAAGAAAACGAAATGGATATAAGGAAATATGTTAAATTAATAATATTGTGTCTACAAGTTGTAAAACTTTTTAATGTTTTAGACAAGACTGTTGCGAATCGTAAAGTATCACTTGAACATCAGAATTCATGCAACAGACGAGTGTATTAGAATTATTAAGAAAGACACCTTTCGGGAATGAAACATCATTTACGTATTGGACGCGAATAGTTGAACATTAACTATTAGTAATTGCGATATTAACAACAGGTAGGAACAACAATAGGAAGTTATGCATGCAGACTTTAAATAAGGGATAGAACATTTATAATTATACAAGTATGCATGGTTGTGTGTATATACGTACTAAAGAGTTTCATTTCTGACCACAGACAAATCTCTTACTAGCTTTAGTTTTAACTAAAAGGAGTCTCGAAACATTCATTACAAAGCAACCGAAATATGTCATGAATTTCACAAATCAGAAATATCAACTGCACCAATTTAATATTTTTATACAATTCACCAAAACTGTTAAAGGATATACATATATATATATATATATATATATATATATATATATATAGATTTGTCATTCCGTGTCTACTGCTCACTATATGTATAAATATGAGGACGCATAGAGTATATGTATATAACTTTTGATAACAATGTCGTTATTCGGGGTTTTTGTATTTCCAGCAATTTTAAAACCATCTGAAAAATATATGACTCTTCAACGATATACAATAATGACCCGTTTTATGCTACTGGACCAAAGTCCTTTTACGAATATTCAAAAGCTGGATATTTTTCCAAACGTGCAATATTCGAATTTCATTAAAAAATTTAATACTTATTTCTTTCTTTTCTCCCATTTGCTATTTTAATCAATTTAAATCATTCGTTCAGGAAGACTAAGCATGCAGCTTCAAAAATACAATATAAAACAAATAAATTATAAAGAGCAAAGAAAATGCAGTTACAAAAGAAAAGCTGTTAAAAACACTTAAATTTTAATTAAAACAAAACGCTTAAATAATACGAGACCAGGAGTAAAACAAAACATTTGCAGTGTCCTGTTTTTGGTGCAACAGCAATACTAAAAGCTTAAACTACGAGTATTAAATAAGAATCCTCTTGAATAAATGTTGAAAATGAAAATGCTATTTTAAAGTTGTATGAATAAAAGAACAATGACTAAGTTACGTGGGCAATCTTAAAAGAAACAAAAGTTTATTTAAGAATATGAATTTCAGGGTAATCTAATCGGGTTGTCGTATTAATTTGGATGAAAACATAAATATGTGTGTTTATGCAGGGATGGAAATCTTTTCTGTGCAATTTCATGCTTCTTGATACCACAATGACTTATTTAGCGGAATTCAAATTTTGCGCATTCCCTTTTATTAAAGTTTTCGTGAAAAATGGTAAAGGGCACATAAAGGTTTCTCATTCTGTGCGTAAGTTCCACAATATCAATATGCGAACCCATAAAATATATATATATATATATATATATATATATATATATATCCTGCTTCCTTACGCATAAGGAATTCTAAAAGGTGATGCCCGTCAGCAAAGCCAGAGACTTCGGTCTTGATTAATGTGTTGGAAATAGTTGTTAATGGAAAATGCTATTGAAAATCAACAAACTCCAAATTTTCCGGAGTTGGAAAATTTAATCTTATTTTCAGTAGCTAAACTAATTATTTTATATATTAAAACTTTTTTATACTTCCGAAGGAATTAAATTGTTACTGCGATTCAAAGTGGCGAATACAGGGTTGGACAATTTAAACTTTTTTTGGTACATAAACGTATGCCGGTAAAGGATATACAAGATACGGCACAGGCATCTCCAACAAAATTTCGTTTACTTTGTGAACACGGATACTACTGGAACACCACTTCGCACAGAATGTCTGCTGGTATTCACAAAGTGTAAACCACACTGGGTTGTGGAAGGCAAAGTATTCTTTGAATTTCTGTAAGTTTGTTCGGGGTGGAAATATATTTATTCGAAATTTATTTTTGCTTTTCTATAAATTCCACTTACAGAAAATGATTTAAAAATTTTGGACTAGGCTTTGTTAGATTTTTGGTTTTATTGGGTTTTCAATTTGATAGATTAATTGAACGATGATGCAGTGCAGACTTTTCCGTGTTCTCTTTGTTCGATTCTCAAAAAACACTTTGTGGCACAAAATTTTTATTTCGCATCAAAGAAACGGCCACAAGGTTATGGAATACAAACTACAGATATAAATATGCAATTGTGTATAAACCCGTTTTATATATTACAAAACATATTTGTGAAGAATTTTTTAATAGTTGCTTCATTGTTTTGGTAAACGGTTTGGAAAACTCCACTAGCAGTAAAGACAATTCCACTCAAAGTGGACAAATGGGATTTTAAATACAGTACTATCTCGTTAATCCGGATATCCTAACTTTTGAACACGTCCGAATTACAGAAGCGTTTGGATTATAGATGGTTATTATTAGACTTGCTAATTTTTATAAAAATCCCCTGATATACATACATGCACATTAATATTATTAGCCCGTATCAAATTTATACAAAATTACAATATTCCTTTTTTGTGAAGTCTACTAAATACATTTTCCATTGTTCAAGTGTTAAATAATATCATACTTTTTGAATCTTTTAAACATACTGTGAACCTTCTATGCGAAAATTTCAAATAGTGACGATTATACATTTCGGTAAAAAATTACGTTCTGATACAAAGAGCGTCACATGAATGAACCAACTGTAATGGTAATAGTATTAACTGTCCGAACTATAGAGTAAAATAAGTGAAACTGTCCGGATGGTACAAGTGAACGGATATCCGTAACATCACATGGCCCTCTTATGGAGATAGTACTGTACATGTGTATGAGCCCTGTTATTCTTTTATATAAATTTAATGCATTCATTGTTTTTGTTTTTCGTACATAAAATGTAAAAATTAAAATATTTTTATTAAAATGAATGCAACTCTCTGGGGTTATTTTAAACAAAATGGACAGCAAACACTGTCTTGAATCTTTGAAACTTTTTTATTTATAAAAATGAATTGTTGTAAGAAAAATTTCTTTGCATATTCTCGAACAGACAGTATTAAAATTGAAGCATTTTTACAAATTATTCAATGAAATCTTTTAACAGCTTTGCCAGCTGTATGTTTTCAGCCAAAATGGTTTTTCATTATTTTCAATTTACTCTTCTGTGTTGTGGAACTATATGTCAACGTCCACAATGAGTAGAATTGTGGACAACTGACTACAGCGTTCTTGGTTCAAATACTAACGAAGAAATTTTTAAGTAAAAAAGCTTTTTTCAGAACCTTTTCCCGCTTATACTCGTAGCCAAACAGAAGACAAATGCTTCCTTTGCTACCATTGTATTGTTAAATGACACTGATGCTTGAGCATGCACTTGCACACAAAAATTTCTGTTGCACTAATAAAGAAAATTTAACTTAGCATTTCATTTCATTCTGTCATTTCCGTTTCCGTTGCATAAGTATTTCTCTAAATGCGTGTCGAAACAAAAAAAAAACAAACTACATTTCTGCTGTTTATATAAGTTTTTGTGTGTCTGTTTTTTGTGTCTTTATAGGGCAAATAGAGAATAATGGCGAATTGTTACACAAAACTAAAATACTGCAACAAAAGTACGAGTAACAAAAAGAAAATTGTATATCATAAAACTATGCTTTTGTAAAATTGATTTGATTAAAAGTGGCTGCTCTGCATTGAATACAAAATTAGTTTTAGCCAAAATAAAGCGAGCAAACAAAAACAACTCTCTAACATTCTCCACATTATCAGGCCACACCAGCACATTTACAAGAAAGCAAGCCAGAGAAACTTATTCTGAAGCCAAATGGAAAAGAATGAATGCAAACAGAACAAATATACATACACTGCCATATACATATGTATGTATGTATGTGCATACATAAGGCTTTGAGATGAACAACAATGCGTAGGATTAAAATGTTATAGATGAACGTGTGAAAAATGAATATTTGACTTCAGCTTCACAGAGTGATACCTAAAATAAAACGAGGGTGAAATAAACAATTATAGCGCACATAATTAAAAACTTGTATAAGAGAAATTGTTTAAACTTAAATTAAATTAAAATTATTCAATACGAAAATTAAGATTTTGATAGATTCAAAATAGTGCATAAAGCTGAGTAGCGCCACCTCAGCGCTATGTTTGCTTGTTGATTGCACTACTATTAAATAAAAATTCCAACAATTTTTTTTCTTTATTTTTTCCTCAGGCTGGTGCAAATTTGTTCACTACCGTGCAGCACTACTTCCGTCGTTTAATTAGTACTAAATTTTTAAATTTATGTTGAATTATGAGGGGTGCCATTGCAAATCCCAGCTGACTTCATAATCCTACAAAGTTGTGGTACTCCAATTCTTAAGAGCCACGTAGACATTTACGTAAATCCCAAGAATCTGTCTAGTATCACATCCTTTAGAATGTGCAGGTCTCCCAGAAGCCAACCGGTATCTAAGCATGTCGGCAATGACTCTAAAAAATTCTAATGCATTTCCGAAAGTTTCGATACTAGAGCGATCATTATTTCAAAAACAGCTTTAGATTTAACCACGATCGAATTGAGACCGTTTCAACCGCTAATTGTATACCGAGTTCCTGTGTACAAGTCACATTCTTTTACACAAAGTAAGACATAAGATTATAAAATGTTTGTTTAAATGAATAAGACCCTCTTTGGTTATTTTAAATCAAGTATCCATTAAAACCCGTGTGGAGTTACCCGGTGGGCAGGCAACCCTGATAAAGATCTAAAGTTTCGCTTAATGTGAGCAATTATTGAGAACAAGAGCAATTCCTTTATTTACTTAAAGTCAATTTATATACATAAAACTATTCACAGGCTGGAAAATGGTACTTTTAATATAAAAACCAAATAAAAATATCGCGTCTTTATATAACAACCCTCGGCCATCTTATTGCAAACATAGAGTTGATTTGATTATAGGAAATAGTTTTTTAAACTTTGAATTGTTTTGGTAACGATGAGCATGAATACAAACAAAAGTTTTCTTTTAAATATTATTAAAAAATAAATATAGAAATGGAAAGATAATATTTAAAAGTGTGTATGTATAAAAAGTTTATTTAATTTGTTTAAATGGTAAGACTTATTAAAATATAGGGAATGGAAATGCAATGGAGTATAGTTGAATATTTATAAACCGAAAAGACTCTTCAAGTCATCCATTGTTAGCTTACTACCCTCCGAAGAACGAGCACCAGTCAAAACTCCGTTCGCTAATTCCAATTTATGATCTTGTAAAGCTTTAATGCGTTCCTCGACGGTTTCTTTGCACATGAATTTATAGATAATGACATTCTTCTTCTGGCCCACACGATATATGCGATCCTGCGCTTGAGCCTCTAACTGCGGATTCCAATGCAAATCGATGAGTAACAAGTGATTAGCACCTACTAAATTCAGACCCACACCACCTGCAGTTAGCGATAGTAAGAGTATACGTTTTTCACTCTTTGCATCATTGAATTTCGACACAATATCTTGGCGATTTTTAACAGGAACACTGCCATCTAGCGAGAGTGTGGCAAAACCCTGTTCTTCGATATGAGTTTTGAGTATATTTAAGACGCCAGTCCATTGAGAGACTACAATAGCTTTGTCGTTCGTGACAAGTACTTGACTTTTGAGCGTCTCCAACACTTTAACCATTTTCGATGAGGGCCTTTTGAAATCAAATACTGGATTAGTGCGTTGAAGTACCCGAGACGAAGCTTTAGCCATGACCTGTTCTTCGGGGAGCATACCACTTTCACCATCATTGCTTGTACTATGAGTTAGTGCGGGATTGCTGTCATCTTGATCTTTAATGGCAAGGTTATTGAGTTGTGCCAACAGATCTATTTCCGGCTGAGAAACATCACTGTCTGTGTCGATTTGGTGAGCATCTGCATCTTCCAACATCTGTGTGAGTAGAAAAATATTTTTCTTCAGGTGACAAAAAACTGTAGAGCATAATATTCAGCGAAGAGAAAGCTGCTTGTTACATTTACGAGTTCAGAAGCCGTTCTGAAATATTAACAATAAGAGCTCAAGGCAATGCTATATGGTTTTGATGCTCATCTCATATGCGATAGCGATATCAGACGCTTGCACCAGCACTTGCTTTATTCCAGCAGTTTAAAAAAAATATAACCTCCATATTTTTTAAGCTAATTCGTAGTTGCCAAAAATGTTAGCTAAAACCGTTTAATTTTATTACGGACTTTTTTAAGGTAAAAAGGATTTTTTACTATGAAGTAAAATGAAAAATATATTCCAATTTATATATTTATGATCTGCTCCTTAACACATAAATCTAATTTTAATCGTGCTGATTCTTTTTTCCCAAATTTTAAGTTCCTATGAACTTCTCAAAAATTTGCGAAAACAGAATCATTAATATTAATTTGAGATTAAAATAAAATTGAAGTGTTAAACAACAATTTCCAAATATATATGTGAGAATTCAAATAAAACTGATGTTTTCTTTATCTCTATGTTGTACAATTAGAGTTGGAAGAAATCTAGGTAATGTAGAGCAATAAAGTAAGAAAAAAATGTTAAGTAATCAATAAGTTCATGTTATGACTTTGATATTTTGTTTAAACGTCTTATTTAAGTCATTATAATGTGCTTATTATATCTTTAGTTATTAAAAGAAATTTTTGATATTCTCCGGTGAAACGGAGGAACTATTCAAAAAGCTCTCAATGATTACTTCTAATTTTGTAAAATTTGGAGAAAAAAATTACTGATTAAAGTATTAAAATATTTATTCATTTGCGTCAAGTAAATTACACCTGGCCTTCTTCAACAATTAAAGAACGATTTTTTTGCAACTTGCTTTTTAAGCGCACTGTTGTTGGCAGCTCAGCTGTTTTTATGAAAAATTTTACTCTAAAAAATGTTCAGCTTGTTCTATAATTTAAGTATGAATCGACTTACAAATGAATTTTATGAAAGAATTTTAAATAATTATTAATTATTGCTAAATAATTTCCATTATATAATAATATGTAATTATAAAATATCTTCCCATTGTCAACCTATATGCTTTTTTTATTTTAACATGCTTTTATCTTATTTTGTTACATTATTAAAATGCACTTTCAGGTGATTATTTACACTGTATTCTTTTTGTATAAATCCTCAAATATTTTTTTCAAAAATTCATCCCTTCGCTCTCTGTACGATACATAGTAATTAAAATATAAAGTTGTACTCACCGCATCAATTAAGCCCGGATGACAGCATATTTGCCTTAATCTTAATAGCAGCACTAAAATTTCATGGGATTTAATTTCTTTTGACCCTTGATGTATTTTAGTAAACTTTTGATGCATTTTATAGTAAGCCCCATTTGGATCTTTAGTTTGCATATATGTCGGTCTTGAACTCTGCTGTGTATACATTAAATCTGTATTTCGTTCAGCTCTTTGAAATAAAAACTGAGCAAAGAGTGTACGCGAATAGATCATAATTTTCTGATAAACATTCATTTCATCTTTATCCAAATTGACTTCAATTAATTCGATACTTTTTTGGGGCAAGCACTGTAATTCTCCTTGATCTTGCAATTGAACTTTTGTTCGTCTCAACATAATCGTTTTCATTATGGTATTTAGCCTTTGTTGACCACCGGCACTTTTGTCAATCCACTTTTTCCAATGGGAAAAATCATCAAATGGTGAACACCGTAAGAATTTTAATAGAGCATATACATCCATTTCTTTGTTCTGTATAGGTGTACCTGTAAGGGCCCATCGAGCTTTGCCTCTAAGATCACAAACAGCTATGGAGGATTGAGCCTTGTGGTTGCGCACTACATGAGCTTCATCAAGTATTATTCTTTTCCATTTGATACCAAATAGTGCTCCTCGGGTTTTTTGTTCTCTAGCTACAATATTGTAAGTTGTAATTATTAAATCATAAGTGCGTAAGTGCTTGGGTTTAGTTTCACGATTATTTCCATGATGAACGCATACGGTTAAACGATGACGAGAAAGTTTAGTTTCTGCCTCAGCTTCCCATTGACGTATTAAACTTGCTGGACAAACTACCAAAGTGCCACCGGTATAATCTATATATTTATTATTAATTTAAAAAGAGTTGTATAGAGGAGCAAAAGTTATAAAAAAGAAAACTAATATATATTGCGGTATTCCAACTAATCGTCAATTAAAATCCCGGAAACAATCATTGGCATTTAAAAATCTACTCACAATCTCTCCGTCCTTTCGTTGACCACGACGCCTTGCTTTTATCATCATCTTCAGTGTCACTATCACTGTCTTCCTCATCGTCTTCTTCAGCATGGTTTTTACACGCCAAGACCAGAGATATCATAGTTAAGGTTTTACCTAAACCCATATCGTCGGCTAAAATGCCTCCTCTAGGTTTTTGTTTTTCCCTCCAATGCATCCATGCCAAAGCATGTTTTTGATGTTTCATTAAAGTTACTCTAAGGCCTTTAGGATCATCAGCTAAGACATTTTCAGCAGGACAGCTTTCTAAAGAGCCGTGCAAATCCTAGACAAAATATTTTTAATAATCTTGAGATATTTTTTGTAATTTTCAAGTTTTTCAATGAATTGAACGAGTTTGTTTGTTATTCAGTATAGTGTGTGATGAAATTTTAATCAAAGAATCTACAATATCATAAGCTACTGAAAAGTAAAACCAAATTAACTCTTGGTAGTGCTTTTCTTGGGTAGATTGAAGATAATGTAAATATATAATCAGATATCCGTTCTACACTTATCATCAATAAAATTTTTTAAATCTTAATGAATTACTTCAAACGAAATGATTTTACCTTTAAGCGATCCACTGTCAGGGCTTTTTCATTGTTAAATGTGGCCAAGCCTTGTTTGCCTGTATACTTCGGTTGTATTTTATTGACAGCTGCCGACAATTCATCCCAATCGGGGGCATTATTATTAAAAAAAGGCCTACTTTGCTGCAGCAGATGCTGAGGTATTTTATTACCGTCAATCGCAGCATCTTCAACACAAATAGAAGCTATGTATTTCTCCTTAATAGCAGAATCGTGACGCAAACGTTCAATGCGCATTGATAATTGCCGTCCCCCATCGGGAAGAGATTTTGAAATTTTCTCTAGAAGTTTTTCTGCATTATTCAATTCCCCTTTGATTTCTTCTAGCTTTCTAACTTCTTTATCATAGTGGTCCTGAGAAACATAACTTACGACGACTTTGGACTTCGCTTTTGGAGTGCTATTATTTCCTAAATTTTGTGGTTTTTTTATAGCAGCAGAAATTTTAGGTTGCATTAAATTGCCGTTAATTATACTTTTTGTACTTTGTGTGGATTTAGGTTTAAAGGATTCCTCCTTATTCTCTTTATCGTCATCAGATTCCGAACTGAATATTTCAATCGTCTTTTCTTTGCGTTCAACTATTTGTATGTCACTCTCGGCGGAGGAGTTCAGCGCAGGAGCACGGTAAATAGTCGAAGATAATTTATCTTTAATTGCATTTTCGAAATGAGTGCTGTACCGTGCTGGGGAGTTTACCACACTTAAGTTTGTGTTGGGGTTATTAATTTGCGGGGGATTTTCGCTTTGTACCACAATATCTGAGACTTTATAACTTTCCGATTGATCTGAAGACATAATACTACAACATTTTTCGTCAACAGATCCTTCTGAAACAGTTTGATGCAAGTTCTCCTTTTCTTTGTCATAACTTTGAGATACTATATCAGACTTTTTATTACTTTCTGTAGAATCATTTATCTCAGATATGTTACTTAACCTTGTATTTGAATGAGTGCTACTAAGGTTCTGATTCCGGTTAACATAATTTTGGAGTTCATCTTCATCAGAGTATACAATCTCACTGGAGTTATCTGATAAATCATCTGGCCTTATACCCGTAATACTCATTCGCGTGCGTGGTGACAATGCCCGTTTTTCTATTTCAAAATCTTCCTCCTCTTCTGATTCAGAGTCTATTACAACAACTCGTTTCTTTTTTGTAACAGCCTTATTTCTCCGTACCACAATAGAGTCACGAGATGAATCCGAGGCATCAGAATCTTCTATGGTCAAGTCTCCTTTAGATTTGTCACTTATACTCTTATATTCATCATCACTATTATCGCTGGTAAGTATTTCATCGTTAGAGTCGCCACTGCTATGAATTTCTTCCGAATCAGACATTTCTATATATTCTTAACAGCGCAAACTCGTAATTTCTTATTGTTTTCTGTGTTTCTTATTTAACAAATAAAAATATCCTTTTTTTGTTAATACAAGTACCGTTTATTTTAAATGCGGTAAGGCTGTCAAAAATTTTTTTTTATATTGTAATTCACAAGAAAACATTATCACTTCATAGGCGAGCCAGGGCTTGAGATACAATTCAACCCGAGAAAGTGGTTACACATATTGTGAGGACTATAGGCCCAACTGTCATGCAATATAACGGAATCATATGAGTGGCTATATTGCCATTAAATTCAGTTTTAAGAAAACGTAATTTTTGGGCATACTATAACATATATTTTTGCTTCTCATATAATATATGTGTCATACCAACATAGATAAAGAGGCAATACATCTAATGCTACATGTATGTATGGGAAAAGGATGTTGCTCATCTGTTTAAAAAAGTTTTAATAATAACACGTTTCTCATAAAGGCAGATATATATATATATATATATATATATATATATATATATATTATATACATATATATATATATATATATATATATATATAATAACACGTTTCTCATAGAGGCAGATATATATATATATATATATATATATATATATATACATATATATATATATATATATATATATATATATATGGAGTGATTGGATGCAATAAATTTCGCAAGCCCGAACCGACTCATTTCTTCAACATTGTTGCAGTATCAACTTTATATTGAACAGCACCATTTATGTCATCGATTCATCGTGGATGACAGTTGAAATCAAAAAGAAGGTGGCTTAATACACTGCGTTTGATATTAATTCAAGTAGCACTGCTGTGAATATATTTGATAAATTTCCAATTAAAATATAAGTTAGTCGTAATGACTGGAATATTGGATACAATAGAAATGCCTAAATTGCCGGAAAATCAAAAATCATTTGCCGGTATACCCGAGGCTGTATTTTTAGTGAGTATTCCATAAACCTACTAGAAAAGTTCTTGTCGCATAACCTTACTTAGTGATGTCAATTGGGACAACAACAAAAAAGGAAAAGGCGAATGCAGAACAGGGTGTTAACTACATCCAAATGCATTAATCATTTTAAAACCTAGCGAAATATAAAACTATGTTTTTTATACTTTTCACCAAAGGTGAAAAGGATATAAATAAGTGAATGTCAATTTAAAATATATATGTTTTTGTGAATAATATCATTTAGGAAGAAATCGATAAATACATGGATCAACCTGAAAATGAAGGAAATTGTGAAAAGGTCCTGCAGCGTTTAGATGAACAACACAGTAAATACAGATTTATGGCCTACAACTTGGAAGCCCGTAAACGTAAACTAAAGTCGCAAATACCAGATTTACAAAGATCTCTTGAAATGATTGATGTTCTACGTAAAGAAACAGAAGAACGTGAAACACAATTCTTGCTTAGTGATCAGATTTTTATTAAAACTATGGTACCACCTACCAAAACTGTCTGTCTGTGGTTGGGTGCTAGTGTAATGTTGGAATATCCTCTGGATGAAGCTGAGGTATTGCTGAAACAAAATATGACATCAGCTGTGTCTAATTTAAAAACTGTAGAGCATGACCAAGATTTTTTGAGGTGAGTAAATATTTACATGAAAACTTGTTTTGGAAAAGATTTTACCATATCTAATATATAATTTTAGAGATCAAATTACTACCACCGAAGTAAATATGGCCCGTGTTTACAACTGGGGTGTCAAAAAACGTCAAGCAGCAGCTAAAACAGCTTCTGCAGGCTCCTCGTCGTAATGGCTGTTCTAATAAATACCAATTATATCACATTTATTTTATAATCACCTCAGTCACAGTAATATTTCTATTGAACTATATATTTGGAAATGAACGCATAACTTTTGGCAATTTAAGCTTAACATTCTAAAGCCATTGTTCAGTCAATGGATGGGAAGAACAAGTTTCCTGCTATCTAGTAATAATTAATCGTATTTTCCCTAACTCATGATAACAATGCCACGAATCTTAATAAATGTGAATAACTATGTCATTGTCTTAAAAGATTCTCATTATTAAATTTTAAACTTTATTGCGACTTGGGAACTAAAGGATAGTAGAAAACTCTTCAACAGGATGAGAAGAACAAGTTTCCTGCTATCTAGTAATAATTAATCGTATTTTCCCTAACAAGGTGATAACAATGCCACGAATCTTAATAAATGTGAATAACTATGTCATTGTCTTAAAAGATTCTCATTATTAAATTTTATTGCGACTTGGGAACTAAAGGATAGTAGAAAACTCTTCAACAGGTCCTTATTTCAGAAAAAATTGATGCCTTCAAGGCTTGATCTGAACTCTTCTAAGCTCTCCTAATATTTTGATTAGTTTACTATTAAAACATCATTTTATATTGTTGTTCTTTTATCTTTTCAAATCTTTGTTACATTTTTAAGCTTTTATTTGTTTATTAAATAAATTCAATTATGAATGAGTTATGTGAATCTATGAAAGTGGAGTGCGTATGAAAAACGTTGTTAACTGTGGTCGAATACATACAACAGCACTTGCATTTATTAATTGGGCTTAATAAATAATGACTTCAATGAAATACCGTGTTAAATGCTTGTTAAAAAAAGTATAAATAAAAAATTAACTAAACGGTAAAATAAAATGTTTCAGTCAATATGTCTATCTTATATGTGGCCAAATAACAATTCAAAGGCCTAGAGAAAATTAAGTCTGTTTTTACTGAAATTAATAACTTAAAATAGTAAGTATACATGTTGCTTATCAGTACTTAAGATATCTATGCTATATGAATCCTTATTTGTGTATGTGCAAAAAACTAGTGATTTGCACTTAACTATGGGAGTGTTTTGTCATTTTGTGGCTGCCTTCCAACTCTGGATAGATCGAGAAGATATTTCTTAACCAGTTAGGTTAACGGTATGCCGGTGGAAGAGGAAGGAGTTCTTGTACACTTGTGTCGCATCTAGTCAGAACGAGGTAAATGTTGTCCACAAGTTGTAGGTATGTATCATATATTTGATATCTTGACATGACATTGACAATAAATAATAAGGGGAATTATTTAGCAAGTGGAGCTTAAAACTTAATGATATAACTTTAACTTTTTATAAAAATAATTTAAACGAATTGTTTTGTATAACATTTTTAATGCACACTTGTTTTTAGGCATTGTTGTTTCTCTTTTCTCTCTATATTCCAGACTGTAATGTTTCGACTATTTACGAAGGCAGAATCGTCATATCGGATTCGTTACGTATCAGTTATGTTCTGAAATCACGAATTCGAGTGATTTATCAGATAAATATAATAAATTTCATGTTTATTGAGTCGTTTCTACAGGTAAAGTGAAAAAAATGCCTAGTGCAAGCTTGTTAGTTGTAACTGACTTAAAAAGAAGTTAAATAATGAATAATTAAATCATGAAGAATGTAAACAGAACTAAAATTGTGTGGAGAAAAAATGTAAGGAATTTCGAAGGTACATATACATTTCTAGAAAATTTAAGTAGTGAGTATGGTTTTAATCGGATTCGTAATTCGGTTTGGTGGATAATTCACTTTCTAACGTCTGGTAGACACCTACAAGAAAAATCAGATATTCGTAACACTTAATGAGACATTGCGTAAAACTGATCTAAAACAACTGTTATTTTTTTATTTCGAGATCTGGCAATAAAATTAAGTGTTTTTTGAAATTACCCAGCTATTTTCTTATTTTATTTATTCATTTAGTTCACTTCGTTCTGCAAACTGAATTCACAATTTTGTTTCGGACAAAATTTGTTATATTAAGTTTAGCATCTCAATAAATAGACATAATATTTATAATAATGTAATAAAATGATAAAAAGAATTGTTATTCATATAAAAAATTGTATATGTACGCACAAAAATTTCTTCCAATATAACTGGGCGAGTCCATATCAAGCAGAGTATACAGAATACTACAAATCATACAAGTACAACATAAGTAACGTGTATCATGCTGTAACTCTAATGGAGTACACTTTGTAATACGCAAATATCAAACAAATACGAGTATCTTTTATCATGTTTCAGTATAGTGAAATATATTTTGTAAACAACAGGTCTATAGAGTGCAGTTCTTCTGCTACATATTTTAAAATTTGCTTTATGTATCAGCATGAATTACTTCGATTTGTATTTATCTCAAAACCATACTACAACTCACTTCGATATAAAATTTGATATCGCATGTACCCACATGCGAATATAATACAAATTCTCTATTAAAAAACCAATAATTTGTAAATTTGCGGATTTTAATTCGACCCTGAATAATGATTCTTAGCTATGTAATATAATTAATCCTGAAGTTCGCACATGTTTTTTTATTTTAGTTAATGAGTTAATATGAGGGCATTAGAATTAATGTCCACACCAACCATTCTTTTGTACTGGCTATTTTAGTTTGACATATTTTTGCAATTATATTGATATGTATATTCAAAAGCCGATTTAATATTCCATAATACATTTCTTTTAAGAAATATGTTAACAACATACATATTTAGTGGAAAACTATTGAGCTTTCATATGCTAAAATCAAAAATTGTCTAGAATATCTATTCAAACAAATAGAATTGGCAAAAAGTCTTCCTGTTAGTTCTGCTGGTTGCGAAAGAAGCTTTCGAACTAAGCATAGAATAAAACTATGGTTACGTAGTGCAATGCTTCAGGACGAATTTCAAATTTAGAGGTTCTAAATTTTAAATATGATATAATTAAATATGAAGTAGCGTATTAAAAACCAATGGGAAAAACAACGTTGGAGTAAATTTGCATGTATATATGGTGCTAAATTCCTTAAATTTAACTTTTCGCAAAAAAAATTCTATAAAAATATTTCATAACTTTTAATACTCATTCCGCAAAATATATAATTACATCATATTTACTGATATCAAGTACGATAAAAAAACAAAATGTTATTTACCTCTACTGAAAATTTTTAAATTTTGAGTTGACATAACTTCAAAATAATACTTCTTAGTAACCTTATGCGTATTTGGGAAGAAATCCCGATGCACTACGTCACATTTTCATCAGTTGCTGATACACTTGGTCGTCCAGTACGACTGTAGTCATTCACACCTTGAACTCAGAAATTTCATATAAATTCCTTGATCCATTTTTTTTTCGTTGAAAATGCTAAATAGTTAAAACTATGGATGAGTGTAGCAACATAAACAAACGCTCTTGAAGACACTTCGTAAATCATTTAACTGGTGCATTTTAATTAAAGAACCTGATGGTTTTAGCTGTTTGAAAAAAATTTCGTGTTGATTTTATCATTACTAATTTATTAAATATAGTACATATTACTTAAATACCATTTTTTTACAATGTTTCACAAGTTCGATTATCAAATTTTTAATTACGTACAGAATGTTTGATCTAGAGTTTGTTTTAACAATATTTAGGTTATTATGTTTTTCACATGATTTCTGAGCTTTATTTTCAATTTACATGTTATTTATTTTGTCAGAACGATTTTGTAAGAATCTCTTAACAAAATTTATTGTTGGAAATCCATAAATGTTGGGACACAATTCAAATTCTGAACAATTCTTTTCACTATCACATTTTTGACATATTCCACACATAGTACAAATGGCATTATCGGCACATTTGTCTTGACGACTACATGGTTCATTTAGGCCCACATAGCACAAATATTGATCACTACAATTTTTTGGATCAGGATTGTCAGGGATGTAGCCGCCATATTCACAGGGGTGCCAGATGTTTTCCACGTTCTTACCAGGACATCGTTCATTGCGATTAAGATGTTCCGAAACCCGGACAGAGTTATGTATTCTGGCGTAACAACATTGACACCAAAGCGTTGAAATAAGAACCATCAGCAATCTGAAATGATATTTGGAGTTAGAAGTTGTTTGCGGTGTTGAAAACATATTTTAAGTGTTTTTAAACGATGTGACTTTGAAAATGTTTAAATTAGAAGTGTCTTATTAAGTATGTACGCGAAGCTTTTATAGCGATGCGGTTTTTTAATAATTGGTTTTTTTTTATTAATTCTCAATAATTTGTTTATTCAAGTGTTAACAAAATTGTCCTTAAATGTTCACTTGTAGGTCAGTTTCTTTTTTCTTATGAAGCTGACGCGGTGGACTGTTGCTAAGGCACAAAATTTCAAGCTAAAAATTTAAAATATTAACAATATGTTAATTTATCTTACATAGCTTGTGCTTGTTAAGACCGTTTAGCGCCACACGAAAGGATTATAAAAATCTTATCGTTAAGGTCAAGGTAGTAAGAAAATATTCTTTTGATTTTAAGTTCAATAGAATTACACCTAAAAACCAAAGGGGATATATTTTTTAAACACTTTGAGCTGTTTTCAATAAGTTTGTGATTTTTGTTTTTACAAAAAACCATAAATTTTATAATAATTTCTGTTTGTAACCCAAATATATGTAAGTATTGACGAGTTGGATGTCAATTTTTGATATTCGCCAATACGAATATGAGTATCTGAAATACGAATCCATATATTATATGTAAAATTTAAAGCCATTCAATTGGGTTACTACTGACGTCTGAAATATGATGTATGTATAAATCATGTTTTATAGTAAAGAATTTCTGTTCTTCAAACGATAAAAACACATTTTTCTATAACAACGGATACTGGATTTATGGCATTCTCATTTAAAACGATTTTTTTTGAGGAAAACCCATTATTTGGACCACCTGTCAAATTATTGTAAGGACAATAATTAATAGTTGACTGTTTTCTCACGATAATAACAATATCGTAATATTTCCTAACCGTCACAAACATGCATTTCTTAACGAAGATTTCCTAAAACTGTTAATGTTACGCTCCACCACAATGTTATGTAGGCAATATTATTGATATGCATACATGGAGTTAATACAAGATTAATTATAAAATGGTTTCTGGTAAAATGTTCTCTAAGCTTTTTTGGCGAACAATCGTACTGGACGACCCAGCGCATCATGAAAATGTGGCGTAGTGCATCGGGAGTTCTCCCCAAATGCATGTAAGGTCACTAAGGGGTATTCTTTTAAATTAGAGTTAAAAACTTTTTATTTTTTAATTTGCCTTGATAGATATCCTTAAATATGATGTAATTATAAATTTTGGGGAATGAGTGTTAAAAATTACGAAAACTTTTTACGTTTTTTTGGGAAAATTAAGGAATTGTTTTTCTATTATTTTTAACACGAAGCTATTTCATATATATTTATATCTTTTAAAATTTAGAACTGCTAAATTTTAAATTCGCTCTGAAGCATTGCACTATGTAACCATGTAAAAAAATAAAAATTTTTAGTTAAGTGGTAAAGATTGCTGCCGTTCTATTTGCTAAAGTAATGAATTAATTTTCCTGATCCAACTATTTTCCTTATACATATAACATCTATAGAAGGTCATGACTCTACTTTCCACCTTCCCTTTGTCGATATACATATCGAAACATTTAAATGCCGTAATACAATATGGAAAACCAAATATGTATATTTATATATTAACAGATTTAATTAAGCCCTCTTATTGCAAGAGCTATCAGAACACGTTTTATATAATTAGCAGTGATGCTTACTATAAGTATTAAACGGAGCTGATGAATGTATATATACATATACTTATATCACTAACCGCTGATTGGTCGTATCGGTAACTGCTGACTGATTATACTCAATCTAACCAAATTTGAAGAAATATTTAAATTTAGAAATGAAAAACCATATCTGGCTCTATCGTACATTTCCCATTGTAATGTTTCATCATAAGTTTCACAAACTTAATTTTAACAGCAATCACAAGCCATTTATTGTTTGGACAGACTGACGCAAATACTTTTGTTTTTAGTATTCGGTAAAACCTCTAATGTTTAAAAACATCTGTTCTTATTTTAGTGTGTACTTAAAGTCAATAATTATGGTTGTATTAACTTTAGCACAAAGCTTAGAAATTATTGTGTATTTGAATGAAGGAATTCAAACAATATCTACTTATATCGAATTCAATTTTAATTTTCAAAAACAATGCAAGCAAAAAATTAATAATAATACCTACATACTACATTCTTATACGTTCAAATGTTATATAAGAAATTAACATATATGAAATACGTATTTCTGTGCAGCTAGAGCTGTTTTTCGGTTCCGCTATTTTCTTTCTCTGCTTCACATGATAGGAAATATTGCCCGCTTCTGCCAACCTCAAACTTTTTTCCTTTTCTAAATTAGAGTATTTGTTTGAAATTTTTTTGGAATTGTATTAGTATTTTTATTAGCCGATTTAATATTTCTCAGTGGCCAAAATATGTACACAAGCGGTTTGACTACCACACTTTTGCCAGTATCCATTAGTGTTGCCGTTAATCGATTAACTGATTTATTACTACCCGGTTAACTGATCGGTTTATATAATATTTACTATTTTCGACTAACGATGTAACAAAATTGTTTATATATGCTAACAAAGTTTTTTATATATTCGTGGTATTGTAATATATTTCGTTGTGTTTTTAATAATTTCTTTCGTCTTATACAGAAACTATGTACGTGTTTAGAAAGTATTTTTACATTTAAACAAAGAAGGTGTTCATTTGATTGCTAATTTTTCGAGCTTTAGATTTTCAGTACTATTGTGTAATAATAAGCCTGAGCTAATTTTTTTTTATAAACTAATATTAAACTCTTTTATAAGCGTCGATATATCGATATATTTTGTACAGTTTAACAACTTGGTAATTATTTTAATAATTGTTTTGTTCGTTTTTGGTTTTTATATAAAACACGTTTAAGCAGTTTTCCACAACCTTGGCACATGCAAAGAGTAATTTTCTTTTTTACTCCCATTGTTTCGGATTGTTTTATTATTCACCTGGAACAGACCTATTAATAATAGACATAATATTATATGTGTTAGAAACACAATATGCATAAAATACTTTTTTATAGAAAGTCTTTAAGCAATTTATGTGCATACATACGTATATAAACATGTAAATTATATAAATATTATATTTATTATTTTTTTTAACCACATCTCAATATTATATGAAAAGTGAAATGAGAAATGGCTAACATGTGTTCTAAGCAAATTTTAAAATTTTTATTAACTCTCAGATATTGAATAAAAAGGTAATATGTACCACGTTTTTGAAAATAAAAATATCTGGTTTTTCAAAACTGACCTTTTCTTGTTCCATATCCATAGAAACAGATAGATGTATTAACAATGAAACAAGCATTACATAAGTATGTGGTGGTTTCGATTCATATGTGGCAATTTTGCTAAACACGAATTCAGATCGGTTTCCAACAATTGCTAAAGAATGGTGATTGTTGACCATATTGTAAGTTCTGTCTTGTTCAGAGGCCACCATTTATTTAACGTTATGTCTATCTATTTGAGTCATGATATTCTTGTTATTTGAGTTATGATATTCTTGTTATAAATGAGAAACTTTAACCCTTAAATAGTGGGCGTTGGAAAAATTGTATATTAACATCTAATTTAAATACTGAATTCCAAATTAACCTTCATATTTTGAAAAAGAAAAGGACACTAACAAGAAACTGACCTACAAGTATCCTCTTAAGAAAAATTCTTTAACGCTTCAATTAACAATTAATGCAAAATTATGAATACAATTAAAATTAGATTTATTATGTGTTCTTTTTAATATAAAAAGAAACATTTTACTAGCGGAAAGATTCACTTGATAGTTTATTGTTTTAAAAGCTGTACGTGTCGTTTTCCTTAAAAACGCGTTTTCTTCTAAAAATGCTTAATGGAATTAAAACATATATCAACCTTAACTACCATTCCATCATATTAATGGTTGTTATATGTTCACTTTGGTGGCCGTTTTGCAATTGCTTTAAATTGTCGCCTGATGTCACACAACTAAATCCTAATATGCGATGTCCCGGTAAAAACGTGCAAAATATTTGGCAGTTTTGTAATCACGGAGGTTATATTGAAAATCCCGATCCAAAGCATTGTGCTGATCGTTACGTGTGCTACAAGGGTTTGAATGAATCTTGCAGCCCTGGCGTGGACAGATGTGGCTACAATGCAATTTGCACAAATTGTGAAATTTGTCAAAAATGTGACCATGCTGAGAACTGTTCTGAATTTAAATTATGTCCCAATGCATATTCATTTTTAAATGGATATTCTCCTTTAAATATTCTTAAACGTCTGTTGCAAAAACGTTTTATGGATATTAATGATTAGAAAAGTTGACCTTGAATTGAAGTGATATTAAAAAGAAATAAAAGAAGAAACATGAAAGCTGATATCATTGGTGAAATTCTCAAACTCTAACATATTATTTGAATTATATTTACGTATAAATTATAATTGAAAAAAAAAATTAGTGTTACTTTCATAATCCAGACGATCAACTTGAGCGGAAGATGTGGAAAAACTCGGTTTTTAGTGATTTCATTTCAAATTCCGGACTCAAATATATTGTCTGGCTTGTGACAACAGATGTATATATAATAAATATCTACATATTTAATCATACAATATATATTTCTAAAAAAATATTATCATTAATAAAGACGAAAAAAATGTTGCCGCTGATTCATAATTTTACTTACATTTATTTAAATCAATTGCACGTTTGTTATTAAGTTATCAAGTCAATAAAAAATCTGAAAAGGTTAAACTTTATGTCTTTTCAATCTATCTGGACTTAAAATCTTTTAAGGGGATTCACAATTTTTAGCTAAATACCTTTTGGCCTTTTGCTTTAAAATAGTCAACGACGACTCAGTTTTTAAAACACGTTCAAGCATTTCCATAATAATGATAGTTGTGTTTTCAATCAATTCATATGGGTATTAGTGTTTATGTAGCCTCAGAGGCAAACCAGAGCCAAATCAAGTTCTATAAGGGTAATTCCATTTTAAATCGACTGACTGTTAGATACGACATAGGTTTTTTTCATTCTACATATATAGTATTTAAGGTACTTAAATAGATGTTTTTCACAACTTATGTCATATATGTATAATTCGGTGAATTTTATTTCCTTCAAAATAGTTAATAAATAAACTATTTGACATACTGTCATTGTACTATTATAATATAAAATTTATTTGTTTTGTGGTTAAGCAATGTCTATATACATTTCATTGGCGCTTTATACCAAATCGTCAGTAGACTTTAACCACAGTTTTGAAAAGTTTCAAACTTCTCAACTTATTAAGACTTCTATAAACCATCTGAGAATTCTGTTAATGAATTGGCTATAAAAATTCACAAATTATTTTAAAAAATCACATTATAATAAGTGTAGTAGACTATGAAACTTATACAAACCAAAACCCAAAAAACAACTTTTATTTGAAATGACTATTTTATTTTTCTACATCTTTATACAATTAGAAATTCTTTGGATAACAATGAAAGTATTTATAAGGCAAAAAAATAAAATCATTTGTGAAGTTTTATAGCTAATTTATTAACAGAATTCTCAGATGGTTTATAGAAGTCTTTTAATAAGTTGAGAAGTTTGAAACTTTTCAAAACTGTGGTTAAAGTCTACTGACGATTTGGTATAAAGTGCTAATGAAGTGCATATAGACATTGCTTAACCACCCAACAAATATTTAATTATAAAATATTTAATTATAAAATGTGTAATTTTTTTTTCGTTGGTATAATGACTGAAAGAGCTTCTGAATGAATATTATTCAACTGTTAGTCGATTTGACATGCAATTACCCGTATATGAACTTTAATTTTTAACATTATGAAACAATATCGAATATTTTATGTTGTGAAGGTAATACATTATTAAACATTATATTAATAATTATTACTGTCTACAAACGAGACAATCTCGTTTAAGCAACATGTTACAGAATACAATTTTACATGTAAACTACAGATAACTTCCGCTTACAGCAACATAAAGTATTCGAATAATAATTATACAAATTTACAAGTGCGTATCGATTTTTAGTTAGGTTTTCTGTCTTTTCAACGATGTAACAAGCGGTTCAATCGTATAAATGGCGTAATCAGCTTCCCTTAGTTTGTTTTCTTTACAATGCAGCTCATTGAAAGTTATTGTAAACATGAGCTGCTCCGGTCGTCCAATGATCATGTAAAAAAATTAAACCAACTTTTGCTTGACTTTTTTATTTAGCTACTAAAACGTTGTGCAATATCGCCAAGAAGCAATGCTATTAATGCAAGCTATAGAATAAACATATAAATCGCGTCACATTAAAGCACAAGGGAGAGTAGACGTCAGTTTTATATGTTTATCTTACACATCAGATTAGAACAGCTGTATTCGAAAGCCTTTACACTTTCATTGTCAATAACACAGCTTTACAAATTTTTAATTTGAAAAAATACCAAGAACGCCACATACCTAGATAAGTTAATTTGGACCTCCTAAACACGAAAAACGCTATACTTTTTTTCTCTTAAGTACCGTTTTTTAGATAACGGTACTTTTGTGTTTTCCGGTGTATGGTCCCACTCAAACCTTTGTGGAGCCCAACTGAAAAGTCCGATCGTAATAAATTGCATATCGTTAAAAAGTGAATTGAATGTCTTTTCTTTTCTACGTTATGGTAAAAATTGGGAATGTGGAAAATATCCAAATTTAGGTGTAATATTTGAGCCTAGAAGTTGAAAAGAATAAATTTAATTAAAAAAATTAAATTAAATTAATATACCAATAAATAAATTACTAAAGCAAATAATGGTTCAGATTACTTACAATTAATATATATATAAAGCTATGACATACGAGTATGCTAACCCAATAAAAGGGCGAAACGGTTCATATGTATCTGCATAAGAAAATTCAAATAAAAAAAGTATGGCTTAAGAAGCATGAAACATAAAATTCAGAAAATAGAACATGAATAATATAATCAAAGAGCAACACAGGACAGGGACTTAAAATTTTGTGCTCATCGGTTTCAGCTCTGCTGTGTAAGTTAAATATTTAAAACTGATGTAGATTTTACTTGTGCTTTGAAAAATTTATCATGTCTTCCAGAATTAAAACACTTTTCGAGCAATTCGGATATCAAAATCAAATTATATATTCCAAAAAAAATTTCACAGCAGCAAACCAAAAATTTTAAATTTTATATTTTCAAAAGCATTTAAGAAGTGGCTTTTTATTTATTAAAATATTTCAATATATTTTTCTTTAATTTTTTAAAGTAATTTTTTATATTCTTAAGAATAAAAAATTGCATTTGCACATATCCATATAAGATTTCTACAGCTCCAGATTTCAGACCATAAGAGTTTTCTTTAGCATGCTTAACAATTCGTTATATAATATATACTAATTTTATGTGTTAATACATTTAATTTTGTTGTAATATTAAATATATTTATGTAAAATATTTGGTTCATATTTTTAGTTTAATTTCTTGTCTTTTCGTTCTTAAGTTTTTGAGGCATATTCAAAGTAAGTTTGTTTTTAAATCGCAATTCTTTATAAGATTGTTAAAAAGAAAAAAAAAACTTCTAATTCTAAATTAAAAAACGCTTTTAATATAAATTTATATTTAGTTTATAAAAAAGTCATTATGGAGCAAAAAAGTTTTTAAAGCTTAGTACATAGTAAAATTTAAAGTAACAGCAGTGCAAGGAAGAGCTGCTACGAAATTATAAAATTATCAAGATCTCGGTTTCCCACGCTCATTATCTTTCAAATTTGGTAGTAGGAGTTAATAAGTACTTATTTATAGCTCTTTCAATAAGATTTAAAATCCAGCCGACTTATTAATTTCCTTTTTTCTTTTAGATGGACAGTGTATTTACATTCAAAAGTTTGTTTCCTGAAATTCCTTTGATTTCAAGGACGCATCATCATTGGAGAGTTGCCTTTCAGTTGTCAAAGAAATTTGTGGCGTATGTTGATTACCTCTGCAGCGTAAACTGGTAACACTACCAACAGTATAGGCCACCACTGTGGCATGGTCTAGTTTCCCTGGTAAGGCAACAAATGCAGCGCTATCTATAACACGTTTACGTGCAGCTCTATGCTGCATGCGGTTCAACTCCACTTCGCGCTTAATACCATCGGGTCCGGTTGACAATTTATAAAAAAGTTCTCTTTGTTCTAGTGTCTTGCGTCTAGCAGATGTGATCATGCGCACAAAATCAATAAGCAAGTGACATAAACGGCGCGCTGAGGAACAAGGTGAGAATGTGCCGTTTATACCATAGCTAAGGAGGTCCTCCAGACGATGCAAGGTAAGAGCATGTCTCTGTGGCCCAGTTACCAGAGGAAGACCGGTTAAAGATTTTGGTATTTTAGGTTTATTGTTATACACTGTATTAGCCACATTTGTTGCACCCGAAGAAAGTCTTCGTGGTTCTATGACTGTGTGAGATCTCATGTATTTTGGACGACTAGGAGCTGGTACACTTTCTGGTGATGAAGATTTCTTAGATCTAGGCGGTCTGACAGGTGGTACAGGACTTGTAGGATTAGAAGAACCATGCAAGCGCGCATATATTGCAGAAGCACTTTTGTTTTGCCTTTTTGGCGCAAGAACACTGCCACTACGCTGAGGAGGCGAAGTATTTGTTGGCATAAGTTTAACATCAGGAGTCCAGGCTTCCGCAAATTTGCCCACAACCGGATCAAAATTATCGCTCACACCATCAGACGTTAAAAAGACTATATCACCACGATCAATAATTGTCATGGACAATGTGAGATTGCTGAGCTCAGGCTTATTACCGTCAGCAGGCCCCAAAGCTCCCAGGGCATCGCGCATATCTCTCATGGATGTGATATCATGTGAAGCTAAATGAAAAATAATTAACTTTAATAACAGACATTAAGTTTATTATGGACAGCAACTAAATTTGCTGTTGCCATCCATAAGTGACACGAGAATCTAAATATTTACCCAATGTAAGCTCTCGGACACCATGTTTTTTGGAGTAGACATAGCCCAAGGAGTCTCCAACATTACAGGCACATACAACATACTTTTTAAGCTCATCACCACCCTCTACGCCATTTTCATCAGCAGCGTTGTTTTCAGCCAATGGTAAAACTACAGCTATTGTTAGCGTACTAAGAGCACCACCAACCTCCAATATGCAACCATGACCTTCCCATAGACTTCGTAAAAGACTAATAAAAACTTCTTGCGTGGAGGTAGCCATACATTCATGAGCCAATCCAAATATGGCACGATCTAAATAGTCCAAACAACCATGTACCGCTGATCTGGCTGCCAAGCGAGCGCCATCACCCCAATTAACACCGTCAGCTAACGCCATTGCGGCTGCATTATCTCTTACTACCATACCGTAACAATCAGCTATGGGATTGCCCATAGGCTCTTTAGTTATCATATTATTTTCATACAGAGACACTGAGATGCCATACGCCGATTCACATTCCATTTTCCAGTTGCTAACACCTGCTATAGTATCATCTACTTCTACAAGCGAAGATTGATTGGAAACAGCTTCCAGTAGTAACCGCTCAGTAGTACCTTCTAATATTTTCACTGTACTCATTTCAGTATTTGAATCTCCATTTTCTTTAAGCTTAGAATTAATCGTGTTATTTTCAGTCTTTGTGTTCAGAAGATTTTTATTATTTTGATCATTGGCAGCATTTGTTTTCATATCGACGGCAGTTGTTGGATTAGATAAAGTGGACTTAGTTGCCACCATACTAACCACTATTGTGGTAGATTTATTTAAATTTTCTTCATTTTTCTGTTGCATCTTTACTCCTTGTCCTCCCGCCAAGGGCACCTCTTTATTTAGATTTGCTATGCCTGTCTTCGAATTCTTGCGCGAACGCATTCCACCACTAATACTTGTTTTATTTGCATTTTGGTCGCTAGTGCTGGCTCCATTACTTAATCGACGACCACTTCCGCAACGTTGAAATCTATTGTGATTTCGGTTGTTGGTGGGGTTAATGCTTTTGCGCACCTCAAAGCAATCGGGTTCTTGTATTGTATCGATAAAATCAATATCATCGGCATAACTTGCGCTCAAATGGAGTTTTGATCTTTTTATGCCTGTCAAACCATCATCGGGTCCCGTACAGGCGGCCGTTATGGTATTCGGCCCAGTTGGATAGGTGGCGATTTTAAGGTCTGGTAGATCGGTAGGATTTTGACCATTGTAAATTTCTGGACCATTGGTGAAAATACGATCCATGCGGCTAGATTTAAGAATATAGTTAGTTTTTTGTTAATAATATAGTAAATCGGGTGACATTTGTACATTAATATATATATGTATGTGTATAGAGCAACCCGATTGAAAGATTTGTTATCAAAAAAATGGTCGTATAATATGTATTGTAGGAGTGCACATACGAAAACTTTTTTCAGGTCTTTATGTGACAGTATATTAAGGCTACCTATTTCTTATGGAAATAAAAACTCCAAAATAGCGATCGGTTTATTTTATTAGAATTCCCAAAAATATTTTACTGTTATTGACTACGTTATAAAAATAGTATTTGATATTACAAACGATTTCAATTGAAATTTTTTTTGGTACATAAAAGTTACAGATGACCATGACGAATTAACCATGATCCTATAAATGTGTAAATCGTTATATTTTCTTACTTTCATTCCGAATCATGAGCAGATTCAAAATTTAGAAGCGGTGTACCGATCTCAAATAAGAGCTTTCATCCGTTTAATTGAAACAGAATATATAACGGTTAGAAAAATAATTTTAAGAAAGTTGTTGCTTTTCGTAAGAGTTGGCCATTGCTCACGAGGTTGCCGTAAATCATCCATTATTCCACTTTATATACGAAGATTGCAGTCAGATTTAGCGCAGTGGTAATTTACAATTTACAGTTATATTTGGAAGATTGCTTCAATTGAATCACTCAATATAAAAGATAAAAATATAAATTAACACTTACCCCTCTAGATATTTGATTATAAAATTTCCATCTTCATCTGTTTTACGCGGACTCTTGGGGCCATCACGAGGTTCGGCTATAAAACTTAATTGACGAAAATAAGTGGTGACCTTTTGTCTTAAAGATGGCATTTTGATGCGACTGCTGCTATGTGTAGCACACTGACTCCTACTGTTCAATGAGTACAGCAGTTGATAAATTGATGTTTGCAACTCAATTGTTTTGAAGTTGATTTAATTAAGACAATAACCACAACTTCGTTTGGTCTTAATATAAAGAGTACTTGTTAGATATTTTGTTTTTTATTATTAAGAAAATTCTTAATTAATATTTTAATTCCTAAAATGGCATAAATTCAATTGTGTGCTATAACCGGACGGTCGACCGAACAATGAAGGGTTATTAAAAAGATTCCAATCAGATGAGAAGAATAGAGCGGAAACTTAGGAAGACAATCAAAAACAATGTAAAATATAAATTGAGCCACAATAGTAATTAAAATGGAACAATAATCCTCTAGTGATGTTTTATTTTTTAGTCTTGTCGTAGTCTTTATTTGTATTTTTGGTGATGTATTCGTGTTACAAGGGGTTGCTGGTTTTTTTTTGTGACTTTTATTGTACTTGTGATGGTGGTTAGTATGAGTTTTTATACCCACTGTCCGAATATGTTGTTGGCCATGCTTGGATTATGATGATGCTGCTGCTGCCGTTTGTGACGTACTTGGATATCTAGTATGTACGAAAATTGTTACGTTTGGGTGTGTTCTATCGCGCAAATATATGTACATAGAGTTCATTCACATTATCGAAATAATAATTATTGAATTCATCTCTATTTTGGTCGTTATTCCTTTTACTATGTAGTCGTATTGTTGCTTTTGCCGTAGTTTTTGCTGCCGCAAATAATGTTGCAGAGATGCTGACAAACCCACGTTGCGGCTGATGATGATGTTGGATGGGCTTTATTTTAAGTTTTTCTTTCTTCTTGTTTAAATTTATTAAATCAATTTATCATTCATTATTAAATGTTATGTGGGTCCAAGTGCGAAGAAAGTTCCAGTTGGGTAAATTTTCTTAATTTATGGAAAATTAACTGTAAAAAGTTAAAGAAAATAAATGAGTTATTAATATATTTCATGATTTGTACAGTTAAAATATGTAAAGAATCGAAAATATACATCAGCTATGTGCGGTTGTAACAAACATTTTATAGCTGTTTTGAAAAAATATTTAAACATAACTTTAGCTACAATAAACATACTATTATTCTTAAATTATCATCGTTGGCTGATGTAATCATCAACATTAAAAATAGCTAAAAATTTTATAACATCGATAAAATTTCAAGAACATGATAATATCCCAATTCCCGTGTACAAAATTAAGTCAATTACCTATAACTTGACACATGTTGGAGTCGTCTGGGAAGTATTTTTATGAAGATAACTTTATAAGATTTTAATGAAGTAGTAAAAAGGAATGAGTCCATGGAAAGCCTGAATAATTGTTCACAATTTTTTTCTTAATATTGATTATGCACTAGCAAATCGTCCAAAGAGCACAATATGTCTTTTTACCATCGTCATAATGTGTGTGTGCCAGTCACATACCGACTTAATTTTATTTTTATTTTACCCTACATTCATAGTTATATAAATGAAGTAAATTTTGTGATTGTGAAGTAGATTCCATAGAAGCCAAATTTGTGAATGTGAAACAAGTCAATTTTTGACATTTCAAAAACTATATCCATTTTCGTGAAACTTTATTTAGATTCCGAAAGAGGACATTTAAGATACATGCCCTATATATAAAATATTATCGGTGTGCCAAATTAATAAGCTGACATGTATACATTTGAAAAGCCCTTTCACTTTTTTCTCTAAGTTTGTATAAATTTGCTTCCTTTTCTAGAACTAAAAATTATTTAATTTACATTAACTTTTTTATGATTTTTCTCATTTAAAGAAAAAGCCTTAAAACAGTGGATTGGGTACGTTACTGATGATTAAAAACTAAAATAAACAAACAATTTAAATGTAACAGCCAACTACGCATACGAGTATCTTCAGAAGAAGACATTTGCGTACCGCAAGCGATGGTGCAGTGATTGATAACGAGCAATGCTGACAAATTCGTTTTCGAAAATCAATCAACAAAACATCAACGAGATGTGGTTTCATACAACGTGCTTAAGCGTATTTTTCCACTAAACATCAAATTGGTCTGCACTTGAAAAAGCCAGCGTGGACCACAAATGTCCATGTTTCGTTCATCTCAAGCCTTCCATATCCGACTTCATAGTTTGAAAGGATAGCAAGAGATACACAACGCAAGAAAATGCATATCTTTTGCAAAATCTCAAAACTACTTGAGCAATCTGAACTCTGATGATCTGATTTACCATACGATTTACTACAAAAAAATATATATCGAGAAGTGGTGCTGTTTATGTCCTCTAGTTCGTGTGATTTAACGCCTCTGGAATACTTTTAATGGAGCATTACGGCTGTAAAAATATTATGAATTCTAAAAAGTAAGATTAAAATAAAGAGATCAGTTCACTTTTTCTTCCAACGATTTTTCGGTGGCTGACATTGTATTGCTTTCAATTGCCTCAACCGCATGGTGAGAATTTTATATTTTAAAACATGGGTAACTAATTTTAAAATAAGCGTTATAGTCTACTCCTTTAGTGAAACTTCTAAGAGGAAGTTGATTAGAAATCCTTCTCATCTCATATAAAGTTATTCTTCCAACATTTCTTATATTCAATAAAAACACCACATAGTTCAATTTGCTTAATAAACTTAAATGTAATAAATATGACGCAAGTATTCGTGCATTTCAATACAACGCAATACCACTGTATCTCCTGTTGTAACAATTGTCTGCGATAGGATGTCATTATCATTATTGTCTTTCTCTTCATTCTCGCTCAGTATTTTCTATACTCCTTTTCAACATTGAAGTTTAAAAAAAGAAAAGAATATATTTCAATTATGATTGCACAATAAAAATTCAGTGAAGGGATAAAATGTGTGTCTTTAGTATGTAATAACTCTGTGCCATGTTGCATTAAATGTAAGCTGCAACTGAAACAGTTGCAACTACAAACAAACATATTAAATATATTTGAAGAAGAGTACCTCATTATATTATTTCAATATGAAAAAAAAATTCTAATGATACCGTAATTACAATGTTTTTTGCAGTTTTTTTGCAATCATAAATACTCGTAAAACGCATATTAGAAAGAAGATAATAATTGCATTGCTGATGATGACGACGATTATGAGCTCACATTTCCACTGATGACAAGTGTTCTACAGATATTTGTTGTCTGTCTAATTTTGCCACTTATATGACGGTTGGTGGTTGTCATTGTTGTTTTGTGTTTGATTTTTAAGGCAAACATTTTGTAAAATTATAAAATTTTACATGAGATTTTACAAAATTGGAATTTCAAATATATTTTAATTAGCGTATTTAGATCTTTGTACTAAGATATTTAAATATTTACGTTAGTATGCAGAAACCTTCATACAAACACACGTGCGTCCGCTGTATGACAATAGATAAAACAAATAGTTGTCAGTAAAAATGTGTTTTCTTATACTTACGTATACACTTCTTTTTACATTTTAAGGTAGAGCCAGTATATATGTACATACGAGGGGAGATTTATTTTCATAATGATCCTATAAAAAATTGTCTTTATTGTATGGATGTTTGTATGTAATCATCTTCACTGTGTACTATCTTTTAGTTGTGACTTCCTTCACTGTAAATTAATGTAGGCTATAAACAATCTGAATGCTAAATACATCAACATGCAAAAAAGAAATTTTTCCAATTGTAAAATGTGGCAATTTATTAACATAAAATATCTTTCTAAGCGATTATTATGAAACGCTGTAGTCATATGCAACTTTTTGTTTTAATAATATTCCATTTAATAAAAATTAGTTTTTGTAAAACTTTTCTTTATATTATATGTGTACTGTTGATTCAAAATAATAGTGTAAAGAGAATATCTTTAGAGTGCAATATGAGCTCTTTGAAGAGGTATTAAGAGTTGTTAATAATATAAATGAAACCTAATTCAATTAAACTTATTCAGTACTTCAGTTATATAGCAACAATATAAGGGATTAGAAATAAAAAAATATGTAAAGTTATTTTAGTTAAAATTTAATTTTACAAATATTAAATGGTTCATAGTATTTAATTATATATAACGAAATATGAATCATTTTTAATATATACTTCCAAATAGGTTTTCTTAAAATTATTAGGACATCTTCATTTTTATGATAGTGCTTTTTCTCTTTCAACTAATGTAATAATAATTATTATTATAGATGCGCAGATATGAGAAATTTAATAATTTTATAGGAGTTGCACCCGTTTCCTTTAACTTTTTTATCGGATTACCTATTTTCCACTCTCATAGCTTGAAAACTTTGCGGAAAATCGCAATATTTTGTAGAAGTAATCTATATGAAATATCGAGAGTTGTGTAGATGTAAAAACCTGGCGTTATATAATTTAATTTAAGGAATTTAACATGTTTGAAGTGGAGCATGGCTAGTAAGCTTTTATTCTAGTTTTGGCCAAAAGAAGAGTAGCAATTTAGTAGTCTTGTTCACATATTGTCTCTTTTTTCAACATTATTTGTAACAAAGCTGAGCAATCAAGATAATATCTCGTTTGGTTCTCTGTAGGCATTAAAGTTCTGAACCATTTCAGTTTGCCTTAATACTTTGAAAATGTTTCATTCAACCTTAAATATATCCTCTAACACAAACACCATTCCAAAGTTTCCTTTACTCGTAAAAATAATATATAAGAAATTTACAAACTTCAGTTTGATTAAATACTTTTCTAAGCTCCGTTTGGTGTCCCTACTTTTCTGTGTCTGAAGCAATATAGTCACACTTAATTTATTTTAAATTTCAATTACATATTCAAGTGCCAGTTAGCAAGATCGTTGCAAGCAAATCGATACCAATTCAACCACAATTGAAAACCTTGAACTTAAGCTATAGAAACCTGCAAACAAAATCATTTCTAATTACACAAAATAAAAACTGAAGAAAATACAAGAAAAAATATATTTATAGACCAACACCACCTACTTTAAGCGGAAATAGATATATGCACATTTTTTATTGACATTTAAAAATAAAATGTATTTGAAAGTAGTTTGTGCATTAGAAAAAATTATTTATATATCCAACACAATTGATCTATTTATCCTCACACATAATATTTGATTTTATGTGGGCATCGTAACATATAAAATTCGTTTTTACCACAGCCAATTCAAATTACTGACGTTGATCACATGCGACAAGTGCTTCATGTATTTCGAACGCGCGTTTAGAACAGAATATATATATTTTAAAGACTTTTTTTTAAATACTTGTAGTGCGAATGCATGGGTTGAGTTTGTGCTAAATATTAGACTGACAATTTGAAAAATGTACTTTATTTTGATATAATCTCACGCACGCTTTGGTATGTAATTTTTATTTATTTAATTTTTGTGGTTTGTTTGTTATGCCAAGTGGTCAGGGAACTTTATACAATATGTGCATGTACATGCACACATATTTTCAATTAGGAGATGACCAAACTGTGACTTAAGTGTACCTCAGTTGTTAAATTTTTGTTCTTATATGTAATTTCAATACATATTCCTAATACCTGTAGAATGTTTTGAGAACTTAAAGAAAATCCAAATCTATTCCAATGTGACCAGAAAGAACAAATTCTTAAAATTTCGTCAAATTGAATTGTATAATTGTGATTTTAAGTATGTATTAATATCAGCAACTTTCTTAATTGAAAACTTAATTTTTCTGAGTGATATAGTTAAAGTAATGAATTAGATAATAGGGATTATCTACTGGTACTACTCGAACGATTACAATTATAAATAACATATTTTTTAACAGTGGTTGAATGATAAATTGGTAGCGGTTGTTCTCTTTTAATTAATCGATTATTCCGTAAAGAGTGAACCCTGATTAGGGTTCATACTTTTACTGTGAATTAGGTTTATTCTCGATTTTTTTTAAATTTCGTGTTGCTTAAGTTTCAGTTAGATTTTAGCATTTTTCAAATCTTACACATGATTGACAAAAGCATTTGAAATTAGTAAGAAATACAACAATTACTGTGCTCTGGAATATTTCTCAAGTCTTTCTGAACTAAAAACTATTTCCAAACATTTGAACTCAATACAACAATAAATAGTTTGATACAAATTACTTACAATAAATTTTCAAGAATTGGCTTGTGCTAACCCAATAAATGGCCAAAAAATTTCATATGTAATTCAAAAAATTCAAACCAAAATAAAACTTGGTATAAATAGGAATTGTTATAACATTTATTTAGCCACCTAAGATGTGGTACTAAATATACATATGACTACTGATGACAAAAGTGTAGCGGATTTCGAAAACATATGTTCTGCTCTTATAAAATAATGCTTCCTTGCGCTTTGGAACGTTTATCATGTCTTTCTAAATTAATAATACTTTTCGAATCTATACAAATTAAGTTCAATTCATTTTTATGATTGATTACTTTTGCTTTTATTATTATTTTTTTTAATTTTATTTGGGATTTATTTTTTATTTTATTTATATGGATCGGATGACCGACAATCATGCGATCCATTGTGTTGGAATTAGGAAAATAGATTATGGTAAGGAGGAAAAAGGTAGAAATATTTATATTATAATTATAAATTCGATTTCAATTTGATCTTTATTTGTTTCAGAAAAGAGTCCCCCCGAGAGTATATGCATTATATAATTGCTATACTTTATCGCCTCGTGTAAACGATAGAGTAACTTAAAAATAGACTTTAAAGCAGTAGCCCATACATGAGAATTATACTTCATATTCGTTCGGATGTAAGTGGTACAAAATTAATTTCCATTGACATACAGCAAATCGGTGCAATCGCCAAGGAAAACAGGAGTAGGCCCCATTTCTTAATTCTGTCTTGAACAAATAAGTACAACAAAATCTCTAGACTTCATATGAAGAAAGTAAAATTGGTCAACTATATTTGTTAATATAATTATAGTTGAATTAAGCTGTTACATTCTCCTTTAGTGTTCATAATAAACCTTTCTAATATTATCTACTTAATAAAACTAATTTAAAAAATTATTCAAAGTTACACTTTTAAAAATGCATCTAATTTAGCAATAATATTTTTAAACATTCACTTGGCGTGGTGCCAAAGTTATGCCTCTACTGCTATTACGCGTGCATTATGCAAATTTAAATGCATAAAATTCTGTTTCATATATTGCTTCAATGTAGGTCGCATAAAAATACCAAAGTCCTACAATCCCGACAAACTGAAATCAACTTGATTTTGTAATCACTAAGTATTATAAAATATGTAGATTAAAAAGTTTGGTTTTGGATATTTTATATTAAAAAAAATTTATGATTCTACAAGCACTCACGGCTGAAGACAACAACGGAAAACTTGTTTGCAAAATATCATACTCAATTTAATTAAATTCGATTAAATGTCAACTAAATACAGTACAAGTGAAGTTATTATTATATAATTCTTACCACAATTTTACAATTTTACAACAAAAATTTATTCATAGAAAAAAATGTCAATAATAGAGATAAGAGCTATAAAATATGATGGCGGTCTAAAAATGTATTTAAAAGCTTTGAAGCAAATTTTATGTGACATTTTTATATGAAAATGGCGAAGAAAAAAATTTATTCCACAAGCTTCAAGAAAAGTGTCTTATTACTGTTTTACTGAAATTTTTGGTTTTAAAAAAATTGTTGCAAAGAGTACTTTAAATAAAATTCCTATAAAAAAATTAATTTCATATACTAGTAATTTTTTTATGAATTAGTTATTGATCCATTTGTTGAGTTGTATTCATACACTTTACCAAAGTTCTTTAAATTCTTTATTCGAATATTCGGCAGAGTTTTATCGAACAAATTACTCGAAAGTGATTTCATTAATCGCACCTTATTTGAATTGTGTAACTGATCTAGTTAATATTAATTTCATGAATATCACAGTGAATTCGCTAACATAAGAGCAGATATACTCAGAGGCCAAACTACCGCATCCGATATCGATCGAAATTTCAATAAAATTTATATACAAATCTCGATCAATGTCGAGTGCCGTAATTTGGCCCCAGCTTTTGTATATTTTTATAGGAATAAATGCCCAAACGAATATTATTTACAAAAACAAGCATTAATAATACTTTGATTGCTCTTCTCTTCACATAAGATACATTTTAAGTATGCCCCCTCCGATTGAAAAAAATAATAATACTGAAACCACAAAACAAAACACAAACCCATTCGCTCGTTCCAATCAACATCCGACACAAACAGACGGCAGTGCAACTAGTGGATGAATGCCTCCAACATCGAAAACATTACAATCTCCAACACTGTGTTTTTTCCTTCTATTTTACGCCCCAATTGTTGTCGCAACTTAAAGTACGTAATACGTACATATATTCCGTTGTTCAAAATTTATTTTTCTTTTTCTACAACAACAAACAGAGTTGATCAAGAAAAATATTTCAATCATCTTTACAAATTTATATCTATTTTTATTACAGGTAGGACATTAAATAAATTTAAGTAAACAGTTTTCTATCTTCAGTGACAACGTTCTTCTATTATTCAATAATCAAGATAAATGTCAAAATAGAGTAAATGTATTAAATAGAACGCATTTACGCCATTGTTATTGTGAAAAAACTGGAACAATCAAACAAAACATAATAAAAATTATCAGTAGTGCCACTATTGTACTATAAAAACACATATTAAAGACTATAAAAGTTAATTTCTATGCACTTAAAGAAATATATTGGACTGACTTATATATCATTGGTAAAGCTTTAGAAACTACAGGTAGATAACGGAAGTTTGGTATGCATGTACTATTATTATTTTTATAAATTTAATGTCATTTAGTTCAGTTCATTTTTAAAAGAGCTAAAGAGTAGATTTGCTACATTTTGGACATACATTAAGTTTTTCAGCAATAATAATATCATATATGTACGTACTATTAATATTATCGCTATCTTTAGATATTTATTCTATGAGTGTAAATTCTTTTATATAATTGGTTACAAAAATGTCATTATAGTTCTTGTGGTTGCAAGAAAAATTAAGTAACAAAGTTTTCATGACATCTTTATATCGCATTATTCAAAGTAATTTTCTATATTATGCAAAATCGATCACGAATATGTAACTTTTGTAATAATAATGACTACGAAAACTTCTAAGTTGCTTTTGTACAGACAACCAAATGACGCAATATATGTAAGTTAAATATATATAAAACTTGAAAATAAAGAGTTTTAAGCAAAATTTCATTAAACGTTGTTGAGCTGGTTTTTATTTTATAACAATAATTTTTATATGACAAACTGTTTACTTTTTTCCTACATATTTTTTTAACATCTATTAATAGGTTAAAATTATATGTTTAACACATAGTAAACACTTCAAAATTGTGTCATTTATTTTTGAATACATTTCAAAAATGTGTTGATATTTTAAGCGCCACTCCCTGGGGTAAATATTTCTTCACATTTATGTAGGCATGCAGACATTAATTATATAGACACATACTGAAATAGATTTGATTTGAAAAAAGACATTTAAATAGCTTTGGATGTTTTGAAGTTTTGAAATTAATATCCTATTGTAAGATATTAATTGGAAACAACCCGATTTATTTCAAGCACTTTTGTACATAATGCATTAAAAGAAGAAATTTATTGAAAAAAAGTTCTAAGCAAAATTATTTCAAATTCACTTACGTTCGCTGCATTTAATTGCAAGTTGTTAAAACGCTATCTACCATCCATATCATAAAAACTTATAAGTTATATAAAAAATTTATATCACTACTTGATACATAATTTATATAATAAATATTTTTATGGAAAATTTATTTTATTAGTCTGTTATAAATCAAAAAACATATAAATATTATTTTATTATATAAAGCTTCTATCGTAGACTAGGAGATGGTTCTCACCTACTATTATTCTATAATAAGAGCACATTAGCAACACTTTATATTAAGAAAAGCTGTATAAAAGAATTTAATTATACTAAATTGAATTATAATTAATAGGCTAGTGCGTGAAAGACATGATAAATAATCCAAGGATTAATGGAGGAATCAACATCAATTTTAATTTTCAATTCACAGCAGAGCAGAACAGCACAATGTTGAACCTGCCAAATGTGAATGGGGAGGTCTTTGCAAAAAATGTCATGACAGACATGACATGTCTTTAACTAAAATTTCGTAACAGAGATGTCTAATATTGTTTATTATAATTATTTTTAATGGTGGTTCTTGTCGGACATGCTAAGAATTTTATATTTCTATTAACACTTTGATTCCTCAGACCTAAAAAAAAATCCGAATGAAATCATTCATAAGGTCATTCAATTCATTCATGATGTTAAAAATGAATGAATTGAATTACTTGATGACATTTCCAATGATGTACGTAAATAAATAAAAAGCTTTAATTTCATAAAGAATTCAAATGCAGAATAATTTTCTGGGTGGAATTGAGCTCTGTGATATGTCATAAACATTTTCCCAGGTAAGCACAACGAAAGCAGCTTTGTCTCTACTTGGTGTCCCAAGACTCTGTGAGTTTTTCCCCCACAAAGATTCATTATTAAAATTCATTTATTCTAACAGAATTTAAGTGAAAGTTACTCATGGACTCAGACCAGTCCAAGCGCCATCCACTAAAATAGCGTGGGTGACGACTGTATGTAATACAAATATGTATGTATGTAAATACATATTTGTATCTTATAGACGTATACATATAGTATATACAAATTTTGTATTGAATAAGAAAGTAAGAAAATATTTATAAACGTTGTTATGGATAGAACATATCAACGCCTGCAGCTCATCAATAAAATAGTGCACAAATCAACATACTTCTCAAAATAGCGGAAATCCATTAATAAATTTATTTTACGCGATCTCCGGATGCTCTGATGAGTAGTCAATTTAATTTATGATCAAAACAAACTACGTATGTATGTAAACATATTTAATATAATGGAAAACTTATTTCTTATAAAATTTTTTAAATATTTATAAAAAGCGCTGAATATGTTATCAAGATAATTTATCAATACGACTAACAAACTGAAATTTTTGTTATAAAATCTTTAAATCATTCGATAGAAATGAATAAAATAGTGTATAAAACAAAGAATATGTTTCAAGGTTTCAAGAGTACAACAATCATAAATTCATTTGTGTAGCCGGTCTCATGGTTGTTTAACATTTTCAACGTTTCTATGAATATTTCTCCATTCCATCTATTCATGTCTGTTTAACCATAAATATTCATTCATATACCCTTAAATCCACATGTACAGTTGATGTTTGTCAATATGTCTGTCTATTGTGCAGCTTGTCAGTAAATAAGTCTGGTGCTTAAACTTTTTTTCAGACTTTTATGAATATTAAAATATTGTTTTTATTTCCATTGAATATATTGTTAAAGGGGATACAGAAAAAGAAATTGTAGTTAATTTTAAAATACCCTGTAAAACTTGTTCAAATGGAGAAACTTGTTCCCCAAGTAATTATAGGTAAAAAGGGGTTTCGATTATAATTACGATTAATCATAAATGAAGTGGCTACTGTAAGTGAATTATATAAATAGATATCTCAAATTACTCGGTATATCTGCATTAGTTCTACAAACTTTATACGAGCATATAAATAAAAACAGGTTTGTTGGTAAAAATCCAGCCAATGTAGAATAATGGAGTAAGAAAATAAGAAGGAAAAGTGATCAGTGAGTTCTTATTATGGCTTTGATAATTACTTAAGCTTCTTAATCACTCTTTAATTATTCTAAGAAAGTTAGACTACTATTTTGCTGCGATTTTGTTGCCTGATTAGCTCCATTGAAAACGCTTAAGAACTAGTGACAAAACCCTTCAATGATTACTTTGCATCTTCTGTAGTATTTGCGAAAAGAGAACCAACAGATTTTCAATTTAATTCTTTAACAAAAAACTGTATTTTATATAATTAATTACGTAATCGGGAACGTCTACTTCTCCCTTTACTCAAAATTACTTCATAACTCCTTCTTGGCATTGAGTCACTCAGATTTAGCAAGCAATCCAAGTGGATTTTTATTCAACTTTCTTTATGATAACAATAAATAAAATTTTTGTTTCTAAGTGACGCGCTAAGACATCTATCTGCACATGTTTTAATAATATTGAGATCGGGTGAATAGGGAGGCAATTGCAGCAGAGACACATTCTGATAAACGCATATTCAGATTATAACATTCGATTTGTGATATATTAAGTTATAAACTGTGAAAATAAAAATACAGTGCACTCGGGAAAACGTCAACTAATTAAAACCGCAGGTGTTGACGTTTAACAAATTGTTGACGTTTATCAATACAAAAATTTTTATAAAAAACATATTAATAGTGTGCTTTAAAACGTTTTTATTAAGTGTGTTCGTTTACCTCAAAATTTGCACAAATTTGTACTGGATTTTACTGAAATTAAAACCAAACATAAACAAATCCAAAAAAAACTAAAAGAACACATTTTAAATGAGATCATATTTTTAATTTCACATCCATTCATAAAATAAATGTGTGTGTGCAAAATCTGTGTATTTTAACTGTTGCTAAATTTAATATTTTGTTTTACTTAAAGTTAAAGTTTTAGAGCTTTGTGGTTTGGTTGACGTTTTAGAGTAGACAATGTTAAAAAATAAGGGTTGACGTTTTACAATGTTGACGTAAACGAGTGCACTGTATAGTGTAGAAAGCACAAATCGTCAAAATAGATGATTGTTAATAAATGTTACTGGCCAAATATATAAAACACAGTGACCCTGAAGAATGCTTTAAAATAAATTGTATTTAACTGAATAAATAAAACTAAGTTCTCATCTTATATCATCTATAAGAAAAATACTCATGTTACAAATTAGAAACCAAACTTGAAATACCTCACAGTTTAGTGAACATTTTCCTTTCAGCCGCTTTAAAAAAACTGACTGAATAACTTCATTTATATGCTCTATTCATGGAATTTTTTCCACTCTTGTTTTCTTTGTCGTTGTTTGTATTCGACGACCTGACCTGATATTGACATACACAATAATTTTATAAAGGATGTGTAAACATGCTTAAGGGTGAAGTTTTTTCATGCTAAAATTTTTATAGGTGTCTGTCTCATCATCATAATCATCATTTTTGCCATCATTGGTCCTTGTTTGCCATCATCCTATTCAGTCATCCACAGCAGTCACATTACAATATTGGTGACAGAATTAATTTATGCTGACAGTGAAAAAGTAAATTTAAGAAAATGATGGTATGAACTTTAGAGGAGACATGAATTTCGCTCATGAAAAAGAGCATTAACTCGGCATTCAAAATATGGAGTTGCTCGTATATATGATTAAGATGCCCGGGGTTTTTTGCAAATATTTAAAGAGTATTTTAATTTCAATCAAAACCGGTACTTCGTGCAAAGCATTATGCAATTTTATTCAAAACCAAATACTTTGATATTAAGAGTGGAAAATTTATATATGTTTGCATGTACATGAAATTCATATTTTAACCCTTATGTGAGTAGCACAAGCAAAAAATGTATTAAAGGCTGTGACTCACTTTCCTACACAATCAAGAGGTCTGCCAAATATGCCATGTGTGCTAAATAAGTATGGATGTATGGGCTAAATATGTAACTGTGTAACAAGAACTGCAATTTCTTGCCGCCCAAATCATAATCTTTGTATAATAGTGTGTCAGGCACGGCGCCATTTTTGACATTGGATCGAGCGATTGTGTAGGACAGTGAACCGAGGCCTTTAACAGCATTGCAAGGTACCCACCCGGGTGTCTATATGGTAATGTTATTGGAAATTATTAAATTATTTGTAGTTAATTGTGCATGTTCTCCGTATTTCCCAGCAATTGTTGTTCGATATTTCTTATATAAACATCTTAAAGCGAGTAAACATTCCTTTTATTTTTACTTGTAAAATATTACCTTGCGACCCAGCCAAACTCATATGAACAGTAAAAATATTTGACATTAAAATAAAGAAACGTATTAAAGTTCCTTAACCCTTTGCCAGGCAGCAACGACAGCAATTTTCGCGTGTGAAAATGTTGCTGATGGCAAAAACATTGTTTCAATTGTGTTTCGCGTTTTTCTTTTTGTGAATTGTAATTGCGAGTTTTTATTCATAATAAATCTTTTCTAGCAGCACTCTGTGCAAACATGTATTTAATTTAAATTGAGGTATTTTTCGTTATTTTATAACTAGACGAGTAAAATGCAAATTATTGTATTCAAATTTTCTACAAAATTGAAGATTATATTAGTCAAAATTATTTTAGAAATTTAGATACATTTTTTAAATGACTTCCATAAACTTTGGGATATATTCACAGACATGCTTTTAATTTACAATTAGTTCCCTTTTTGCTTAAATTTAAAATTGAATGTGATTAGTATTCGCTTTTTTTAAGCCGTTAACTATCAAATAAATCGTAAGGATTATAGTTCTTTAACACATCTATAGTTCTGTGCTTGCTTTTGACAAACATGTTTACTTTATTTTACATTTTCTGGAACTAGAAATGAATTAAACTTAATCTTAAATTGATTCTAAAGTGATTTCAGCAGCAATAGGTATTATTTAAAAATTTTTATTATTGTATTAAGTAACTAACTTTGAACATAGAGTTTTCTATAAAAATATCACTTATTCCTAAAATGTTACTGGAAAGCTTTTCAATATCATTTAATGTCAAAGTTTGTACTAATGGGTTTTCTAAAACTGCATATTCTTACATTTTGCTTTTAAAATGCATGCTTGAAAAACTTTTTGTATTTGAAATTTTATACACAATAGTTTTCGAAATAAAAACTGGGTCATAATAAGAGCCCTTTTTGGGTACATGGACAAAATTTATTACTCAATGACACAATACGTGATGCTGCTAAATAAATGCACTTTGTTGATAAACATGTCAGAACATTTTCTATAGCATAAAAGTTTTACTATATATAAGTGCATGTCATGGGAATTATTGCCATGTCACTGGTTTGTTATTTAAGCGCAACAGTTAGTTAACTTCACTATAAGTAGATACATAAATATCAACAAGACTTTGATATGCAATAATTTAAAAAACAAATTAAGTAACTTTAAACTATTAATTTACAATATATTAAATAATTTGAAGATACATATGGGGGATTCACACTGTAGTCATAAAATAATAGCATGAAATATATGACTAGTATGAACAACCCGTCATAACTTATGTCGATTTCTTTTCTAAAAAATAATGCAACATTTTTCACACTTTTTAACAGAAAAAGGCAACATTTTGCCTCTTCAAAATAAGGAATTTATTAGAAATTAATCCCATATTCCTCAAGAAAAATTATTTCTGCTTTAAAACTTTTCCAAACTTCCACTTTCTAGAAAATAAATGAAAAAATGTTACATGTTTTCTAGAAAAGAAAATGCCTTTAGTCTGCTAAATGAATTTGTATGTGTAAACTAAAAATGCTGATGTCTAGATATGAGCTAAATGCTCTCATTTTTAGAAAAATGTGATTTAATGTACAGAGTCGTGAATTCTATATACGTGACGGCGGCAAAGATATACTATCGCCGCCTCGCCTAAAGATTTTCAGTCGTTCGACTCAGATCTCTAGAGCTATTTTATGACTTTTTACATACAGCACAACAACAACTTTTTTAAATTGGTCTAAAATATTATGACTTTAGGACAATATGACTAAATAGCTCATAGTGTTAATACCCCAATAGTTTTCAATGCTGTTCCCTTTTCTAGAAAAATAATGTTACATTTTTGCACTTTGCAATGAAAAGTATAAAAGAAATCGCAATTTTTCATAGCAGCATGGTAGCTGTATATATTGGCAAATAATTGTTATAAAAATAGGAAAAAAAACTACAGCGAACATACATATTTATACCAAAGTTGTTTCGGTCAATGATCGGCAATAACTCAACTTGTGTCGAATAGCAGCACGACTGTTATGAATATGTTATGGCAACTTTATTAAATTTTTAACAACCGATAGCAACAAATAAGTCAATAATATAAATAATAATTGTTAATATATTAAGTCTATTTGAGTTTTTTTTAGATGACAAAAAATGTTGCCAAGTACTTGTGCTGTGAGTAAATGTTCGAATGAAAAAGAGGGAATACAATAGATAGAAAATGGAACTCTTAGACGGCCTTCGGTATGTCTTAATGATTTTCTCTTCTTAGTCAAAAAGAAACTTCGTGGAGTAAAGATTTTCTGCTTTGACGCCCGGGGCTGCTCTAAGTACAATAATTTTTAAAAATACTTTTATATTCAACTGTCAAATTCTATTGCCCTCAACAGAAGATGCTGTTGGTTGCAACTTGCAACAGCACTGAAGCTGACTTGCTATAAATAATCGACCCATTATTTTACTTTCACTAAATTTAGAAAACATACTGTGTTTCAGATTTTATTAAACTTGTAGTGTCAACACGAAATCGGATATTCATTTAACTTTAGGTATGTAAACTCCAATACTATTTGTCATATGCATTTTCACTGTCGTATTAAACATCACTTTGTTTGCATTTCTTTGTAAAAGGCTAAAACGTTTTTGATCTCATGCGATTTATTTTAAATTTTTTATAATGTCCTTTTACGTCTACACAGATAAATGCATATATTGGGTATTTATATATATATATATATATATATATATATATATATATATATATATATCGGGTGTTTTTTATAGAGTGATACAAGTTTAAATCATCGTAGAACATTTTTTGATTATATGATTTCGGCCATGTGGCCGCCACGGCTGGCGCGTACAAGGCTCAATCTGGAACACCAATTTTCATAAACTTTTCGCAGCATTTGCGGCCGTATCTCGCCGATAGCTTTTCGAATGTTGATTTCCAAAATTATCCAATGGGGTTAAATCACACTATCTTGGGGGCCAATTAATTGGGCCATTTCGTGAAATTACTTTTTCGTCAAAAGTTTCCTTGAGTAAATCAATTGTAGCGCCCGCTGTGTGGCATGTGGCTCCGACCTGTTGGAACCACATATCAGCAAGATTAGTGCCAGCTGATTAAGGTACAAAAAAACTTCAAATCATGTTCCTATACCGTTCACAATTAACAGTAACATTCTGACCATCATCGTTTTTGAAGACATATGGACCAATGACTCCGCCAGCCCATGAAGCACACCAAACAGTAATTTTCTGTGGATGTAATCGAGTTTCAACAAAAGCTAGTGGATTTTTTCCCACTCCAAATGCGACAATTCTGATGATTTATGTACCTATTCAACCAGAAATGGGCTTTATCGGATATCAAAATTTTGAGTAGATGAGTTTGACAAATAGTAGACTTGTTTTGATTAAAAATTTCGAAAATTTGCACGCGTTGCTCTGGTGTATGTCGACCCATACTGAAATGCCAAGGCAAACTAAACAAAAAGCAACTATGCCAACTCAAAATTGTATCACTCTACAAAAAACGCCCGATATATAGCTTGACGTCACCTTTCTAACTGGCGGCGATTTTGTCACCTAACAAGTGGTTTATTTTTAGTTTGGTTTGGCACATATTTCGATGTGAATAGACTGACGATGCCTGAATAATACAAATTTTGTTTAGTCATGAACCTGACTTTTGTTTGGATTCATCGATAAACAAAACTGTAGTATTTGGAGTGATGATAGTCCTCAAACGTATGTTGAGACATTCAGAAAAACTGACCGATTTTATTTAAAAACGATGCTGGTCAAAACGTTACAGACCGCTATAGAGCCGTGGTTACTGACATTTTAGTTTATCAATTGAACAACCATGATGATGCTGTGGTTTCGACAACAAGTCGCAACATGTCACAGGTCGTGCCACAATTGATTTACTTAAAAGAACGATATAGCGCTGCTAGACTATTTTCCGTGGAGATATGCGAAAATTCTAGTCTACCCCGATCAGCCCGAAGCTTAGGCGAGAACATTCGCACGTTATTGTCAACGTACATATTTTGGAAAAAATCGTCGAAAATTACACCTTCAGATTAGACTACGTTCGAGCCAACCGGAAAGGTCATATGCCCGAAGTCACATTTAAATTATAACGACAGAAGATTATCTTTGGAATAAAGTAAATTTATGTCAACTTAAAATATGCATCTTTGTTTGTTAAATTTTGAAGATTTATACTTCTATAAAAACACCCTTTATATTAAAAATGATTAAACGAGTACGTATCAACATATCACAACTCAAGTCTGCTGATTATATACAGGTTATTTATTACTCCTTACACAACAATTAATAACTGTTTTGTTTCACTATTTCCAGTTATTAACCTCAAAAGATTTTACATCGCTTCAATTAAATTTATAGCTTTTTTTGAAGAACTTGTTTCTCTAATAAGTTTATACTGCCAACTCTTTAATTATAAAAAAAAATTAAATAACTTTCAACCATGTTGCGTGCTACTACTGACTATTCGTGTTAAAAAACTTTGTTTTTTAATGCCCCGTAATAATAGCATGTTTACATGAGAAAGTCCTCTATGCCGCTGAGCAGTCGATGTACTAGAAATCATACATGAAGATGAAGTGTATATGGCGCGAGGATAAAAATATTACTTTGACCATATTTTAACACTTCATTTTTCTGATACAGGAATTAGTATGATTGTGTGTGATCTAAGGATGTGGGTCAATAATATAGAACTATTGTTTTCATTCCACTATACATACATATTATAACTGATATCTAGAATATGCGATATATGAACTACATAAATGACCCAGTTTTTTTATTATTTTTCTTTTCTTCAATAGATATTTATTATACGTAATGGTATTATGTAGTTGTATTAACATGATAAAAAAGTGAAAATTGTTTGCCATGCAATAACAGTTCCTCTATGTAGTTTAAGGAATAAGAAATGTGTCAAGATACACTTTTGTTTCATGTAAATGACAAAAAACTTTTTAATCTCCGTAAATAGTAGGAATAAAAAATAAATTATTCCTTTTTGTTTATTTTATAACCCGCTTATATTTTATAAGCGCAGGATTTATATAAATGCTGTACAAGTAAAAGAGAAATGCGTCAGTGGAAACTCGAAATATAATAGTTATATCATGCAGTAAAAGTTTTTCATCCACTTTCATATTAAATAATCAAATTTAAACTATAAGAACTGTAAGAGTTTGAAACGAATGATGCGGAACGATAGATTTCGAGAAATAAAAAAAAACTAATAACAGTGCCTTTACCGATCGATTTCATAAACTGATCAACTTTTGAAATAAAAAAAACAGCATTCACGTAAACGAAAAATTTCGAAACAATTGATTTATTTTTAAAGCTCTGAATATACTATATGTTTGATCACTCAGTGTTCTCTGCAATCGGCAATATTGAACTATTTTGTTTTTATATAAAACTCTATGAGTTCTAGGAAATCAATTGACAATGGAAAATTAATTTAAATTACAGTTATCTAATCGTACAGTAATCAATTAGTTAGCGGATGTTTTTTTAATAGTTTTTAGGGTTAGGGCCGGCCTTAAGATTTTTCTTATACATTGAAAAACTTTCACATTTTTCATACGACATATGAAAGTTTGATTTAAAGAAACTAAAAGATCATATATCAAGTTCAATGCACAATACTATCAAATTAGTTTTAAGAATTTAAGATCTTTTTTGTGTACTTTCAGATCTTATTTAAGAAGGGCTTCAACTAGCTAATGACTAGATTGATATAACAAAAACACTCAACATAGTATCCTTTTCTTTAAAATAACAAGTATCCAACTTTTTTCTCTCTTGGATCAGCACTCTGCAGATGACCTCTACATATGCGATGCATTGTACTATTGTGGCTAAAATAGAAAGGAGGGTATAGTGTTAAGAGAACAGATGAAGACAGATTAAAAGAGAGTTTACTGTAGCTATTTTTTACTTTATATTTTAGCAAGGTCTTTTATCGCCTTGGTTCCCCACGCAAATTCTTTTATATTTTCTTCTTTTTAATTAATAAAATAACTAAGTTATATTAGATAAATCGTAATAGTTGTTTAAAGAAATATTTATCTTTATTTAATGTACCCAACAATGCCATTAAGAATAAACTGATTAAAATTTAAGAGCTTTTCAAAAGAATACTAAATTATGCGACGTGTGTTTAGCATACTAAATGGGCATCACCACATTTGATGGCCGCTTTCAGTATTGATTCAACTTATTTTTACAACAATGCAAGACTTGATAATAATGAAGTTGTTCATTTGCATTCCTTTAAAATAAATGTTTTTATATATGAAATAATTAAGGATAAAAAAACAAAATGAATAATCAAGGGAAAACAATAAGAGACACTCAAACATGTATGAATTTTCTGCGTAACGAAAAAAAAAAAAATTAACAATATCATGTATCCAAACACACATGCCAATGCATGAAGATCACGACACAAAGATACATTTATGACAAAAAAGACGCACTCCATTGTATTTCGATAGAGTTGATACAGTGTCTAGAATTTTATATTTGTATACATAAAAACAAATCTTTCTAAGTCAATAATAACGAGGATGTAATTATAAGCTCAGGAAATGATTTTCTTACATGTGTCGTTTCGGACCATGGCCTGGTTTTGAGCTCCATAGAGAAAGTCACTAACATTTGCATTATGTTTTTTCGGAAACAGAATAGGTTCCGTAGTTCGGTTTCTCATAAATAAATAAATGAAAAAAACGGAATTAGTATTGATGTTAAAAAATATTTCATTCCGAAAAATTATTTCCTCAAAAAACAAAATACTACCTACTATTTATAGGTTCTAAGTTTTACCAGTTCTTAGAGAAAAGTAGGTATGAATCGTAGTCAATTCTTATCGGCAGCAACTGTAGAGGTGTCGGTTTTCATATGTCCAGTTGGAGTAACTTCATCATATATCTACAGGGGGGATATATTTTTAGCATCCTAAAAATTAAAGTTAGCGTCAACTTTAGCATCCTTATATTTTTTAAAACTAAAATTTTCTATTTAAAAATTTAAATCCCTATATTCTTCAAAAGCATGGCTATTAGTTTTTATTTCATTCATTATATGAGGTCGACTACCTGATCCACTCTCCAATCATTTAAACTTGTCTCTATCCTTCGTGCTTTCAACACATCGCATTGCAAATTGCCGGTGGTGGCTGGTTTTACGTTTCTCATTAATGTTTTGCAATATCTTTTGTTCAACCACAAGGTTTGAATATTTCTCTTCATCAATAGATGTGTGGGCGATCAAAGGTACCAGTAGTTTTAGTTGCATGTTTCAATTAGTCACCACCTTGAAAAAGATGGATTTCATACCAGCTGTTGTTGTGTGGAGAATTCTATTGTAATGACTAATCAGACATGTTACAAAACACGAAACAAAATAACACAAAAATTCAAGTCTCAGAAATGGAAATTATTAGAAGAAAATAGTGGAATGAAAACCAAAAAACACACAATTATAAAAAACAACAAGTCATTTAGTCTGGCGCACAGACAGAATCAATGAACTTTTTCATTACACTTTAATGCTTCAACTAATATGATGTTGAAGCTTTTTTGGGAATATACATATGTATATAGTTTTCTTTTTAATAGTTTCGATTCTGGTTTAAGACAATAAACAAAAATGTATGTTGCTACTAAATAGTTTAATATTATAAAATAGTGTTAATATTGTTTTTTCGTTTGGAAAATACTGCGTTAATCCGTTTAGGTGCCATTGTGAAATTAGTTGTCAGTCGCTTTCATAATTTTTATTTTAATTATTTTTATGTATTTTCCGTGGCCAATTTTGGCTACAAAATCGACGAAGAAGGGTGCTGCTGTATTCTGCTCTTTAGTACATGACACTGTCAATCGCGTGCGAAGCCGAACTCTTGTCTTTAGACTTCGTTAGTCTTGTGTCAACTACTTTGCAGATTTTATTAGTATTAACTGACTATATTGACCTTAAATAGAGCCTAGAGTTCTGTGCACTGAATTTTATGTTACTGCTTTATCAAAATAAAAATAAATACACGTCCACTTTTCGTTTCCAACGACATTTGTGCGAAATAGGTTGCGCGAGTAAATATTGACGATACCATATTTCTTAAATTTGTGAATTCACTCTTCCACGCTTTTCATAGGAATAGGGGTGAATAATACAAAAGAAAATACTTAAGATTAATAGTATGTACATTAAATTCTGACGTCGTTCCATTCGAAAATTAAATGAACGACTCATTTTGGTCACTGATCGTAATATATAATTTTATTGTGTAAAATATTTGAGCGAAAAGCAGGTTTTTTTAAATTCCATTAAAACGTGCTAGACAGACTTAGCAACATTCTAGACCATTTTCAAGGAAAACTGTGATACTTCCCTCTGACTTAAGTCTTTTATTTTCGAATAATTTGAACACCGTAATGATGCGATGAGAATTATCGGAAATAGAATACGCCGTTTGAAATTTCAACAAACCTGATTAATATCATTAGTTCTAAGGAACTAATAAAAATTCACTTTTTTAATACATAAAATAAAATTAATTTAGTATAAAAAGCATTTTTGTTCCGCAAATCATGGAGACGATAGGCAACGACAGTTTTATACAACAGCAAAAATCGGTTGTTTGAGATTTTCAGATATGGATCAAATCAAATTATTGGCCATAAAAAATTGCTATCACTCAACAAATTCTATCATCAAACACAATTATCGTAGTTGGACCTGTAAATATAAGAAAATTGTTGCCAGGAATATGTACCAACAGGGAGAGCTGCTTGAAAATGAAAAATACATTAACATAAAATGTGTTTTGTAAAAGAGTATTAAATAAAGAAAATATGACAATAAAATATTCCCTTCCATTCTTTTGTGGAAAGGAGACGAAAGTGGATGTAACATGAGAAATTTAAACTATGTCGACAAAAAACTAACAAACAAAACAAGCAGCCAAAGGATGATAGAACAACTGAAACCTAACAAAGAACAAAGGATATAAGAAAACTGTGGAAAAAATTGGAATGGACGATGGAGAGCGAGTTAAAGCAATGGGAATGGTATTTAATATATTTTCATATCCTGTGTAAATATTTAATCAAACAAATGCATGATAATAAATTGTGTGGGTAGAGCAGGGCTTGTTGTTGATTTTTAAGCCGTACAGAAGAGAGACTATTGTACGTATTTCAATTTTCTATCTTTCAACACAAAACTTTATAAGTTAGCCTTTTCATTTGACATTGTAAGGCATATATGAATGTACATAAACACATCCATGAATATGTAAATATGTATGCGCTTGTATATTGATATAAATTATGCATCCTTTGTGGCAATTCAAGCTTCAACCCATACGCCCGATCAATCCATATGCTGTAAATGGGCGTTGCTCTAGTTCTATCAGACAATAGCATGAAACATTAGTAAAAAAAAACGTTTTTGTAGTCCTCCTCGCAGTTTTCTATATTATCTATGGTTTTTGCAACTCGAAATTTTTCAAAAATGTTCAATGAAAGGAATTAAATGGATATATCAGCATTATTGATATATTCACGAGAGTATCTCAAATTCGAGTTTCGGCGATACAAAGCCAGGACGATTAAAAGTTGTATTTAATAAATCATTTTTTAATTAACAGTTCTGGTTTTATTTTTAGCTATGAAAAAACTTATTTTATGAGCTTTATTAATACCTCAGAAAATGCATTATTTTATTATCACTTTTTTTTGCTCAGAAACAAACGCCACTTTTAAATTTTTCTTTATTCTTCAGAAAATAAGAAATAACTCTTATCTTCTGAGGAGTAAATAAAAGCAAATATATAAATAAAACTCGCTTTATTACACTACTCAGCAGCCAAATCCTCCTTTGAATAAAACTATGTGGACTATATGGATTTTGATGCGCTAAACTCGAATCCGTTTTTGGTTTTTTCCCATCAGGTCCAGATTTTTTTTATGGGCGTGGCAATTTTTTGCCCTAAATTAGCCAGGTACCTAGACATATTTTACCCTAACTTGAGAACGAGGCACCGATTTTAAAAAGTGAAACACCAGAAGATGTGTAACAAAATTGTTTTTATTTCAGTCAAATATAGTTTTTCTTTATCTCTTATCAGTTATTTTTGTATATTATTCGACCTTGTTTTTTAACTTAAATTCTTATTGTAATTCTTCTTCAGGCTCTAGGTCTAAGAATCGAAAATAAAACTCTTATGTTTTATCTCGGTATATGTGTATATATTTTTATTATTTCGATATTTCGAACACCTTCGGTGTTCTTCTTCAAGAAAAATTATAAGCAAAAACGTCTAGTTTTGAAAAGGGTTAAATGATATCAAATTAAAACTGACTCACTTATTATCCATCAATTTCCACATACACTGCTACAATAAATATTAGAATCTACTCTAATTTTCTCGATTTAGAATAACGGGTTAATGAAAAATACTATATTATAACTTTTAAATCCAAGAACCATGCAAAATACTGTTGAATTTTGGTTCCATTACGTGCTGACCTAACGAAATACTATCGTCATAGACATTAAGGCATTACAACATTGTGTAGCTGCAGTAAATTGAAAATAAAATCTAAATTTTTTAACCGATTCTTATGGTTTACAGCTTTTTTATTTCTAAGATCTGTAACTATTATTCAAAGGTGCAAAGTGCATTAAAATTCTTTTAAATTCCATTTTTAATCTGAAAAAAATTAAGAATTTTGCAGGAAAAAAAAATTTTTCTCGATTAATATCTGAATAATTCCAAAACGATAAGAGATAAAGAAAAACTGTATTTGACTGAAATAAAAACAGTTACATATCTTCTGGTGTTTCACTTTTTAAAATCGGATGCCTCGTTCCCGAGTTAGGATGAAATATGTCTATGTACCTGGCTAATTTAGGGGCAAGAAATTGCCACGCCCATAAAAAAATCTGGATCTGATGGAAAAAAACCGAAAACGGATTCGAGTTTAGCGCATCAAAATCCATATAGTGCACATAGTTTTATTTAAAGGAGCGACAAAAAGTTATTTTTTGCAGAGCAGTGTTATCGGTAAGGTTTAACTTGAAAAAACAACTTAAATAAAAATTAGTGCATTCATAAGCAATCGTTATTTGCGATCTTTCTATAAATCAAAAATTCGCTGGATACCAAAACATGTACAATTTTACCGAATTTTATCATTATCAGGAGTTTAATGAAGCACATCCGATTTTTTTTACCACGAATCACTAGTCTGAAAACGTCAAAACATGAAACATAACAAAAATCATTTACATATAGAGACATTTAAATATTTTATATTGACCTAAAACAAGGAAACGGCAATTTTATTTCAGTAAAAATATTACCACTTTGCTAGTTTTTTTCTATAAATTTGAGAGATTTAAAATTAAACATTTCAGTTTCATATTGAAAAATTATTGGGCAAATCACATCAGCGAAGTGAAATTTATATGGAAAAAGGTTTTGGCGACAAAGTCGAAGTTTTGTTTTTTATCGGAAGCTTCTCAGTTATATAAAACTATGTTTTGACAGCTGAGAATGCCAAACTGTATTGACATTTCTGTTTGTTGGGCAAGTCAGCATTAGGTTTTCAACATACACAAATGTCATCATCAAGTTACGTAACTTATTCCCATTTTGTTTACACTATTTTTTAAGTGTAGTCCATTGTATTTAGAATATGTATGGCCAGCAAAAGCAAACTGAATTTTTGTATTACAAAGAGGTATTCCTGCAATTCAATTTATTCATGTCATTCATCCACAAGACACAATATTATATAAACGCATTTTGCTTTAATAAAAAACAATAATAAGATTTCATAAAAAACGATACCGTGCTGACGCCAGCGGGAGCGCCAAATATCTACGTATAAGAATATGTGAATATACATATGTTACATACACAAACATAAACTTTTCGTTTACTTACCCTTACGCCCCCTCTCTCTCACACTCAGTCTGTTACCTTCAACTCAAAGTATCTGCCTTTACGTCTATCACCCAGCCAGTCACTCCCAAATAAGAAGTGCCACTGAGAGATTATTATTGTTGGGGTTTTTCTATGCAACTGAAATGTACTGAACAAAATAAAACCGAAGCAACCACCATTAAAATTGTTTACTTGTTAATGTTTTAATGCTTGATATGCGTTTATATTCGCATGGCTTAAGCTTTGCCGGCTGCTATTGCTGCTACGACTGCTGCTCTAGTCTATGTTGGCATTACTTTTGTTGTTGGCACAGAATAACTAACAACATAATTCAAGGATAATGGAAAACAATGTTTACAATTTCTATGCTGAATAAACAAGTAGGAAAAGAGCACATAACACATACAAAGGAAAAGAAAATCAATAAATAAAAAGTGAATTGCAATAAAACAATGTTGAAAGTTTCTACAAAAGACCGGAAAAGGAAATTGAAATGAAAATTGAATTTGTTAAAAAATTTATTGCAAACAGAATTTCCTGGGTTAAGCTTTCCTATATAAAAGACAGCGGCATTAAAAAAAATTTTCAGTTCGGCTGTTACTTTTAATTAAATTTTAAATAGATTTCCAATATCAATAAGAAATGTCATCATTTCAAAATATAGTATATAAAAGGGAAAGTAAATAATTAAAACACAATCATTAACTAAATGAAGCACAGATATATATTTAGAAGCACGTTAGCCCATTTTTGGGCTCTCCCGGGATTAACAGCGGGAATAAAACGGGTTCGTGTGTAATTCAAATATTTTCATTGTTATCATTTCGTAATTAATGATAAAAACTGATGACATTACTTAAAGCCAGCGGAAATAGATCTGATAATAATTAAAATTTTTTTACCGAAATTAGAAACCGATTATTAAATAATTGAACTAACAAATTAACTATGACAGAAACCAATTTTGACTCAAACATTTTTTTTTATATATATATAGACGTTTTCTTAATATTTCTACAAAAATTATTTATATATGTCTTTAATTTCCCTGACGTCAATAGTAATACTCGATAATTATTTTCCATAAACGTTCTAAGCTATAGACATTTAATATATTATTGTCACTGAGAAGGAACCCAGAGCTATAGACTCGTTAATTCATAAGATTATTAAGAAAAAAAATACCTACTAACATTTTCTACCAGACTTACATACACATGTACTTTTGTGCACAAGCACGTCAGACAAAAAAACGAATAGTCGTTTTCGTAGTACGAAATAGACCACTGCATAGAAAATGTAGTACCTCAATAAGTCAACCCTTTGCTGAAATGCTTTTGCGCAACACTTCGTCCTATTTAGCAAATATTGATGACTCCAAAGAGACTAAGTTGTTTCTTTTACAATTTTACACAGCAACCTTCTTCCTGTCGCCGTTCTACCCATTTTGTCACCAAATTCTACGTCTTTGTGACTTTACTTTAATTTCGTCGTCATAAAAATTGTAATTTTAACATAAAGTGTGTTCGAGTACGTACAATTTTTTACGAACTTATACTGAATTTTACAGCACTTTACTAAATTGCGGTCGTTATGCTGAAACATAAATTTGCTGATATACATATGTATATGTATGTATGACCATATAACCTTAACCTTAAAAATAAGAAAGTAAATAAATTGGTTTTACTAATTAAATTATGTACCAGGTACGTACGCTTAGTACATATTGTAATTTAAGACCTGAACACATATGTGTATATATTTTGTGGTGATGTAGATGAACATGCTAACTTCTAATTAAGGTGCCAAACTTTGCAGCACTTTGTAAATTAATGCCAAAAGGTTTGATTAGTTTTTAACGATTTATAATAACAAATTTACTCTTGATGTATGGAATATTATTTTAATAAATACATGAAAATAATGTGTTAATAAAGCACTTGAAAAATCAAAATACATATACTTCATGTAGCTTTTTCGTAACAGGAACCAAAAGGCTATGTTATTATATTTTTACCTATCGGCATTAATCTTATAGGAATTAAGGATGCAAACGACACATCGATGTTAACATCTTCGTTTTAATCAGAGCTATAAAAACATCGTCGTCATTAATTAAATATGTTCGGGTTTGGTGCTTTATTTATATGTTTATTTTTAATTTAATTATGATAGGCTAATTGTTCGAAAATTTTTCACAAGTTCAAAAGATGTGATACATATGCCAAAGCACAAGAAGAAGTCAACATCAGTTTTAATTACTGAACTTATACAGAAGAGCAACTATTTTGGAAATACCCTGTACAGACTTTCATCAACGGTAGTCATGCTTTTGCTTTATTACTACTTGTTAGGTGGCTTAGTTGAATTAAACAACAGATTCTAGTTGTACCAATTTTATTACTAAAAAGAATATGGAAGCTGTATGAAACCGGTGGTATGTCTAAAAAATAAGGCTACTCGAGAAAACGCCTGCCCAAACAGACCCGCGGCTTACACGACAATACCGACAAAAAAACTATATATTGTATCACTGGTTTTCTTGCTGCAGGGTGTAATTCATTGAAGCAAATTACGTTACTAAGTGAATGTTTGAATGTTTAATGTAATTGCAGACCCTAATATACAATTATACGGAAGCCATCGGCGACACAGTTAGAATTTCCTTCTATTTTTGACAGTTTCGATTCTATTGTGTTTGAGTTAGACCAACATAGCCAAAATTAAATCACTTATTGCTGTATTAAACCAGGCAGTATTCTTCTTTAAGATGTATTTATGCACAGCTTTAGAGGCAGCTTTGAATGCGTCACTGCCATTTAACTAAATAAGAATATCATAGCAATAAAAAATTAAGATTAATAATAAATTTAAGCTGTACCTTAATGCCCTGCCTTTAACTCATAATTAAAATTATCTTAATTTACTAAATTTGTATAAAATTTATCACAAACTAGTAAAAAAAACGTTCATTGGAAACCGGAAAAAAACATCTCCATGCATATTCTGGACCTTGCAAATAAGTTCAAAGCAAATATTTACCACAAAGCGAAAAATTAAGAAAACAATAACTTTTAATACTCATTCATGATGGTCAAGTCGAAAGCCTCAGCCGCTTACACTGCAGTTGAAGGAACAACAAAGCAAATATACAAAATGCATTATACAGCAACAACAAGTTACCAGCACTTGAAATAATTAATTGTTTCAAGAAGAAAAATTTTTTACACATGCGGAAATAGTTAAATATTGCTTAAAGTAGTATTTTCATTAGGAATTGTCGTTTAAAACACTTATTAATTTTAATATAATTTGGAATTGATTGCCCCAGTGAAATGTGCATAGTAACTAGCTTAAAACCGCTTAATTGATCATAATACCGAAGAAACGTCCTAATACAAAAATTATATATGCGAGTGGCTGCGCCAAAAACAATGTTAGTTCTCAACGCTCTAAATAATTGTTTTTACTTCAAAACTATTCTTCGCTGTTGTTGTTATTTCTCTTATAGCTGCAGCTAGAGTTGGAAAAAATCCAGCCGATGCACTAGAAGAATATATGAAGAAAGAAATAGAAGCAGTTATCAATGAGTTCTTGCTATGGCTTGGATATTTGTTTAGACTTCTTACTGATATATGTGGAAGTATGAAATACAGTGAAAGCTCTCATAGGCGGACGCCATCCGTCGACGAAGATTTTGTCCGCGAGGTGGAGATGTCCGGTTATTGGAACGAAATAAAAAACAATTATATATAAAATTTTATGAAATCCGTTCTGAAGATTTAAGAATTGTCCGTTTTAAAGAGATGTTCGCTTATAAAAGCTGTCTGCAAAGAGTGTTTTCAGACTCTCGCTGGATAATTTTTGCGTTAAGGCCCACTACGCGAGAAGTTCAACAAGCAAGGGAGAATTTCACCTTTGTGCCAACCTTTTTCGTTGTATATGGATGTGTTTGGTAAAATCTTATTATTTACTGGAAATTGATGAAGAACAAAAAAAAAACAAAAGCAAAAAATGTTACAAGCATGTAAGTATATACGACGTACCTTTAACTTTAAAAATTCTATATTTATTTGTCCTAAAACCATTTTCTTTCTTCTCTCTTTTTTTATATTAAAAATGTGATGAGGAAAAGTGCCGTAGCACATCGATTGAAAACAAATTAATAATTAAAAATGCTTGTTTTTCATTTGTATGGTTTGTTTGCAATATATGTAGAACAAATGGAGAAACCGATCCCGGATTCAGTCATATGGATTAATTTGTCTGATCCCATTTCAATAATATAGACAGAATATACTGGTCGCTGAACATTAGATATCAACAGTGAATAATAAAACCTATCTGTCTCCTGTACACTATCTTTTACTTTCTATAGCTCCAACACATAAATGCCTATAATGAGAAGAGTTATACCTAAGTGCCGGTTTCCGTTAATATGCATGTTAATATTATTCGAACTGTACTTGCAAGATATTGTCTAGTGCCTAATATGCAGTAAGTAACGACGTAATACATAACTTAACTACTGAATTAATCACTGTTACAAACCTATGCCAAAACTAATATTAGGTAGGTATCCACTCTTCCACTTTTGCGTACTACTAAAACTAACAATAATAATATCAAACATGGGTGAAGAAATCCCACAAAATAGAATTAAAAACAATTCTGTATAAAAACTAAAAGTAGCAAATGCATATACGCGGACAAAAAAATATTTAAAAGAAAAGAAATGCTAATAACAAAAATACCGACAAAACACATGTGTGCCCCATTCATTTATTCCAAACATAAAACAAAGTCATGTGTTTGGTGGTGTTGTTATTTTTTGTAGCTTTAACATTTCAGCACAAAAAATCGATATTTTTATGTAAGTAATTGTTGTTATTGGTTTTGTCTCACATTCTAGTAATGAGTAAAGTACTTTACTACTCTAAACGTATATGTACATATATACGTGTTTTTGTATATACACCCATAGGTATGTATGTATGGATGTGCAATATAACCCCCAAAGGTGAGAATGCAGTACATCGGTCGGTTTATAAGTAGGTACATAGCTACTTACATATGTCCGCAAAGTGAATTAATAATAATTGAAGGAAACAACATGAACTATGAAATAAGAAAGAAATAATATTCCTACTTTTTCTTCCCCTTATCAAACAATTGTTCTTTATTTTGCTGAATGTCTATTGTTTTTCTTTAAGTTTAAGTTGAATGTTAATTCTACTTTTTGTTTTATTTACCTTGTTTAGGTATGTATTATCTTTTGTGCGTTTCTTTGCAGCTACTTGTTTATTTTTTAACTTTCATTATTATTTTTCTTATTGTTTTTCTGATAATAAATTTTGTAAACAATTATAAATTTGTATTTAAGACTTTAAAACTGGTTTCTTCACTCAGCTACATATATCAAAATTGTGCACTTGTACACAAATACATATGTATGTATATATGTGCATAGATACGCATGTAGTTAATATATTATTAGTTATCTTTACTTCAATACACTAGTTAGTCGCTAATATATAAATATTGTTTTACATACATAAATAATTTTATTAAGAATTTCTTTTTTAATACATTTCTGTACACACAAACGTATAGGAAAACATGAACAAAGTTTCTCTTTAAGATTTTATATATATTTATATACCGTTAGTTTAGTCAACACATCCGTCTACTTGGACAAGCTCTTGTTATCTGTTTGTTGAACATATGAGTTTGTTTGTATATAATTTTATATTCTATCAGGGTTGCGTTTTTGTGTAGCAACTTACAGTGCTGCATGCTTGTAGAAAGGCAAGTAGTACGGTATGCTAAAACATAATATCTAAGTCATATGTATATGTATATACGTATATATATATATATATATATATATATATATATATATATATATTTGTTTGCATATATACGTATATATATATATATATATATATATATATATATATGAAATTTATTTGTTGGGTGGTTAAGCAATGTCTATATGCATTTCATTGGCGCTTCTTACCAAATCGTCAGTAGACTTCAACCACAGTTTTGCAAAGTTTCAAACTTCTCAACTTATTAAAAGACTTCCAAAAACCATCTGAGAATTATGTTAAATAAATTAACTATAAAAATTCACAAACGATTTCAAAAAATCACATTATAATAAGTGTAGCAGGCTATGAAACTTATACAAACCAAACCCAACAAACAACTTTTATTCGATATGACTCTATTTTATTTTTCTATACCTTTATACAATTAGAAATCCCTTGGATAACAATGAAAGTATTTATAAGGCAAAATGAAAAATAAAATCTCAATTGAATTGTTAATAAACTAATTTTTTTTTGACATATTGTCATTGTACTATTATAATATGAAATTTATTTGTTGGGTGGTTAAGCAATGTCTATATGCATTTCATTGGCGCTTAACCACCCAACAAATAAATTTCATATTATAATAGTACAATGACAATATGTCAAAAAAAAATTAGTTTATTAACAATTCAATTGAGATTTTATTTTTCATTTTGCCTTATAAATAGTCAAATAGTGTAACAGAGCTTTTCTAACATGCGTAGTTAGCACAACTATTTTCTCTGTTATTGTTACTTAGTTTTGTTAAATAACATAGCGGGAGTTGTCAGTAAATTGTTATACGGAGATAATATATGATATTAAAGTGACAAATAGTGATTAAAATGTACGATATCGTTAGAAATTTTTTATAAAATATATACTCGAGTGTGAAATGAATCGACCGGCTAATTGGTATACAAAAATGAGGGTGCAATAAGTTGTCCACGAAGAAATTTTGTTAGTGGAATAGATATATCGAAATACACATGTATGTGTATATCCATATTCGATATAATATTATTTATAAATAATATTATATATGTATATATATATATATATATATATATATATATATATATTTATTTATTTATTTATTAATATGTGTTTTATGTACGTGTTAGTGTGTGGCTGAATTTTCATTTCATTCATTGCTTGTTGTTGTCTTCTTTTTTGTTGTTGTGTTTGGTTATTGATAACTATCTTCTTAATTTCAATGAAACAAGTAACGCTTTGAGAGAAAATTGTTTTTACAGCTTTAAAATGGTGAGTAGGCCGAAATTCTTAAACTTTTAATAAAATTTTACAAATATAATTTAATTCGCAATGAAAAAAGCGAAAGTTGTACAATTCTGTTTCGAGTGTATGAAAAGGTAGCAAGCTTTGATGTGAATCAATATCGTTGCGTTTTGTAATACTTTTCTGTATATTACTTATATAATATTATCAAAATTAAGGTATTCTGTAGAATTTCTTAAAGAATTTTTAAATGGTCCACATTTCTTTCTTTAATTCCTATTAACTTGATTTTAATTGAGGAAAAGGAGAACAACACTTTACTAAAACAATGTTGAAGTAATGTGAAGGTGAATAATAATAAATATGAAGTAGATTATCAAAACTGAAAAAGAACATTCAAAATATGTATGTTAGAATGTTTTGATTGTATCATGCATCTCGGTTGTCTTGATATTCTAGTTGTTTGTAAACACAAGCACTAACAAAATTGTGGAGAAAATGCGTCAAATAATGCTTGACTGCTTATAGTGAGAGCTATGTTTTGTTATATATGTTTATTGCAAGTAGAAGCTGTAGAACATGTACCTTTCAAAAAACTTTGGACAGGTCTGTAGTAACGAACCCTTATAAAAAATTTGATACGCAAACGTATAAAAGCAAAGTGAGAACATCCACTCGTTTCAATGATACGGCATCGTCATGATATATCGTAAATGCACAATAGTTTGTTCAAAGGCTAGATGGTGAAATGGTATTCAACTCACCTTCGGCAATGTGGTGTGCATTTCATAAAGTTTTAGAAGTACTATAGTTCATCCATGACCCGTTTGTTAACGGTTCTATGAATATAATTACTTAATTCGCCTTGATTATTACCGGTGATACCAAGTTTAGAATGTCTATTTAGTTTTGAAATCCCCCTGTGATGCTTGTATTGGATAGCTTACTTATATAGTACTAAATGCATGTTAGTGCTGCCCAGTAGTATGCATTTATGGAACAAGCTCAGTCATTGAACCCCCAAATATGTGTGGTGGAGTTACCATCAATAACAATGGCACAGTTACATCTACCTTCCGATACTAGATGGCACTGGTGTATGTTTGAAAATTCGTAGCGTAACAGTTTAGATACTTTCTACAATTATATAACAGTTTTAGTTTCAACTTTATCAGCACTAAAGGCCTTATTACTAGCTATTTAGTTGCTTTCTCTTATGACTCATCTCATTTTGCAATCAATATGTTGATCCGTTTCATGTTATGTTGGATAAATTAAATATTTATTGATATAGTAACAAGTTTTTTATTCAATGGTGTCCCTGTTTAACGAACTATTTTATATCAAGCCACCGCGTTAAATCAATGATGTGCATTAAGACCGGTACTTAATTATCTACACCTTTATCAATAAAATTTCATATTATTTTAATGAAAATATAGATACGCATGCCATGGATTTTACTTATTTTATTCCATTCTTCTCGAATTCTTCAATAAACGAGTTCTCTAATAAATTGTGTTGAAATGGACATTCCGGGTTGGCATAACCGGTTAATACATCATATTCCTTTTGGCATGAAACGATTTGGACAATGCCATAAAAAGCAAATTATAAAAAGCTTTATTAGCATATTTTTGTCTCTTTTCTTTTGGTTCTTCTTTAATCGATGCAGTCATCGTTACTGGATGCATCTAATTCGTGTTGGTCGTCTTTTATATGGTTCTATGTGCGTGTGTTATTCGTAATAAGAGAAGAAAGAAAAGATTGATTCTGAAGGCCATTCCTGTAACTTGCTGCTACTTTAACCGCAAGGCTATAGTTTTTTTTCGTTATTTCATGCATTGAGCTCTTTGATTTAAAAAACCATTGTTTTACTTTTCAAATCAACCGATTTTCACGTGATAAGCTGTGATTGGTGTAAAACACTGCTGTGATTTTTTCATTTGTGATTTTTCACGAATGTATTAACAGATATAAGGAAACTTTTCAAACATGATCGCATGTAAGCAAAAAAGTGGAAAATTATTATGTTTATCTTAGTTGACGCATTTATTAGTTTGTTAACAGCAAATTCAACTGATTGGTAAAGGATTGTGGCAATAAAGCAATATGAATTGAAATTCTCATAGTAACTTTTAAATTCAAAAGCTTTTCTTGGCAGTGTTTCATATATTTGGAAGTTAGACCATAATGCCTTCCCTCTAATTTATTTGGAGCTGATAATACCAAATAGAATAATAGTTTAACAGGTATGCAGCTCCTTTCCCTTTGAAGACCCTGTTTAATGTTGCAATGATAAGATATTTTGATATCAATCATATATATATATATATATATATATATACATATATATATATATATATATATATATATAAATATATTAATTTATATATATATATATATATATATATATATATATATATATATTAATTTATATATATATATATATATATATATATATATATATATATATATTTAAGATAATGCTTTTCTAATGCCAATATTCGTATTCGGCAATTCGAATACTAACACACGGTAGTTTAAGCTCTGACTTGATTTCTTCAACTTTTCGCTTGGATAATTTAACATTTTCAGAAATCGGGAAGTTATTGGCTCTACCCAACTTTGAAAAGCCCAAAAACTGTTTTTCAAGATATGAAAATACTACACCTAAACCTGTTTTTACGCGAATTCGACTTAACAAATTTTCAAATAAATATTTCATTCTGTTTTTAAGCGACTTGATTTGATTTAATGGATCTATTTTCACCAGAAAAACGTTGTTTGCACTGCATTTGGAGGATTTTAAATTAAACACACTAGAAATTGTCTGGTACAAAAAAACAACACAATAAAAACAGGGATCGATTGTAATCACCAGTACGTTCACACAATAATAACATGAAATCGGTATATGCAGCAAATAGCGCTGGAACTGGGAAAGGAGGGGATAGTGTTAGGAGGCTAGACGAAGACAGATTAGAAGATAGCAAATGTGTTGTCTATATTTACTTTTTCACTTGGAATATTTTTTTTGCTACCCATACCGACCAAGGAGGTAGAGTTGTGTCGTTCATGAGCGAACGAGTTAAATTGAACGAATCAGTAAAATGAACGAAGTGAGAGTTTTAGCGGCTCAAATCACTTGGATCTCTTTCATTGTTTGTTTTCTTGCAATTTTGTTTGTTCATGTGAGATTTTCTGTCATATTCTCGTTTGTATTTGCTTGCTTTTAGGAAAAGACTGACCCTTATGAAACTAATTAAATCGCTATTAATATAAGTATTTAGAATACTGAATTTAAGAATATACTTTATAAGTTTTTAACACATATTCAGATATTTTTTTAAACATATTTGATTTTGATATTATATACAGTTTATTTTCATTTCGTATTCCGAACATTATGAAGATAAAGATCAGGATCGACTATATTAATTACATTTCAACCGTGTGTTTATTCGTTGTCATTTCGCTCTAATTTGTATTTTTTGAAAAGAGCGAATGAACGAAATGAACGAATAAGTTCTCTTTTGAAAAATTAACGAAAATGAGCGGTTAGTTGAACGCACAATTCGCTACAGCTCTTGTATTTTACTCTTTTAGTACATGAAGGTGTTAATCGCTGTCGATAATGTTCAAAGGCCGCCGTCCGTCATTGCATAAGTATGAGCCAACTCGAATAAATTTATCTGAATAAACAGTGGTAGGCTAAATTCTATAGTTTCTTAAATATATCAAACATGCATATTGGATAATTTGATGAGGTAGGGACGATATGATTAGTAAATTAGCTTCAATAAAAAATATGTATCTTACACTGGTAATAAATTATAATAAAAAAAAAATAAATAAAATCAAATAAGAATGCATATATAAAAATGAAATAATGGATTTAAAAAAATAAAAAAATGTGAAACTGAAAATCTAAAAATTAAACGCGATATATTAAATCGTATTGTTCGCGAATTGTCGGTCTTAAGCTCGGTCGTTGCGTTGGCTACAGAGAGAGAGAGAGAGAGAGAGAGAGAGAGAGAAATGGTAAGCATTGTAAAGTGTTACCAAAAACGTGTTTTAGTGAATCAAAAGGCAAGAAATTAAATTGAATTAAAAAAAAATTTAAAGCAATTAAATAAAAATGGCAAATTAAACAAAAAAAATGTATCAGAAAATTATCAATGTCAATTAGAAAAATATCTAAAAATAAAGAATGAAGTGTTAATATTTGTTCAAATAAATAAAGCTGTTAAATAAAAAAGGAAAAAAATCAAATAAAAAGTGTTTAAAAAGTGAAAAAGCTTGTTCTAACAATTTGCTGCATCATCACCATATTGCAGGTAATTTTTGACTCCCAAATATCTCTGAACATTTGAATCTATTTATGTGCTGATTCTTTTTTCCCAAAACTTTACGCAAAAATTCAAAGTGGTCAATTGAGAGGTTTTAGCTAGTTTTTATGCGCATTTCACCGGGGCTAATGCAGATCTTATTTCTAAACCTGTTTTATGCCAAATCCCAGAAAAAATGTCCATATTTTCACTCAAAATTTTTTTAAAGTATTAATTATAAGTTAAGAGAGCAAGAGTGAAACAGTTTCTCACGTTCATTGCGAATGCCCATCTTTCGAAATAGAGGTTTTAAGGCATCCAAGTACTTGGAGGACCTGTCAGAGTTATTAGAGACCAGCCTAAGTGACCTGATCCGACTATGATCTACGAGTCTAGTGGCTCATCAAAAAGGAGTCAGCTTGATTTTACTTAATGAATCCGGCCAGGACTGAGCTGGTACTCTTCACAAGGAGGTACTAGATCGACAGCTTCACACATCCAAAGCTGAACGGTACTCCCTTGCAAATATCCGATAGCGCCAAGTACTTGGGTGTAATCCTAGATAGCAAGCTATCATGGAACCAAAACATCCAACCGAGGGCGGATAAGGCTCTAGTGGCCATTTATACATGCAAAAGGGCAGTTGGTCTCAATCTCAGAGGGATTAACTGGATCTTTGAAGCTGTTGTTAAACCGATACTCTTTTATGGAGTACTGGTGTGGTGGAAAGCGATGGAGAAGGACACTCATCGCAGGACCTTTGAAAAGATTTTTCGTCTTTCGGCGAGGCTGATGACAGGCTCACTCAGATCGACTCCAACTGGAGCACACTTCACCCTGCTGAATTGGCTGCCAATGGACATTCTGACCAAACAGTTGGCTCTATTTTCTGCGGTCAGGTTGCACACTGCGTGCCCATGGTCACGGTTTGACTATGGGCATGTCAGGATTCTGAATGAATACCGAGCCAACAGGATCCATGACAACATTGACTATTCTACACCAAGACCTTTCTTTGGCGGACTTTTCCAGTCCCTTGTCGTGGACAGGGAACAGGTTTCTAGACTTTCATTTCCCGCAGATTCCGTTAGAGTCTTCACTGATGGGTCTAAGAGGGGAACCAATCCAAAGTTCTCCATGTACAAACCAAAAGGTTTCTACGTGGAGAAATTTGACGTAAGAACTTCATTTAGGCTTCAGGACGGTTGCAGCATCCTGCAAGCCGAAATTTCTGCTATTGCTCGTGCAGCTAGATGGCTGAGGTATTATAGGATATCGAACGATATCTATATCTTTACCGATAATAAGGCGGTCATCTCTGCTATTAATGGTGTGTACAGCACATCCATAGCTGTGGTCGAATGCCGACTATCTTTAAATGAGATAGCGAGACATTCGAGGGTGACACTTGTTTGGGTACCGGGACATTGCGACTGTCCTGGCAACCTCATCGCTGATGGAATTGCCAGGGAAGGGACAGAGATGGATAACTCTATGATCTGTCACTTCACAGGCATTCCTCTATCGCATTGCAAGTTCTTGGTTCAGTGTGAATCATATAGACTCGCTCAATTAAGATGGGATAACATGACCAACTGTCGTGTGGCAAGGGCCAGATGGCCCCGCTATGACCCACGCAGAACACGCGACCTTCTGAACTTCAACAAGGTACGAATTCGTCAACTTGTGAATGTCTTAACTGGACATTGTAACTTTGGGACCCATGCGAGAAGGATGGGTCTAGAATACAATGACTTCTGTAGAACCTGTAATGATGAAGAGTAGGAAGAAACAGTACTCCATCTTCTATGTCAGTGTCCTGCCCTGGGCGGCTTAAGGGCAGTGGCGTTGCGCTCCAGCCTCCTGCCGGACTTAGACAGCCTGGCGAGTCTGGAGCTGACTAGAATATCGGCCTTCCTAAGGTCCACGGGATGGCTTAATGCGGCAGAGGACGACTCGTGAGTGGTCCTTACTTTAGGGTATCACAACGGGACCGAATCAACGGACCCAAGTGCATTGCTTACGCAATGGCCCTAACAACCTAACCTAATCTACTTAAATGGATGCGCGTAGATGATAATTTACTGACTTCGAAAGTACAAATATGAGAGAAAGGTTTTCGTTATTTATATAGACAAAACGCGCTGGTTTCATTTTTGCGCGTCGAATAAAAAAACGCTACAAATCCTTTTTACATGTATGGTAACACTGGTTAAGGTTAATGTTACAAGTTTGCCAATTACTAACTAGACTTACCTTTCGGCCCAGCAAACTTTCTTTATTTGAATGAAACCAACTCTCAAAAATTACTATTTTTATATGATTTTAAAACTTTATTTTTCAAGATGAAAATAAACAATATAATTTTTTTTTGGATTTTTGTTTTATTTTTTCTTTAATTTTACATAATTTCAATAAAATATTTATGATTAAAAATGACATATTATAGCTTAATTGTGGTTTTTTGAGAGTTTTTACTTTTATTTTCAAGTTTTTTTTCTTTTTATATATATTTTCGTGATAAATACCATAATTTTTTTGTTTTAAGTTTTTAATACCAAATATTTTTTATCTTAAAATTGTTTTACATACAAATGGTTTGTTGTTTTGTTTTGGTTTTTTCTTTTTTTTTGAAAATGTGTGTATTTTTTTGTAGCCAGTAGGGGTGTATAAAATAAAATTTACAATTTGCTTATTTTTACATAAAAAAGTTTGTTATGTCGAAAAGTGGTAACATAAAACTATATATACGTATTTAGTTAATTTTTAAATTTTTTATAAGTACGAACTACTTTTTTTAATATTTACTTTTTTGTAATTTTCTAATCAAATGCGAGCCGTATGTTTTTGTGTTTACCATTTTTGAAACTCAATTATTAAATACAACCGGAACTGTTTTCTGTATGTTTAAATATGTTTTTGTCCGAACTTCCAAAACTTTTTACTAAATTAATTTTATATATATTTTACTGGTAATTCTGAAGCTTTAATATGTCAGTTTGTGGATGTAGATTTTCTTTTTGAAGTAGAATATACATTTATATGAATTTTTGTTGTTGTTAATTATTGGTTTCGTTAAAAAGAAATCAAGGGTCTAGTGGTTTTTTAATCATATTTTTTTCGCTATTGTTTATGACATATAAATATTATATTATATAGTTTTTTTACTTTTATAATTGTATGCGGTTTTAATTTTTGGTTATTTTTCTTGTTTTAATACTTAGTCTGATATAATTTAATATTAAAAATTGTTGGTTTTTGAAAAATATATTTAAAAATTTCTCTCACAAATTTAATCTTTTGGTTGTTTTAGGAAAGTAGCTTTTGCAATTTGTTTTTCAGAAATTAGTAAACTTATATATTTTGGAATTTAGAAATAATTTCTTTAATGTAATTCAAATACCTTTTGTTGTTGTTTATTGTTCTTGTTCAGGGTATGTCAAAAACTCTTAAATGTCTCCAAAATTCAAACTTCCAGTTGCTTAAGTTTTTTCTTTTTTAATTTTTGCTGTCTCAAAACTTTTTTAAATTATTGCTTTTGAAGCCTTTAAAACAAACTAAGAACAATGTCCATCTTTGTCTTGGAACAAAATATAAACTGAGGATTTTTAAAGATCTTTTCCATTTCTTTATGGCTTTTATTTAACTTTCTTAGTAAATATATATTTTTAATATTTTTTTTTTTGTTACACAATGCGTTCAACATACGAATGGCGAAAGTTCAAGTGCTGCCTGATTCGCTAAAGCTTGACAGCTTTGTCAAGTCCCGTTTCGCGTAGTATATTGTTCGAAAGCGTTTTTGCTTTGAATGTATTTTGTATGATCGAACGCTGACATGCGACATCACCTGCTGTAAGTGAGAACACGATTTGGCACTAATTTTTCTCTTGCTTTGGAGAACAACTTTTTTTCGCATGTCCTTAAAATAGATATAGATGGGATATTAGGGATCTTGGTTGAACGGAGCTTATAATAAAAATTTCTTGAAGGAATCTGTAGCCTCTAAAGGACGTGTCCTCAGGTGGCACACAGGAGAACGACTTTCAGATATGAGTGATAAGGGTGCAATCACCTCGCGACTAGGAGCAGCTGACACAGTTGCTGATAGCCAAGAAGCGGCAGTTGTTCACATTATCTTCCAACACTCGAGTGATAAATCCGTGATGGATAATAGTGGCACTAAGTTTCATCTGAGATTTTGGATAATGGTTATAAAAGCTTCAACTTAATAATTTGGTGAGCATCTTGCGCATCGAATGACCGATTTGTTGGCTCATATAGAGAAAATAATGATGATAGATATTTGAGAATTTGTATAGATGAATGTTTTGAAAATCTATGCTACACATAAAACACGAGTAAATAGCAGGTGCTGCCATTTCACCACGTTTATGTGTCATTAAAAATTGTAGAGTGAAAGCTCTTTTGCTTACATTGTAAAAAATGAGTGTCCTTATGTGCGCTACATTAAAATATTTCATCGTCAGCATTGTGCAACGTTTTTGTACGTATTTTAATTATTTTTATGTTATATATTTTTTATTGTTATTTATGTAAAAAACTCTTGTTTATCCTAAATTTGTTTGTACTCTTGTATGGAAATAATTCCGGTCTATTGCAGTTAACTAAAAAATTTTCTTTTTTTTCATTATTTTACTAACAAAATAACAACGAAAAGTTCAAAGAGTGTTTCATTTCCAAAAAAAAATTTCAAATAGCATTCAATTATAGTTTTGTTTTTCAATTTTATCAAACTTTTGGTAGATTAATAAATATTTTGTTACAACTTTTTGTCTTGATGTATGCAACTGTGGAATGAAACACACTAAAATGCCAAATATAGAGTGTCTTTCTCTTTTTTACTTGGAATTAATAGTAATTAATATGCAATATCATGCATGTATGTATGTCTCAATGTATATGGAAATATATACACACATACATACATGTCATAAGTTACCATATATTATATTTTCATAAATCTTTTCCAAACATCAAATTTTGTTGAAATTTAATTGAAATAATATTGTGGTAGATGTGGTTTTATGACAGTTTGTTTGTTGGTTTTTCTTTTAAATTTATTTTTGTTTTCTAAAAACCCTTAACTTTAAGAAAATGTTTCATTTCCAGGGTTTTTATAAATATGTTTAACCTCCTTTGTTGTAGTTTGAAAACGAAATTAGTTGGCCAATTGTTAAGTTTTTGGAAATTGGTATCTAAATAATTTTTTTGTTGCTTCTTTTTATTGTTAATAATTTACAAACTTTGCCCGTATTTGAATAGTTGATAAGATTATTTTGTTTAACTTTAATCTTACATTTTCATAAAATTTTGCTAATTTTCACTAGATTTTTGTTAATTTTTTGCTTCTTCTCCTTTTATATGCCAAACTTAAGAAATTATAGTATACATATATAAATGTGATATATTTTTACGTTTGAAAAAAAAAGATAAACTAAATGCCAGGAACGTCTTCTTCCTTTTCTCAATTAAAGCTTCCGTTTAGCCTTCCTTTGCGATCAACGGAAATTAATTTATCTTAAAACTTTAGTTATATTCAATACTTTTTTTTTATTAAGTACTCATTATACTTACTTTGACTTAAATAATTATTTTGTTTTCTTAATACGATTTTCGGGATGTTCACGTTAGAGTGTCCTAATAACTAAAGTTGTGTTTTTGTTGTTGTGTTTTCAGTGTAGTATGTTATATAGTGTCAGTGTTGTATACTAATTTTTATTTATATATAAACCATAAAAATTCATACAAAGACTCCTCAAGTTATGAAGTTGTTTTTCTTTTCTTGTTTTCTTCTTCTAAATGATTACATAATTTTTACCATAAATTCTTAGTTATGCATGAAGTTATGATGTAATTTTGTAATATGTTATACCTAAATCAGTTTTAGCCTTAAATTGATTTTTGAAAAATGTTCAAGATGTTATTAAAGTTAAGAATAAACTATGAATAAATTTTATACATGTATGAATATAAGAAAATGAAAAGATCTGTAATCCCAAAACGCCCCTTAAAAATTAAATTTGTTTTGTTTTTCTTAAGAAATTTTCGTTTTGTCTTCTTGGTTTTTGAATAAAGACTGCAATAATACTCATCTGGACTAGTTTATCATATTTCTCAAGTTTATATGGAGTTGGTTTTAGTAAATTTGGTCTATTTAGGGCCCGTTTGTTTAAATTGTTTTGTTTTTTTTGTTGTTGTTAATTTTTAAGTTAATTTATACAATTTTTTTCTTTTAATATATTAACATTTGTTTAATTTGTTAAAAATTTTAGTAGTTTTTTTTTAGTGTTATTTTTGGTAAAAAATAATTTTATTTTTATTTTTTTGTTTGTTTTGTTTTTGAAGGCACTTTAGATCGGACGTTGTGGCCCTGGTTGTTTTTGAGCGTTAATTGTTGTTGTGTTTTGTAAATTTTTTGATCGAATATTTTAACATAAAATAAAAAAGTTTATTTATTTGCCGAAAAGGTTTCGAAATGTAGTTGTATTCCAAAAATTGTTGTTGTTCGAAAGTTTATTATATTTATATATCGAAATAATAACAAAAAATTTACTTGGAGAATATTTCAATGAAGCCGGTTATTTCAGAAAAGTCGTTGTGTTTGCCTTCATAACTATTGCCAAAACTGTTTTGTGGTTGTCAAAAGTGGTTGTGTTGTGTGACATGAGCTGAATGTAACAAATTTCACACAAACTTTTTCGCAAGTGTAGCGTAAAAGTGATGCCATATTTGGATATAAAAAATATGCACTCAAAAGTGATGCCAAATTCTCTAGTTGTGGAGTGGAGACAATTTGAAAATATTTTGACTTAAAAGAAAGTAATCAAAATTTTGTCTAGCATCCACTGTGTTATTGTTAGAAAAACTATCAGAATTCTCTTCAATTTAAATTAATTTAAATATTTTGAAATTCAAAATTCAGCTCAAATCACTGCAGTATTTAACTTTGTTGAGAACTCAAGAAATATGATAAACATCCTGTGTAACTGAAATATGTGTTGAGAACTTCTTCGAGTAAAAAAAAAAACGTTTTTAATTTTTATTTAATAAACAACTTGTAACTCAAAGATTTATATCAAAATTATTGTTCATGTTAAAAGCAGATTTCTATGATGTATAGAAATCTATAATGCCATCCTGTAAATAAATGATTAAGTTATAAAATACTGCTCTAACGGTTTTTCAAAATTAACTTAAAACCGGTTTCCAAAACAAAGTCTGTTATATAAAACGACACCTGAAGAAGGGGTTTTAGGATTAAGTTTTTATAACCTTAAAATACTTAAATTAAGTTTTTGGAAAATAATAATATAATGAAATCGTTTGGAGTTGGTTTTTTTAATGATATTTTGTTACATATAAATATACACATTCCTAATGATACTTGGTTTTATAGTGATGATCATAATAATATATGTGTGTTTTTAAATATAAGAGTTTGTTTAAATAAGTTTTTCTGTTTGCAATTCATAAATGCCTACGAGTCATTTTTGATACATACAGTTTTCCGAATGAAATAAATCTCAATAATCAAACTGAAGTGTACTAATTTCTATGTTTGCTTTGAAAGTATAAATTTTTCTGTTATATATCTTTCCAATATATTTAATTTTTGAGTGATAATAACGTAGAATACACTTTTTAATTTAATCTGCTCTTTTATATTATTTTTGGTTTAAATTTTGAATTTTGTTTTGTAACTTATAAATTGAAATTATACATGTTTTGTTTGCATTTCTGTTTGTAATTATTTAATTTTTGAGATATTTTTTGTGGTAGTTTATTTTTTGAATTTTGTGGTATTTTTGCTTCAATTTATTTTCAATTAACTTTATTATTATTGTTATTAGATTTGTTTGGTTTCCAGCAATGTTGTATTTGTATTAACCCTTTGCTCTAATAGGATATGAAAGAACTCATGAATGTGCTAATGAACTCGACTGGAGTTCGAATACTCTTCAATATATAGAGTTGGTACAGAGGCATTTAAGGATATTTACAAATTTTGAGAAAATCTTTCGAAGTTTTGAGCTTAAGGTCGTGCCCCAGCTATATACCCGTGGCATTCGATTTTTGAATATGTCCTTAAATGTACTTGTCAAACATGCAAGGGTTAACTACAGTTGATGATGGCGTATCTATGCCTTCTTTTTCCAAAGTAGAAAGGCGTTTTTACTATAATTTAAGGCAGATTTTGTTTCAGTTGTTGTTGGTTTTTTCCAGTTTATTTGAAAATTCAACTAATAATATAAAACTTAAACTAAAACAAAAACTCAAGTAAGAATTAACCAAAAAGCCAAAAACGTCGACGAAAAAATCATTTTTAATTTTGGATTTTTTTACAAATTGTATTATAATGATTTATTCTTGTTTTAATTTTTAAGTTATTTTGTTTCTTTTTTTTAATCTTAAAGATAAGGCGCGAAGGTGCTTAAAATAAGCTTGTACTTTTTTTAGTGATATAATTTTTTAATTAATTATTTTTATTCCACTTATTTTTCACTTTTTCTAACATTTTTTAACATTGTGATCTTCTTTCATGTTTTTGTGGTTGTTATTGTTGTTAATATGCCAAAAATTTCAAAATTTTGTTTTGTTTTTCATATTAATTTTGTTAAAATTTTGTAATTTTGTTTTTTTTTGAGATTTTGAGTTTTTTTTGTCCTGGACTTACACCGAGAGAATATTATCCAAACATGGCCGAGAGTTTTTTTTAAATATTTTTTTGTCATAAGATTTTCCAAAATATTTTTTGTATCCAAACTGAGTTTTTGCTAAAATTTCAGTGGAGCTTTTGAATTTTGTCATTTCCATTTGTTTGTCATTGGTTTGATTTTATTTACGCGTTTTTAAGTACAATTTCTTTTTGGAATAATAAGAAATAAACAACTAAACAATTTAAAACTTAAGTTGTAACTGAAAATATTTAAATATTCTTGGAGTTATTGCCGAAATGGTTTTTATTTTTAATATCATGAAAATTGTTTTTCCGTTTGTTGTAACAAAAATTGAATACGTAATTTTTTTTTACAAAAATGCTGCCTGTAAATTATAAAGTTTTGTTTTTATTTTCTTAGAGTAGTTTTGTAATAAATTTATTAAAGAAAAAGGGCAATTTTTTTAAGAAAACTTTCATAAATTTATTAACTTTTTCGGGCTGTATAATTTTTACACCAAAAACTTTATAATTAAATTTTTAAGCCTAAATTGTTATAAATTTTTGTGGTTGTTAATATAATTATATAGGAACATTACCGAAAGTTTTTTTTCGTATTTTTTTACAATATTTATTTTGTCTTATTTTTCTTAAACCTAAAATATTCTCTAACCCAAAAACCATCAATCCTTTTATGAAAATTTTCTTTAATAAATTGTTGATTTTCTATGTTTAAAGTAATTCATTGTTTTTAAAATTTTCAATTACGTTATCCGAAATGTTTAGTCCGAAATCGTGTGACCGAAACATTGTTCATTGTATTAATCTTGTTTGTTTTTCCTTTCTTTCTTTAAGGTTAAGCTAACCTAATGTGATGTTGCAACTTTCTAAGGTTTTCTTTTTTGTTTATGTTAAATATATATTTTCCAACTTAAGTATTTTTAGCCAAAGGTTTTTAATTGTTATATAATGTTATTAAGCCGAAAAGTTTTATATCGAAACTTTTTTCACCTCAAGTTTTCTCTTAATTTGCTTTTACTTTTATATATCAAAATATAGGCCAATTTCAAATACAAAGTCTTTAAAATTAATATATATTTTTAAATTAAAGTTAAAATATTCATTTTATATATGTGCATTCTATGTTATTGTTCTTTAATTTGTTTTTGTTTTTTGTTGTTGTTGTTTTTGTCGTAAATATGTTTCCAAATCAAAATTATACGTATACGTACATAACTATAATCCATGTTATATATTTATTATCTTTCGTGCTGCAAGATCTTAATTGCCTCTCTCTTTTCGGAGTGCTAAAGATGATGGCTACTATTTGCTTTGTTGTGTGAATACCACTACTTTGTGTACACACCGGGACTTGGCTGCACAACCATCAGTATTCTTGCCAAACTTACTTAATTCCTATGAAATTAAATAAGCATATTATTTTAAAAACCGATTAACTATTGATTCAAACTCAATATTGTTGGCTGAATGATTCAATATCAATTGGCTTCCTTAACCCGTCTCCTTTAGACATCACGACAAAGAGGGAGACCATGAATGTTCATGTCTCAACCATCCTGTCTGTCATCGACGGGCGGATATATGTTCGCCTTCACACATATATAATTCCAAAAGAAAGCAAAAAGGGGCAGTGCACAAAATATCAGGTTTTATCTCTGTTACAGACTGTCAAGATTATTTTACCAGGATGAACATGAGCGTTGCTTTGCCGGCGCCCTGTTCCTGTCATCCTTTAACTAACTCATCCTTTACTAACATCTTTCGAAGTTCTGGTGTTCGATACAGAAAAGCGGTCGACTAGTTGTCGAAAATTCTTTGAGGACAAAACTTTGACAGAAGTGTGGAATGACTGACCAAACAATTTTCATCTGTTTATACAATCACGGCTTGTATGTTCTTTTTTGCGCATATAAGTAAATATTTTCTGTAAAATATTTCTTTTAATTGCATTCTTACTTTCTCTTTCACAGAAGAGGTAATAACAAATTATTTGCAGCAGAAGAGAACGAAACAGAAGGGCAACTAAATGTAAAAGCTCAAGTTGTCCACTATAACTGAAGTTATAGCATACACTGAACAAAATTAATAGCCACAATCTTTAACACTTGATTTTTAATTCCTTCTAATAGTTATAAAACGTGTAGAAGTTGTGTGTGATTGTATGAATGATTTAATACATGCATGTTTCTTCTTTTATATGAAATGTTTTTTAGACCGATAATACAATGTAAACAAAATCGAATTTATATAAACCGATATTATTATACTTATGGTATGTGTATTTTATGGCTTAGAGGTACATATAAAATTATGGTTTATAGAGTTACCTTAAATGTTGTGTGTCAAATTTCCTGTTTGTTGGTTGTAGTAATTGTTTCTGTCTGTTTTTCTGAGGGTTTCAATTTAAGAGGTATTTTAAAATAAAAATATTTTTAGCTTTCAATTGTTAGTATTTTATTGTATATTCTGTTTTGGTTTGGTTTGGTTTGGTTTATTTTCTGTTTTATTTGATAAAGTCTTCAATAAAAGCTTTCCATTTAAAAGAAAATTATTTATATGATGTTCTTAATATTGTAACCAATTTCAAAATGGTTTAATACTTTTAAATTAGTTTCCGATATTTGTCTATGGTAGTTATAGAAATAATTTTTATTTTTTGTGTTGTTGTTTAAAACATAGTATAAATGTTGATATTTATGATTAATTGTTTTGGTTTTTTCTTTTATAATAAATTTAGTAAAAGTTTTTTTTTTGGTTTTCTAGTTAATCTTACATTTAAAAAAGCTGCTTATATATGTCTATATGTATAGGTAAAGTTAATCAATTAATTTATATCCTTAAATTATAGTCTAGTTTTACTTTCATTTATAATTACTTAGGTTTTTTGTTTTTTTTTTTGTAATGTTGCTTAACAATTTTTTAAAAGTTTTGTAATTTAGTTTTCTTGTGGTTGCAAATTATGATCTTTTTGAAATTTTCTTTTCCTTAGAGACAGGCATTTTCTGTTGCATTGTTGTTGGGTTGTTGTTATATTTAATATGAAGTGAACTATTTATTTATATTTTTTGGAACAAAGTTCCTTATATTGTTTTTAATATTATTATTAAAAATATTACTGGCACTATTGTTGACAACTTAGGTTTATTGTTTAATTTTGTTTGAAAATGCTTACAACTTAAAATCACTTAAATAGGCCAATTGGTTTTGTTGGTTCATAAACTGAATTAATAAAAATCATATAATCATATATTTGTATGTTACTTTAAATATTGATTCTTTCTTTTATGTTTTGTTTGCTATTAAGTTTTAGGTTATCAAGATTTTCGAAATTTTGTTTCTTTAAGTGTTCAAATTGGCTTTGTGTATAAAAATATGTTTATGCATTTGAGAAGGAAGGCGTTTGGAAGAGTTGAGAATGCATGTGTGAGATGGCCTTGAAAGTGGGCGCCGAAACAGCTTTTTCTGTAAAGAATACTTTAATAGTTTTTGATATATTCAAATCGGTATTTTGAATTCTCTTGGAGTCATTTTATTTACAGGCAGTTCCTTGGGTGGCCCGCCTGCAGAAATATATCAAGTCCCAGTTGCAATGTTCAGCAGAGTGAATGTACGACCAAGAACTGCACACGTTTAACTACTTTTATAACAGATCGTTTTGTTTTGACTATAGTCTTGTGATTTCCAGGCAAATCAGAATCGTGATTGGACATTATTTTTGCCATTTTAATATTGAAAGTTGAGCTGAAGAGAATTTGCTTGGGAAGTAGAGAGAAATTGGCATTGAAATTGTTTTCTTAGAAATTGTGTAGCGAAAAAATTCTCTTAAAGTTCTTCCTCACAAAATATTTTGTTACACAAAAAGCCGTTTACTTTAAAAAAATATTAACATATCAGTTAGTTCTTTTTCTCAATCAATCAATAAACTAAGTAAAACATTTTGCATATAACAATATAACTAAAGTTGTTGTTGGTGGTTGTAAGAATGAAATAATAAAGTTCTTTGAACATAAAACTTGGTAAAATTTTTTCTGCTATTTTTAAAGGTAAAACCTTTGCGAGAAACTTTTCACCGCATGGCAGCAGTACAGGTAAGTGTTGGGCGAAATGTTTCCGAAAAGTGTTTTACTTGAAAATAGCAGAAAACCCTGGTTTTTGGAACCCTACCGTTTTTTCCAGTTTCTTAAAAAAAGGCACATAGGTTCCTTGGTCTATTGCAAATGAATTGGCTTTAATGATTGTTTCTATTGTTTTATTTTCATATATATAATTTCTGTATATATATATAGACTATTGTAAAATATAAAATACCTAAGGCTTTTTTGTGTTGTTATATGTTAATATTTTAAAAAAATGGCTGGTAGGTTTTTGTTTTTATTTATTTATTGTTAATCATGCTTAATTAATTTGTGTTTTTGATTTGTTTTAACTTACTATTACTCTTTAGTTTTTGCTAAATTTTTTAATACATTTATTTTTTTTAGATTTATATTTTTTTCTGTTATAAATCTATGTATATATATATATATTAAAATATCTGATCACATTTGTTTGCAGTCTCTGTTTATATATATTTTATATATTTTAAAAAGATGGTTTTTAGATTTTTATTTTAATTATATATCAAATATAATTGTTTATACATACATATAGCGTCTATATGTTTATATGTATAAGTATGTAAGAGTTGTTGGTTTTCTTTAAAAGTAAATTAAAGGGTTTTAAAAATTATAACAAGTTACTCGTTGCTTTTCATAATAAATCGTAGAGTAAATTGCGTTTTTCGTTTGCTCTTTTTCTATCCAGTTGTTTTATAATATTCAAGCAAAATTTCTGTTTTATGGCTTAATACATGAGAATCTAAGATTTCAATTCCAAAGACTTTTTGAAAATGAAAGGATATATATTCAAACAAAATGATATTGTTGTAATTCAATTGGGCTATTGTGTTTTCTATATTTTTCGTATGAAAATTCGTTTTCTATGGCGTGATCAATTTTTTATGTTGTGGTTTCTAATCATATATTTATGTTAACTGGCGGGAAACTATGCATTCTTTGTATATACTGAGACCGTTCATTCCTTAGACTAGCGCGTTGCAACTTCATATATACTGGATATTGTTAGTTTTAAACATAAAAATTCTTTTATGCCAATCATTTTGCAGTTTTTATTTGTACTAAGCTTTGTTTGTCGGTGTATTTTAATTATTCTCCGTATTCTCACAGAGTCAAATTCAAAAATACACACACATATAAATTAAAAAATATAAATCACTGGGCTATTGTTTGTTAGTTTTACGTATATATTGGTTTTATAGTATATCACTATATTGACTATGGTAATTTTTTTTAGTGTATGTGGTAACCAAATATTTTTGCATATATTGTTGCTGTTTGCTAATCTTTTGAATAATAAGTAACGGTTTTTAGTATATCTGTTTCTCTGTATTCAGCGCGCGCGTTTCAGTGTTGTTGCGCTTTTGCTCGTTTGTGCGATTGAAATAAAGATTTTTAAAATAGAAACAAAAGTTATTTTAAAAGGTTTGTGCATGCTGCCATATTTTATAAAATTTAGGCAACATGTTTGATAATGGCAACTTAAATGCTTTTCCTTTCCAAGTCTGAGATATTAAAATCTTAGTTTCTAACTAGTGGTTTTATCTAATCTATTTGAAATCTTCAATAACGCAATTTCCATTGATGTTAATTTAAACAATTGTTTTATAATTATTTATTAAAACAGAAATATGTGGCAATTAAGTTAATTAAAATGTTTTTATCACTTATTTTGCAGAAAGACTTTATTAGATATGCTTCATTTAAATTCGTCTTTCTTTAAAATTCCTTTTATATTTTTATAAAACTTAAAACGTATTAAAGTATTGTGTGGCTTAAAAAATTATAAATTCGAAATGAAATAAAAACGGTAAAAGTTCAAAGACATTCAAGTTTAAATAAAATATTTCATATAGAAATTTCATATTTAAACATAAATTTTCAAATTAAATGGCTTATTTTTTTCAATAATTACTTTAAATTCTTCATTTTTATATCTGTTTAATATAAAAATATATATATCTTTTATATATCATTGTATTTAACTATAAAAATTGTATTTGGGTTTTTGTTATGTTTTCGTAGATAAAAATTGTACTATAAATTATTCCGGTTTTTATATTTTAAATGCCCAGTTCTGTGACAGATCTGAACATTTATTGACTATTGCAACTTAACGGACTTCGATTATTTTTTACTAAATATAGTTAGAAAAAATTTAACTATTATTTTTTTGTAAACTAAAAATGTGTTACGATTCTTTTTCAAAACTAAAAATGTTGAAAAATTTTATTATGTAAATTTATTTTACTATACAAGACAAATATTTCTAACTGAGGATGTTTAAGATATTAACAAAATATTATTTTATGAAAACTTTAAAGACAACCATATTTCTTTGACTGAAATGGACTTTAAAAGTCGTTTATTCTCAGCACAATTTAATAGTTATTGTCTTCAGTATATTGTAAATATAAATGAAAAATTTGTATATATAATAAAAAATACTTTGTTGTTGGTTTGTTTAAAATAAAAAATATCACATTCGAGTTGCGAATGTTTCCCTGGCTATTGTTTGTATGAAATAAATTCAAAAATTGGCATTTGGCTTTGAGTATTTGAGTATGTTTTTGTTTGTTTCATTTTTTGTTTTCCTTATATAGATTTTAGATTAATGGAGGTTGTTGATTGGTTGTTATTTAATGCAACATTTAATTAGTTTTCTATATAATGTATATATATCAATTGGGGTTTTTGTTAATTTAGTTTGCGAATTTCGAAGCCAAAATTGATTAAAGTTTTTTTGTATGATGAAATAACTTTAAGTTTAGTTAAACTGAACAAGCAGTCTTCTGCAGCCCTGAAGATCGGTGCGGGGTGGTATTGCAAACGCTTTGTTTTGTATTTATTTCGCAAAATCGTCATGGTAATCAATTATGGAACCATTGCAAGTGCTTCCTTTCTTGCTTAAAAATCACAACTCACTAGGAAAATTGTTGGCCAATATAACTAATAGAAATTTTATATGTTCAAAACTTTACAAAATGTCTGACTGAGAGGAATGAGTGCTCAACTGTGGGAGCTTCACACGGTATTAAAAATAATTTGGAGCATAATATTAGAAGTCACTTTTTAGTCTCAGGGTTTGAAAACATTAAAGCTCTAATTGCACACCGTACCGCCAAAGGGAAAGAATGGAAACCTAAAGCTGAATATACAAATTTACACATTTTTGTTACATTTTATGCTCTGCCCTTATAAAACTAGGACCGCATTCTTATGCCATATGCTCATATAATCAGTAAGAAGAATTACAAAAATGCTTTGCTAGTTTTGGAAATAAATCGTGTTGCAGATCATGTTGTAACACGGATATCGCCATGCCATTGATGGTGTGTAAGGCAACTTCATTATTATGCGTTGGGATTTTTAAGCACTGCAGAATGACGTTGTTCAACTCATAAAAAGCTATTTCGTTAATATGTTATTTCTTATATATTTTAACCAAAACATGAAAAGATTGATTAAAGAAATTCAAATTTAGGATGTTTGAAAGTACTGTTATCGTGAAAGTAAAATATTTTGATAATTGAATAACATTTTTGTTTAACCAAAAACCGTGTTAGAATTGCGATTTTGGACCGAACGTTAATCGCAAATCTACTATTGCAGTTAAAATGAAATATGACTTACATAAAAAAATTGATTTTTATGCTGATGTTGTGGATTCCACTTATCAAAGTGTGAATCATGGCGTGATTACATTTTGTTTTCTTTATTGTTTTTGCGTCCAAATAAGTGATAAAAAGTTTTTCTTTTGGTTGAATTCTTTCGAAAATAGTTTTCAAAACGTTAATTTTGTTTCATTTCATATAAGCCGAATATTAGATTTTTATTTGAAAAATTTTGAATCGCGTTTGCTACTAAAAAAACGCAATTGTTTTTATGTATTTTATATGTATATTTTGCTTGTAGTTATCGAAACTTTGTCAAAAAGTGAATTTCTGAAAGGGGTTTTCTGTGTTAATTTTTTTTTATTATATTCCAAAACTGCTTTTTGAATTTTTTTGTTTTATATATTACTGTTATTTCATTTTCGGAAAAATGAAATGTATTTAAGCAATTTGTGATCAGACCTTTTTTTGTTAAGATAAAATAAGGATGTGTAAGGAAACAAAAAAGTTTTTATTATTATTAAATGTTGATTTGGGAATTCTCAAAATTTTGCCTTAAAAAGCCAAAATGTTTAGATTTTATATTGATATATATATATATATGCATTCCTTCGGACATTATTTTTATTCCATCTGAAGTGAAATCCTGGTTTTGAAAATGCCTATTTTTATGACTAGATCATAATTTGTACCCTGTCAGGTTGTTGCGTGAGTAGAATTAACAACTTTTAAAAAATTGTTAAAAGGTTTGTTTTAAATATTTGGTTTGATTCAGTGATAATTTTTGTGTGTGATGTATTTAATTATAAATAGAATGATAATAATGTAAGTTATGGTTATATGAATTGAGTTTTTTATTTATATGTCTGATATATATTTACATAAGTTTAATTATAACTTTTATTTCAGAATGCTGAGTTCCGTATTAAGCCTACCCGGGGGTATATGCTCAATGCTTTATAGAACTTGTAAATAATGTTACTGACTTGTGTTAGCTTTTCATATTGAAGAATTCGTTTGTTTTAACTTAGAAAAAATTAAACTTTTTCAAGCTTTGTTGAGTATGTCATATGGCCACTCTGTTTTATGGTTATATCCGGTTATTATTTTCTTGTTTTGGCTGGTAATTTGTAATTGTCGATATTTCAAATTTAATGTTGAGTTTTGGTAAGAATTTTCTTTAAATGGAAAACTTGTATCAATCACCTTGAGAAATATTTTTGCTTTTGTTTGATTAATATTTAATTTAAGACATTGAATAAAAAAATTATGTTTATTTTGTTTGATTTTTTTGTTTAATATATATTTGCTTAGGGTTTTCATTTTATATCTTTTTTATTTTAGTTAAGATATTTTTTCTATGTATTTTTTGTTACTGTGTAATGAAGACGGAAATTCTAGTTATTTATTTTGTTTCTTACTTTCTTGCTGTTAATTTGTTAATTGTCAAACAAATGCAGTTCGTTATTTAGCTGTTCAAGTGGTGTTAAAATCGTGTTACTTTTCGGCTATAAAGTGGCTTTTGGGTTCGAATAGGTTTCATATCAGGTTATAATATATGTTGTAAAAATCTTTCACACCTTATTGGCCAAGTGCAAACTGCATTACCTGATCCTGAATAGTTTTTCAATTCTAAAGCTTACAAATGTATGGAACGTTTCTAAACGAATCTAGTAAAAATGTTATTAGGCTATTGTAAAGACTAGACCAATAGAACAGTGAGGGACGCGTAAAAATATATTGAGACGTTTTCAAACAATAGCTCTTATTTGCACCACAACAATTGTGGAATTATTATATTATTTCGCAAATTTAAATTAATCAAGCGAAATATAATTTCTATAATATACAGGTTTGTTTGGGACACTTAGATATTTGCTAATATTTACAATTTCATTCAAAATTAGAAATCATTTTCAGGCGAATTCTTCTCAAAAGTCCGCAAAGATGGTGATAATGCTCCAGGCATTAAGCTTTTCTTTTAATTAGTCTTAAACATAGTATAAAGATGGCAACTTTTTACACCGCAGAACACACTATTTTCCAACAATGTTCTTCCAAGTTGTTAAATACTTGAACAAAAACTATAGATTTTAGTTGAAATTGCTTATTTACACTATGGCACTGGATTAGAATTCACCCCAGCTAATTGATGAAATAAGGTAAAAGAATTACCGCCTTATTCATAAAAATTATGGGAGGCTTATAAGAGTGTAATAGAGCAAATTTCATATGAAATTTTGTTTTAGTTCGCTGTTATTAGACTCTCATAATTTTTATGTATAAGGGGGTTATACTGGTGCAGTTCAAATGCAAATTTTCGTTAACTAAAAATAAGGAAAGTTACATCATGAATGAAATCGATTGAAATTGTGAAGAAACAACGAAAGCTGTGATTTATTCAAAGACGTACATAAATTTTAATTGCCAATTAAATCAATTTATATGCTGAAATAATATGTGGATTGATTCATTCCACCAGTTTTAAAGTTTAGGAATAATGAAGTGAATAATTAAGATTTTTGTTGTTCGATTTGAAGTTGCTGAATCACAAAGTGATACTATTCCACTGATCTGCTGATAGCTACCAGAGCCAAACTGGTCGGTGCGAATGTGATGAGTTCGAATTCCACCAAGACCCACCCGGTGGTCCTGAAGACAATCAAATTAGTTTGCAATTCGTGTTTCATATCAAAATAAAATCCTACGACGTAACATAACCTCAATGAGCAACTATTTAATATACTTATAATATAAAATTATTGATATATATATAAATTAATGTCGAAAATGTGCAGTTATTACGTTTTCAAAGCAAGCAAGTCGAAGAGATCCAATAATATATATCTTGCCCTTGATATAACCGTTTCGCTTGATATGAATATGTTAGCTGGTGTGAGTGAATAAATTACGCAATTATCTGCCTGATCACTTTGCTCTGGTCTAGTCTTCGTATCTTACATGAAAATTTAGATGTATTTTTTAGACCCAAACTTTGATTATAGCTTAAAACTTAAATGCGAAATTTTGCGGGTTCAAAGGTTCATATATCAGCCAAAGGTTATGCATATACGTTCGTATATTATTATAAGTAAATTAGATATAATTAAAATATTTTCGAATACTTTACCCTTTCCAAACCATTTTGTAGTTCATGTCGTTCTGGCTGTTGTTATAGTTGTAGTTGTTTTTTATGTTGATATCGTGTTTTAATCGAAAAACTCACCAATTTTCATTAACATTAATTTGATTTTTTGTGAATTCTTCTCTTAACAATTTTGAAAAAAGAAATCAATCCAAAAATTGTGATCTGTATAACGATCGATGTAACCATAATACCCGATTATTTCGAACAGTGTAGAGTAGTGAGTATAATTATAATGAGTGTAACAATCTGAGTTTAACAGGGAGTGATAATAAAAGACAGTGTAAACATAATATTGTTAACTTCAAATGATAACAGAGCAAAACAATCATAATGAAAGGGTAGAATTTTGATGACAAACGTTTGGAGAAACGATCAATTTTAAAAAAGGAAAGTAAATTCCAATAAAATTGTGTTACACGTTAACAAATTTTCGTCAGTGTATTGACGAGAATTTGTTTGCATTAATTTTGAAACCAAATGGAAGGAACATAATAAAAATAGCATTTTTGTTTTGTTTTAAATTTTTTTATTATTATTTTTCCAATTATTTGCGTAAAATGTTAAATGTTATGTTATGTTGTTTCCAATTTTTATAAATATTTTTTGTGTATTTTTTTTCAAGTATAATTTATTCGTATGGTGGACTTAAAATTTAAAAAGTTGCATGTATAGATTTTTGTTTTATATGATTTATATATAAAATATATCAAAAATGATATGAACAAATTATAATGAAATCATATGTATATATAAATAACTGCTATGTAAATGGTGTTTTGAGGTAAGTGTACGTATGGAAACATGTGAGTTATTTTAGGTTTGTACTGCGCTTTAATGTTTGCGAATTAAATATAAAGAAAAATCACAGAAGTTTAAGACCCCAGGAGTGTTTCAGAAAATTTCTTACACTTACGGGCTTGTAATTTTTTTTGTTTTTCATATCTAAGTGGTTGGTGTTTTAAGGTTGCATATTTTATAAAGAGATTAACACACAATGTTGCATTTTAAAAGGATCCAGCTCTTGATGAGATATAAAGTGATTCTTTCGAGCTATTCTGCAATACTTTGTGAGACTTAATAAAAAAAATTGGTATCAAGACTCAATGTATTTAGTAAGCACTTTGCAGAAATTGAACTATTTTTGAAGCTCTCTACCAATTTTAGTTTTTAAATTTGGAATTTGTATGGAGATATATACGAAAAACAGGCCACAAAAGGAATTAATTCCAAATGATTCGTCCAACAATTTTTTTAACACGTTAGTAGACTGAAATTTATTTGACTTTTTTTTTTAAATATCAGTTTGAATATAAATACATAATAATCACGAATAAGTACCCCTCTTCTCCAACTTTTGTGGCAGTCTATTGATAGTTAAAGCAAAAGTAGTGAACAAGTATCTGGTACTATAATTTTGAATATCTTATCGATCAAGGATATTAATGAAAACTATATGACTTATATATAGCATTTTGGTGAGGGTGTATACGATATTTCATTGCAATATGAAAATTGAAATTGCTTGAAAAGCAGCAACAAAGTATTTCTATTTCGTTTGAAACTCGCAAGCACACACTGATCATTTTGAATCTTCTGTAAAGTTTGCGAAAAAAAGAAATCACTCTTTTATCCACTGAAACGAAGATAGTGCCACTTATTTTATTGTATTAGAAAGAGTTTTCAAAACGAAGTAAGAATTTACCTTGCGAACCGCGCGATTCACAATTTCAATTGAGGGAGTACATACATACATACTGAGGGAGTACATGCGTGCGATTGTTCCATTTACAAAATCGTAGAAAATCGCTTCAGCATCCCGCTATCTTGCAATTGCAAATAACTTGATACTAAAAGTGCATCCATATAATTGGACAAACACAAGGCTGCCATAATACGTTTATGGTACTCGTTAGAGCTTCCCATTTTATAATACAACATGGTGCATTTTAGTTTTTACTAATTTGTTGTACCAAAAGCTTAAAAAGAAAATTTGTAAAGATAAAACTGAAAATATCAAAGAAATTAAACAAAAAATATACAAAAATTTTTCCTTTTCTAAATGTATTTTTTCTTAAATTTTGAATTTTATATTTATCATATTATTTAATAATAAAAATTTTGCCTAAACGTTTTTATATTTTTTCAATTTAAATCCAAAAGTTTTGTAATATTTTTGGTATTCCTTATTATAGAGTTTATTGTTAATATGCCTTTTTAAATTGCCTAAAAGTTTTGCACAAAAGTTTTTCAATTGAACTATTTTTTTTTCTTAATAAAATTAAAAGAAACTTAATGAAAAGCTATTAATTTTGTATAAACGCTGCTTTTGACTAAAACAGGCCAAAAATTTAGTAAAAGCTTATCAACGTTTATTATAAGTAATTTTAATTTTGTTTTATACAAATTAAAAATTAAATGATAAATGTTATCAATATAGTTTTTTTTGGTTATCACAAACTCAGTTACATGTGTATTTAAAAAAAATTAAAATAAATTTTTGTTTAACAGAAATTTCTATATAAAAATTTTGACAAGGCATTAACAATTAACGAAAATTTTGACAAAGAATTTTGCTTAATTCATATATGCTTAATTTGGAAAACAGTTTTTAAGAAAATCAAAAGAGACATAAACGAACAAAATCATATTAATATAAATTGTAATTTTGAAAACTTACTTGCTAAAAATAGTTTGATATATAAAACTTTCAATATCATAAATTTTGTTAATAATTTCTTGTTTTCTGCTTGAATAGATTAGGAAACTCACCGTTTTTGAGGTTTTATAAGATTTTTGCCAAATTCAGGGTTTTGTGAAATATCATGAAAACCCAAATTTGTTTTATTTTAGCCTAAACTTGACTATTGCTGTTGTGATTTTTTTAAAAGATGAACATTTTAGTGTTAATTTTAAGCCAAAAAATAAAAGCGGTTTGTTTGTTAAACTAATCTATTTCTTTTACCTTTTGCTTGGTAACTTTTTAACAAAATTTCTTTTTCAAATATAATTGATACCATAAAAATTTGAGCCCATGTTTTTTTTTTTGGTTTGAAATCACATTTCATAAAAATTATGATTGTATAAAACAAAAATTTTTGGTAAATTCTAACTTTTCTAACTCCGAAATGTGTTTTTGGTTTCGAATTTTATATATATTGGATTGTGTCTCTGGGAGTGTTTCTACGAAATGGTTCGCTTTTTTATAATTCTAAATACTTTTCCTAGTTTATATATAAATTGGAAAATCATATATATGACGATTGCTACGAATGTGCTTGATGTACGTTGTTGGTGAAAATAATTAAAAGTCTCAAGCAAAACTTTGTTGATGACGCTCTTGAGCAATTCAACAGAATTTTGTTTCAAAACTTCATATTTGCCCAAGTGTTTGCTAAAAGAAAACAGTGAGGCAAATATATCCCTCTTAACCCTCCCACATTCCAAGAGTATATAATAATAAAATGTATGTATGTGTGAATCAAAATAAGAAAAAATTCACAGAATTATCGGTTTAAAGAAAAAAGCTATTTCATTATAAAGAACGTTTCAAAGTATATCTCTTCTACATATCCTGACCTTATATATTTCAAATGACATAGTTAGCTCCTTAAACTATGCTATACTATTTTACTTTCAACTAAATCAATTTGGCAGCACTTTATGTTGTTGAAAGGCGTATTTAGCTGGTCGTTAGTATTGCGAAGAGTATAGTTTGTAGAAAAGATGTGAATTTATTATCGAGTTTCATCTGTTCTGGAAGCGTTTGGGTTTATGAAACGTTTGAAGACCCAAATATTATTAGGCCTCCGTAAAAGTCCTGTGACAGACCAGTGCTAATCCTTAGAGCAACATTCTTGACGAATGACTGAGAGTTGGCGAAAATACTTTCTCTGTTTGAGTCTAGTTTCTAACTTTATAGAAACATTCTTCAAGATAATCAATATTTAAATTCAAGATAATTCTTCTGGAATGTACAATGGGAATCGAAATTATAGCACAATATTGGCGCTATTATATTAAAAAACGACAACATACGCAATTCCATGTATTTCTAGTGGATGAGCTGCTTAAAATATATATTAAAGAGCGCTTCAAGTTAATATATATTTTTTCTAACTTCTATGTTGCATAAATTTTGTATAGTTTGGATGCAGCATTTTAGCTGTTTTGAATCCAGAATGTATTACATGTTTAAGCGTTTTGCAATTTACAACTTAAAAATATGGAAACAACTAAGAACATTTAATTTTCAGATTTTACATGGAATCATTAAAGAGACTATGCAGCCAACGCTGCATATGCAACGAGTTGCAATTTCGACACAGTCTTCATATACAACGACCGACAGTTAAAAATCTAGTTGTCGCTCTTGTAAAAACATAAAACCAAGAATTTTCTAAGAAAAAGTAGTTGTATTTTCGGATTCACTCTCATATGAGCTGGTCCTCTATATAGAATTGTATATAACAACAATCAATCAAATTCATATCAAAATGAATATGTATCGGGGTTCCTTAGAAAATTAACAAACTTATCACTTTGACATTTATGGAGCTTCCGTGATTTGATATATATGCAGGAAAAGTTGGGGAATCCCCGTCTAATCCATATTGAAGAAAGAACGTTTTCATAAAACGTTTAAAATATGACAAAATAAAAACTTAAACAGAAAATCACATGAAATATTTGAAGTGCCTTTAAGTCACTATTAAAGAAAATAATTTTTTTCTTTTTAAAGAACAATGTAATAATTTCTTTGCTATAAAGTGAAATTAAACACTGTTTTAGTTTGTTTATATTTTTCATGAATTATTTTTCTTTTGATTATTACAAGTGTGTGTGTGTGTTTAAACATAAAATTAACATAATTTTATATTCGAATATTAAGGCAAAGCCTTTGTGATTATATAAAAGCAAATCATATACTAAATTCTTAAGGAAAAAAATTAAATTTAACTAAACTAATACATAAGAAAAAATTTTAATATATATAATTTTTTGGGATTTATTTTTCAAATAATTGTTATAAATTATTACAAAAGAAAATATATTTACATGGAAAATTAATGGAAACTTAAAACATATTTATAAAATAATAACTAACAAAGACTAGGGGGTGAGACCTTAAAATTAAACGAAGTTCCTTTAAAATTAAACCTTCAAAAAGGGTGCCTGGAAAATTTATTCAATATGTCTGATACAGCTATAGCAAATGATAAAGAAATCTTAAACAGTAAACTTTGGTTTTATTAAATAAATAAAAAAAACATACGCTCAAATTTTTTTTTTTGGCTACAAGTAAACAAAGATATATTCTTTTTCTCAAACTTATTTTAAGAAAGAAACGAGATATTACACATAGACACGAATTTTAATAGTAAGTTAAACATTTAATTTGTAATTTTTCTTTTATATTTATCTTCTTTAAACAAAATTTACTTTGCAACCTTGGGTGTGGCGATGTCCGAGAAATAATAGTATTTGGAATGGTTTTTTGTTCGAGGGTAAGGAAAATTCTTTTAAATGTGGACAAAAAAAAATTATTAAAAACAGATGTTTTAGTTTCTATGTCACACGGTTTGACAAGTTAACTTTACTTTATATATAAAACTTTCTTTTTAAAAATCTTTTATATATAAAAAAATTTAAATATATTTTGGTATTTGATTTTCGGTAGTTTGTACAATTATTTAAGCTATGATCAGGTTTTACAGTTTACACTATGGTTTGTTTGTTGGGTTAGTAGTTTTTGTCTTTCATAGAAATGGTGTGGGCATGTAAAAATGTGTTAAGGTTGGTGTCTTAGCTAACATATGTTGGGTATTTGTATTAAGCTTAAACAAATGGTTGTTGTATTTGGGATGCTTAAAGATGGAGTTGATAAAAATGTCAAACAATATTCTGTTATTTAATACGATCTTTAAGCTATTAAACAATATAATAGAAAATTGAAAATGACTTTCAAAAAGGTCGTCTTTAACATATAGTTTTCAAATCTTTTTAGTAGTTTGGCATTTTGTTCGTTTTAATTTAGTTTCTTGTTTAATATATTAAAAAAAAAATTAAAATACGGTATAAGCAAGGCTTTAATTTGTTAATAAGCGAGTATGAAAACTTGTATGGTTTTACAGGTTTCTTTCTTCAAACCATTTTTCGATCTTTCGGTTTAAAGCGTTTTATACTTAAATTTTCTTTTTGAGAAACTGAGAAAGGGGACTCTTAAAGGAATGATGAGATTGATTGATTTGTTGGTTCGTTTGGTTTTCTTTTGTTCAATATAAAATATAAATTTTTGTTGTAGTTGTTCTTGTTATTGTGTTGTATGATCAAATTGTTTTTTTTGTTTTACTCCAATTGTTCTAAAAAATTTGGAGATTTAAAATATTCTGGTACTGGATCATCGAGACGCGATATAATTTTATAAATTGATTTCTTCCACGATTGTTCTGTATCTTTGCCACCTTGTATAGCGCGGAAAAATTCACGTAATGTTTGCTCCACTACAAAACGGAAATTTTGGGGAACCTTTTGTTAACAAAAGTTACAAAAAAAAAAAAGAAAATTTATTAATATTTGTTGTACATCAAATAGGAGATATCACAAATTATACAAAATCAAAAATAACTACCTCGATATGATTGTTGCGATTATAGTGTAAATTCAATACTCTATATAGTTCACTATCGCCGCTGATGTGCAAGTCTTCGGCACATTTAACACCTTCGGTAACAGCTTGACGGGCATACTTCTCCATTTGTATATAGTAAAATTCTCTGTAATTGAAAGAAATAGATATACAAAATTTCAGAACAAAAATCTTAGATGAAAAATAATTATAAGTATTAGGATCAGCCGGTGGTCAAACTTCAGGTACTTGACATTATTATTTGAAATGGATCTCTGTATATATTCGATTATTTCCTTAGACATAAGGGGTTTTCAAACAAATTTTAGTTGCTTTTTTGCATTGTTTATGCTGGGGATTTAGAAAAAATATATTTTATGCACCTGCCTGCACGAAGAGACCTTGTAAAAAATATATAATTAAATGATATCGGTGAATAATGAAGTACTTTCAAATATACCACAAAGACATGTATGGCGTTTTCTCAAAATATATATGATATAATAACTTAACTTAACTGGACGCTTGCGCAAATATTCAATATTTTTAGATGCATATATATTTTGTTATATGTAGGGTAAATTGGATTAACATTTCGAAATCATATAATTGATGAAGGACTTGGTCGCGTTAAGCTATGTACACACGATTGGCAGATCTTACAATATTGTAAGAACAATTTGCAGAAAATATCTAACAACCGTGTGAACTTACAATTTTTGTCTTGCAACGTTGTCAAAAAAAGTATTGTCGGCACATTGGAAGGCAAAAATATTGTTAGACATCTGACAACCGTGTGAACATTCTTCTTTGCCATTGTCAGCTAATTGCCAGCCATTGGAAGCTCATATTTTATTGTCAGATGTGCTAAATTTGTACACCTGCCAATGTCGCCATTATCAGAAAAATATTTATACTGGCAATGCTATTCATATACATATAAGAGCAAATAAAAGGTGTGTCATGTCTAACAATGCATCTGGCAATTCTTTCCATACAATAGTCTGACAATCGTTTGAACACAAAATTTTTGTGGGCAGATAAATTTATGGCCTTCCAATTGTCTGCCAATGCAATTGTAAGGTTTTCTTACAATCGTCTGAACACACAATTTACCTTTTGCTAACAATTTTTCGTTGTCAGCATATTGTTAGGATATTGCCAGATCTGACAATATTGTAAGATCTGCCAATTGTGTGTACATAGCTTTAGTAAAATTTTTATGTACACAGTTCCACATCTTTTTTCTCTCCTTTTAAAAGAACTTATTCATTCAATATTTGTTTTCCTATAGATGCAACTAACGCGAAATGATTTTTCAAATGAGGACTTAAAAGACATCTCGTCAGAACTTAACATGTACTTATTAATCGTTGAATTCTTAATGACCCACCTTCACTTTAATGCACGAGTCTTGTACACATGCCGCTGCTTTTTTTAGAGGTTTATTTATTATTTTCCATTAGCACCGTTCTTATTCTTGTGCATAATTCAAGCAGCACTTTTAGCTTTTCTTCTTAGACTTTTAAAAGACAACATAATGAAGTAATTGGCAACTGTTAACAAATACTTTGTGTTTACATATATATTTATTATAAAAGTACACTTAACCTCAAAAACATACACACTTACAAAAACACATAGATGTGCATCTTTTATAAATGCATTCTATACCACGGTGTGCCTGCTACTCAATATAAGGACCTAAATATATGAAAAGCTAAAAAAATCCAAGTATCTGACACTTAAACACTTGTATCAACACAACACTACTGCTGCGACTACTTTTAGTAGCTTCTTTTCAGAAAATATAATTGCATATAGAAAAAAGCCGTTAATATGCATTTCTTTAAATAGACATGAGTGCATACGAGGGAATTTTGGGGGAGTATGTATGGCGGTTGTATTGAGATGGTGAAGAGGGTGCATGTTTGTTTTTAATATAATAATAAGGAGCCTCTTTTCTGCACAAAATTTTCCACCATCTTAAATAAACTAATTAGCTTATGTTGACATTTTGCAGCTGCATCCTCGCTTTTTCCTAATAAAAAGATAATAAAGGAATAAAAAAATGTGCCAGCTCTTATAACAAGTGAGCCTTTGTGTCCTTAGAACTTTAACAGACTCTTTAGATTGTTTCTAAAACTGTCGTTGTTTTAGTTTGTAGTGGATTTTGCATTTTTCATGTAGGTGTGAATTAACGTCTTAAAAGAAAATTTCTGCACTACTTCACTTTATTTACGGTTTGTGTTTGTGTTTGTGTTTAAATTAACAATTCTGTAAAGACCAATACAGGCAGTTTATGTTATTTTTATTTTCAAGTCACAAGAGAAAAGCTAAATTAATATATCCTTTTTCTTTCGTATGCATGTCCTTTTACATATGCAGCAAGTGTGGCTTTGTTTTGTTGTATAAAGATTTCTATGTTAAGTATCCTTTCTGGGTCCTTAAACTAAAGAGTTGGTATCTCTATTTTCTTTTCCATTTCTCTTCAAAATTAATGTTCATTTCGTGTACCTCTTGTTAGCAAAAGAGGACATACAGAGGATGCATACTTTGCAATGAACAAGTCCTTTTGTTATGTTTTATTCTTATATTTTCTTCTTGCAGATACTTTAGCTAACAGTTAATGCTTGGCTGCCGTTTGACAAACTGACAGCCATCATATAGACCTAATGCATTATACATATATTGGATTGTTACACAAGAAGATTAATATGACATTATTAATAATTTGCAGCTTACTTCTAGGATATATTATCATTCTACTCAAACATTATAATTATCATTTCCTTTTTATATAAATTTCAATAATATTTTCTCATTCTTTTCTACTGCGACTTCAGCATCAGAAGGCAACTGCACTTGTAGTGTATTTGTGTGTGTGTGCAGTTTTTTTATATTATTATTAAGTCCTTTTTGCAAATTATTAAATCCTTTATGTATTGTATGATAAAAAAGCAGTAATACTTCATGTTTGGGTATTACTTTTCTTTGTCTTTGTGTAAAGAATTTTTAATAAATCTCAAATGTGCAAAACACAGAAAAAAAAGAAAAAATATATATTAATAATAATAAAAAGATCTCTCAACTGTTAGAAATATGATTGCAGTTCTTAAGGGGGTTTCTTATGCCGTTATTATGCATGTCATCTGTAAATACAGTGCTGGTATGAAAACCCTCCAGATCCCCAAACTCTTATAAATTGCAAAAACCACAAAAGTATGCAACAATATTTGCAGTATTCTTAATAACTCATCCAATGAGAGATTGTCAGAGGAAGAGTTAGTGGGTGCAATGGTGGGATTTAATTAGACAAAAGCTTTAGGCATAGATTAGCTTACAAGTGTAAGGAGATGCAAACGTTAAAGGAAAAGATAATAATAATAAAAAAATGTGTAAAAGAAAATTTATCAAGGACTGAAATAATTAATTAAAATTGTAAACAAGAAATGTTATATAAAACTAGCTAATTAAGGGTTGTAAGCAGGCTTGTTTTTTGTAATTGAAGTTAAGATCTTAAATATCTCTTTGGAAGATGTAAAGGTTAATATAAAAAAAAATTTTAAACTATTTTAATGAATTTAACATAATTAATATTAAGGCAGTGGCATATAATTGCAGCAATTTTGCGTTTAATCGCAACAACGTTCAGTAATATTATGATATATCGAAATACCTTTAAAAACTAGCATACTTCACGAGGATGAAGAACATATCATTAGCTAAAGAGTATTATCATGGAAAATGAAGACGAGAAACTTCCATTTTATATCGCTTAAGTTTGCCTATATTTAGGCTTTAAAGTATGTATACATAAATATGTATATTTAAAAGCTACTGTCATTACTGTATACCTTAGGGCGAATAACATTATATAAATAGTAGTTATTCTTATTTCTTAAGCTACTCTTGTTTTTAATTATATTTATATAGCATACTTTAAGGACCAACTTGTGCTCAAAATCTTATTATAACGAAGAAATTTTATAAAAAACTACGAGTATATTTTTTCCTATTGATATATGATAAAAAAATTATTCTTTTATATTATATTAATTAATTTTATTGCATAGTGCAAGGACGCAAAAAAGTTTATATGAAGCAGGGTATATATTTGTAAGTTTAATTTCAACCTTTATTTCTAAAAATATTAAGAGAACATCATTAACGAAATATCAAATTTCACATATTTGCGAAAAAAAATCATTAAGGAAAGCTTTTAGTTGCAGAATTTATATGCTTGTGAAAATATGTAAGTATGACATTAAGATAATTCACAGAATTATATATATATATATATATATATATATATATATAACGAGCTAATGTAGAAATTCAAACTCAGCAATTAAAACATCTATATTTTATATTAAGATAACACGATTCATTATTTCATTAAATTCATACTCGTAATGTATACGAAAAGCATGTTTTCAGGCTGCTCTTAATTAAAAATAGTCTAATTTAGGGCTCAATATATAATTTATTGCCTACGCTTTGAGCAATAATGGAAAATTGCCACAATTTCTTCGCATTTAACAGCTTTCTATAAAACCCTTTCCCACAGCTCTTTATAATGTCAGCGTCATCTATAAAATCGTGCTAATTTCAAGATTTCCCTAAGCTCTATTGCATCTTGTTTAACGTTTGTTAAATGCTGCAAATGCTTTTCGATTTTATTTACATACATACAAAACTGTGTTGCATAAATTTCTTGTCATTTTTTGTTATTTCCAAACAATAAATATTTGCCGCTATTGCTGGATTATACACAAACAGCCACACATCTATACTCACAATTGTAAATGCATATATACATCACACATTAGAAATTGCAACAACACAACTTTTTATTGCTGCTACTAAATAGCAACGGCAAACAAATAAACCAAAGAAAGGAGAAAAGTACAAAAAAATAAATAAAAAGAAAAAAAAAACTGCGACACAACAACTACAACAAAAGAATTACAATCTCAAACACCAGGCAGCCAGTTCTCTTTTGTAGTCACTATAGCTGCTGTATATGGCAACGTGACAACTTGCTAGATGTCATATTATAAACGCGCTAAATAACAAATTCCCCGCGGTATAGTAGAAAAAAATAAACGACTTTTTGCCATTATATATCTTCTCAACTGAGGCTTATAGTGATTGCACCTAAAAGTAGGCAGCAATATCGTAAAGAAAAACATTTTGCGATTGTAAATAAACAAGAAATTATTAAAAGGAAAAAACAAAACAGCAACAGAATTGTAATGATGCTACAAAATATATATAAATTCTTATGAAACATAAAAAGTATCAATATGAACTGCTTGTCTGTGGCTGTGAGTGAAATAAAAAGAATATTACAAAATTATACAAGCCTTGAAGTATGCAATATAAAAACAATTGTAATGTAACTTAAAAAAGTAATCAATACCAAATAAGATATTTGCGAGATACAGACATAAAACGTCGATTTTTATATAAGAAAAATTTCATTACAAGAAATTATTAGGGGGGTAACGACATGCATAAACTTTAGTTCATTCTTATTATATTGCCGTCTTTGTGATACGATCTAATATTTTTAAGATAACATTTTAAAATTGATTCAGTAACTGGGCTTTTTAATTGATAAAAATAAATTAATTATTGTGAAAATACATTCATTATTGTTGTCGTTTGTCAGATTTTAACTTTTGCACTTGAGCTATTTTAAGAGAGAATTTTTATGTGAATTTGTTACAGTTTTCATGAGGTAAAAAATATGTAAACAATTAAGTCATATATCCACAGCTGTCTACTAAAAGACATTAATTTAATGTACACAAAAATTATCTATTTTTAAATAAGCTAAAAAATTATTTGTATCAAGTTGTTACCAACTAAAATATTTGGGCTAACCTAAAGCATATTTATACCGCATTGAATTTAACATTTCCAAGTGTGTTGTTTACTTTAAAATAATTTCTTCATAGAATTTTACATATTCCAGAATTCTGCGGGTTGTCTTGGATATTTTTCCATATGCCAACTTGTCTCATTATAATTTCCTCTTAACAATTACTGTATGTCTTATGTGACTTTCCACCCTAAAATAACAGTTTTTGGTTTTTTCTCTGTGTTTAGTGACACACAATAATGAAACCCGCATTACGCGTGGTTGATGTACAAACCAAAAATTGCATTGACATAATTTTAAATAGATAAACAAACTCTTTTCTATAAAACTAGTTGGTAAATTACACTATGTAACAAATTTTAATTTTTCCGTCTTAAAAACTGTTTTATTTCGAAATCAATCTGCTGTTGTTGGGGGTACTACTTTTGTTGTGCTGTTTTTACCAAATCTAAAAAAAATCAAAGTGATCATTTTTGGATAATTATGTGCATTTTGCTGGGACTTACAAAAACTAAAGATATGATCGTGAACTTCTAGCCTAGCGAATGAGGGGCTTCAATATATCAAATTTAAAAAAGGAGCTGCAAAGAGCACTCATCGTTTTACGTTTTTACATCTCAAAGCTACTATTATAACTGGAAAAGCCAGCTTAGGAGTATTTTTATAGATCTTGTTTTAAATTTAATATATTTTAGGCTTTTAAGTCATTATTTCTACTGACTGGATGTCAACTTCAAAAGTAGAAAAACTGACAAGAAGGCCGAAGAGATGGCGCATCGGCCTCGAAGCCTTATATTCTTGAAATAAATTTGTTTACATAAACAAAAACACCTGCTGCCAATGATATAGGGTGGTGCACAAATCATTTGACGCCAGCCACTCAAAAAATGTTGTGTGACTGTCAATTACAAATGTTCAAAAATATTATTCACTTGCATTTATTTATTAATCTTGAGACGAAGATTCTTAAACCTGTTGTTAGGTAGTAGCGGTGTGAGTTCAATCCCCGCCATGAGCTCTATTTTCCGTAGAGAAGCAAAGCGCTTCGCAGAATGTATTTGTTATTAAAAAACTTTCGGGGTATCCACTAAGGAGTGTCAGCCATTATGCCAATATTATTAAATAGCACACAGTGTGACTACCCCAACAAATAAGAATATTCAAAGCAATTGGAGTATTCACACTGTACTCTTAAAGTCTTAAAATAATATCACGAAATATATGACTACTGTGAACAATCCGTTACAACATAGAATGCTATTTCAAACATCGATCAGCTGATAAGATAAGAACACATTTGATATGAGCTGAATAAATTTTTTTTGTGGCGACATACGGAAAAACGTTCAGTGGTTGCCAGCTACGTAATTTAAACGAGCAAAATTTTTCACTTGTATTTAGTTCTATTTTTTATTTTTTTTATGTTATAAAAATGTGAATTAATGTACAGACATATGGTTATGAATAATATTTTAGTCGTGAATCATATATAAGTAACGGAGGCAAACATATACCATCGCCGCCTCGCCTAAAGGTTTTCAGCCGTTAGACGCTGATCTCTAGAACTATTTATGACAAAACAAGAACATACCTGAAAGAGTGCTATTATTTTATGAAATTTTTGTATGTAGCACAACAACAACATTTTTAAACTGGTATGCAATATTATGACTTTATGACAATATGACTAAGTAGCACACAGAGTGAGTACACGGATTATTTTCTATGTTTTTTATTATCCATGAAAAAATTTGTATTGTCAATGATTTTAGCTTATTCGAACATAAATATTATTTACGAAACAAAATGCAATTTATAAGCTTCCGTGAAGTTTGAACAGCACATTTTTAAACATTCCGAATGTATTTATTAAAGTAAATAAACCCACAATTTGGTAGTTGTTATTTTTGTTGTTGCGCAGTGTTGTTTGTAAATGGAAAGTACTTGCAGTTTGGATATAAAACACATTAACTACCAGCAAAATGTTTGTAGAAATAATTACGCGCCAAATACATTCAATTTTCCTAAAGCGAAGCAACCAGCTGTTTAACGAAAACACCAAATGCAACTAAAAGTGTGGCACACACATTAATTTTGTTTCCAAATCACCTGGTTGGTCTCTGATTTAAACAATTCTTAAGACACACTAGCAACAGCTGCTTCACATAGCGAGCAACAAGCACAAGCACAAGAACAAACACATAAACTCTACTTTCCTAAAGGTAACTTGCAGAAAACGTCTTAAGAACAGATTTACGTACCGACGTATAAGATTTTGTTTTTAAAGAAGCAAAGACGCTCGTGTGAATTTGCACCTCTTGATTGCTTATCGTTTTTGTTGGTATTTTGATTTAATGCGCAAGTCTGGGGTTGTTTTGTTAAGAAAATTTCAAGACGTATTTTGTCATTGTCTTGAAAACGTAAGATGTTTTGCTTCTTAGGATTTATAGGAATTTCAAAAATCAACCGTTTTTTTTTTGTCTTCTGACTGCTAGAAATGTTAGGGGTTGCTTTTCTATTGTATGGGAATTTATATTATTATTACTATTTGTTTTTGTTGCTCTTGTTGTTGTTAATTTAGGGTGTTTTGTTTCCTTCGAGAGGGTTAGTTAGTTTCTGTGGCTTATGTAAGTTAAAATGGGTGGGAATTTCAACAGACTTACCTTTCGATGTTAAAAAAACGACATTTGCGTCACTGAAACTTGCTATTATTATCAAAGAAAATAAAGTTAAACCGTTTTCCGGTGTGAGAAAGTTTTACGTTCTTAAAGGAGTTTCAACAATTAAAGAAAAGTAACGGTTTTTCCTCTTGGCATATAAATATTGCATATAAAGGCCAGAAGTTATATTTCTTATAGAATATTTCATATAAAAAGGGTGGCAAAAGAAAAGAAATAAGATTTGAAAGAATTATATACGCAAAAAGAGAGAACTTAGCAGGGAGAATAAATTTCCATATAACTTGAAATCATAAAAGATCTGGCATATATTATTAAATGACCTTTACGAACTCGAGCACACAATATAAGAAAAAGCCTGTTGCTTTTGCGCTGGTCGCTAAGCTCGAAACTTTTTAATTGAAATTCTTTTAAAATAATTATTCAATGCAGCCTTTCAAAGTTATTCCATGTATAGTAATAATAAAAAAAGATTCGATTACAGAATGTTCTGATTACAATCCCAGTAGCGATACTATTTTAGTTAATTATTCAAGAGGATATCAGTCTTTAAATCGTTTGAAATTACTGAAATGTTAAGTTAATATATTTTAGTAACGATATTGATGTATATCGTATAAAGAAATCTAATTTTAGTTACATTTGTAGCAGTTAAATATGACAGTTAATTAAGAGACTTAATTAAGAGGGAGTTAATTAAGAGAATTGTTAAATGAACAATTAATCTTACCACGGCTTAACCGCTTTGAAAGAAGGCAATAATGTTTTTTGAAGAAAATGAATACGGTCTTTGTATCAGCAATATTTTCATTATCGAATAGTAGTATTCATCACTCATTGTTTATTGTACTTGATAATATTTTAATAAAACAAAGTTTTAATATTATTTTATTAATAAATATATTTAATATTATTTTAATAATAAAGTATTACTGTAGCTTAAAATAATGCAACTGTCGAGTTATTGTAATCTAAGCTTCTTAGTAAAGAACAAACATGAGATGAAAACATGAGATGAAGACATTTTATGGAAAGTAGTGCTTTCTTGCAACTGCTCTGACGACTCAGAAGCATTAATGAATTTTTTTTCTTAAATATGATCTCTTTTAAACAAAAAAAAAAAAAAGAGTCTTTCTTTATATATGAAAAAAAACTCTGTTGCACTGATTGAGATTTGGAAATAACTGCAGTAATAAGAACTTTAAACTAAAAATATTGCGTTTTGCTAAAATCGGTATGTTGTGATAATCAGCTGTTGTGAAAATTGAGCTGTAGCTCACAATGCAGGAAACTCATCACACATTTTAGCTGATATCGGATAAATCTAGTTTTCAAAACTGTACATAAAACAAAATAGTATAAAATTATTATCTCTTTTTTATCTCCCTGCATACGAACTTGAATGCAACATATTCTAAATATTCCACTTTTAATAAAAATATGAACATAAAATTAGTTTTTAAAAATACTAATTAATGTTTTAATGCATGAATGTGTGTAATAAAGCAAAAGTGAACAAAAGAGTTTTATTTAATTTTCTGCACTCTATATTTAACTTCTATTTATATGAAATTTTTATATATAATTGGAACTCAAATATTTATATATATTTTATTCCCTCAAAACTTAAGAATATTTGATAAGTGAAAAAGCAAAAAAAAAATTAAAACATTATTCAGTTTATATATAAAATACATATATAAACCCACAAACTCGTAAGATAATGCAAACACTTGTAACCCTGGCTTCTATTCCTCACTCACCTAAACTCACAATTGCAACAAAAACAACAATAACACAACACAGCAACTAACACAATTGACAATTATCATATTGTTACATTTAATAGAAATATACAGATTTCACCCATTCAATTGTTGCGAACTCACAATCTCTCTCAAATAAAAACATACACTGACATACACATATGAGAGGAGTAAATAAATAACAGCATTGCACTTTTTATTTGGTATTTTTGCAAAAAATATGTTGAAAAAAATAATAAACGGAAGGATTTAACTTACTGTACAGGTGTGTGTGTGTGCATGAGAGTGTGTATGTATGTTTGAATATGATATTGTAAGCAAAAGTGTGTAAATTTTGTTATTGTGTTAATAAGACTGTGTAAGTGAGTATGTGTTCTGTATGTTTAGGGTTCTGTTAGAAAACTAATGTGGGAGAATGTGTTTGTGTGCGTGTGATTGTATGTTGTACAAAACAGGGTTTAGTCACTTAAAAATGGTTTTATATTAACAAACAAAAAATAAATGCATAGAAAAATAATTTTGTATGGAATTTATTAAAGCTTTTGACACTTTCAGCTATTATTGTTTCTATTTCTTTGCACATACATGCAGGTGTATGGGAGATTTTTAACGGAAAAAGCTAATTAGCTTCTCATTAGGAAAACAAATACAAAAATAATTTTTAGTTATTTATATCTTTTTAGACTTATTAAGTAAGGGTATTCACTTAAAGAACATGCTTTATATATATGAAATCCTTTTTAGTTATATTTATAGAACTTCAAAGATGTCATTTAATTAAAAGAACGGTTTCCTGTAGTTCTTATATTTAACTCAGTTGATAAATTTATGTATACGAGATATACGTTCAGAAATGGGATGCATTTTTGATTTTTCTTACTGGTGTCTTTTTATATTACCGCACTTGCATTGAATATATATGTCAGCTCTTTGGCATTTTGCTTGTGAGATTCATAAAAGTCACAAGTATTTTGAGAGACCGACACTTGAAATGATGACGAAAAGATGACGACAGATGAAAATGATGAGAAAGAGTAGCAAATTGTTATGGAGAAACGTCAAAACAATATTAGAGAAGTTGTTGAGATTATCGGCATATCGGGTATGAATCCTGTGGCAGTAAAGCTCGTTTTAAAGTTTGATGCATTTTCAAAAGAAAACCCGCCGCAAATTCTTTTTTTTTTAGTCAATAAAAAGTTCATACCCATCGCCTTTTTACTGTTTCCTAGATTAAAACGACCATGAAAGAGCGTCCTGCAACTACTGAGTAGATACAAACCAAATTATCAACAAGTGCATAACAGAACTGCTTCGAGTATTGGAAATAACGCGGGTACAAGGGACTTTTTGAAAATATGCAAATTAGCCTGGCTTGTTGAGCGCACCTCATACATATATTTGTATATGTGCACATCAATTGATCATACATATTTAGACGTTTTTATTGTTTGCATTTTCTTTGTTTTCGGATTCGGAAATAAATCTTAATCCAGTTTTTCTAATAGTTCCATAATATAAATTCTTATAAACAGTAAAGTGATCAGCTCTACGCCCATAATAATATCAAATGATTATTTTACACAATTGAATATTATACACAATTAAAACATAATAATATTTTTAAATATTGTAATTTTGAAAAGGAAAACCGTCCCATTCAAAAAAATTTTATTATATCGGAACTTCTTTTAAGCGTTGACCACATATTGCGTTCCAGCGACAAAACAATATATGTATTGATTCGATAAGGGGGAATTTACACGTCTCTATAAAGTATAAAGCGATCCTCAATATATTAACTGATTTGAAACATATTATTATGTTTTTATGCATTATTTACTGGCTTTAACTGTAAGTAACATTTAATTCTGATCGAACAATAGCTTAAGACCTCGTTGAACAGTCATTGATTAATGCGGTTATTTAAAGTTATTTCGGATCGTTTTTACTGTTTTGTAGCGATAACTTGCAATAAAATATTTAAAAAAAATTTTTTAATAAATTTCTTTATATCCTGATATAAGGACATCGAAGTGATGTCCGTCCATCCATTTATCTGTACGTAAAATAGGTGCTCCGAAGCCCCTAGAAATGCTACAAACTTCAGACTTCTTGGAAGCATTCTAAATGGTCGTGGATAAGCTAAATGCAAAACAAAACCGAAAAATCGATACCAGGGTTGGAAAATAGAATTTTTTTTCTGGTATGTGAAAGAAAGCCATCCAACGTAGAACAAAAATGTAAGAAAATAAAAATATTGGCGTAAAATGTGCTTTGACTTTGTTATTTTTCAAACTTCTGATTTGATTAAATATTTTTGTTATTCTAAGAAAAATTACGCAAATAATTTTCCTATAAATAAACCTTGAATAAAAATCAAATAAAATTAAAAATTCGATTCCATGCTTGTATTGGAAATAATATTAAATATGTTGCCATTAAAAATCAGCAAAATTCTAAATGCAGTTCCAGAGCTGGAAAATTCGTACATCGTTTTGGCATATAAAATTAGCAATCTTAAATTAATTTTTGTCGCTTGTCTATTAAACTTATTTGATACTTCAGGAAGAATAAAGCTGGTATTAAAAATTTAAAAATTAAAAAAAAACAAGAAGACTGGATAGATTAAAATTTTTGGGTACATAAAGGTAACAGAAGTAAGTAGGTAACTTGTATATACGATTCGGCCCTTTTACTTGTTTTTATTCGATAAGATAAATTTCTCCTTCATACACGTAGTTGATGCTCCAACATAATATATAAATTTGTAGTTAATAAAAAGGCTTTGGTACTTACCGGAAATTCGAGAACCATTTCACCAATTGTGCTGTATTATTTTTATTGAATTTAATATCGGGAAAGTACATTTTCAACACCGATGAACTGGGATAACGCACCCAGAAGAACATTAGCTTGGCCTTTCTCAAATGCATCGGCGTTAGGGTTGAGGAGTGCGATGTGTTTAATGAATCGCTATTTTTGCTGAAGTACAATCCCGAAATCGAAATCATTTTGAAATTTCAAAATATCAACAAAAAATCATTCAATTGTTTTGTTATGAAATTTGAAAATCAAAATGAATTTGTAAAGCCCGTTGCAAGTACAAGTAAACAAAGAAGTGGAAAGAGAAAAGGAAGAAAAAGAGAGCATATTAAAATATTTATTTTTGAGATATTCGTTTGAAAAAAAAAGAAATAATAATAATTACAAAAATTTTTCTTTAACATCAGCAACTACACAAAAAAAAATTAAAACAAAAAGGAAAAAGGTGAAGAAACGATTTTCCATCAAGTTGTTTTTTTTCGTTTGTTTGTTGATTGATTGAAATGTTGTAAATTGTATAGAAATTCATTTTTGCATTGACTTGCGAATCAATGAAAGACTGAGAAACAAACTGATTTGGTGTGTTGAGCGGGGTGTAAAGAGTTAGATGAAGATAAATAAAAGGCAAAAGACATGCCAACATCAGCTGGTTGTTAGCCAGAAGGAAGGGGTTGGTTGGTTGCATCAAGAAATGAATTCCAACGTTGTTTGAGTTTATTTTATTTGCTGCTGTTTGCATTGATTGATTTTGAATGTATTGCACCTTGAGTAGTTCTGTATGTACAGGTTAGTTGTTTGGGTGGTGTGGGTCTGGTTGGGTGGTGGCGTTCGTTGTATTGCCTCCAAGATTTGTTGAGGCTTGCATTAATCAATGGGTTCTTTAGTTATTTGCTGCACTGAGTTTTATATATAAATTCTTAAGTTTTTCCATGCAGTTTTGCAAATTTGTTTCTGTGTTGTAGCTGGTGATTGGGGTTGTTGAAATAAGGTTTTGATTTCACTGCTGCTTATTTTTGTAAGAGAAAGACAAGAGATTGAATTTTTTTTATGAATTTGCGTTCATGTTGCTTGCAATTGAATGCAACTACTTAGAGTTGTTGTAGCACAAAATTAAAAAAAAAGAAATAAGGAAATCATATTATGCTACAAGACACTTGATGGGTTTCCTTCTTAGGCTATCACAACATATCAATCAATTAATTTCTTTTTTTGAATTAATTTTTCTCAGTTTCTTTCTTGTATCAGTTTGCTGTCTAACAAGTAAAAATAATAGAAAATCTTAAAATATACTCACATCATTTGTTGTTTCAAGAAGGAGATGGTGGGCTGCATGCCATCAAATTGCATATCGGCTGAATTGCAATCGGAGCTGCGATCTTGCGCATCCATGGCGGCACGCAAATGAGCACTGTAGTCGGGTGAGCCACCGTGATGGGCGGCCGCTAAGAGGGCAGGGTGAAGCATGGTGGATGGATGAGGCGGCAGTGGTGGTGAGCCATCGCGTGAGTCCATCAGACTGGCGAGACCGCCTGGTGGTGAGGCTGAAAGTTTCATGTGATGCATTTGAGCGGCTGTTGGCGGAGCATGGGGACCACTGTGAGGGCCATGGGGTGGCGGTGGTGGTGCATGCGGTGGATGTGGATTAAAGAATGGACTGTACGGTGAGAAGACTTGTGACTCGTGCAGCGAAGGATTTGGTATGGCGACCGAGGTGGGCAACGAAACGGGCATCATTGGAGGTGGTGGTGGTGGCGGCGCTTGTGGATGATAATTAGGGGGCGCTTGCCCTCTAGGAGAAGGACTTTGGGCGGGTGTTGTATTGTTATTATTACTGTTGCTGTTATTTAGTTGCTGCTGCTGTTGTTGCTGTTGCATTTGCTGCTGCTGTTGTTGTAGACCATTCACATTTATCGCATTATTACAGTTATTATTGCTGTTATTCATGTTGTTATTGTTAAGCGAGGCGGGATTCATAGTGCTACTCAGGGGGTTATTGCAGGGTCCGTTATTTTGATTCGATTGCATCGATTGTCCGTTATTTTGAGGGCTTGGCGGTACCATGCCATCTTGAGCTAATATTCTGCTAACTGTACGGGGCGTTATGCGCGTATCGGTAACCTTGTGACGTTTCTTTTTGGGTGTAACCACCAAACTCAAGGCTTCATTTTGTTCCAACAGCTGCTGCTGCTGCTGTTGCTGCTGCTGTTGTTGCTGCTGCTGCTGCTGCTGCTGCTGTTGTTGTTGCTGCTGATCTCTGGGCTCTGGCATGCAGAAGGGATTTGGTTGCAGCGGTCCAACTTGGCCTCCTGTCATTGAATTGTAAAGAGCTGCAGCAGCCACAGGATTCATGCCTTGTGGTGTCTTCGGTGCCTGAAACATTGCTGCCGCTGTGGGCGAAGGTCGTATATGAGGTGGTGGTATATTTATGGTACTTAAACTATTGCTGTTAGTATTGTTACAGTTATTATTGTTATTACTATTATTATTGTTCGTATTCATACTGTTCAGACTGTTACTACCGTTATTGTTATTGTTGTTGTTAGTCAGATTTGCCATGTTTACATTGACATTAACAGTATTGGTCTCATTGATATTTTGGGCATGATGTGCTTGATTGAGGGCTTGCAGGTTTTGCTGTTGGCCAGAGGCCGCAGCTGCGGCTGACATAGCAGCCGCTGCTGCTGCATGATGCATTTGTAAGCCCATCGCTGCAGCAGCTGCTGCTGCTGGCGATGGAAATGACAGTTGGCTGCCGTTGAGGCGTGGCGCAGCAATGAGACTTTGACAAGTCTGAGCATTTAATTGGGCGGCCATATTTGGCGTAACAACTTGATTAGTGGTCGTTGGGGCCAGAGTTTGGCAAGGATTGTTCATGTGCTGTTGGGGCACATTGACATTGACATTGACACTGTTAACCGGTCCTGCCGTTAGCAGAGGTGGGCCTGTGTTACTTACATTATTGTGCAAGTGACCCAATTGTTGTTGTTGCGTTTGTTGTTGTGTTATATTGGAATTAGAGTTAGTAATTGGATTGTTATTTAAACTATTCGTTGAACTATTATTAGTATTATTATTACTATTATTAACTAGGAGTAGAGTACCATTATTACCTGCATTAACTCCTGTTGTTGATTGGGCGGATTGGGAGCTGTTCGTGCTGTTGTTGGTTGATCTATCAGACTGTTTGGTTCGTGGGGACTTACGATCCAAGATTTGCGATGCCAATAACAAATCTTTGTTTAATTGCTCAGCAGCTGCGGCCACTGAGTCGGATTGTTTGCTAAATAGTCGTCTCTGGTGTACGAATCTAGTGACAATTGTATCCACTAGAGCTGAGAGTGAAGTGGTTATTTCGGATTTAAGGACATCTGCTAGACCTTCTAGGTCTGCTCCTGACATACGCATAATTGAGTTGGAGCTTGTGCGTAGCATATTGAATTTTTCCGATAGTTCCGTTTTCAGGGCGCTATTGTGGCGGCCATGATGTCTGTTGTGGTGCAGTTGAGGTCTGGGAGGTTGCTGCATGGTCTGTTGCTCCTGTTGATGTTGTTGCTGCTGCTGCTGCTGTTGCAGTTGTTGTAGCTGGTGTTGTCTTTGTAATTGTTGCTGTTGGGCTTGTTCTTCTTTGCGTCTTTGTTGTTGTTCCTGTTCAAAACGTCTCTGTTGTTCCTGTTGCTCTTGCTGCTGTTGGGCTTGCTGTTGTTGCAGCTGCTGTTGTTGGGCTTGTTGTTGCTGTTGTTCGGCCGCTTCCTTGGCCATCCTAGCCTCCTGTTCAAAGAAAAATTGTTGACCCAAATACATGGCAGCCGCATTGCTAATGGCCGGATGGGGTATACCACCTTCGGGCGCCTGCAGTTGCGGCATGTGTTGCAACAACGGTAAAGGAGCATTAAATGATTGTTGCATATGTGTGTGTTGTACTAAAGGATTGTGCAATTTGCCACTTATCATTTTGCTCATCATTTGAGACAGCACATTATTGGGACTGGCTTCTAAATTTAAAGAGGCATTGGGGGCAACCAAATTCTTACCATTTTTCAAATTTAACGTAGGCGAGGTTGAAGAGGCTCTCTCGTTATCGACAGTTTGTTTGACATCGTGCAAAGATGGAGATGGGGAGAGCTCTCCGTTATTGTCCTCTTGCTCCATGCTATCACTGTTATTGTCTTCTATTTCCTGACAATCTGACTCTTGTTCCATGCGTGAGCACAATTGCACGTACTTTTGTTGCATTTCAGCCAGTTGTTCCTGCATGGATCTCAACTGGGACTTAAGGGCATTTTTTTCGTTACGTTTCTGCTGCAATTGAGGCGATTCATTTTCATCTGAGTCGCCATCATCGGTTAGCATCATGCTCTGGAGGTTTAGGCCGAAATTGAGGCCTGCTGCAGCAGCCACATAACGTTCCATGGCATGCTGTTGAGGCTGATAAAGTTTGCGTTTCTTGCAACCATTGACTTGTAAGTGCTGCTGCGAAGAGGGGCTTGAACGCATGGTAGAAACTATGTTTTCCACGCGGGCACGTTTTAAGTCTGCCTTCTTGTTATGCGTTGGATTTAATTCTTTATCTATTTCCTCCTCCATGTCATCTTTGCTGTTTTCCAATAACATCATATCTGATTGGCTGGGTGAGGCCAATGACTCCAAATCAGAGCGTGAATTCAATCCCATCAATTCTACGTCTTCTAAAATATCATCGGCCTCCTTTTTGGTTACTTGAGCCGGCAAATTTAAGTGATCATTGTCGTTCTGCTCATTTTCGTTATTATCCAAATGATCTGTCTCGGACTGATGATCTTCGAGATCATGTTGCGATTGTAGACCTTCGGAATCTGAAGATTTCCTTCTTTCTTGTGTTACTGAGCCATTCATTAACTCCATCGGAGTTGTCTGTGCTAGAGGCTCGCTTTTGATTTTTATTTCCGACATGGAATCTTCTATCAAATTTATGACATTTGATGAGTTCTCTTTGCTCTCGGAATTATTATTGTTTTTAGCTAAAGAGGAATTGTTATTGTTGTGCTTTAGCGTTGTATCTTGATTTTCTTTTATTTGCTGTTGTTGGCTAATGACCGATCTCAGTTCCTGGTCCAACTGCATGAGCTCCTTCTTACCCTGCAATATATTGCGCAACATATGGTGGGCCAAATCATTTTGTTGCTGCTGTAAAGAGGGTGAGTTTGGAGCTCCGGAACTGGGCGCAACTACACCATTTAAAGAACTGTTACCTGCTGATGGTGTTCGAGGTGGTGAATTATTAATATCCTGAGAACGTGAAGCCAAACCATTTTCCTCCAAAGACCTTTCACTGCAGTTGCTAGTGCGACGATTTTTGTTCGTGGGAGTTTGAGGGGAAATTTGTTGGTCATTTAAGTGGTTGTTAGTACTACTGCTATTGATGTTATTATTGTTGTTGTTGTTGAGTAATTTATTAGAGTTGCTTAAACCCAAACTACTAACCAAATTAGCGGCACTTAGCAGCTCAGCATTGGTGGCCGATTCCATAGCTGCGGCCAGCATAGCATTATCCAAAGAGGTGGGTAAACCACTGGTTGCATCCTGGGCCTGTTTCATTTGACGACCAAATAATTCGTTCAACATCTTAGCCGAACCGAAACCGTTGGCCCCAAACAAATTACCCAAAGCGGCCGTAAATTGGCCCGTTAACAACGATGATGTTGGCGATGACGATACCGAACCCGAAATAGGCGAATGTAACGTGTTTAAATTATTACTGTTATTAGACGAAAAATTTTTATTGTTAAACGGTGAGGATGAGGTTGAGGATTGTTGTTGCTGCTGCTGTTGTGAGGAACTCAATAAGGCCCCATATAGAGCTTGTCCAGCGGCACCCGCGGCAGCCGCAGCAGCACTACTCATTAAGGCAGCAGCTGTTGACGGCGTTAGCACGGCAGGCGTTTGACCGAGCAATTGTGGACTTGTAGAATTTTGCAAATGACTTATGAAATTGGGCAATGAAGAAAAAACACTAAAATCACTTTTTTGTTGTTGGTGCTGTAAATCCTCTAGAGAATTTATCAAGCAATCATTTGAAGAATTATTCAAATTTAAATTATTTGCATTTAGATTTGTTAATTTTGAACAGAAATCATTCACTTGCTTATTGGTTTCACTAAATAAATTATTTGCGTTTGCTGTTAAAATTGTATTCGAATTTACAGGAGATTTGGATAATTTTATTTTTAAGGACGACTTAACCACGTTATTATTAACTTTATATTTTGTTTCCTTTTTATTATTACTGCCACTTGTAATATTCGTATTATTACTGTTACTATTAAGTTTATTTGAATTTTTCGTTTGGTGTAACGTGTTCAAGGAATTTCTAAAATTTTTTAAGCCGCACGACGACAATGACGACGTTGTCTTATTGACGGCACCTTTATGACTACTTTCTAAGTTATCATCAACGTCTGTTCCGACTTGTTGTTGGATATTATTTGTGAATGTAGATGATGATGATGATGTCGTATTATACTTCGTCGTCGTCGTTGAAGTCGTGGTTGTAGTGGTTGTAAGGGTCGTTGTTAAATTTGAGGCAGACGCTGTGTTTTTATTATGATTATTTGTGGCTGTGCTTGTGTTGGTAGTCGCCGTACAAGTAGTGGAAGTTTTATTAAGAGTGTTGGTTGATTGTTGTTTCTGCTGTTGGCCGAAGAGAAATATAACTTCGTCGTCTCCTTCGTCGTTTGTACTGTTATTATTAACATTAACACTGCTTAAGTTGTTCTCCTCTTCCTCCTCCTCCACAATGTAATTGATGTTGTTGTTCTTGCTGTGGCTGTCGTTTTCTGTTTGATTTTCGTCGTGGTGGTTGCTTGCCACTGCTGTTGTTGCTGCCGTTTTACTGTCTCTTGAGTTGAGTTTTTCACTTTTTTCTTCGTTATACAAAAGATCGTTACAACCGTTGGTTAATGGTGGTTGCTTGCTATTTATATTTAATTGTCCTTGTTGTTGCTGTTGTAGTTCTCCCAATTCATGTGCTTCCAAATTTAATAAGTTTGGTGAATTTGTGGCAGAAGGTATTTCAATTTTTGCCGTCAATTCTTGACAAATTTCCGAAGATATACAATCTACAGCTAAAGGTGGTGTATTGGTTGAATTTAAGGCCAACGTTGTTTTTAATAAAGACTTGTCATCAGTAAACAACCCAAAACATTCGTTATCCTCCTCTGATGACATCATAAGATGTCACCAAAAGTATTTAGATAAATTTAAAGGAACAAAATATCTTCTAAATGTTAATTTTGTTTATTTGTCTGATTTCCAATAAATAATGTTGTTTGTTTGTTTGTTTGTTCTTCTTATTAATTTTAACTCCCCCTTTTGATATCTTTTACACTCACTCTCAGCTTCTCGAAATCTCTTTCAAGTTTGTTATATGAATTTCGCCTTAAGTTCTCCTTCTTTGTTTTGATGGTTTGAACAAAAGTAATAACAATAATTTCGCCGCTATATTGCACACAACCATAAACATAATCTTGGTAAGTATTAAAGAAATTTATATAAAATAAAGATGCGTGCGTATATGTATGGCTGTATGCGAGAATGTTATACAATAAACTTCTTTTATTGGTGGCTCGTTTAGAACTTAGCTGAGAGATAATTGTCTGACGAAGAGTAATGAAGAAGTTTGTGTATGTGTATGCTGGCCAGTGAATTGACTTAAGCAGTTAAAGCACGCAGTCTATGTAGTCAACGGTATTACTAAAATTATATACACCGCTAATACCTTCACACACACATACAAGCTCATACATTCATTAACAGTACGTTAGTATTTTATATAAATCTCTTTTGGCCAGAGTTTTTGTCTGCTTATGTTTGTTATTATTTTGTATGCTCTTCTTGGAAGTTGTTTTTGCGGGTTCTCCTGGTTGTATGATTTAGCTAAGCACGGAAATTAAGTGGGTTGGGTTGTTGAGTTTTTATGTTGTTTTTTTTATTGGTATTTTGGGTATGAATGAAATAATTCGCCGTAAATATTTTTTCTCCTTCTTGTTATTGTTTGTAACTGAAATGCAGTTGATTTTTTTGAATTTCAGTATTTGAAGCAGTAGCCCTTATTGCCTTAATTTCTTTGAGAATTAATTTAGTTAAAAAAGTTATAGCAGAGTTTTCTTTTTGTCAGTCTAGTGTTAATTTATTTGAATTATAAATTTTTTATATATATTTTTTTAAGATTAAAATGATGCCTGTGTGTGCGTGTTTCCTTTTTGGCGTTGGTTTTTTGTTGTTATGTTTTACTCAAAGACCTATTTCTTGAGCTTGTGCGTTCGTTCTCTCCTAATAGCCGCGCTTTAAAAAGTAATTAATTTCGCCAAACTTAGAAATTTTGATTCACAATTTGAGTTTGTTTTTCTCCTTTTTAGCCTTCCGGTTCAAAATGCGACGCTTACGTTTTTTCCGTTTTCTAATTGTAAATTTTGTTTTGAATCTTCTTTCCACCACCACACACATGCGAATGTCTTTAGCATTTAATTTTTAAGATTTGTTAATAGCTTTTTGTTTTTGCAATTTGGTAATTGAGTAGTTTTTCTTAAAGATTTTTTTTGTTCTAAATTCATAAATTCTTTTTGATTAAATAAAAATAAATATTTTTACTTGAAATTTTTCTCTCTCTCCTTTCGCGCGCTTAAAAGTCTCTCTGTAAATATAAAATAACAAAAAGAAATTCATATAGAAAACAGTCTTTTGCTTAGCACAGAACTGAAAGTTTAAATGAAGAGATAAGAATTATATAAGATTTCAAAACATTTTTAGAGATAAGCTTTAAAGCTTTAAAAAGGTCGCCAAGGGCGACTGACATTGCAGGAGAGCATGTTAATTAGATAAATCTTTAACCCTCCTTTTAACACTTTTCTAAGAGTATTTCTTTCAAATCTAAAGCGAAAAGATATTTGAGTTTCATATTCTTCAACGAAAAAGGGTTGTCAGTTACAGTGTAACCCATTTAACTCATTTGCCATGTAAGTTGAGTTGTTTCAACGACAAGAAAGAAGAACTAAACAGTTTTTAATGAAGTTAGAACAAAAGCAATTTGAAAGGATTTGTATTTAAAGGCATGAGAATGAAATATCTATATTTACGTATTGATAGACTTACACTGAGCTTTTAAATCGCACCCATAGATGGCGTTAAATGTACTACTTGTAATTTTTTACCAAAGAATAAGACTTAACAATATTATAAAAACTTACATTAATAACAAATAAACTATTCAGATATTTTCTTAACCGGGTAGTAGAAAATAAACTTATATATAAGATCTCTTATTTAAGCCTTCAAAACTCTGCTCCTTAGCTACTATTTCGGAAATTTACCTAAATGAAACTGCGTTTACTATAATTAAAACTGCCGTATTTGAGCATATACAATTCTCAAGTCGTTACATCGAGTGAAACTGGCTATTTGGTGCGGTTTAGAAGTTAAAGGCATAATCAGCGTGTTTAACAATCGATTTATTGAAAAATCTATTTGTTGTTAACTTTATTTCCAGTAGTGGATACTGTTCACTTCCCTCCTCGCCCATGCGATTTGATTTTGCTTTACTTCTTATATCAGCAACTCTTGAGGCATTATAAGCCAATATGAAAGCCATCAGTAAAGCCATATGGACAGATTTATTGAAAATATATGCCTTTAAAATTTTAATAAACTCACGGATTTTTTTTAAATTTATAACAAACGTGCTTACCAATTTGCTTTCAACCTGAGCACTCAATTTTAAGGCAAGAAAACAGCTGATATAAATTTAATTGAGGGTATTGCTCGTTTTTGTATCAAATATCCCGCCATAGCTTTTTTATCTTATATTGTTAGAAATCGTCTATTAGAATATATTATAACAAGCGAAATGATGTGTTCCGGCATCTTGACAATAAATTTGCGTCGCAGCTATCGTGTAGATTTCAGTTTTTGTGAATATGTATGAACAACTTGATGTTTTTATTTTATTTAATGTGTAGCCGCAGCGTTTAAATACACCACCGATGTGATTAGATTATATCAGCTTCTAGGATGGTTTAGTAAATAAAAATTGACAAACCGCTTGTATACGAATTCTCTCCCACTCAATACATTTCGCTTTAACATGATACGACTTGTCCATTATACAGAATTTATTTGACATGCTGTAAAACAAGTATTACTACGAAAGACCACCTTACACTTCGTTCAGACATGCATTTTTAATTGAGTCAATTTATTTTTAATTAAGCAATTATATCTAGTGTTCACAAATGCTCAATTTAGCTGACTCAATTATCATTTCACATCTGAAAAAACATTGTTTTTATTTGTTTCGTGAATATTCGTGTTTGTAAATTTAAAAAATTAATGCGAATTTTGGTTTAAGAGAAATTTTACTTGCATATAATAGAAATATAGATCTCTTGGAACAAGAGAAAGAAGAACAATTTGACAATTTTACAAAGTTTGAGAAATCAGCAGCTATTGCTCCTTTATATGTATGTATATATATATGTTTATATGTATGTATAAACATACATTATAGGAAAGTTTTCTGCTCACTGAACACAGTTCTTAATAAACATACTTATGGCCACGGTTGCAATTCGAGTTTTAAGCAATTAGTGATATAATTAACTACTAATTGCTTCATTTATTAACTGACTTATTGTATGATAAATTATGGTCAATTAAGGATTTTATTGCAAGAAATGCACTAATTGCGCAGTTAAGGGGTATGTCTAAACAAGGTATTAAATAAGTTTGAGCAACGGAAAAAGTTGTTTTAAGGTTCTAAATAAAAAATCTGTTAAAACAATCTAAAATAAGTTTCTCTATTTAAATTTTAAAAGTGTAGTCTGGGTATATGTTCCAGGAATACTCTACAACGTTACAGGAAAAATAACGTGTTTTATTAAATTCCTTAACATGCAATAAAAATTGCATAACTTCAGATAAGTTCTAGTGAATTACAGCAGCTTTCTGTTATCCCAGCTGAAAATACAAATATATAAATAAAACTTTAATAACTAAAGGAATGACTGTACGATTAAATGGAATTTTGCGTCATTTTAGCAAAACAAGAAAACGATTCTATAACATCTATATATATTATTGTAAAGCCTATACCAAGAAAAACTAAACAACATACTTAAATACCACAAAAAAAAAAAAAACAACCACCCACCACCATTCAAATGGACTTTCTGTAGCAAACGATTGCAAACATCCCTCAACACTGTAATCAATATGATAAACAAAATGCATTTTCGGTGTTTGCCAAGGCATTTCAATATGACATTCTTATGCACTTTAATTCTGTAGGGCTGCTAAATTATTTACTAGTGCCCAATAACAGCTGATTTTTAGCTATTAAAACAAAATAAATGTTGTGATATCATTTCAATTGAAATACGGTTTGTTAAAAGGCAACAAAATCATAACAAAAAGAACGAAAGAAAGCTTATTGAATGATTAAAAGATATATTTTTCATGGTTATGGCTTTAGTATTATCTTTGGATCTAGAAATTTACCACAAACAAAGCGTTATTTATCTTTGTCGTCCATCATTAATCCTCCTAAAAAGAGAAGAAAAGAAAATAGCTTGAGTTAGAAATATGCACAGCGATAAATGAATAAGTTAAAAAAATTATTTAAATCTAAAATCTAATTATCGCATGATGTCAATAGATATCATTCTGTGCGATAAAGATATATGAAAATTAAAAAAAATTAGAACTTGAACTATCTGTTCAAGGATCTCGCAAGCTGTCATTGGATCCCACAAATAATATTTGAAACAAAAACAGATATTAACAACTTTTTATTCATGAACAAATCTATTTTTAAAATTTTCTTTCTGTCTTATATATACATATATCATTTGTGCGATCGAGTGATAGCTGGTTGTTTTTATTCACAAACATATTTAGATTATTACTTTTCGGGGGATTTATAATATATTTAAATGGACGATTTGTAACAATATAAGATAAAAACTAGGGCGAAAAAATTGATGCAAAAACGAACGGTATTTAAACACAAAACAATACCCTGATTCAAATTTATATCACATGTTTTCTGGCCTTAAAATTAAACACTCAGTTGGAAAGAAAATTTGTAAGCACGTTCGTATCAAATAAAAAAATGCGTGAGTGTATAATATTTGAAAAGCATAACTTTTCAATAAATCTGCTCATATGACTTTACTGATGGCTTTCATGCTGGCTTATTATGCTGATATAAGAAGCAAAGCAAAAGTCAATCGCATCGGCGAGGAAGCAAGTGAACAGTGCCACTTCTCGAAATAAAATTACCAACAAATAGATTTTTCAATAAATCGATTGTTAAACAGGCATTAAGTTATTTTAGGAAGTTGTGCGGAAAATAGCCAATTTCGTACGTATGTCTTCTTTCTAAGTAAAATGACAGAAAAATTAGTAATTAAAATTTCAATATTTTTTCTCTTAAATTAAAGATGATCTTTAATAAAGAGAAATATATTGTAGTACGAGTATTCTTCTAAACCGTCTTCTTTGCAGGATTTTGTGGTTCATATTATTGATTTAATATTTATTTTTAGATTTTAAAAAAGTATTTTAGTGGTACTTCATAACGCCAAGGTATATATATTACGATTACCTACATATCCAACATTATTTTAAACATTAAGGGAACATGTAATTTTTCCTAAAAAGCTTGTTTAGAATTTTATATATTTTACATTTTAATTTAATGTTTTATTTCAAATATATATATTCTTTCTTATTTGGGTTGTTCTTATTAATATTTTGTAAATAAATTTTTTTCATTTTTCATTACTTTGAAAGGCTGAGGGCGAGTGAAACTCCTTTATATCGCCATACATGTTTCAACAAATCTCCCAAGTAAATTTGAAGAAATACTCTATTTCTTAGCTTAAGATTGTTGATGAGAAAGTAATTTATTGTAGGTGTGGATTGTAGTCAACCAAAAAGGTTAGATTAAGTATATCGACTGAAGGTTTATTTGAAAGCACAGCACTATGTATATATTATGAAAGAAAATGTAGCACGAATATAATTAATTAAAGGCCTGAAACTTGAAATGGTTACCCGCTAATGATGTTTTCGCCGTTCGCGGGCATAGTAAATATAAATAAATATATTGAAACCCCGCTTCCCATGCTGAGTTTCGGCATGACGCCACGTATATTTTCATTATTTTCTTGCTGACACCGAATATGCGATCTGAGAAATATAAATTTCCAAAAAGTGAAATTTATATTTTATATTAAGACTTGCAGTTAAGGAATCTCCTCTACCAACACAATTCTAAAAAGAAGGGGATAATATCAAGAGCACAAATGGAGAGAGATGAGGAGATAAAGAATTTTTGTTTCATAATTTTACGTTGGCTCATTTTGCCTGCGGTACTGATAAGTGCTATATCTTTTTTCCCATATTCGTGACTTTCAGCTCCGTAATTTTCTTCTTAACTTCTTCATTTAACAGAAACCACAATATATATATTTCAACCAAACTTTTGTGCAAAAATCATAAGACACGATCGGAGTCCGCCCCATTTTTATCACCAGTTCAAGTAGTTTAGATACTGAGGACTAGTTCTAATTTATTTATTACACATTTTTTGTAACAGAGAAGACCTTTAAAAATATAATTCTTGCTCTCTTCCACATCTTTTCATTAATCATCTATTTATAGTCTTGTATATATTTAACTGCTCACACATATTTTACGGGATGGTGCGTGTCATAAATTATTGCACACCTGGACGTTATGTCTCAATAGCAGCTAATTACCACAGTAATAATTATGATTCCTCTTAATGCTACATGCTCGTTATAATATAAGCGAGAGTACCAAAAGTAGCAGAAACAAAAAAACCCCAAAATAAACAGTAACCAAAGAATTTCAAAAGGGTAAACTGAAAAACTTGTTTGTCATTAGTTCCGATTTCTACCTGGAGAACAAATGAAAACTATAAATAAGCCCGTTTGTATATTTTAAGTTGTGATATTTGGTAAAGTCAAAATGCAAAAATAAGTGCAGAAGTCAGTTGTAAATAAAGTGGTGTCTTGTGGAATATGTTGCACCAACAAGTTAAGGATAAGTGTTAAGATTTGAAGGAATTATTTTTAAATTCAAAAAATAGGACATGAAGAAAATAATCAAACTGCAACACAGAGATTTAACAAAAGTATGTTACCATCGATTTCAAACAGTTCTCGTATCCTCTTTCATAATATAACTAAAGCCAGAGTCACACTTGGCAAACATTTGCGCGAACAAGCTTCATCACTGGTTACAACTGTTTGACGGAAATGCTCTATGAACTTCCCGAAGACATCTGCGATTACAGAAATGTAATATTTCAAAGCCCCATTTATTGATATCGAAAGATAGATTTATAACTTTCATATCTTTTATTTCATATCATTTAAGCTGATCCATTTTACGCCAAATAATTTACAACATTTTCTTCTTTACAAAAAGGTTTTGTTGCACATCATTCATATGAGCAGAAAGCCGTTGGTTAATTTGTTTTTAATTTTGCTTAACAACTTGCGATGTTACACACAAATCATTATTAAATTTAGAGTTGCTTTAGAGCATAAATTTTGTATAGCAAACATGCCTTTTTTTTGCTCTAACAATTGTTTATGAATAACAACGTTAGCCTTTTCATATTTCTTAAAGTCAACTTCTGTAAACTTAAAACATAAAAATATATATTTTACTTGTATGAATTGTCATATAAAAATATATGTTTATATATTTTTACTCATACAACCAACTATTGACATAAAATGCGCATTATTTGATGAACTTTGTCTTGATTCTTGCAACAAACTTTGGCGTATTGCACTCATATTGTTAAAAAAAACTCCTTTCACCCAATCACACTTCAAGGAATCAAATACAAAATGTTTTGCAGTTAAGAAAAATCATGTACTAGAAGTTGTGCAAGAAAATTTTATTGTATACAATAATAATTTTTGAAAGATTTTAACGATTATAGGAAAAGTTTTCTAGTTGAAAGCTAATATGGATATTTCTTTTAAACATAAAGACATGCAGACAGTTATAAGTGTGTATTAGGCCGACTGCAAAAATAAAAAATAAAAAACATTTATTCGAATACATTTTTCTTGAGCAGGATTTGAAGTAAATTAGGGTAAAAGCTCTTTCGAAGGAATTAGTTGTGAATACTTCCATAAATATATATATTTCTATTTCACAACATCCCGGTGGGCCAGCTTCTCAGAATCATTCACAACTTCCCGCAAAGCCCACCAAGAAATAATATCTGCCATAGAGAAGATGTTGCACTGACTCATTTTCGATTTAAGCTAAAAAAACTTAGGCGACTGCCGCTACACGAATACAAATACAGTGGGCTTCAATTGTCGTCGTGTAATATTATTATCGTGCTGTGTTATTGGGAAAACGGCACTACCTAAGCAATAATGATGTGCGCCTGCGCCAATTGTGCCACTTTAAGAATTGTGTTACTTAAACCATACAAAATTTAAAAATACATTGGTTTCCCTAAATATATAGTTTTTAAGCTATTTTTTCTCCAATTTTCTCCATAGCAAAAGAACTGCACTACAGTTTATAATTTAAATGTTACAAAAGAAAAGCACAACAAAAAATACGCCTACTTTTATGAGAGATTTACTTTTAATAAAGAATATTTAAGGTAATAACGATTTACTGATTTTGCTTTTAAAGTTATTTATTCGATCGAACTAAACATCGGCTAACGGGTAGTTAATTAATATATTTGGGGTATTCACACTGTGTGCTATTTAGTCATGTTGTCATAAAGTAAAAATGTTTTAGACCTGCTTAAAAACGTTTTTGATGTGCTGCCTACAAAAATGTCATCAGTTGTTCAGGAAGGTTCTTATTTTGTCATAAAATAGCTCCAGAGATTTAAGTCGAACGGCTGAAAACCTTTAGGCGAGACAGCGATAGTATATGTTTGCCGCTGTTACTTATATATGATTCACGACTAAATTATTATTAATAACTCTATGTACATTAAATCACATTTTTATAACATAAAAAAATTAAAAGGGAACTCATGTCAAGGCAGCAGCTGTTTCTGTTTATACATACAAAATGCACACTAAGTTATGGCGGGTTGTTCAGAATAGTCATATTTTTCGTGCTATTATTTCATGATTTATGACTACTGTGTGAATCCCCCAATTGTAAACAAATTTATTGGAAATCTGTTTGTTAAGACCTGAATTTGTTACACTTGCAGTGTGAACGTAAAATCACATGTTTATGGTTTTGTTTTTAAGGGCAGATTTTCACTTTCAGTGTGACGATCCTATTATTCTATTAATTATAATTTAATTAGTTTAGTTTGATAACAACCACAAAAGTAGCATGGACCACAACCTGCAGCCATATGACATTGTTGGCGTTAAAGTAATCATTCTAATGCACTGAAATGCATTCTATTTATTAAAGACTGCAGTTGATAGCATGCTGCCGGGCACGTGTTTATAGCTTAAGTCGAAGCAGGGCCCTACAGGGCAGAAAAAACCTGTACGTTCTATCACTTAGTGTACCGTAACGATTGCAGCCAGTTATGCCAGCGAACTTTTTCCAAATCTTAGAAGTTGCTCGTTGCTCTGATAAGTGAAAACCAAATAGTCTTATATACATTTAACTGACTCTGTACAAAAGCTAGTGCGTTTCATCTTGCGTTAGTGAGTCTGCTTATGAATATTAATTTATAAAACTTATAGTTATATAAATCGTGGTACACAGTGTACAATACCAGAATTCGCTGAATCAAAAGAATACTACTATTACTTGCAAGAATGTGCCCGTTTTTTTATGATCCTACTTTGGCGGAATAATAAGTGTTAACCGCGATCCCTGCCTGGAAGCAAAATATTCTGTTTGTTTCTCTGTTTCCATAATTTTTTTGCGGCATCCATTTTTTATGGTACATAATTTTCCTTGTTATAGTTAATAAAACATATTTTTTCCTCACTCATAAAATGTGCTGCCCTAATATTGTGCAAAGAAAAGAAGGGGTTATAGTCAAATGTTTTTATGAATAAAAGTATGCCATTAAACAAGCCAAGTTTAGCATGACTAGCAAATCGTGGATATTATAAAACTTATTCTTTTAACTGTTTTTTGTTCCCTATTGAAGTTTAATTTTTGCAAATTACTTGGATAATTATTGTATGTAATTTTAAGATACAGAGGCTTAAGACTCAATGAATAAAACCTTTTTATATTTTAATGAATAAAGATTTTTAGTGGAATATGGGACGATAAAAGGTACGTGATAGTAATAATTTTGGGCATATTTAAGAACTGTAACTATCAATTTCTTGTAAATTCATTTGTGTATTGGAACCGCCGTTATTTCAGCTTCTGCTAAGTTAAGTGGAATTGTTGTATTATTTTCCTAAAATTTAAATAAACTTTATTTAATATATATGCGATATTTTAATCAAAATTAAATTCATAATTGAAATTATAGTTTGTGCTTATCTGTTAGTGATCGTTAATTTTGAATTGAAGAAATAGATCTCCCAAAATTATCTGTTTTCTGTGTTTTTCGAATTCACTCTTTGAAAATTACAAATTTTGTGCAAAAAATTATTACATGTTACTAATACAATTACAATAGATACCAGGTGTTGTTTTTAAAGCAAAATAGAGCGAAATAGAAAAATAAACTACCACAGTGACCGCTAAATAAACCAGGCTTGTGGTAGAAAATAGTTATCAGGTATGTTCTGCATATGAAATGATGTCAAATCACATGTCACTTTAAGATCACGCGGGTGATATTATGCGGTTTGTTTCTAAAAATAGGTACATGACTTGAATGAATTATTCGATGGCAGCTTAGGGGATCGGTTTGAAGTTACTAAAAAAGCAAAAATCCATTTATTGTGATTTAAAATCCCTTTTGCAAAATGTGATTTGCAGAGCATGTCTAAGTTTTCGTGTTTAAAGTTTTCAAACGGCTTTGATTTCATAAAAATATTCGTTACTTCATGACTCTCTTTAACTTGCTCAATTATGAAAGAAACTTTCTGCACGCATGCGTCTTAAGAAGTAAATGACAAATGGTGAATAACGTCCCAATTTAAGGGTGTACGCCTGCCAGACGGCTATCAACTTAATTTTCTGTAACCGCCAAAGACATGAAATGCAAATGATATAAAAGAAAACGGGAAAAAACTTAAAGACACATGTCTTCTGAAAATGTAGTTTCAACTGTTAAGAAAATTAAGCACATGTCTTGTACACAGTTTTCTCAAGTATTTATTACCACCACCAACTACGAGTATATATGAGTATAATTCACACAACCCATTGCACTTTTGCCTCCCCTCAATTCTTACAAGTATAATTTGAATACAACTGTGTGAGTACGACCCTACACCTACAAAAATACAAAATTCGTTAAGAAAAAATAATTAAGATTAAATAAAATGTTTGTTAAAGGAAAATATAATTTTATAACGTATTTTTACTTGCAGCGAGAAAAGTATTTTCGTAAGACATACAACCCATATTGAAGAAATTAATATTCTTGCAAGTTGAAGAGATAATGGGTAGGCAAAGGTGGTTATGAGGAGACACTACAATTTTAAGAACTATGATGATTTTGGTTTGGTATGTAATGAAGTTTCAATTTACCAACTATAAATATAGAGACATTTAAATGGAGAGAATGTGTGCTAGACTGACATATCAGTAAACTGACAGACCGGCAAAACAAAGTTTTCTGAAATGACTGGATGATTTACTCATAAATTGGAATTCGGTATCCCTTCAAATGTACAGTCCATTAAGAGCAGATTTTTGAAAATTCCAATGTCAAAAGAAAGAAACATTTTAGGGTCCGTATATTTATTATCAGGAATCTGTGGCAGATAGACTCAAAATATACAAACGCTGCTAAAACGTGTTGTGTACTATTTTGAGAAAAGTACTGTTTTGATTTACAATTTAAGGAAAGTGTTTATTTTAAAGGAGGCTTTGGATACTTGTTTTAAAAATTTTTCTTAGAATGGTAGTTCACTTTATAGAAAAGTACTTTTGGAAAAGCTCCTTTCGAAATGACAACAGTACATTTTCGAAAAAGTACTGGAAAAGAATTTTTGTAAAACTACATCTAAGATATAGTACTTTTTGTAAAAGGACGTTATATTTCGGAGAAGTTTTCTTTTCGAAAAGTACTTTTTGAAAAAGTGACTTCCGGAAAGAATTTTATATGGAAAGTACATTTTCGAATGCAATAATTTTTATTGTACTTTTCGTAAAAGAATGCAATATTTTGGAGAAGTTTTTTTTTTGGAAAATGTACTTTTTGAAAAAGTGACTTCCGGAAAGAATTTTATATGGAAAGTACATTTTCGAATGAAATAATTTTTATTGTACTTTTCGTAAAAGAATGGAATTTTGAAGAAGTTTTTATTTTAGAAAAAGTACTTTTTGGAGAAATACTTTTTCGAAAAAGTCTCCTTTGAAATATTACTTTTTGGAAATTAACTTTTAAGAAAATAACTTGTGCAAAACTAATTTTTTGGAAAACAATTTGTGGAGAAAATTAATTTTTAGTCGATGACGACTTAGAATTATTCGGCGGCTCTTCATTCACGGCAAAATTTGGTTTAATCTTCGTTAACAACGCCCAGTTGTCAAAATGGATGCCTAGATGAAAATGAGGTTTTTTTTTTGGAAAAATTCTGCACAGGTCTTTGGGTTTTAAAAATTATTTCGGGCATATGGTCACCTCAAAAATTCTTGATGAATCATATTCTGAGTGTCTAATTTTGGACCACTTTTTCGAGTACATACAATATTGGTCTCTAAGAGATCAACCGACCGCTAAATCTCCCTCTTCTAGAGCAGTACTATGAAAAAATATAAATAACGAAATAAAAGAAATTAGCTAATAGCGGGTTAGTGATATCTATTGACCTGAGCGCTGTATCCGGTTTCCTAGAACAGCTGTGACATTTGTCGAATAAATAAATTGTTTTATGAAAGTTGTTTAATTTTGGCGTAAAGTATCATAACAGTTCGATAAGTGAAATTATTTTCAATATTGTATTCATTTTTTATGAGCGTGGAACTTCCCACTTTATTTATTTTGCAATATGCGAAGAAAAAGCGAAGGAATTATTTGGTTAAAACTTTTCTTGTCATGGACTTTTCATTATATATAATATTTAATTCCAGTAAAGTTTCATAAGTGTTGAACAATGAAATTTTTGCCTAAAGTAGGCGTGGAGATGTCAAATTTGTTAGTAAATAAAATTGCATTGTCAAGGGAACTAATAAACATTATCGGTTCTTACAAGACAGGCTAAGAATAGGACGTTAGGAAATCTGGAACAACTAATCCAATACTTTATTAAACAAAGACATTGGAATCATATTATTTTTCCAAAGAAATTGACTTTATTCGACAACTGCATATATAACTTTTACAATTAAATTACCAACACTTGAAAAAACTTAATATGCATGCAGGTTATATTCAAGATAAAAGGGTGTAGGGAGAAAACGGTGAAGAAAGAAGATACAAATTCTATCTATTAGTTTTTATTTCCTACATTTGGAATGTGCCTTCACAGCTCGAAGAACACACTAAATGTCGCGTATTTGGCATGTGTTTACTAAATACAACAGCACATACCAAAACACTCATCTATCTGTTTAACATAAATGGAGGGAGGGTGGTAATATTTTTGTTGTTGTACACTATTCGGTCCCTAATGTTTAGTGTCATCATTGTAAATGAATAAAAAAAGTGTAGGTAGTATGTTGAAATTATTACTTTTTCCTTTATTTTAGTTAATAATTTTATACTCGTACCAAAAAATTATAATGAAAAAAGCACGAGTTTGATGTCATTTTACTGACAAAGAAAGACAACACATGTTTTTCGAAATCATTTTTAACTGAAAAATATTTGTTTTAAAGACAAGTGGTTTACAAAGTTATGAATTTTAGTGGACGACATACGGGTAATATTTGTTATATTTTATTATGGAATGAGTTTGCCTGAAAAATCTGTCACCCTGAATGTGTGCATGTTCAAGGCAACGAGTTTTTAATGTGTATTTGGAAGTTCTGGTCAAGTGATTTTAAATTCCGTTAAAATCTACTCATGGAATTTAATGTCATGAAAATATATGCTGTAAATGTATGAGTATGATTTTGGCTTATTTTTGTCAAGTCCTATCCAAGACACGTGGATACAAATACACTGTGACAACTTATTTTGGGATACCTTAGCGAAGCTTATTAATAAGATTAATTTCTTTTTTTAGTTTTAATAATTTTTGTAAACACGGTTCCAAACACGGTTTCAAAACTAATATTTCCGAACAAAAAAATTGGAAACGGCTGAAATATTCATAGTGAGCAAGTTGCTCGAATGGGAGAAGCTGACTGAAAATGTCAACAAAATTGACTTTGTCCCTAAATTAAAGAGAACCTGTTACAAGATAGTCCACCTGACGTCTTCTACGAGGTAGCAACTGATTCGACTTCAGTTATTATATATTAAGAGGAACGGTAAATTTTACATGGCGTTGTTATTGCAGTGGATTAATTGACAGAATAAAGTCTCTCGTTGATTGGTTCTATACCCTAGGTAAAAGGTATAGGTAGGAACATGTCCAGTGGCAGTCGCTTTAATATAAGTCTCAGAAATATCTTGCTGGTAATAAAATTTCCTTGACGCAACTTATCTTAATATGGGTCTTAAAAATATGCAGCAAAAGTTTCTCCAAACTGTTGCAGCAGTAAATGAAGTGCTGGCAAAGTTGTAGCGCCATCTAGCAGATCTATTGACATATTTCGTAAAGAAATTTTTGGAGAATAGTAAATTTAAAAAGAGTTACGAAAACATACAATATGCAAGTAATTTCTTTTGTATTGTGTCATCTTTTAAATTACAATACAAAAAAAAGCTGTATATTTTATACTGAAAAAATTTGCTTCACTATTTCCCGAGGGTTTTAAATAAATTTTGATTATAACTAGTATTTTGAGTCGAATCTTGGAATTCGATAACTTGAATTGTTTTCAGACCTCTTCAAAAAACTTCAACAAACTGTACAAAATTATGTCTATTTGATCCCCTCGTTGATATAAATTAATTCAATAAATTGAACTATTTTCATGTGATGCGAAAAACAACTCTTAAAATTCGAAAGCTAAAAAAAATTGGACTGAATAAACCCTACAATTCGCCGAAAATCACATTTAAAATATTAATGCCATGAAGTTTTACAAATGATTATATTAAACAAAATTTATGTCAACCTTATCATTTGAGGTTCTCATGCAGTAAAAAAATACTCGATATATATTTGGGGGATTCAGACTGTAGTCATGAAGTCATAAGTCATAAAATCATATCACGAAATATATGACTAGTGTGAACAACCTGTCATAACTTTGTATGCTATTTTGAACATCGATCAGCTGATAAGGTAATAACACATTTGATGTGAGTTAAATACATATTTTTTGTGGCGACATACGGAAAAACGTTACACGAGAAAAATTTTTCACTTGTATACATTTAGTTTTTTAAATTTATTTTTGTTATAAAAATGTAATTTAATGTAAAGATATATTGGTATGATTAATTTTTGAACCGTTTTTATTCGTAAACCATATACATATACTATCGCCGTCTCGCCTAAAGATTTTCAGCTCTTCGTCACAGATCTCTAAAGCTATTTTAGGACAAAACAAAAACATATCTGAAAGAGTGCTATTGTTTTATGATTTTCTTGTATGCAGCACAATAACAACTTTTTTAAACTGGTCTAAAATATTGACTTTCTGACAAAATCACTGAATAGCACACGGTGTGAATACCTCAACAAAAAAATTATTTTTAATTTTTTTAACTCGAAAAACTGTTTCAAAGACGGAAAGTTTTCGTATCGAAAAAATTCTTAACTCTCTCTAACTCGCTTCACATCAGATACATAAACGAGGCACTAATTCATAAACAACATGTTGATTCTTATATGAATTATCCGAGAAATGGAATAAAAATTTATAATATATATATGAGATATCCTGCATTACGAACGCTACAATCATATTCGGTTGTGTATTAAAATTTAAATTTTACCGTGTTTTAAAAAGGATAGTTTTTCTGACAGTTCTGAGCGGGTACAGTGTAAAACATAATTTTTTTAAAAGTATTTATTGTGAAATAATTCAAAATAAAATCATGTATGTCCACTTTAAATTAGGGAGTTTGCCATATTAAAACTCATATTGAAAAGATAGTATTCTTTTATTATAACCTGTTTGACGTGTAAAAAATTTTGTGACGCACGTTATATATTCTCCAATTCTTGGATCACATCTTATGACTGAGGACCGCTCGTTTATGAAATAATGTTGAAATTTCTTCATCTATTATTTATTTTCAATATATATCCAAACTGACATATTTAGCTCTGGCGTTTACTAATCTTTACTAATCAGTTTAGCATTCGCCTTGTGCACCCTACTGAATTATATTAGATATACTGGATAGAATAGCCTATATTCTATATTATTAAGATACCAAACAAACGGATATATAGTAAAAATATTTCTAACATTCTCAAACTCAAATACGGTTTAATTTTTAATTTTGAAAATTAACTTTAGTGATAATAAGAATACAAATATGAACAACGTAAAGGGTATACAGTTTTCAATAAAAGTAACGTTTCTTAACACTAAAATATTTAAGAACGTAAAAAGAAAAGCAAAGATAATGACTGTGAGGTGAACTTTAAAAGAAAATTAATAAAAACAGTGCAGTGCCTTGGTTCCACTCACTGATTTCTGAAAAACTAAAGTGAGAAAAAAAGGCAAAAGAGAATATAAAACTGGCAAGAAACATATTCTTTTCTTAAATAAACACATGAACGGAAAGAAATCTATTCTGGCATGCGTCTTAAGTGAGTGATGATACAACAACCTGGTTGTACTTCTGGCTGGTTGCACAACCGAACGTCTTGCAAGACGTTTTTCAAGACAATTTTCTTTTCATTATGTGCAGTCCAAATAAGGGTGACTTATCAGTTGTGTTAAACTTAACATGCAATTAATGTAACATATGGTCACAATGGCAAGAAAATATTTTGTAGGGGATAAATTAAGGAAATATATTGTATATTAAACCACTTTGAATTATTAGTAACTAAGACACCAAGAATATAAGGCACGCACCAAAGTATAACACAAAATCTCTACAATTATTTATATGTGAAATGTATAAGGATATGCACATAATAAAATATTCAATTCATATATGCCGGACAATTCATTTCATATTTAACCATAAACTTAATTTTGTCTTTGGAGACAGATTTGCAAACAAAAAATAAGCAACCATTCATATTCATAATAACTAAAAACCACCCAAATGTGTCATTTGTTAGCTGCGTGATAAGGTTTTCCTTGAAAATGAGTTTCTAAAAAAGTCCCCCTAAAATGCACTCAAGTTGTTTTCATATTTAAATACTCGTCTACCATATGGAAACTTTTATATTTTATTAACTTTCGTGTTATTTATCGCGATCAATAAATAATATATGATCTAAATAAGTATTGAAGTCTAAAAAAAGCACAAAATTAGAAAAAAACTTATACGAAATAGGAAAAATGTGTACTTTGAAATATTATAAACGTGTATGCGGATGAAGGATAGATGCATTTCAGTAATTTGAATTGTGTGTGTGTGTGTGTTTTTAATGTACAAGTAAGTTGGTGTTGGTAAAATTAATGTGGCATGGGAAGTCTTGAGTTGCCAGAGAAGAGAAATGTGCAATATTTTTGCTATATTTTACATAAATGCTGACATGGAACTATGGGAATTATGATGAAATATTTAAAAGTCATAAAAATCATAAAACTTACCAGCTGCAAATAAACAAGAGAAATACTCGCCAACCAACAATATATTTAGTAAATGTTTCTGTTTTATTTCTAGCCTTGGAAAATGGGTTCCTGTTGTCTAATCTTGTTGTTTGTAATTAGTAATTAGTAATTGTATAAACAATTTTTTTCAGTGTATTAAATAAAAATTCGATACGACATTTAGAAGTTATAAATTTCGACATTAAGTTCGAAATTAAGTTCGAATTTTCAAAGCTGAGTTCGAAATCTCGAACATGTCTAGAAAGATAGGAATCACTGAGCTGAAAGAAATAAAGTAGAGTATAAAACTTAGCTCGTATATAATAGAGGGATATCAAGATTCGGTATTTGTAGCATTAAGTAGTTTTAAGTTCGACATTAACATTATCTTTGTGTTTAAATATAGAAGATTGTAAATTGATTTTGTCTGTTATTAGGAGTGTGTAACTAAATAATCGAAAAATTCTAAACTGGCATCGGCCACAATTTTTCAATACACTGGAACATTTTGTATATATTAAAAAGTCTGAAATTCGTCGCGTATAAAATGTCCCACTAATAGCTCGGAAATTTAAAGTAGACTTCATATTGTCTTGAGAATATTTATTTATTTTACAAAAAAAATTTGATATTTCATACGAACATTAAAAAGCAATTTTAAATCACTACTTAATGAATGTTAGAGGAACAAGGCTTTTTACACTTGGAGAAATTTTTTTTTTATTCAATTTCTATTGAAATTGGATATTTTATTCGAATTTTTTTGGGTCTTAATTTATTTAATTATTTAATTTAATTTAATTCCAAAAAGGAATAGATAATCCGTTTATTTGATAGATTTTTATTTATATTTGCAAGATTTTATTTTTGATGTGTATCTCCAAATTTTATATTGGTTTTATATATCGTTATCTAAAGCTCAAAGCGCGCTATTCAACATATAATTCCAGATTAACTCTTTTATAAATTGAGTGGTATTTCGTGAAAACTACAGAACATTATAAAGTTTTCATGACTGTAAATATCGATTTTATATCTTTATATTGGAAAACATCTCAATATATTTTGCATTTTAACATGGTTTCCATCTCCTGTACAATTATATATATATATATATATATATATATATAAGTGTTGAAGAGAGGGCTTGAATCAGGTAAAAATATGTGGAATTTGCTGTACTGAAAACAAGTTGAAAACGAAACAAAAATTGTTTTTTCTCTTTGAAATTGATTCTAATTCGAAATCATGATCAAACCCCGCTAATCATTATTGTCCCTGTTTATGTGACTCTAATTTTTTTTATTTCAAAATTTTAATTCAATTTTAAAACAATTATTATTGATAAATAAGCTTACAAATATTTTTGTCCATTTTATAAATTTCTTTACATTTACTTTAATGAAAATAATAGCACATGAACTTATACTTGTTTTAATATTTATATTAAAAACTTTTCCAAGGTATTTGAAGTTACATTTGCAGTTCTCTTTAATTGCTTAATATCTTTCCTCAACTAAGTGCACACATATCTTTTATTACATGTCGTATATCACAAATAGAAAAAACTATAATGAAAATAGCTGGATTATTATAACGAAAAATGACTAAATACTTTTTTAATGGAACAAAAATACAACAGAACACACTCTTTTTTACAATACGCCAAGTATTTCATCGTACATATACTTGCATATACTAATACCATATAGAGAAAGATATCTATCCTAGATTATAAAAAAAGAACTATAATCGACATTTGCTAAAGCTTAGACATAATTCAAAAATTTCCTCTATCGTCCTACAATTACATGTGTGCGATATAGAAAAAAAAGAATAAACAAAACCTTATAGATGTATAAAAGAGATAATAAATGGAAACACGAAATATCTAAACGACAACGTCGAAAAATATTGAGGCAAATGTTTATGAATAATGACAATACATACGAGCGAGGCACCATATCACTTATTAATTTCTTTTATAAATTATATATACTTTTTTCTGTTCTATAAACAACAGGTAAAATAAAATCTAAGAGCTTGTAAAAACCACTCACACTTTTTACGTGCAAGAGGAGTACGTTTGTGTGCATAATTATGGACATGTGCAAAATAATTCAAGCGCACACACACATCCAATCACCTACACGAATACGAAAAGTTATTTTTTCCATAGAAATTCAAAAGTAAAAAGCATCTAAAGCGAATATATTGATATCGCAGTGGTTTTTCAGGAATAACAGCACAAGTCAAAAGATTTTAGCTTCTCAGGAATGAAAAAAAGTTTTATTTGCAACTCTAGTTAACTCTTCCTAACTTCTGGTGTTCTTAAAAAATATTCTTTATATATTCTTACGTTAAGATATATATATATATTTATATATATATATATATATATATATATATATATATGTATATATATATATATATATATATATATATGTATATATAGATATATATATATATATATATATATATATATATATATATATATATCAATTGTACTTATCTACGTAAAAATACCTTTGAAACAATATATATTTCGTTAATGTTGGTAGACGAGATGATACTTAAAAATGTACCACAAATACATTTTTATTTTCTTACCAGTAACTCAAAACAAATAAAACCCAGTACAAGGTGGGCCAAAAAATCACCCTATTACAAGATTCTCTTATTTTTGCAAATGGCAGCCAATGCGATGTATAATACAAGTGAAGAAGTCATTTGATTATTCAATCCAAATCATAATGAGCGATGAGGTTCATTTCCATCTCAGCGGGTACGCTTCTGGGGCACCGAAAATGCAGGAGCGATGCAGGGGGAGCCATTACATCCGTTCACGGAGGGAGGGACGATGTTCACGCTAAAGGAGTCATCAAGCCATTTTATTTTTCAAGGATGCGATAACAGTGGACGGTGCGCGCTATAGGGCCATGTTAACCGATGACTTCTGATGATTTCTTATGGCCCACCCTGTAGTTGTAGTTAGAAAAATATGAAGAGATATGACCCATGTCTCCTAACAATTGGTGGTAGTTAAATAGTGTGGGTACTACTGATGGAAGCATCTTATTAATTGGTTTTCTTCCAAACTAAATGAAATTTTGCTACGAGGCTTGGAGAGAAATTCTTAAAAAGAGCAGACAGTGATAGAATTTTTTTCAAACTATTTTTTTAATTTTAATATTACACTGGGGAACGATGGATAACTTGTGGAATTGGACACCCTACTGGAGTGCAAGACGTGTAGATAAAGTTACACAATTTTCTCAGTAAAAAAAAGTTACATGTTCTTGTACAATATCTGAAGCATCAAAGCAACAGTAGTGCATGTAGGAAATGTAAAAAGATTAGGTTTGCCTGCCTGGAACGCCTATTTGAACGCCAAAATAAATATTAAGATAATAGTTTATATTGGTTTTTCTTGCGAGGCATGACCAGCTACCTAATACCGTGTTCAGGCATACCCCTTAATTGTGCAATTAGAGCATTTATCGCAATTATTATACAATAAGTCAATTAATAAATTGAGCAATTAGTAGTTAATTATATCACTAATTATGTAAAACTCGAATTGCAACCCTGATCATAAATATGTTTATATAATTTCCTATAATGGCGAGCCAAATGTCAAAAAATATACAAACATATTAACAAAACAAACAGAATTTTCAAACAGACTGTATAAATAAATTAATAAACAAAACGAAATGCCTAGTGAAGGAGGGGACTTTTGAGTTGGACTTTTGGAGGAGCAATGGCTGCTTTCTCAAACTTTGTAAAAATTTTTAAGTTTTCCTTCTTCTTTTTTTTAAGCACTGATAATTTTGATTCAAAAATCGATCGCAATGACTCCAAGAGCTTCATATTTTTATTATATGTAAGTAAAATTTCACGAAACAAATAAAAACAATATTTTTTTAGCTGTCAAATAATTATTGAGTCTGCTAAATGTGTGAACACTAGATTTAATCGCCCAATTAAAATAAAATTTACTCAATTAAAAATGCATATCTGAACACAGTATAACACTGGAACCACGAGGTTAACCACAGAAGTGTAGAACTTATGTATCTAGTGCGAGTGACGCGCAAAACTCTCGAAGGAGAGTAAACGACCAGCAGTCGGCTGCACTTAAGAAATGATTGCTAACGAAGCTTGAGATTGACTGTCTCACAGTTACTTTGCGACTGAAATGTTAATTTGTAAACGATTTTTGAAATGAAAGATTTCATTAAAAACCCAATCTTATAGGGAGTGTATGATTGTAGAAAATGTTACAATCGAAGAAATGTTACAATTGAAGATGAATATCTCGGGTTTGAGTCGGAACTCGGTCACGGAAATAGAATAGAATTTTTGTAGTTTGATTTAGTCAGTGGTTTTGTGAATTGTTGTCGGACTCTAAAATCTACTAAAAAGCGAATCTCGTCATTGCTGCAGCGATCATTTTAGGGCTAAGTAAGAATTACAATAGCTACAACAAGTTCTGGTTTCATGGTATCTAAACAGTGCATTGAGTGACGCTCTGAGTGCTGATCCAAGAAAAAAAATATATTAAATATGTCAAAAATTTCGTCACAGCAAATGCCAAAAGCTCTATCTAATATTTTCAAAATTTAAGAGGGGCTGATAACCCTGACGATTATTGCAAAACTATAGAATTAAAATATACGTCTGTGCGTTTTTCTTTATTTGTAATTGTAAGATTTTGCAATAATTATTAATCAATATTTTATTTAAACTATTTTTATGATTCCTTTGCTAAACTTTTAACATTTTAGATATGGCTTTTTGCATTTTTTGTGACGATATACAGTTTATAATAAAACTGCAGGATATTTCAAGATTTCCAATTTATATCTATCGGGAAGAATGCTTTTTAAACCATTTCAACGAAAGTTACAGTTGAATCGAACATCACATTTTTGTCGTAGACTGCGTGCAAAGGCAGACCAGACCGGCTGAACTGCTATTGTTCTAATGCCAATCAAAATACGAAATGAAAAGAAGAATAAACTCATACGAGCACTTATGCGTAACTTTGGGCGAGTATATTTGTAAGTGATTATTATTATAACGACGCCTATTAGAAATATCTGTAGTGTGTTCTGTATATATCCGACTTCTTTTCAGCGATTGGCTGCACGAGTATTTTCTATGCCACAATTAGTAACTGTATGATAAAGTTTTGTTGTTGTTGTTGTTGTTTTTGTTAATGTACATATTCACTATCTAATCAAGAGTAAGTAAAATCTATTCTTGCATGTAAAGAATTTTTTATTAATATAAATTATACTCTTAATACAAATATTTATAATGGAAATAAGTACAGTTGTGTCTTATATTTTGTAGGGTTTTAATACCTGTTGGGCACATTCAACTTAAATACAATAGAGTCCTAAAAGTAAATAATTTGTGTATATATTTTATCGTGTGAGACTCAGTTTGATAAGGTTTTATCACATTTTTTTGCATTGAGATTTAAATGCAACCCCCCTATTTGTTCTTAATACTTTTTATTTATATTAAACAAGAGCTGTTTTTAATTAAATTATGTTATCTTATCTATCGTGGTGATTTTATTGAGGCATGCAGATATCGTAGTAAGTTTGATTTTTACGATTATTTTCTTTTTTATATGTTAAGGATTTTCACTTTATTATGGTTTGGTTAAGTGGTAAACGGCAGTTATTTGACTTTTTGGGCTCCATTCTTTTAAATTTTGTTTATAATAAATTCTTACTGTAATCAAATATGTGGGAGATTTTTCAATCAAATATTCAGTTAAAAGTTTCACATTAGTGGGTAGCTTTGATGCACTCATAGGATTTAACCACGTGCCGCATGTTTATTTGGTGGTGTTTGAACACAAATACGAATATTATATTTAAATTTAAAGATATTTAATTTAATATAAAAGGGAAGTTTATAATTCTGATCACGGACATAATAGTTGATAAAAAGTTCCTAAAATTTCCAAGGACAAAAATGCAAATTAACTTATTATTTTGCAGAAAAGCCTGTTATACAGCCAATCCAATGGAATTGGATTAAAGTTGGGTCCAACTCGATCAAACGCTCATTTTTGCCAAAAACTTTTTGGGAAAACTGAGCGTTTGATCGCGTTGAACTCAACTCTAAATTGGATAGATGGGTTTGACACTAGACTAAAAAAAAGCGAATGAAGGAGTTCCACACGAAATTAATTATGAGTCATATGGTTCTTACTCGATAGTTATCACATGATATTTTTAAATGGGTTGATCTTTTCTTAAGCAAATTAATGTCATACATAATCATACATAATAAATCAAACAAAATGTTCGATTTTCTCCAAAAAGTTTTTGCAATTATACGCTTTATTGGCGCAATGGAAAACAAATGAGATTCAAAAAATTTTGATATTATTATTTGACGGCTGATTTTTTTAGCGTCTCCAAATCTGATTGATGGAAAAAACATCATTTGGATTGTTTTATTTGTTGTGTGACGACAACAATGCAAGGGATAAAAAAATTTTGTTTTGCACTCTACGAAGTCAAAACACAAATGCTGATTGACGATTTTATTTGTACGTGTCCGACAAATCATCAAATTTTTTTTTGTACGTCTCCTGGGCACTTGAAAATAAAGTAATATTTGAAAGCGTATTTTTGTACATCACTAATACAAACTAAGAGACTCGGATTGCTTGATATGATTTTTAGAATTGATTAAATAAAAAAAGACAAATAAAATTCTTTAAATAATAATCCAAATCCTTGTATGTGTGTGTATAAATATACATGTATTGTCATCGTTATCTGCATACAATTAACATGCCATGATTGCAAGAAATTTATAACTGATTTCATGCAACGTGTGCCAGTGTCTAATGAACTTTAATATGACACACAACAAATTTTCCTATGAAAAATTGCAAGGCATTAATCTAACGAAACAAAATAATAAGGCATGCAATATTCTTTCAAAATATCTAACATTAAAATTGAAATTTTTTTTTTCAAACGTAGTAAATGATGGAAAAACCCGCAGACAAAAAAAAAAGAAAACAATCCTTTATGGAAAACAAAGTAAAATTGTTTTAATGTAACCGGTCATTGCAAGTGTATACGACTAGAAAACTCTTTTTTTAGTATTTAATGCTTCTGTTGTTGTTATTAAAATGCAACTACACTAAAAGATCTGTGCTGAAAGATAAACTTCTAATGGACAATTATGGAGAAAAAGCTCGCTATTATAAATGGCATTAGGGGCCACGACGTTTAACTTATAGTATAGATTGAAGTAAAACAAAAATAAAAACACTTTTGACATGATACTACAAGGATTCTCATACACCAGAGTGCGATATTAAGTTTGAAAAAAAGAACACAGTTATTAGTAAATACATTATAGGATATAGACTACAAATGACCAATACATGCATTTATAATATAGAAAAAGAAATAAAAATTACACAGGGCTACAAAAATATCTAAGAAAGCTATATATCATTATATATATTTTATATACGCAGACTGTTTAATTATATGCTAAGTAGCTAATCCAACATAAATTTGCTATACTTTTAGAGCCGCAAATATTCAACGTTGTTATTTAGTGTGAGATCAGACACGAAAACCTTTTTACTAGGGCATTCATATAAGCAGAGTTTTGTTGCAATCCTTTACAGCTCGGTTAATTAATCGCAGTTTTTTTGGTGCGATTAAAACATCTATTCGATAAATTAACAAGATTTAACATGTATAATTCAGATGTATATTCAGTTGATAGTTTTGAGATTTTATAGTTACAACAACAATAATAGAAGAAACATGAGAATTCCCAAGCGCAGGAATATTTATTTATAAAAAGTAATTGACATGTTTTCAGTGAAAGTTTTAATATTTTCTATCTTTTTGGATCTAAATAATTTTCGCTTTCAAATATCCCTTTATTTTCAAGTGCCCAGGAGACGTACAAAAAAAATTTGATGATTTGTCTTAGACGTACAAATAAAATCGGCAATCAGCATTTGTGTTTTGAATTCGTAGCGTGCAAAACAAAATTTTTTTATCACTCGCATTGTTGTCGTCACACAACAAATAAAACAATCCAAATGATGTTTTTTCCGTCAATCAGATTTGGAGACGTTAAAAAAATCAGCCATCAAATAATAATAGCAACATTTTTAGAATCGCATTTGTTTTCCAATTCGCCAAAAAAGCGTATATTTTTTCGAATATTTTATAAAGCGAAAATTAATAACAATAAACATGTGAAGGCTCAATGAAATTTTCATTAATTGCAAAAACTTTTTGGAGAAAATCGAAAATTTTTTTTTTATTTATTATGTATGATTATGTATGACATTAATTTGCTTAAGAAAAGATCAACCCATTTAAAAATATCATGTGATAACTATCGAGTAAGAACCATATGACTCATAATTAGTTTCGTGTGGAACTCCTTCATTTGCTTTTTTTTTAGTCTAGTGTCAAACCCATTTATCCAATTTAGAGTTGAGTTCAACGCGATCAAACGCTCAGTTTTCCCAAAAAGTTTTTGGCAAAAATGAGCGTTTGATCGAGTTGGACCCAACTTTAATCCAATTCCATTGGATTGGCTGTATAACAGGCTTTTCTGCAAAATAATAAGTTAATTTGCATTTTTGTCCTTGGAAATTTTAGGAACTTTTTATCAACTATTATGTCCGTGATCAGAATTTTAAACTTCCCTTTTATATTAAATTAAATATCTTTAAATTTAAATATAATATTCGTATTTGTGTTCAAACATCAACAAATAAACATGCGGCATGTGGTTAAATCCTATGAGGGAAATTTGCAAAAAAGTTTATGTTAATATATTGTAGATGTTGGAGAAATCAAAATGCATAGAAGAAATTGTTTAATACTTAATCTGTTTATAAAGCAAACGAAAAAATTTATCTTAGTCGGCCACACACATGTGCAAAAAAAAATTCTTTATGTTCCAACCCTGAAAGCGTGTTTTTTATATTATAATAAATTATTATTAAAAAATATTTAGTTACATTAATGGCGTTTTCTTTTCTGGAAAATATGTAACATTTTTTCACATCTTTTTTAAAATGTGGCAGTTTGGAGGATATATAAAGCGGAAATGAGTTTTTGTAATTAATGTTGAATTAATTTTCTAACAAATTCTGCCAAATCAAATGTCATAATGCTGTCATTTCCTATTAAAAAGTGTAAAAATGTTTCACTTTTTTGCAGAAAAGAAAAACTACATAATATTCCAAAAACTCTACCCGCTCTAGGGTTTTTTTATTTAATTTTTTGTTTGTTTTTGGTTCCATATAATTTCTATCAAAAGCGTCAATTATGTTTGATTTATAAAAAACATAAATCCTTTTTCGTTACCTTTAGGTGGGGGAAAAAACTGTCCAACTCTGAAACCGAATTTTTGATTTTGTCTTACCTCATGCAGTAAAGCACAAAGTAAAAAATAATAAAAATATATTGAGCAGGAGCTTTTTGAATTTTTTTTTCAATAATTTTTCTGTGCATTAATATTACATTTTGATTAAAACATCTAAACTTCTACTCTCTTGAAAAGCCACTGAAATTTCTGACATGATATCGGATACGAAAAAAAGTTTGTAATACAGTGTAATTATTGGGTCTTTGTTAGTTTAAAAGCAATAACATGTGCTTTTTAATTGCGTCTAATTTACGTAGTTAAATGATATGCATACTCTTGGGTTAGTCTTTTTTTTAGTTTTTAGACGACATTTTCATAAAGATTTTTTAGTTTCTATATATTTTTAATTAGTTTATTATTGGCCTACTATTTTTTTGTTGTTTTAATTGCTTTGTACGTATCATAGTAATCAATTTTCCTCCTACAATTTTATTTTATTGCATGAACATGAGTTTGTTTTATTAAGGCAAGAATATGGAAAGACTTTTGAAAATATTAAAAAAAAATACGAGTGTTATCTCAAGGTAATATCGTGTCAAAAGTTAATTGCCTAAGCATATGCCTATTATTAAATTGCTATTGTATAAGTCGTGTGTCTACGTTTGATTACAGGTACTGGGTTTGTTTTTTTCAAAGAAGTTATTGGAATTATTAAAATTTCATAGAAAACTAATAACATTAAGTAGTTTGGTTTAATATAATAACTTAGTTTGCCTTTGAAGTTAAAACTTTAAAACCTTATATTAATTTTTATTAAAGTTTGAAAGTAAAATTACTGCTCAATATTTAGTTTAGTTTTTAGGTTGTTTTTTAGATTGAACATTGATTTGATGGTGTCAGAGAAGTCAAAAATAGTTTGATTTGACCAAAGGTACAGCCTAATACGTCCTGCTTTGCTTGAAAGAAAATGAAAATCCTGTAGAAACTTTGCAGCGGTGGAGATTTATTTAAAGTAAAATCGAATTACAAAATATATATATTGATTACGAATACCAATAACTCACTAATACTACTCTATTAACAATAGAATAATGTGTCTAGTTCTGTAATGACATGATACGTTCCTTCTACTTCTACTTTTCTCAACTTAATTTTCTGAATAACAATTACGATTATCACCCAGTTAGAACACACATTTTACACGTGCGCCTCAAAAAAATAATTTTGAGCTTTTGATTTATTATGTTTTAAAAAGTCATGCAATGAGATGACAACTAATTCTTTAATTCAATTGTTTTATCCAAACAATAAAGAAAGTCTTTACTCCACAGTGAAATTAAAAAGAGGAGAAAAAAACTCATCTTATACTTCAGATACTCTTGCATATGCAAACGTACGTAGATTCATGATACAACTTAAAAAGTTATAAATTCAAAATAATATTTTCACAAAATAAATTGAGTTGAACAATTAAATTAAATTGATTTCAATAACAACACAATCATCTACAGCAGATGCAAAGTAATAAAGAAGGGAAATTTGAAAAATGAAACTAAATAAATGAACAAATAAATATCTGAATGAGTGAATAAATGGACAATGAAGAAGACCAGTGCATGTAGCATGATGATTTAAAGAAATGACTCAGTTGTGGCACGAAGTGCACAGAGTGCTGGATCATGCCATAGTAAAATGAATAGCCCAGCAAAATTTTCTTGTGTTACGAAGACTGAATTTATTTTTATACAATAATTTCAATCTCTTGGTTTTAATAAGTTTTCTAAGCTGCTGTAATCGCTGCCATTTTGAAGCTTCTGATATGTTCTTTTGAATCCAGATAAAAACTTTCTTGCATTAAGAAATTTTGGGCAAAGGGTGCCTGATGATCTGCATAAGCCCCAGTGAAAAAACTCCTCAATTAATCACTTTGAAATTCTTAATAACATTTTGGCAAACTAAAATCAAAGAGGTTCAAACGACAATTTCTAAAATATGTATTAATTTGAAAAATAAATTCAAACCTTAGCGCACATGTTATCCAATAAATTTGATCACTACAAATTAAATCTCTCATAGAAATATCTGTATTTGTTTTTGTAAAGAAAAGTTACTTTTTAGTTTGTTTAAAAATATAAGATTTACATTCGAATTCCAATTCGGAATAATCTTCTAAAGAATCATACCAATCAGTGCCGTCTTTCGAAACCTGTTGCACAATTTTTTGGGGATATTTAGTCGGCGGGGTGAAACAGTTTAGCTATTTCTGACAGAACCGATATTTTTAAGATATATAACTTGGCAGCACTCAATTTGGCACTGAAAAAAATAATGTTGCATTTTATAAAATTCACTCGAAATTAATTAAAAAATGGTCTTAAGTTGTTTGGTTCCAACAAAATAGTTTCTATGGTAAACCAAGTTTAGGCAGATGATTTATACGTTAAAACCAACATTTATGGAAACCATGTCAGTGTATAAGTTGCATAACAAAATAAAAGTCTATTTTTCATATCAATACTATAACTACTTAAAAAAAAGTAAATAAGATCCATGAAAGTGACTTTAATACAAAAGGGGCTTGAACGTTTTGTGAAGTCTTCCATGGTGTTACGTTGCCTCAATACTACTGGAGGAATTGGCACATCACTTTCTTCATATGAGTGCGAAAATATAACTTTCATTGGGAGGAGTCACACTGTAGTCATAAGTCATAAGTTTTAAAATAATAGCACGAAATATATGACTAGTGTGAACAACCCGTCATAACTTGGTCTGCTAAATAAAATTGTACATATAAACTAAAACAGCTGCTGCTAAATAACTTTTTTCTTCCGACGGCATACGAGAAAACGTTTAGTGGCTGCCAGCTACGTAAGTTAAACGAGAAAAGCTTTTCACTTCTATATATTTAGTTTTTGCGATTTAGTTCTCTTTTAAATATTTTATGATATCAAAATATTATTTAATGTTTAGACATATAAGTATGAATAATTATTTTGCCATTTTTTAGTCGTGAAGCTTATATAAGTAACGGCGGCAAACTTATACTAACACCGTCTCGTCTAAAGATTTTCAGCCGTTCGACTCAGATCTCTAGAACTATTTATGACAGCACAAAAACATACCAAAAGTATGCAGCAGAACAACAACTGTTTCAAACTGCTCTAAAATATTTTAACTTTATGGCAATTATGACTAAATAGCACACAGTGTGAATACCCCCATTGTTTGTTTATAAAATCATTTAAAAATCTGCGCTACCGGACGTATATTTCGAAGTAAATTTACAATTTTTTGGGTAAAAACGGTTATATAAAATAATTTTTTTAAAACTGTTTACCAACTAACAACGTTGTAATATTTCCCTTACTATCGATTGTGCTTAAAATAAATCGATTGCTTTTAAACATTATTCGATTGCACAATGAAACCCAGCACAGTTACAGAAATAAATGACCAGCGACAGCGGCATTGATAATTTTTAAGCCATTGCATTGTTTATTTTAAGACAAGAAAAAAGTATTTAGTCCAGCTAACATTACTGCGAGATTTCGTTTAGAATAAATGGATGGAGTTGACAGCAGCCCATTACGAATAGTAAGAAGTAGAGTAGACGAGCCGTTAGGTACCTTTGAAGTCTCCAAGGAAACTCAACATAAATCGAGAGACAACGATACCAAAATCAATTCCACACTCTAACCTTTGAAATTGTAGTATTTTTCTATTTATTTCAATTATTTATGAACATCTGAAGGTTAACACTGTGAACAGTGAAGGCTAACACTTGATTTGAAACATCTTTTCAGATATATATTCAGGGAGCATGTAAATGCTTTTTCAAATGATTCTTATTTGCGGTATTTTTTCTTTTTGCTGGGCAAAACATTATTCCACTACATACACAACTTTTATTTGGTACATATTTATACTCTACACATACAAAACATTTTAATTGTATTTTAAATATCCTTTGTTTGAGTCAAATGCCTTCGATATTGTTGAGTTGAGAAAATGCAAATAAATCATTGAAGTGTTTTGTGTTGCAGCACTGGAAGTGTTTTCTTAAGTCACTCTTTTATTTGCAGTTGAATGGCAAAAAGTTTACAGTTTTTGTTCACAACCAAGATTGTATTTATCAATGCAAATAATTATATTCATATCTTTTTCCTCAACATGCAGTGATATATGTACATTAGATACAATTAATCTTAAGGATTAGGGATTTATATCAGAATATATATATATATATATATATATATATATATATATATGTATATATTTATATATTCGATATTTTTGAAGGCAAATTTTTAAACTTACACACGTTTATTTTGTATGTATAGTTTTTGAAAAAAATGGACTGTAAAAAACCAAGACCAAACATACTTTAATCTCAATGTACTCCATTAATTAACGTTATAATAGTCGAGGATATAAACTTTTGTGACACCGCAAGAGAACACAATTTGGTGGACTAGCGACAACGCTTGTAATTTCTGTATATTTCCTTGCGTGGAATTGCCTTTTTAACTATGAATTTCTAAATGACAGCTAGAAAGCGATATCACAATATATCATTTAGTGTTCTCAGATCAAAATCGGTCAGAGTTGTAACTGAATAAACATGGTCCATATTTCGCCATTTCTCTGATTAAAATCGGTCCACAATTGCCAGAGTTGTAACTGAATAAACATGGAACTGGATTAATAGCAATTTAACTTGAAAGTCCACGACAAAAGCTACAGCATTAATGCTTGAATCGTTTGGCTGCCTTTCCTTCTGTTAAAGGAAATAGAGCAGCTGAGAATGAAGATTCAGAATTTCTTGATCTTTTTAATGTATCAAAATTTCTATATCAGGTATTTTAGTTTCTCACAATTAAAATTAAAATATCCTTTTTCTCGTTCCAGTCACGGTTGAAGTAAGAAAAATCTTTTCTATTTCACTTAAAGCAATTAAAAATAATCTGTTAAATGTATGGGAATTTAAACAGAACATTTAAAGGACGTTATGCGTTCAATACAAAACTAAATGTATGAGAATTTAGGAAGTTGATAATAATAATTCAACGAACTAAACTTCCGACAAACAAAAAAAAAAACATTAAATCATGCAATAATTGACCCATAGATCACCGCACCTCTACCCAGAAATGGGGTGGATTTCGTTCCAAAGCAAGTCCTTGATGCAGAACCAATAATATGCACGTTCATAACAGGTAACCGGCAGGCAGACAGACAGACAAGCAGCCACTCTCACCCTCACCCACTTGCCTTTCAACAAAACAGGAACATTTTCATTCTATTGTTGTAAACGGAAAACTAATAATGCAAAAGCTGCATTTACATAATTTCGTCAAAACTCATAAAAAAATAAAACAAGAGAAGAAAAATTAAGTAAATAGAACCACAAGCATATAGAGGGTGTTATTTCTCACGCTCTTTTACAGACCACGCCAGAGTAAGGGTAAGGTTCCTTGCTTTGCTACGACCACTAACTTCCACTGCTGCTGATATTGTCGTTTTTAAACTAATTTCCTAATAAAAAAAAACCTAAAACAAACAACATTCACCATTCCGCTGATGTGATGCATATTCGTTCTCAAGCCTTTGTTTTGTTGGAAAAACATACACCACAATATTTTAATAGTTTCCTTTCTTTAATTTAAAAAAAAAAAAAAAAACAAATAAATAAAAAAATTCCCATACACTTTTCACAGAACAGCACTAAACATGTTAGACGTGCAGCATTCATTGACCAAATGCTGCTGCATGCAACACTGTCGTTTAAGCTTAAGACACAAACAAGATGGTATTATTATTATTATTATTATCGTTGTTACAATATTAATACTAATTTGTGTCACACATATTTTTTTCTAGGACAAGATTAAATAGGCAAAAAAGAAATATAATATTCCCACTACAATTGTCCAACCATCAACTATTACTTACATCTCCTATTAGACTTGTATTATTTTTAATACAACTATTACTTAAAAACATGAAGACTAAGCATTTGCTCGAGTTCCGCATTTAGCATAAAAAGTAGGAAAAGAATATTAAAAAATATTAGAATGATTGGGCCTTCCTCTTTTTCGTACACGCATACAATTCTCTGTCAATCTTTTGGGTAAATAACTGGACTAGATGTGGAGGAGAAATTCATTCATAAAAATGGTTTAACAGTCTTCAAGCAGTGGCGTAGCTTTCCGAATACTAAGACTATTTGAAGTGCTAACTATAGCCGATAAAAGTCATCATTTAGTTGCATCTAAATATGTTGCAAATGAAAATAATTTTAAATTTGTAGATAAAAAGGACTGCTTTTTATTAAATTTTATTTTCTTTTAGAAATTTGTTTCTTTAAGCTGTTTTTATTAAATTTTCTTTGTTTTTTACACTTATAAGAGACTAATAAGAGTGTAATAGAGCAAATTTTATATATGTTATTAGACTCTCATAATTTTTATGAATAAGGGGTGTAGTTCTTTAAGGCAATTGATGTTTCGAATGTTTTTCTGAAATCTAAACAAAACTTTCCATTGAAATTCCGCCTTTAGAGTTTCATATGAAACTAACAAGTTTTCCTGTAGCGATTTTTATATTCAAAATGGCGAAGCGAAGGTATATTTTTTCTTGAACTGAGACTCAGGGTATGGACCCTACTACCCATTCATGTAATGTACTTTGTCGAAACTATGAAAAGAAGTCATGTTGTTTAGAGGAGGAAGATAAAGAGGAAAATAGATAATTTTTGAAGCCATTTTATTATTTATTTTCATCATGATGTCAATTATTGAGGGTAACGTTCAGCGACTAGTCATATGCCATCATCAATGGCCTTCAATCACCAGGATTATTATTATATATTTTAAATTGCAAATTGAAAACTAAATCATATTTGAGTGTAACATTTAAATTTATTTTTAAACATGCTGATTCTTTTTCCAAAGATTTAAAAAAAAAATATAAAACGATCGTTTCTATTTTTTACTATGAACGTCACTCAAATTATGACCTCCATTAATGGAATGTAACTATGTAAAGGTGAATATAGTGTTGAAAGGACAGATGAGAACAGAATGAATTTATAATATCCATTTTTATTTATAATACTTTTTGAAAATAACCATCATATTTTTATTAACCAGATACAAAAGATCGATAGAAAATATCATCTGGGATTAATATATTTTATTAAGAAATCATTTGAGAATAAATCAGAGAATTTTGTTGATCTATCAAATGTCACCCTTTAAAGTGAAAATTTTCAACACGTTTCTGTTATTTCTTTTGCCACAAGCTTCCATTCTACTATGTGGGCTATTTGGAAGTAGTTTCAGTGCATTTTCATTTCCATGTTGATTTTATTATTTATTTTCATCATGATGTCAATTATTGAGGGTAACGTTCAGCGACTAGTCCTATGCCATCATCAATGGCCTTCAATCACCAGGATTATTATTATATATTTTAAATTGCAAATTGAAAACTAAATCATATTTGAGTGTAACATTTAAATTTATTTTTAAACATGCTGATTCTTTTTCCAAAGATAAAAAAAAAATATAAAACGATCGTTTCTATTTTTTACTATGAACGTCACACAAATTGTGACCTCCATTCTGGAATGTATTGAACTGAAACTACGTAAAGGTGCATATAGTGTTGAAAGGACAGATGAGAACAGAATGAATTTGTAATATCCATTTTAATTTACAATACTTTTTGAAAATAACCATCATATTTTTGATGAAAAGGTTATTAATCAGATAAAAAAGATAGCTAGAAAATATCATCTGGGATTAATATATTTTATTAAGAAATTATTTGAGAATAAATCAGAGAATTTTGTTGATCTATCAAATGTCACCCTTTAAAGTGAAAATTTTCAACACGTTTCTGTTATTTCTTTTGCCACAAGCTTCCATTCTACTATGTGGGCTATTTGGAAGTAGTTTCAATGCATTTTCATTTCCATGTTGATTTTTCAAATAAAACATGTTTATTGTGCGCCAGCGCGAAAGGGGGTTAATGCACACTCACACACACACATACACGCTCTCACATGATTATATAAATAGTGTAATATTTTTTTTTGGGATTTTTATTAATATTTCAATCAATTCCTGACAAGAAGTGTTAAATCAAAGTGTTTCTCTTGGTTGGTAAAAAAAAAGAAAATCTAAATAAAATATTAAAATAAAACAAACAAAATTTTTATTGTCCATTTTTACAGACAAGGGATCGTATACTCTGGGGCCTGATTAGCATATCCGGCATATAAAGACGTCAACTGCGTCAGACTGTCTGTTGTGGTTCTGCACAATATTTATGCTTTTGATGGTGATGACGATGATGATGGTCCATCGTTTTTATTTGTCACCCATCATCGTTGTCATAATGCACCATAAATCAACTAATTTTTCGTATGTTTGTTTGTCTGTTTTATTTGTTATAATTTTGTTGTTGTGATCTTTGTCTAAGAATTATGATTGTATTTATGTCTGTTTCTGTTTCTGTTACGGTTTCGGTTTTATTGTTTGTAATGACTGGTTTAGTTTTGAAAGATTTGCTTAAACAAATAGCTGGACTGAGACTAGATTCGTTTATCAATGGCATTGGATTGGAGATGGTATCTTTAATTGAGCCATAGACAGATAAGAGTAGACAGAAATTCATTCAATTCTTGTATATTCATTCATTGTTGTTGTATGTTGTTGAATGTTGCAGTTTGCCTTGCAAGTTTGAAAACTTTTTAATTGTTTTATATATCAGACGCCCCTTTTTTAATTTAATTGTCTTGAGAAATCTGTATTTAGTTTTTTTGTTTGTTTGAATGACCATAGAAAGAGCTTAAACTTGAGATTTTTTTAATTAAAATATTATCAACGTTCAAATGTACTTAAAGAAATTCAAACTAGGGAATTGAAATATTGGCCTTCGTTAACTGTATAATTCAATGGGAGTTCTTTAAGCAGCATGCTATTTACCGATACCGTTGACAATTATTTTACAGTACCACAACAACGCTTCCGCATTGTAGAAATTTACTATAAAAAATAATCAAAATAAAATTAAAATTACAACTAAAAATTTAAAAAATAGGACATGAAGAAAATACTCAAACGGCAACACAGAGGCTTAACAAAAGTGCGTACGCTTTTTCATAATTGGTAAAATTGGTACAAATAAAAACTGTTATACCACTACAAAAGTGGTGTTAAATAAAAATATACATGAGTACTGATGATGGCAGTGAAGCGGCTTTCGAGAACGGCTGTTCTGTTCTGCTGGCTAGGTTAAATGTGTAAATCTGATATTGACTTTCCCTAGTGCTTTGAAATATTTATCATGATGAATTAAAATGGTTTTTTCGAATAATTAGCCCATAAAGTTGAATTTATTGTAAAATATTATTAGTTGTAGAATAAAAGGACGTGGATCAAGTATACAAATCACTAAAGATCTTTACAAGATCTACAAATTGTGGAATATTAGAAAACCAAATCACAATGACTCGATTTAACTTAATGTGAAACAATAACTCTAGATCAGCTCGAGGGACAAAAAGTAAAATAACGCCGCATCTTTTACCAAAATATCAACCATAAAAACCAATTGAACAAATTTTGTGACAATCAAAAGGGTTATCAAAATTTCTTTGCCGCATCAGTGTTATAAATATATTACTGTTTAAGTAAATGTGGGACAAAGCTATTGTAAAATTTGGATCTGATTTAATTAAATTAATAAATATGTAGATGTGCGAAGAGAAATAGCACTTTATGTTCATCATTAAAGATCAAATATTCAATATAAATTTAATCAAACATGAACCAAACATCACTGTGAAATTTTCATTAACTACTTGACTGTCATCTGGTGATCATCGTAGTCATTGTCAATTCCATCATAATTCAAATAAATGTCCACTTGTTAAAGCGGGTGCTGTCCTAAACTACTTGTTTGCTGACTGGCTTTGAAAATATTGCCTCAATATACGAGAGGTGATCAGTAAATGAACCAAATGAAACTGTGCTGTTGGCTGAAGTAGCAGAATACAAAACTAATTTGGCTTAAGTCTCGAGATTGATTCAGTACTTAATCATGCATATGATGGCGAGTTTTTCTGATCTGTATTAGTGCAGGATTCAGTTAACTGTTGTCGGCTTGTCTCAATGACGAAAGCATAACCACTGGTTGCTGAGAATTATCGACAGGGATTAACCCCGTCAAGTACTTCAGAACAGAATGTAGGACCTTCCTTCGTCGGTACCTGTAGCAAAAACATTCACCGGCGCAGTAAAGAAGTAAACAAATAACAGCTCTATCCTCCAATCTGTCCTCTTAACACCATTTCATCTCTTCCCAGTTCCAGAGTCGTCCTCACAGCGCTGGTCTTGTTTTAATATCAAGAAAATCAATAACGTGACTGATAGATTTCAATGGGAGTCATTGCAAATTTGTTTAATTTAAAAATTTTAAATTAAATTTAATTTAATTAAAATAAAATACACGATATTCTGGTTACTCATTAAACAAATTCCATCAACCCTCGTTCTTCGATTGCAACAATAACACAAAACAAATTAAAATGCAAGCAGGTTGGACAAAGGAAAAATTATTATTAGTTTTATAGTCAAAACACACACACGTGCACACACACACATACACATGCATATACACTTACTCAAACTCACTAAAAGATTTGATACTTTGGATATTTTCAAGGCTTTAATGAGTGCGTCCGGTTGTCAGGCTGAGTTTTTTTCATATGTCTGTGTATGTTGGGATATTTAAATGCTCTGGTTGATTGCACTTTCTTTATACAATTTTCAAATTTTTTCATTGTGTTCAACATTAAAAAAAAATATTAATACTTACAAGGGACATTGAAATATGAAGACATCGCACTGATGGCAAAAGTTAAATACAACAGAATATGCGTACGATTTTTTTAAATTACTGAACTCACCCCCTTTAACGGAAAAAGAAAGACAATGCGGCGATATTTGCTTGGAGACGAACAGCATAAGAAAACAGAAATTTTTAATAATAAGAATTATATGATATATTTCGAATCGTCCTGGAAAAGCAATGTCTAAACGATTGCCATTACAAACAGTCTGTTTCCAAGATCAATATCACAGTATATATTTAAATGGTGCCGGTTTTGTTATATATCGACATTCCTTTAGCTTCTTAGGCGTGTTCGAAATTTCGAATATGAGATATTTTCTTTATATTTGATTTTTTTTGCAAAAAGTAAACCTTAATATGGTTTCAGTATATTATTATTGTTCGAAAAAAAATCTAATACTGTATTCGAAAATTTAAAGTTTAGAAATATAAAATGGAAAACTTCGGCCCTTGATAAAACAATTATTAAAAAAAAACAAAGAGGTCAGTGAGTAGTTTTCTAACTTATTAGTTTGAAGCTCTTGGGTTCCATCCCCACTCAGACCCTGATTTAAACAGGTCAATACAATATATAAATATAAAATAAACAAATAATATTATGAAAAAAAAATTTAAGAATCAATTGAACAGTTTGAAGTTTTTAGTAAGATTTTTCTTTCAATTCGAACTTATATTCGAAATATTGTACAGCACAGATCTAATTAAAGAAACGTTGGAATTTAATTAAAAAACGATTTAAATCCTTACAAAATGGTCTAAAATGTTTCACACTTTGCTTCGAATATTGAAAATAATATGTTCAGCACTCGAAAAATATATGGCTAATATATTATTTTATAAGTAAAAAAAATAAATCACGAGTTGTATTTTTGTTCCTCTACTTTTTATATTCAAAGACAAGTACTGGAATTGTTTTATTTTCAACTCATAACACAAACTCAATTTATATTCTTGGGAAAATGTCTTCAAAACTGTATCATTTTACCTTAATGAACCGCAAAACAAAAACAAATGGAACCATAATATGACTAAAGTCCAAGACATACAATTAAAAAAAGGGTCAAAACACAATAACAAATCTATAAGAAGTGACAAAAAGGAAAGAAAAAAAAAACGAAACACAAACTCATACAATTTAGAACAAAAGGACCCAACGAACACTTAAAAACACATTTTGGGAAGAAATAGTCACCCAAGCAAACTACGGCTAATAAAGAAGAAATACTAAATAAAACATTAAGAAATCGAAATAACAATCCAAACAATACAAATTGTTACAGTGGTTAAATTCACTTCCTTACAAAGTTACCTATTAAGACAGCGACTGCAACAAAAGATTACAACAATTAAAACCAAACCTTCAGATCTTAAATTATGTCTCAGGTTACAGCTGAAAAGCGTAGGAAATCGTAGTAAAACAACGAAAACTAAAGCGAGAATTAATATTAAACAGGAAATGTGTTCAATGACACCTTCTGTTTTATGAAGCAGGACAAACTAAGCGACGCATAATAATAATTCAAGGCAATTAAATTGTTATCAAGACGAGCTGGAGTTGTTAAGATGATGAGAGTGGAAGAAAGAATAATTTGAAATGGCAAGAAATTAAAATACGTTAGAAATAACTGCCCAAAAAAAGCCCATGAAACTAATTACGGAACATTATTTTTATAAATAAATTTTTGTGTGAAGCACAATTTTAATAATGTAAAATATCTCATTTGAGTAATAGAAATATAAATTTGAAAATTAATAATTTCAAAATATGTCTTTCAAAAAGCAGGTGTTCAGAAGAAAAGTCCTTGAGATCGGTTACAAAAGTATTTGCCAATTTTAACTCTCTTGGAAGCTTCAGAGTGTTCTTTTTATACTCAAAATTAAGAATGGGGCAAGAGGGCGACGTAGGCAAAAATCATACACATAACAATTAATAGTGCTATATTCGGCTGGACCGAATCTTATATACCCTTCATAAATGGACGTCAGGCGTTATATATATATATATATATATATATATATATATATATATATATATATGCTTAAGTACCAATTTTGTTGTTTCTAAGTTATAAAATATAGTTTAAGTTAGAGAAAAAAGAAAAATACAACGTCAGTTGTCTTTTTGGTTATGTTTATGTATTGAAAAAATTTTAATTTCCCAATCCTAGAAAGAAAATTGTAATTCAAAAATTTTTTTCCCAATACAAATATTCATTCATATTCAACTTAAAGTGTTGAGACATTTTATTTATTACATGTACCACAAAATACTGAATAAGCAAAAAAACACTAAAATTTCCCATCCCTGGAAGTTTTTTCTTATTTATTATTTTCTAGTTTTTAATAGAAAATTTAGGTTTTCCAAAGCATGAAAAAGGTTCACTTTACAAACAAACAAATAACTGGTTTTTGGTGTTAATTTTGCGTCGAGATCTAAGCTTCCCAGCTCTGGAACCGTATTTTGGATACTGAATTGCAGTACTACTGTACTTTAGTTCATTTCCAATCTATCAGTCCAGGAACGAAGTCTCTAGCTCTTCAGGGGGCTTAGGAAGCCCGATTTCACGTACAGACAGACGGACCCACGGACATCGCTCAATCGCCATCGCTATTCATACGGATCCAGATATTTACTTTACGGAGTCCCTTATTAATATCGAAGAAATTACATATGGAATGACAAACCTTAATATACCTCTTCACTTTTTTGTGAAGGGGATAAAAAGGCAGTTTGTTTTGTTAAATATTTTGTAAATATAAATTTTAAGGCCAATTTTTCGAGCGTTGCTGACGCTAGAAATGAATGAGAGATTTAGATATTCTTCTCTACATCTCGTTTTCGCGGGAAAACGACTTTTTTCGCCATAAAAATCACATTTTCTATAATTTGCCCGATTTCGTGACTGATTTTCGGGGAGAATGTTTGCAATTCTGTTACCGTTAGTTACAGATGGTTCCTTTGACAGCTAACCCTTTCGTAAGTTTTATCGGGTTTAGGTTAGTTGGATTGGTTAGATGCCCAGTTTATTTTATTCCCCAAAATCCTTTTGCGGTTATGCAGTTATGCCTTTACGGTATGTTGTGAACTCTTATTAGCCACTGTTATGGTTATATTTGGTTCAACTATGGGACGATATATTTCATTTATTTATTTATTTTTTGTTATTGGAAGCTGTTTTCAAAACTACTTTGCCTTTGCATCATTTTAAAATAATTTATTTTACATGCACAGCAAATAAGTTTAAAATTTTGTACCTCTATAATGTCAAGTCATGATTCCGGGGATATGTTAACGATAGACAACAATTAAGTCCATTTAAAATTTGTGATATTTACCTGTAAATAAAAGAATAAAATAAAAAAATTACATACATCATTAAGACACAAATAGAATGAATATATTAATATGAAAACGTTTAACACTTCTTTGACTATTACGGTCTTTTTTAATGGAGTTATTTTTATCTAAATTAAATATATTTTCATACAATTTTAAACACTTTGTAAGTATCTGAACAGACAAATGTGATGTGGCGATGATATTCACCAAAATACTAAAAATTCTTCCATATTTGTCGACCTTTTGTGCACGATATATCCGTAACAAGCCAAATACAAACAACATCGTTCAAGGTATTCAATGCAACCAATAAGTTACAAATAGATTTAATACTCAGGTAACAAATTCAACATCGGTTTATATTAACCCTTAATAGCCTGATTTTTTCTTTTGGCTGGAAAAAAATCTATGTCATACAACTTGCAATTCTAAACATATTTTCCTCTACAAGTTTCTTGGTAATTAGTATTTACCTGGAATAATTAAAATACTGAATCCGAGATTGTTGGAAATTTCAATACGAAATGTATTAACGTTTTGATCGATATCGAGTGCCGTAATTTGCTCCATAACTTTATTGACTTTAATTAGATGACGGTTTCTTATCAGTAAGGAAAAATATTAATTAAAAATAAATATTTTCACCGTTATTTCTATTGAGTTCGCAAGTGAAATTTATACCAAAATTGAGAATTATATAAAATAAATTTGTTACAGATCGATAACAAATGCCAAATGCGGAAAGAAAGTTTGAAAAAATATTAATTCGAAAAGATTTAATAAAAAAGTCATTCGTTTTATATTATAAAAATTTTTAAAATTAAAATAAAAATGAACTTCAACAAGATGTAAATGATGTGGTTGAGTTGAATACTTTAAAAGTGATGAGATGCAGCTACAAAATAAATGTATGGGGGATTCCACAAGGAGCGGAGTAGAGAACTATGAGCGCTATGATACAGATGATGGTTTTATTAAAATTTTCTTATTTTATGTTTGTATATAATAAATCACTATCTATAGCAGATTTCATTTCTGTCTAAATAGCAAATAGAAAATGGAATATCTAGAATAATAGTCATCAGAGATAGGGAATTTCGTATTAATCAATAGCGAATAAACTTAATTGATTCTCATATTATATTTTGTTAAAAATATTTAGTTGATATAAGTTTTGATTAGTACCACTTTCTATAGAGGAAAAATCAAACAAAGAACACTGATTAGATGTCGTAGAGGTCCCGCAGTCGGTACCGATCTCTTCTGTTTAATGGTCATAGAAAATATTGCAAATATTCCACTTTTAAGAAAAACATAGAATTTAAAATATAGTCATGGTTCATATACGTTCATGTTTATCTTTTTGCAATTCTTTCTTCAAACTACAGTTTTTAAGTGCTAAAATATATAACAGATTTCCTTTTTATAATTCCAGATATTCGTTTCACACGAACACATTTTGGGGAAAACGAAAAATAAAAATGTTACACTTATCAGGTATGTTTGAAAGTTCTCTTTTTAAACAAACTTTTTATACTAAAAAATTTAGACAAAAGTTTTAATATTTTACTTGTCAACTCAAGAATAACTTTAAAGTTATCAATGTTGTGACAATATTACTAAATAGTGGGACACTTAAAAGTGTAGCACAAAATATGTATAGGGAATCTATATAAAAAAATAATCATTTAATTTAATTCAATTTCTATATATGCCCTTGAATTAACTAAAAGACAAATCAAAACTACTGTTGAGCTGAGCTTTTGACTATCAAAGGCTTTTACTTAAGAGATTTTTTTTCTTCAACACAATTACAATTATTAAAATTATTTGGTTCTTATAATTAAATGATTATATAACTCCGTTATTAATTTTTCCAACCGTTTTAAATATGTACCACCAATCATGATGTAATCGTTCTACTATATATATTTGGGGGATTCACACTGTGGTCATAAAGTAATAAGTCATAAAATAATAACACGAAATGTATGACTAGTGTCATAACTTAGTATGCTATTTCAAAGATCGATCAGCTGATAAGATAACACATTTGATATGACCTGAATACATTTTTTTTGCGGAGGTAACGGAAAAACGTTCACTGGCTGCCAGCTACGTAAGCGAAACGAGAAAAATTTTTCACTTGTATATATTTAGTTTTTTGTATATATTTTAATTTTTTTTATGTTATAAAAATGTGATTTAATATCCAGACATATAAGTATGAATAATTTTTAGCCGTTTTTTAGTCGTGGATTATATATAAGTAACGGCGGCAAACATATACTATCGCCGTCTCGCCTAAAGATTTTCAGCCGTTCGATTCAGATCTCTAGAGCTATTCTATCACAAAACAAAAACATACCTGAAAGAGTGCTATTATTTTATAACTTCTTTGTGTGCATCACAACGACAACTTTTCTACAACTTATGACTCAATAGCACATAGTGTGAATACCTCAATTATTTCAGCGTGTAGCATACTATTATTTTGCTGCTTTACATGCAGTGCCCCATATGCCACATTATGTTTGGAAAAAACATTTAAACATTTAAAAAGAAAAAATAACGTGTTAATGATGACAAGGTTTGAATTTATATTTTCCTTCCCTCTAAATTATTACAAGACAGCCAAAACTTTTTTATGGCTGCTAAAGGTTGTTGGCTGAGCAAAAAGTTAGATGTTGGAAAAAAAAACATAGAAACATTTTTTAAAAGTTGGCATGAAAAAACCGCATCAAAAGAAATCATATCCATGTGCCTGCTTCTCTAATAATTAAATAGAAATTTCTGGTGTGGCAAAATTGTCTTATTTTGTATGGAGGCAAAGAAAGTAGAGGCAACCAAATTAAGGTCATGCACTCGTGTGTGCAAGTTGCTGGCAATTTAAAATTTTCGTAGGATATTTAATTTCTCATTAAAATTGTACTTAAAAATCTTATTAAAGCTTAAGTATTATTATTTGTTCAAATTTCTTTTTTACGTTTTAAGCCTTTTTATTTAAGTATTTTTCATTTCATATATTTGCATTTTGTATTGCAGAAAACAAAGAATCAAAAGCTCTTAAGAAATGAGTTAACATCTCCAAGTGTTTTACAAAGTCTTAAAGGGTTTAGCCTTTCACTGATAAAGACAGACTTATTTTTCTCTAACGAAAATACAAGGGTTGCAAGCAGAGCGGTAGCTTATCTAGTGTTTTGAGTAAAAATAATTTTTTCATGCTGCTGGAGGTTTTCGTTACGTTACTGTTGTTTGATTTGATTTTTATAAATAAATTTTTTGTTTGCATTTTAAGGCTGTTATGCACTTTTTGCTTTTACTTGTGCCTTAAGTTTATACATTTTGCCAGTTCTTTTCTGCTTGGCCAAGATTTTTTCCTTTATTTTGATCTTTGCAGTAAATTTTTCTTAACTTTATTGGGATGAATAAATTTTTTGTTATTAAAATTTTTTTCGCGATGATTTTTTTTCTTATATTTCTGCTGAAATATGCAAAATCAAGTGTTGCAGTAGTCAGTACAGTTTTGTTTCAAGATGCAGTGTAGAGAAAGGGTTTATTAAAAAATATCCAGCCGCTTTGAATTAAGAAGCCACCCCATTTTTGCAATCATCTTTTAGGACGAGTTCAATATATCATCTATCGTCTTTTTTTTTCCCAACAAATGCATTCTTTTTGCACACTCTGTATTGTGAAGTATGATTTTAATTTTTATATTCCAGGGAAGGGGTAAAAGATTGTCATGTTTCTTAAAACGCATCTTTTGTTTTTGAGTTAAGACTTGTGGGTTTTGGTAGGTTGTGATTAAAAGTGTAAGCAGAACAAGATGGACTATGCAAGAGAAAAATTTCCGGAAAATGGTAGCAGTAGGGAGAAGGTATATTAAAATATTTTAATGACAAAGTGCAAAGCAGATATATTTGCTAACATTTGCTATTAAGTGAGATACAAATAAGAACACAATAAAATATTGAAAAAAAAGATACAATCATAAAAATTTATTTCTCTAAAAGTTACATCAAATTATTAAGTGAAAACATAAAACCCGTTTTGTAATTTATTATGACGACGTTAAACCAACATGAGTTTGGCCAGCAACTTTTTAGATTTATCTTTGTTATAACAAAAGTTGCATACATTTTGCTTGTAGCCTTTGAGAAACTGGGCTGCAACAAGCAAGTTTCGCGGTGGAAATATTTTCACTTAATATTTACATGTCTAATGAGAAAGTCATAAGAGGTCAGCATAAGTAATCCTTTTCCAATTTTAGATTAAAGTTTGTAAAATAAAATTTCTTGTAACTTAAAATCTGCAGATCTTAATAGCTTTTATTTAAGAAAATCTGTGGAAATCATAAGTACTGGCGTGGAAAGAACAAAAATTAGTTTCTGAAGAAAATTTTTGTACATTAAAAGTCACATTCATAAAAACTATATAATGCTTAACAGCCGCTTATAAGACAAATTTCATATAGAAAAGCCTGGCTCATAAAAATGCTTTATTCATATAAAATGTTTATCTTATGAACAACTCATAAACATAAAATATTTATGCGAGTAAGGCTTTAAAAATATATTTTTATGTTTAAGAAAGTCTTACAATATAGAGGCGGACAATTGTATGATCTGTGATCATAATGGCCCAGCTCTTAGCATCACAACGAAGTAAAAGTTTAATCGAAATATCTGTTTTATGTTCTATTATATAAATTTACTTTCGAAGACGAAGTATGGATCAGTCACTAGATAGAAAAACAGTTTTGAGTTAATGTGAAGCCAAAATGAATCCAAGTCGTTGTTGGAAAGATCTTCAAATATGTAGATGTTATATTAGAAACAATCTAAAAGCTTAATTTAATATGTTATTATATATTTAGCGGAATTTTCGTTCTATACTCTTCAATTTTAATTGTGTGCTGTTTCTTTGTTCCCAAAATCTTACTAAAAAATTCTAAGTGATCAATTGCGGGGTTTGCACTAGTTCCCATGCGCATTCACTGGAGCTAATGCAGATCATCATGCAACCTTTACCCAACATTTCTTGGAATAACTAAAGATATTTATTTCAAACTTCCACTATAATAAGTCAGAAGTCTAAAACAAATATCAAAGTCATAACAATAACTCACTGATCACGTTTCCTTTTTTATCTTCTTGTGTTCCATTCTACAACTGGTTGGTTTTTTTCCTACTCAAATTGTAGTTGTAAGAGAAATAAAGAACAACAACACCTAATAATTGTTTTAATATAAAAACAATTTATGATCTGAAATAATGATCTGCATTAGCCCCAGTGAAATGCACATAATAACTAGCTAAAACCCCTAAATTGACCACTTTGAATTTTTTAGTTAGATTTTGGGAAAAACAGAAACAGCACATAATTAAAATTGAAGAATTTAATATGTTTTATACCAAATCTTTTATTGCTATTTTTATCGTTTTCAATCATTAGCGATTTAATCTTTCGCGTGAGCACATAAAACTTGCAATAGTCAAAGATACTAACTTAGAACTAAGCCGAAAGATTATGAAACTAAATGCCTGTTTGCTAAAATTTTTTGAGATGTGCTAATCCGTTGCAACTTAGGAAATGTAAAAAGTCGAATGATTAATAAGCACAATAATAATGCAGATGCTTACGAAAAATTGCAACACAACAAGGCCTCCCAAATTACTAATACCAAAGCAGCCAATGTTGTATAGAATGCACACAGACATACAAGTTACATGCATGCCTATGCTGAATTAAATCTCAAACCCTGACATATTGAAATTATAAATCATAAAGTTGAGAGCGGTTAAAAGCAATTCTTTCTAATTGAAAACTTAGGCGAAACCACAGAAAAAAAAACGAAAATATAAAACAAAAATAGACACACAAAATTGCCAACCGTAACAAAAAAGGATAAATTTTACTAATACATTAATGGAAATGAAATGCACTTTCAAAATAATGTAGATATTTGGCTGCACACACACGCATACACACATACAACACCACACAGAGATTCCCAGATACAAGAGCCATATGCATATAAGATTAAGTGATTGAAGCAGACAATGAAAAATCTATTGCAGCAAAATGTTTAAGCATGCTGCCACATGTGTGCAACAGTAGTAGATGGTGGCAAGTGCAACTCTTAGATCCAAAAACCTTTTTTTCTCCAACATTAATGAAGACTGTACAAACAGCCAAACTCGGAAAACTGTTGCAGCAGTCGATGTCTCTCAGCTTATGAATACAAACTAGGCCTTATAGGCCCTTCTTTTATTCTGCGCTTACATTTACATGCACGTGTGCATGTGTATTTGTGCATCAGAAATGTGTAGCATTTTGTAATAAAGACTTTAGGCCTTTTTTAATGATTGACTAGTATTCTAGATATGCAATAATAAATATATGTTTATTAGTAAATATGAGAAAGAAGAATGAAAACAAAACAACAACAACAACACCAAACGCACTCAATGCACAAAATAATTCATTCTAACGGGGCAACAAAAGACACGTACTACTCGTAAAAATATATGGAAAAAGTTTAATTTTTTATTTATCTTTTAAAAACACATAAAAAATGCTTTATAAACACACACACACATACATATATTCTCTTATATATACATGCACTTAGTTGTTTCCTCCAAAGTGTTTCATAAGTCTAAAAAAGTGTGTGTGTGTGCTTTTATTTGCAAGTATAGTACGAGTATTCAAACCGTTTTGTTAGCAAAAGATGCATTAAATCCGCAATGCAGCCAATATTGCAATTGCACTTATTTTCTTTTTAGTTGTTGTTTTTACTATTGTGATTTTAATACCGAAATACTTTTTATTGTGTGTGTGTTGTTAACGTTCTGCGAATCAAAGTTTTGCACACAAATCCAATATTCATACTAACGAAAGTCAGAGCGAGCAGCATATGCAGAAGGAAGCTTAACAAACTGACTTGCATTTAGATATCTATAACCACGAGATCTAAATGCGGGAAGTTCGGGGCCTTTAATAAAGGGATTTAAATATGTATTTTTGTTTATAAGGTTTTAATTTTTATTTGATCAAAAATAATTTTTCAAGTTCGTATTAGTAAATAATAGCGTTTCGTAGATAGTAGATCTTTCTAAATCAGTGATTGCTCAGTGGTTTTAATTTGACTTGATATGAATTGGGAGCAGCATACAAATTATGAGCTCTAATTTTATAAAACATTGTTCCCGAAATAGGAAAAGAAGAGGATAATATTAAGAAGGGAAGTCACAAGAAAGATATTTTTTTGTGGTCATTGCAGTTGTTACTTTAATAGCCAATTTTTGGCCACAGTACCGATGAAGGGAAGTGCTGTTAAGGGTCTTATAGTATGGGACAGTACCAAAAGATGTTGGTAATGATCAGTGATAATTATAACAATTAGGTTTAATGGAATTTTAGCAAAAAAAAAATTTTATCTTATAAATTAGTACATATTTTTGAGAATGGTCGTTTTTTAAACCTCTTTAATTTTACTTATGTGCCGATTCTTTTTCCCAAAATCTTACCAAAAGTTCAAAGCGATAAATTGAGGGATAAATTGAGGGATCTAGTTCCCATGCGTATTTCATTGGGTCTAATGCAGATCATCAGGGAACCTTTACCCAACATTTCTTAGAATAACTAATGATATATATTTCAAAACTTCCACTTTAATAAATGAGAAGTCTAAAAATAAATATAAAATTCATAATAAGAACTCATTGATTACTTTTGCATTTTTATTTTCTTATGTTTTTATTCTAGAATTTATTGGCTTTTTTCCGGTTCTAATTATATCTAATCATATCTGTGGCACAAGGAAAGAATGCTTAAGTGAACTAAGCAAAGCATTATATTTCGAAAGTACTTATGTTACTGTAAGGTTTTTGGCTTCTATGATTTATTTGTTGTTTGAACCTTCCTGGTATAAAACGCACACTAAATTACAGAGAAAAACCACTCAAAATCCAAAAAAAAAAATGTATTTATATTTATATTTATATTCATATTTATATTTATATTTATATATTATTGCTAATGCCCATAAAAGACTTATTTGACTAAAATTTTTAGTTAACTATCCAACAGATTACATGATTTATTTTGCTTTGTGAAACTAAATATATATCGTAGGAAATTATTTCTAAGCTCATACGCAACGGCTGTCTAAAAAACTTTTTTATTTGGAGTTGTCACTATTTATGATTTTGTGAGGGATTGCAACCATTATAAATTGCATGTGAATTTAATAACAATTAAGGAATACAACAGTATTAAGGCAACGTTTTTATTCCAATATTTATTTCTTGTTGCCACAGATATATTATATATTACATTTGAACGAAAGGTAAATACCTTTCAAAAGATGGATGTGTTATAAATATTGGACGTTAAGATACTTAAAACTGTACCATAGAAAATGTGTGGTGATTTATAGGCAAAGCCTTTTGGAAAAATATAGGAAACTTCCAAATATTGACTAAAGTTTTTTCTATTTTTTTACAAATCTCTCGAACATATTCACAGTTTCAGTTAGTTAGCCTGTTTAATGTGATTGTGAGAGTCATATAAGTTCAAAGGACTTTCCGTGTAAGCAAATTATAAAAGTAACAAAATTTTATCCAAGTAATCGCCTAAATTTTTTTTGTAAGACGTGGAAAACGTGCCGATTATTTCTTCACAAAATTTGAATAAAAATTGTTTATATTAATTTATTTGGTTTCACATTTCTTATTGTAAATAAATTATCAGAGTTTGGCCCCACTGAACAGGGAGCCCTACTTTCACAAACCTCTTGATAAAACATGATTGCTTTTGATCTGCTAATAATGATAAATAATAACAATGCGAATAATAATAGTATCCGTAGTGGTGGCATGCAACAAACAGCAGCAACATTTCAAGAATTTAGTATTAGAGTATGTAAAATTTTCAAATAAAACAAAAATATGCAAGACTTGTGCAGTTTTCTAGCGCGCACTTTGTGCATACAAGGCAAGAATTTTATTTTATATAATTTCGACTTTTGTTCTGTAGCCTTCACATAGAAAAAAAGTGTTTGTTTTCTCTACTCACACCGCACGGAAACTTATGCATGATGCATATAAATTGCGTTTGATTTGGTAGTACGTGTGAGTGTGTGTGTGTGGGCTTTTTTGCATGCACATGCAATCTTATGCATTTCAATATAAATAAAAAATAAACTTTTTGGTTTTATATTTGCAAAAATTTTGCGAAACGGCTCTAGTGTGTGGATGTGAGGGCAAGGAGTATGAAGATGTGCAGTTGCAAGTATTTGGATTACTTATCTACTCCTTCTTTTGAATTGCTTTAACTTTAATTTTTTTTGCTTTGTTGCAACCAACTCCTGGTACTTCAATATGCAATCTATACACACACATTTACATGTATGGGTGTATGTATACGTATATGTGCATGCATTTTGGCTGGCCATTATCCTTGTACGAACCTCAACGTATATAGACTGTTTTGTTTGCTTATGTTGGTGTGCGTATAACAGTGCGAGTGTTTGTATTATTTGCCAAATGCATTCATTGTATTTCGTTGAAAAAAAAAAACAACTGCATTTACTGCATTGTCAATGTTCTACTTCAGACGTTTATTTATTCTTTTTGCTTTTTTCCTTTTTTTGTTATAATGATTTTTTGAGGTTATTTAAGTTTTTTTGGGGGGTTTGAGTCTTCAAAATGCAAACTTATTTTTGTTGTTGATTGCATTTTCGCCCATCATGATTGCTGCATGCACATGTTTCGTTTGCTTGATATTTCATTTCGTTTTTGAGTTTATAATTACATTTTGCCTCTGGAGTACTCTACTCGCACTCATATTTAGATATGAAACAAAACCTATCAGCTGTTTTTTCTTTTTCATTTTTGGGGGTGGGGCAAGGCATTCGCTGGTGGAAGAAAAAATAGATTAATTTTTTATAAGGAACATTCCCGAATGGATTAAAAATGCAATAACAGCCTTAAGATTGAATATTAAAAGATGCAAGTGAATATAAAAAAATTGTGCACAGGGCACAGAGACACGAGAGGGGGGGCTCAGCGATACTGTTTAAAAATTTGTGGTGAGCGAAGAATATTTAAGCATATTAAGACTTTAAAAATTATAGCAAACGCTGTGCTTTTATCAAATTAATGAAACTTTTGTTTTATTACAACACACGGATAATAAAATGAAGGTTGTGTTGCATATTTTTTTTAATAATGGAAATGATTTAGTTCTATTTTAGCAAACATTTTATTCGTACATTTTCCCCCTCTCTCTATTGCGAACATCACAAACGCATCATGTATGAAATAATGGATGCCGGCCTGTTACATATATCTTCCTCATATAAAAATTTTGTAAAAATAATTTATAAAATTTTTGCTATTTCGCTATTAAATAAATAATTATTTTTGCTGCTAGTAAAAACTAAAGAATATCTTAGTAAAATGAATTAATAGAATATCAAGCAAATGAACGAAACGGAAATGTATTAAGCACAGTGAGATGGATGCCTCTATATTCAGGCAGTTTTTATTATAAAACCTTTTCTAATATGAAATTTATTTGTTAGGTGGTTAAGCAATGTCTATATGCATTTCATTGGCGCTCTTTACCAAATCGTCAGTAGACTTCAACCACAGTTTTGCAAAGTTTCAAACTTCTCAACTTATTAAAAGAGTTCCAAAAACCATTTGAGAATTATGTTAAATAAATTAACTATAAAATTCACAAACAATTTCAAAAAATCACATTATAATAAGTGTAGCAGGCTATGAAACTTATACAAACCAAACCCAACAAACAACTTTTATTCGATACGACTCTATTTTATTTTTCTATACCTTTATACAATTAGAAATCCCTCGGATAACAATGAAAGTATTTATAAGGCAAAATGAAAAATAAAATCTCAATTGAATTGTTAATAAACTAATTTTTTGACATATTGTCATTGTACTATTATAATATGAAATTTATTTTAATTATTATAAAATTTCATATTATAATAGTACAATGACAATATGTCAAAAAAATTAGTTTATTAATAAAACTTTTCTTATTTTAAAAAATTTTCACATAGAAGCTAGAATAATATAATAAACAGTACTACTTTAGATAATTATTGCTCAACCAAATATTATTTACAAGTAAGATTTTCAAGGAGAATTTCCCTGAAAGCCAGCATTGGCCCTCGCAGTAGACTCGCAGTATTATTACTTTTATTTCTAGACAATCTTAACTGTGATATTAAAATTTAATGGTAAACAACAATTCCAAAAATCAAAAATAAAAAAGATAATAGCGTATGATAATTGTGGCAGGTATGCTATGCTGCATGTTCGAGTTCATTAATTAAGATTTAAATATATATTTTATAAATATATTTAATGATGAGGCTTACAAAAGAAAAAACAGAATGTTGGCTATTGAACTTGTCTATTCTAGTATAGCGATACTGTCGATAGTAATTTCGATATCATCGACAGTTTCAAAATATCGAAAATGTTGACAGAAAATTATGGCGCTTTCGATATTAATTTTTTTTTGATATTTTATTAGGTTGCTTGTAAAAAATAAAACATTTTTTAATGGAGTTAGCAGGTTGGCACATTCTGATGATGACCCCTAAGTATGCTCTGACTTTAAGGAAGAGTAGTAGAAGATAAGATAGAGAGAAATGGGATATCAGAGAATTTAGCTATTTTCATCTGTATTGATTTATCGTTACTTGATGGCATAATCACTGTCGGTAATATTTACCGAGGAGTGCTATGCCTTCGTCATTGAAACAGTCGAGAGAACTCAATACATAATTAAAAATTGAGTACGTATCCGAATATGACATCGCAGACATACTTTAGCCAACTGCATGAATTCACCCCTAACTTTGAGTGAATTCCCAACCATCAAAATACAAAACAAGGCACCCAAGACTTTGCATAACTGCACTGGTATTTTCATGCTTTACTAATAACTGTCGAAAATATCGGATGGCCTGAGTATGACTAATTTGTGAGCGCTACATTGACTGTCATGAATAACATATTTTTACATCTGTTGAGTGAAATTTTTCACTAAAAAATAGGTTCATATTGTGTGATACCTTGAAGACTTTGTTTTTGGAAAAGTGGGACATTTGACAAATTTTTAATTAGAGCGGGTCATATTTGATGCAGAAATATATATGGTGTATATTACTCACAAAAATATTTTTGTAGTACACTTTTAAGCACTTCGTCGACTACAAGTAATAATAAAATATATAATTCAAATGGCTTTTCTGTATCGCTGTGTAAAGTAGAAATATTTTCTTTTTTTTTATTCTTAGTACGGCATCGGTATGAAATATTTTAAACTGCTTGTTTATTTAGTGTTTGTAAAACTACCGGTCTGGTAAGGCGTTTTATCTGAATATCCATGTATTTAGTAAAATTTTTGTCAATATGGACCTTTTGGCAACCAGAGAAATCGTAAAAATATTTAAAAATTAAGAACTGCGCACGAACAGTGATCAGCCTTTTGCATAATTGCAATACGCACACTAATGAAAATATCGCCGAATAATCTAAATCTGTCGATTACACGGACTTCTCAGCAATATACTCTTTTAAGGCACTTTATGGAGTAAATTGTAATTGGATTTTCACCTCCCTCCATATAAAACCAAACACTTGCAACAATTTTTATAACAAAAATTTCTTTAAAAATTTTTCTCATTTCTGACTTGGTGCCTAATTGAACAAGATTTTAGGTAACAACAGAGTTCAAATATCTTGAAAATAAACCTCTTTCATTTTAATCGTGTGCTGATTGTTCTTCCCAAAGTCTTACTAAAAAATTCAAAGTGATCTATTGAGGGGTTTCAGCTAGTTCCTAAGCGCATTTCGCTGGAGCTACTGCAGATTATCAGGGAACATTTACCCAACATTTCTTAGAATAATTAAAGATATTTATTTCAAAATTCCACTTTAATAAGTGAGAAGTCTAAAATAGATATCAAAATCATAACAGGAACTCACTGATCAGCTTTCCGTTTTTATTTTCTTACATTGTCGTTCTAATAACAATTGGTTGGTTTTTTCCCGACTTTAATTGTAGTTGTAAGAGTAATAAGGAACAACAACATATAATAATTAATATAAAAACATTTTATTTATCTTGAAAATAGCTACTTTTCTTCCCAAATATAGCAAATGAAAAAAATCTCGCAGGGAAAATTATTTTATAATACAGTAGAATCTCAGAAATTAGAAATATCCAGCAATCGGACAATTCTTTCTTGTGAAATTTGTAGCGAATCAGCCAAGAATGAATGTTTGTAGTGAATATATTAAGACAAGTTCTAGAGATGAATACAAATAAACATAAATAATGCACCATTTTTGAATACGAGGGTTGACTTCGATACAGACAATAGTAGCGTTGCAGGATATGACCTCGCTTCAGTTATTTCTCATTTACATGGTCCTGCGAGCGTGAATAATGTTAAAATTTTTATTATATATTATTTATTATTACAATCAACGAAAAATGACTAGAATATTCGACCAGACACGAGGCCATACTGACAACGCTCGGCCACATGTTGCACGACTGGTCAAAAACTATTGGAAAACAGTGGATGGGAAGTTTTGGCTCAACCAGCCTAATAGCCCAGACCTTGACCCTTCTAACTTCTATTTATTTCGGTCGACGCTTCATTTCAGAATAGGGCATCAGAAATTGGCTTGATTCATTCTTTACCTGCAAGCCGCAACACTTCTTTTGTCGCGGAATCCATATGCTATCAGAAAGATGGGAAAAATTAGTGGCTACCGATGGACAATACTTCGAACAATGTTTCACCTCATTTTGTTATTATAATAATGCATTTTTTCAAAATCGTCGTTAGTAACTTGTAGACCCAATATATTCCAGTAATATGTACTATTAAAAACTCGCATCGATATAAGATAAGAAAGTCAGCATATATTTTTGGATTGCTGTTTAGACAAACCTCGAGTGATAATCGCAAAAAGCCTTAATTAAATTTATTTCATGCTATTCCCACGAAAAAAAGCCTTGACTAATCCAAAAATTTCCAGTATTAGCAACTTCCGAACAACAGCGTGGTTCTAATACGATATAGTCCACTGTAGTAGTGCTGGGACGAGTGCAAGCATGCCTCAACGAATGAGTTGTTACAATAGTTTTTGGCACTTTTCAACAGATTTCTCTAATGGAAACAACTCGCACACACGTCTACAATCTTGAAGCTCAAAAGTAATAACATTTACTTAATTAAATAAAATTGTCTTTCATATTGTTTTAATGTATCAGACGATGTGTGTTTATGCAACCCTTCAAACCACTGTTCGATAGTTCATTAGCGATTGCATTGGTATTGGCCCAACAAAATCTTTAGGCTTCAAAACAATTGAAGTCATTTTGGTTAGAATCATGAATGCTGGTCGGGTGAAAAGGGAGGGTTTAATGCATAACAAGTGCATTTTTCCCCAATAAAAAAAGAACTCAATAGCTTTATGATTAACTTAGTTTTTTTTTGCAAGTTTGCTTTGTTTTTTGTTTTTACTCTAACGCACAAGGAAGGTAGACCTTTCATAAATTGCTGTTATTTACTTTTGAAAAAATACTCCGTGGATTTCCGTTGCCCAGCCTCTCGAGCGCTGGGCAACAGCGAACCCAGTCCTTAAATTAATGTGCTGCACTGCTATCGCTCAGTGCGCTGCTAATGAAAATAGCTACGAAAAAAACCCAAACAAAACAATAAAATAGCATTTCATAAACAAACAAAAAGCAGAGAAGTAAAACAAGAAATGGAAAATGGATTTTCTGTTGTAGCTGTTTTCTCAACTCCCCATACCTTGGCGTTTCCTTCTACTTCCTCTTTAATGTCCGCTGCTGGCCAGTGTAGATGTTAAAGGTCCTTGTATTTTAATGCAATTTGTTTTAATTCCTTCTGCTAATGTTCTTGTTGTTGTTGTTGCGCTGCTGTTTGTTTTTTATATTTTATTATTTAACTCCCCGATATTTTTCTATTTGTTTTCTTTACTTGTGTATATATATATTTTTGCCTTTAATATTATTTTTAGCATTATTCTACTCGTATTTTGGGGTCCCCTTTTCTTGTTTCTTCGTGCTGGCCCACCAGGCTTGTCGACCACCTCTTCGTCTTAGTTGACTTCAAAATACAACGAAATTTTGTTTATATATTTTTTTTTATAAAAAAAAATGTATATAAACAATTTGCATCCGTTGCATTTATATATTTGATTTTTTTTTCTACTCTTCTCAGTTCATTCAGAGATGAATGGTGTAGTTGTTGCTGTTGCCTGTTTAAAAGTTGTTCTCTCCCTTCCATCTTAAAGCTGTAGGAAAGTCATCTTTGAACTTTTCTACAGTTTTGCTTTTATTGTTGGTATTGCTGCTACTGCTGCTGCTGCTGCTGGTTTTGTTGTTTTATTTTTAATTAATTAATGTGCTGCTGCTTTTGGAACTTCTTGGCAATATTGAGATATAAAGGAGTGAATTCTTTTTACATGGTCTGATTATTTAGCGTTGTTTTTTGTTATATTACACTTTGTAAAGAGATTTCAAGGTTATTTTATATTGTCATGACGGCGCCTGGCAATGCAATTATGTTTTTGTTCTATGAAAAATAGTGTGAGGACGGGAGAGGAAGAAGGTAACAGCTGGTGTAGAAAGAGATTCAGTTGAAAATATTATCTATTGCAGGGGGACTTGTCTTGTGAAATGGTCTCGTTTGTCATAAATTTTGCAACTATGAAAACAAGCTCGAAATAAATTTGCAAGTTGGTTTTTAATAAAATGTCAAGTTAGTTCGGATATAAAATAAGTACAGCTGGCATTAGCTCTTTAGCTTTAGAGCTTTGTATTATTAGCGATTGCTAATTGGACATCTCGTACTTATTAAAAAAGATATACAAAATCTGTTTACGTAAATCTTGGCTGGCATGACCTTCAAAGAACATTCCTGGAATTACTTACACGATATTCAATTTCCAAATTTCAAACAGCTCAAAAATTTTGCTCGAAATATATTAAATATGTACGTTTCATTTGAAATGTTTTTCTTTAGCATCAAATAACATCCTACTAAAAAACATTTCAAACAAGTTTAAAATAATAATGAACCCAAATACAAGTATTATTGTGAATAAAAGTGTATGACTTTTTGCGTATTTTGAAATTAATTTTTAACTTCTTAGTTTAATTTTTTCAAAAAACAAGTTTCTCAAACCGTATTTATCTTTTATTTTAATAATTTTTTGTGTGTTTAATGTGCTTCAAAAGCGTTCAAAAATATTTGCACATTAAAAGAAGTTAAGAACATGAATCACACCAACTAACTTTTACTAGTACAATGTGACGTATGAGTAACATTATTAATAATATTAAGTATATCCATGAAGCACAATAAATATTTATTGTTAATAAATTGTGAAGTTTTGAAGGAAGTAAGCAGATAACAATTTTTTGCTTTCGCATTGTTGTGACGTCAACAGCGCCATTCAAAATAGAGGAAATTATTCTTAAAAGTATTTTTTCTGAACCTTCTATTGGTGCTTAAAATATTACTACCATTCTTGGTCAGAATGATTTCAGTTCTAAAATATCAAAGAGTGGGAAAGAAAAGTATTACTAATAGAAAACTTATTTGCTGCTAGTCAATGCATTCCTTTAGTTCTCCGCCTTTAAACTCTTCTAAAACATCCAAGTGTACGTACATTTACTACAACTTAAGTTTCTGCAGCACGTACCAATACTCGAGCTCGAGCCAAAACTCTTGGATAGGCTCTCTTTCTCTGCTTCTTGTTCTTTGCATAATTTAAGTAGTATTTTTTTTCGCAAACGTATTTATATTTAAGAGTATAAAAAAAGAAGAAGACGAAAGGAACTTTGTACCTGTATTTACCTTTCAAGTTTTGTACGTTGTTTTCTGGTACGGGTGGCTGTCGGCTGTGGCGTGATGGCTGGGTGTTTTTAGTTGTTTCAAATTTAAGTAAATTTTTTGTTTATTTTTTTGGTTTTTGTTAAACTTATGCAAGTTGGTGGCAAGTAAAAATAACAACAGCCACAAAAAATAATGCTGGTATAAGATCAAGTAGAAGAAAGTTAAGTTCATTTGATTAAAAGTTGCAAGTTATTGTTTTAGGCTGGAGTTTTGCATTGATTTAATTTCCATGCGATTTCAATTTTCATATATTTTTATATCATCTGGATAGAAGGAATTTGCTTATACGTTCTAAAAGTTGCGCAAAGCTTTTGCTTAAGCTTAAACTCCGGGTAAATTAAATCGATTTCTAAATATTTAAGGAATTTCCAATTCTTTACTTATAAATTTAGTATATAAATATATATATATATATATATATATATATATATTATATATATATATATATATATATATATATATATATATATTTAGAAAACTCGTCTGTAACATTTCCAGCCAGCTCGCCATTTGGGTGTGCGTTTTCAAATGGCCCATTTGCCAAGATATATTTTTTTCATTATCTCAAAGCCATTTTTACAGCTCCTTTAATTTAACATTTTAATTAAAAAATTTCTTAAGTTTCATTTTTTCATACTCATATTAATGCATTCTATTGTTGCTGCTCATTCCAATTACGTGAAACTAAATGATTTGATGAAATAAAAACCGCGTAATGCACAAAATTATTAAAAGGAGGAACTCATTCATAAACATCTTTTCTTTTCTACTCTTTATTAAATGCATCATCGTCAGTATAATGAAAAAAGCATAAATAAAATATATATAAGACTGCATACTGACTTCACTACTTCACTTTGTAATATAAGGAAAATACTAAAATTGTATTTATTTAAAAAATATTATTACAGCGATGAACAGCAAAGTAGCACTATCAGCATTTACTGCTCTTCATAAAGCTTTCAGTTTGATTTAATTCGCACACTTACTTACATAGTGCCGGGTTTCCATAATTAGTCAGGGAACCTAAGAAGGTGGAGATCTGATCAGAACTCAATTTCTTCGAAACGGAGGAAAACCAACAAGCAACTTCCCCGTTTTTAGTTGGTTTTTAGATTCTTCATAGAAATTAAAATTTCATTTACAGAAATAAAAGACTCCTTTCGGGTGTTTAAAATAAAACTCTATAAAAAAGTCTTATGAGAGTAAAATAAAACAAAGTTTTTAGCTAATCGTTTGTTTTTATTTTGTTTTTTGGGAAAGTTACTCTTAAATGGGGAAATAAGAGCATTTGTTAGAGATTCTTAAAGAGCACATCAGTACACATCTATTAATGTTTGACGATTTAGACATGCAGAGTTTTTGGGTTTAAATACTTCGAACCACTGCTATTACCGCTCCCTGGTTGTAGCTTTTTCTACTTTTTTACTTGGAGTCTAGGCTGAGCTATCAAAGAATTATCTAACTAAAGTTAAACGATCGCCGCTAAAATTATCCTACAACTCCTGATCTCCACTGTCATGAGTACTTTTCCCAGCTACTCTGTTTTTTATAGCCTCCCTCTCCCTCTCTCTTTAGCATTCTATGTCTTCCTTTGCTCTATCATTCATTTCTTTAGAAACACGTTCTTTTTTTTTTTGCTGTACTTAATGTAGTTGTGCACGTAATCGCATTCCTTGCGAGGCCTACAAACGAAAGAAAGACATTTGAATTCAGCAAATAATTTTCTGGGCCAACAAACGTCAAGGGGAAGACAGGAAATATTTTATTCATAATTTCTAGGTTTTTGGGGTTGCACACTACTCGTCAAGCAACAACATCGTTGGCGAACTCACATACTGTCTAGCATAAACCTTCTATAGCACCTCACAATGAGATTTAAAATGTTTGTAGCAACATCAGCCTGACTAACTGCCACATCTTGCATAAAAATTAAGAGCACGTGAGTTTTATTGTGTGAGTGAATGTATGTGTGTGTGTGTGTGCTGTTTCTTATGTGTATGTATGTTGCCAGCTGGTGTATGCAGTGCACTTGTTGTCAAAGCTTAATTGAAGGCATCAAGATTTTTGTATACTTTTACAAACGACTTGGCATACAAAAATATGAGCAAAAAAAAAAAAAGAAAAAAAAAATTATAAAAAAATGTGCACACAAAAAGAAAGAATATTGAACGCAGCCCAAGATGCAACTGCCGCAGTCAACAATCTCAGACAGAAATGTAACATACAACGATTTTGCTCAATCCTTTTCATACAAATTTGTTTGATTGAGCTGCTGCTGCTCTGCCAACGGTTTTTTCAAATATTTTTTCTACAGAACTTTTTCTTTTTACAAATCTTTTGTTCGTCTTTCTTTGAATAATTTCTGTTCAGATTTGTTTGTTTTTGTATGTGTGCATAAATGCACAAATAAGAGCTTTTTCGTTATTTTTATAGTTGTTGTTGCTATTGTTTATGCAACATTTTGTTCTTGTTGCAGTTGTTGTTGTTGTTGTAGATTTTCTCTGAAGACAATTCTAAGGTAAAGGCACTCGAAATTAAGTAACGTCAAATTGTATACTCAGTTGATTATATGGATGTGTGGTTGCAAGTGTATGTGTATGTGTTTGATGGTATATATTATTTCTGTAATCATGTGCAGTTGCAGCTGTAGTTGTATGGATTCTGCTACCTTTGGGGACTTTTTTGTGTAACGAATGCAATTAAGTCTCAAGTTATTAACTTAAATAAAATAAAAAATAAAAACACATTCTTGTAATAAAAAAATAAGCGCAATATAAGAAAGAAAAGCTTGTGGATACTGAGAAAATATCTCTTCGTTTAAAGGAACTAAGAAAAAGAAATTATATAAAATGTCATTAATAAATTTCTTCCCTAAAAGGAAACGGTTGAAGTTATAGTGCTGGCACTTTATATCGATCTTTAAGTCACTTTTACATGCCGTTAAGATTTTTCATTTCCATAGTTCTACTTTACATTGTTGTCAATAAAAGTGAAGTCAAAAATATTTAATTGTCTTGAACTCACTTTACTTCTTCACCTCTAATTTGCATTCCCTTTATAAGAAGTGGCATTGAATTCTTGAACCCTACTTATGCAAGGCATTGTGCTGGATCTATGAAAGCAGGAGATATATAAATTAGGAGAAAGACGACTTGATAGATATACTGTTGCACTAATTTTAAGCTTTACTTCGCCCACGAATGTGTAATGGAATACCGAATATGCCTTTGCCATGAAAACAGCCAGTCAAAAACTGACAAAATAAATTTAAAATTATAATACAAAATTAAAAAATTAGGACATGAAATATATAATGAAATGGCAACACAGTTTGATGCAGTTCTTGTATTCTTTTTCGTAATGAAAAATTTATACAAAAATAAATGTTATCATTTTTAAATTAGGGGTTTTTTAAACCTCTTTAATTTTAATTATTTGCTGATTCTTTTTTCCTAAAGTGTAACTAAAAAATTAAAAGTGATCGGTTGAGGCGTTTTAGCTAGTTCCTATGCGCATTTCACTGGGGCTAATGCAGATCATCAGGACACCTTTACCCAATATTTCTTAGAATAACTAAAAATATTTATTTCAAACTTCCACTTTAATAAGTGACAAGTCTGAAACAAATATCAAAGTCATAACAAGAACTTAATGATCACTTTTCGTTTTTTAATTTCTTACGTTTTCGTTCTACAATTGGTTGGCTTTTTTCCGACTCTAATTGTAGTTGTAAGAGATATGTTATCATATTTAACTAACAAGTGTTGTTAAAGGCAACTTCACATTAGTGCTGCTGACAAAAATGTGGCGTAATTTGAAAACAGCTGTTCTGCTTTGCTGTGTAAATTGAACATTTAAAACTGATACTGACTTTTCCTTGCGCTTTGGGATGTTTAGCATGTCCATCTGAACTAAAAACTATTCGATTAATTAGCCAATCAGTTTTTAATTTAATATATCAATTAATAGTTACAAAATACTTACAATTAATATAATAATATTATCAAAATTATTAATAGTGTCTGCATATTTATGTTTTTATCATAAAAGTAGCAGAACGGATCAGTACTGTTAAATTTATCAAGCCTATTGCAGTTTGGAACTGAGAGTCTGCAAAAAAATATAAAAATTAGTTTATTTAACATGAAAAAGTTTAACTAATAAAACACCTTTTATTAAATATCAGTAAGTCTGTTTGCAAAGTTCAGAGATCTCTTTTATCGAACAATCATTCGTAGTTATGAACTTCATATCTGGTTAAAAGAGCGTCCGGCCCATTTTCATTTAGATTAAGTAAACAAAAGCAAAATTGTCTCACATGCGGCTCACATGCGGCTCACATGCGGCTCACAAAATCCACAAACAGTCCTCGAGATTCCAAGGCATCCAAAGAAAGTTACCCTTTGCTTGCGGCCATACCGCATCATCGGCCCGTATATTTTTGGAAATGAGCAGAGAAATACAGTCATCATGAATCTCTGCTCTACTGAAATACGATAATTGATTTATTGAGTTCACAATTGGCCAAAATTGGCTTCAGTGACTGTTGGTTCCAGCAAGACGGTGCCGCAAAGTCACCGGGCCAAACAATTTAGTCATTGCATGCGAAATTTCCCGGTCGCGTGGTTTCTCGATTTAGGAATGGACTATTTTCCCTGAAGTATTTTTAAAGACCTGGGGGCAAATTACAGCACTCGTTATCGAACGAAATTACGAGATATTTCAATAAAGTTTATATGAAAATATTTTAAAATTTCCAATCGTACCAAATGCCGTAATTTGCCTTCTCTTTAAAGTGCACAAGCCACAAAAAACTGACGAGCTGAGAAATAAATTTCCGCCTTGCATTGGCGATAAAAGCTTTGCTGCAAAGTTTGATTCGACATTTTGTTAAAAGATCAGACGTCTGCCAACGTCCTTTAAAAATTTAAATCTTTCTCCTTTACATTGACAACTAATTTACTTTGTTTTATGTGATTTTATAAGATATCTGTAACATTCAATATTTCTTTCATCAAAAAATTTTTCCACATATTTTTTCTCAGTGTAGTTGGTTAGACTTTTTACTACGTTTCCTATTAAGAATATAAAAGCCCTTAGATATCTTCATAGGAAATGCATACTTTATCTGCAAAGAAACATAAATACCTGCAAGAAATCATCATCGTTGTTCTTAACAAGAATAACAACAAACTGCACTTATTTAGCCATCCAATTGACATTTGAAAAGAATTTAATTGCAGGCAGGAGAAAGACTCTAGTGCACTTCCTCAAGATGAAGAGCAAGAAATATGTGTATGAGCTACAGCAGGCAGTACGATAGTTCAATGTGTATGGCCTTAATAAGATTCTTGGGGAAATTTTTTATAGATCGTGTGCCTAAAGTTCTCTGCGATAGTTTAAAGAGTTAGGATTTCTTGAAAGATTTCCGTTTTGTGACATCGCATTTGTGCTATCATTTAGGAATTTGCAATTTGTAAGGCCATGCCACACAACGATATGCACGAATATGACAAACGTTTCTGTTTTGGTTGTATGTGGTGTCACAGAATGATACAGTGCATTCTAGGCGTAAGACATTTGCCGCAACATTTCCATTTCTCATAGAGAAACAAGTGAAGAAAAAGAAAATAAAACATGGAAAAGTACTAAACTTTAACGTGCTCGTGTATCTGCACATACGAGGTCAATAGATATCACAAGGATATTCAAAAGTTCTTAAGCAGAATACGATAAATGAGTTCATACATAAACTGCTTCTGTTTTTTTTAACTTTTGCAAGATTTATCTCCAGCATTTGTTGTTTTTTCAAGTATTTTTCAAGCTGCAACAACCTGAATATCATCATGCAGTATTTGTATTTGTTAAGCAAATAAATGATGCAGGCTTTAAGAATTCGCCAGGAGTATGAGTACAACATCTTGTTAAAAGCAAGAATTCGTGTGTGAGTATCAAAAGAAAAATATGAGAAAAATTATTTACAAGAATAAAATTCTTATCTTTGTGTTTATGTTGAAAAGTGTTTATGAATACTTGCAGGTAAAAGAAGAATTTTCTAAGCAGTCATAGAAATCCATAAGTACGTATGCAAGTATATAATATTTTGAAATGTTTACAAGATAAATTGTATATTTGGAATTTGTCTATTTCAAAAAAAGTCTTAACGACTTTTTATGGAATGACTTAGTTATGCACGGGTAACTCCAATGTGAAAATGCACACACACATACACACAGAGCCACTCGAATATAAAATGATATATCAGAACGCACTATGGGGCAATTGTGCAAATAAGTCACACACATGCGATGTGTGTAAAAATAACTAAAATTTTTTGGTTTCGTGGTGCAAGTGCTGTTTTGAGCACAGATGACGTCTGACTCTAACAAGTAGTATACGAGGTCTGTTTGAAAAATAACTTAAATTTTAGTTTTAGGCAAAATAAATATTTCTTAAACCTCTTTATTTTTATTTTTGTGCTGCTTTTTTCCCCCAAAATTTTACAAAGAAATTCAAAGTGATCGATTGAGAGGACTTAGCAGTTGCTCTGCACATTTCACTGGGGCTAATGCAGATCATCAGGGAACCTTTTACCCCACATTTCTTAGAATAACTAAAGACATTTATTTCAAACTTCCACTTAAACAAGTGAGAAGTTTAAAACAAACATTAAAGTCATAATAAGAACTCACTGATCACTTCTCCTTGTTTATTCTCTTACTTTTGTATTCTACAATTGATTGGCTCTTTTCCGACTCTAATTGTTGTTGTAAGAGAAATAAAGAACAACAACAACTAATAATTGTTTTAACATAAAAACAATTTATTTCCTGAATATTCTCCGATGATCTATATTAGCCTCAGCTAGCTAGAACCCCTGAATTGATCACTTTGAATTTTTTAGTAAGATTTTGGGAAAAAAGAATCAGCACATAATTAAAATTAAAGAGGGTTAAAAATACATATTTTGTTTTAAGCCCATTTCTCCTCTCGAGAAGCAAAATCTCAAAACTGGTAGTACTCGAATTCCAAAATTATTTCAGACATCAGACCTTTTCTGCTATATAAAGGGCTCTCTGGACCACCATTTGTATATAATGGCATATTGGTAGTATTTCCCATTTTCCCACAAAGGCAACTAATCTCTCCGGGAAAAAAATGTTTCACATCTGCAGTACATTCCATAGTTATATATTCATCAAGCATCCTTCACACTGACTGTGTTCCAATTCCTGGATTTTGGTCTATAAATGAATTTTGTCAAAATTTGCTCGAACTGTTGAGTAGTTAACAGAGCTCTGCTAACTGTGGAGCAGGTTGGTACAAATTTCGGTTTTTGTCTCGGCTAGTTAAATTTAAATTTATCTTCACATACATTAAAATGCGGAAAAATATTAACGTATTAATAAAACATTTATAATTTTCCGACATGTTGATACTTTGAGCTGCAAATTTTGCAAGACATTCGCAATTTTATTTTTATAAGACCCATAAGGACTCTCTGAATAATGCTCGATTTCAAATTTTTTTTTTATTCAAATATATTTTCAGATTTGTTCTAGATTGCAGTCATGTAATTGAATCACTGCTTGGGCCATTGTGCATTGCAAGTTTACTACTTGCAGTTGGTTTTTTACGAATATATCCTTATATCTTTGCATATATCTTTTTATCTCGCTGCTAGAATTGCATTAGATGATGCACTTTTGAGAACAACCATAAATATTATTCTTCCTCCTTTTTTGGCTTACTACAATATTTTGCTGCTGTTTTTTTTCTGTTCTAACTTTTGCTTATGTATGCATCATTAAAATTTCTTGCTTTTGTAAGTTTTCTTCATTTGGAAATAAAACAAACAAAATAAAACGTACGAAATGAAACTAAACTAAAGGTGGCAGATAGCACTCGTAGCCCAAGTATGGGACAAAAAGAAAAACTGCAGATTTTGATTGAAGCGAATAGCAGTTTTGTTTAAGCAAAAAAAAAAAAAAAGAGCGAGAGAGATTCAGGTGTTTGTGTGAGAGTGCGTCTGCTACATGAGTAAGTGTGAGGAAATGGGTTTATTTTAGATCTCATGGTGGTTTAGATGCAGAATATAGAAAAAAAAAAACAACCTAAAAGAAGTCACCTTAACAAGAAGATTTATCTGCAGAGTTTTCTTTTTAATGGCTTAGTGTATATGTGATACACACACACGGCTACACATACATTTACTCATATGAATATGCATACACACACACATAAAATGCTGGTTGTATGACACACATGAACGATATTTCTATAGCACCGAGTGTTTTCGGTAATGATGCTGCATAGGAAACCGGAAATTTTCTACAGTAAATTTAATATTCTAGCAGAAGCATGGGCAGAAGTGGTTGCCAGTAGAAGATGATGATGCAGAAATAATAAATAAATTTTCTTAGGAAAAAATGTAATTAAAAGATGTAGAATATAAACTTTATTTCTGCGTACATACAATTATAAATATCTCCAAAGTTTCAGTTGAGTTGATATAGAGAAAGTATTTAAATTAAAAGGAATAGTTTAATGAAATATTTACGAATACCTGAGGGTAAAATAAAAAAATTAAAAAATTTACTTTTCTGAAGTGCGTATCTTATGTTTCCTTTAAAATAAGTAATTAAATTTTTAAAGCTCAGAAAATCATTCGGCAGAGTTCTTAAAAGTTTGGTATCAATATTGTGGTGGTTAGATTGGCTGCTGTAAACAATATACCGTCACTCAAATCCTCGTTTCTGATTCGTTATACTGAATGTTTGAAAGCTGTCCCTTTTAAAATGCTGCTCAAAAATATTTATCTAGAATTTAATCTCTTTATGATGAAGTTTCTTATTTTAGTTCAGGAGTTCTCAAGCTTACATAGATTGCAACTTCACTCATATGGTTCCGCCACAAAACCATACTCATACCTCTAGTTAAGGTGTTTGAGCCTACCCAAAACCCTTGTTACTTCCGAGGACTTGCATATCGTGAGCATAAAGACGAACCAGAGGTGAAAGTTTTAAAACCAATCCCTCCAGGCAATCCCAGTACCAACAAAATACCACCTGTTCCTTAATGTCTGTTTATTCGCAGCAGGCCATACAACCATCAATTGGGCCGAACTTCAAAATGCCAGAACATCAACCGTTATCTGACATCTCTCCCAGCGACTCTTGGTATCAAACCACAGCCAAAACGTGGACTCTCTGAAGAGACCTCATCTAACGTCTGGCCATAGAATGAACTAGTCAAGGATGAACAAGGTGCGCCACACGAAACCACTCAAATGAACGGGCATTAAACAGAGCTTCGACAGTGAAGCAGATGTTTCACACACATTCAAGCAAACAATTCTGTGTATGGCAACATTGTCACTTCACCCTTCGATCTAATATAGTAGGCGGAGCTCAACCAGATCCCTTGGTATCAGTGTAAGGAAGCAGGTTACGCCTCGCAGGTCAAACTAAAATAGGATTGTCACCTTGATTTTTGATCCTTCTTTTCGTTAGATTCAGGTATCCTTCCTCCTGTATTTCATATGTTTCTCCTAGAAACCAGCGCAACAAGTTGTTACGACTCATCAAGGTGCCCATGAAATATCCTTGGTTTGACATTTTCATTTGTGTTGGCATTCGTATGCAGTCCACTTCACGCAAGACTTAAGTCCAGCTAAACATTTACAGCGCCGTCGATATGTTGATTGCGTGCTAGACCAATAGGCCTTTACTGCTGATTGTATAACAAAATTTTCTGAAGTTTATTTCTCACTCCTTGGTTACATTCCAAAACAAACTTGTCGCATGTGGTGCTTTACGAACCATGAACTGGTTGTGGGAAATCCTCTATACATTATTGTTGCGGACTGTACTGCTTCGAATATAACGCTACAAGAACTGTTACCAGCAATTAAGAATTATGAACTGGACGATGTTTGACTAAAACGGTGCAATGAGCCACACAACACTTTGGATTTTGGCCAAAGAGGTGGCATTTGAAGTTTCCAGAGCGCCTAATAAAGGACGTTTTTAATATATAGAAATTTGAAATGATATAAAATAAAGAAAAATTTTTCAAATTTATATGAAATTTGCTTTATTCGAAAGAAAGTGTTCTAGTACTAAAAGTTGGCCTATGATCGCTATGGCTGGCTCTGACGTAGTTTAATTTGGAGGTCCATATGCGGTTAATTGTTTCTGGCTTATTGGCGTAGACTAGCGATCGATCTCACACATCCCCACAGAAAATATTTCAGGGCCATTAAATCATTTAAACCGTTTTTATAGATCAATTCGGGAGACCGAAAGGTGAAAATAGATGGTTATTAAAAGTTTTCTTCAATAAATCAATTGTCGAAACGAGTTGTATGACATGTTGCGTCATCTTTTTAAGGCCACAGCTCCTGCACAATCAGTTATAGTGGTCACCATTGACTGTAACATTGTGATCCTCACCACTTTTAAGGAAGCCAGCCTATAAAGCACACCGAAGAGTCAGCTTATCTGGAATTTAGGGTGTTACAACGTACACCTGAAGACTATTATCCTGAAACGTACCTGAAACGTACACCTGAAGACTATTATCAGTCCTAATACGACAGTTTTAATTATTGATATATCCATCCAAATTAATATGAGTCTCAGCGCTAAAAAAAATTTGCGCGATACAAACTTCATTTCGAACAGATCCATGATTTTCAAAATTAATTCGCTCAATTCAGAAGCGTTTTGAAGGCATCTATCTTAAAGTATTAAACCAAACCAACTATGAATCGCTTGACAGCTGACAACCAGCATTTAAAAACGTACTGCCAAATTAAATTTTTACACATCCATAAAAAACACGATGTCAACTGGCCGCGGAGATTGTAGGATTTGGCGCCGTGAGATATTTTTGTGGGATTACATCAAGGAACGTGTCTACGCAGACGCAGCAAAAACGTGATTGAGCACTAGCCTTAAAAGGATCTACAAGTTCTTACAAACTTCCTTAAATACAAACGTATTGATATTAGATAAGCGTATCAAAGTGTAGCGTAATACTAAAAACTGGCACATCGACAGTTAACTTCTCTCATGTTGTGAGATATAGAACAAAATATTGTACAGTGATTTAGAAAAACGTTCACTATATATTTTATTCTGCGTAAATAAATTTTCTACCACAAAAACAATAATCAAATATATATTCCGACTGCTAATCTCACTTTGTTTTAATTTCCATACAAATTTCACCGCCTACAACAATATTTTTTGACACAATGCCGTACAGATTAGCAGCCTTAAAAGAAAGCAAAGATCTATGCATATCAGACAGTGTCACAGTTTAGGGAAAGCCAGCTTAGCAAATTATCTTAAAGGTATTTCACACACTCATACAGAAATTGATTGAATATAACAGCAGGTAGTGGAAATTCCATTCATTGTGAAACTTCCTTATTCGAGTACTTAAATAAACTAAATATATGCAATCGATGACAAAAAGATAATCTCTAACATAAACACAGGACAATAAATCAATGAATATGTTACTTTTTTAAAAAGGATTTAGGTGTTTTTTATTGTTGTTGTTGGAACAGACAATATTTCTACCGACATGAGCAGAAGTGCTGCTGACATTGAAACGAAAGGAGTAAAAAGCGAAATGTAAAACAGCACCAACTCTATTAATCAATGCATGTGTGCACTTATGCGCTACTATTTCAAGTAAATACAGGCCTATGGAAATATTGAAAGCATAAGAGTTGAGAAAATGTTTAATTTCCAGTACAAATTCAAGAGTTGCGATATAAAAGATTTTTATTGTCCTGATTTTGGCAGCAAAAATTGTTTCATTTCTCTGTTATTGATTTAAACTGAGTACGGTGAATTTCTATGAGGGTCCTTTCTATTGACCCTTTCTTTTACGAATTCTTTGGTAGTGAAAAGTTTTATTGAATATATTATTTTGTCTTATTTTCACACGTCGTGGGTAAGAGTTGTAATTGTGGATGCTATTTGATGAAAAATACAGCTGCAACTATAAAATGCATCTTTTTCTTTGTGATTTGATTGTTTTATAAATGATTTCTTTACTCTTTGACATTTTAAGGTTTTGTCGTGAAAATTTAGCGTGCTATTAAGACTTCGTTGGGTTTATTTATTTTGTGGGTTCTCTTTGCATAGTGGTTGGCAAGGATTGCCATCGTTTTAGTTTCATTAAGATTTAAAAATATTTGCGACAAGATTTTATTAATTTTATTAATTCTAGAATATAAATGCAATCATTTTAAGTTTTTATATGCGGATATATAAAATGATTTTGTAGCCTGAAAAATCTTAATACGCAAATTAAATTTTTTAGATTGCACTGTGGCAGGTATTGCTGCCAAAAAAGTTCTTATATAGTCACAGGAGTGATGTCTATATAGACACAGGAGTGATCTCTATATAGACACAGGAGTGATCCCTTATAAAGTTCGAGAGCCAAATATGCATATTCGAGTTATTCATTCATTTTCTGGACCGGCAGTCTGGGTATGAACCCTACTGATTGGGCCGGAAGTACATATGAAAGGAGGGGGATAGTGTTGAAAGTACAGATGAAGAAACAGTATCGACGAAATTGCTTAAACTCTTTCCACGCGAAGAAGGCAACAGCATCAGTTCTTTTTATCTCTTGAATTTTATTTTAATCGTGTTGATTCTCTATTCCAATTTTTGCAAAATAATCAAAACGCAAATTTTTCTTTTTTGATTTTCATAAGGCTTTCATATACGCCTACGTAGGCTTTTTCTATTTATGTTAAGGCCGACGAAGAATTAGTAAATATTATTTGGCTTATTTTCCAAAAATTGTTACCTCCTATGATCCCTTTTTCAACTTCTCCGGGGAAATTTAAAGTTTTAAAAAAATTGCGAAGTTATTATAGCAGATTATCCGTTTTGCAAAAACCGAGTTTTCCTCGCATCTCGACGTTTTGAGTCTCTAGGATACGTTCCCGACTAATTTTGATAAGGCGTCACTATGTCTGCATGTATGTGTATGGGTGTGCGTGTACGTGTGTCTAAGTATGCGACACGCTTATAAATTTTGAACGACTAAACCGAATCAAACCAAATTAGGGTCTTCTAAAGAGTGTTCCCAACCTTAGATTTTCTTTGCATTTGAAATGATTCGAACCGGAAGATTTTAAATTTGATTTGGTAGTTTATTATATATTTTGCCCCTTTTCTCTGCAACGTGCCACAAAAATTTTTCAGCGTCTGTCTATTTTGAAGATCCTCCAACTATTTTCTTTGAATTTGAATACGTGCTCCACAATTTTTTCTTTCGTTCAAAGGAAAAGATTTGTAAAAAAATTGTTCTATATTCTCAATTGTCGTAAAATCCGTTCATGGTCCTCATCAATCTTGGGGAAAGGAAAAAGCCGCAAAGGCCTGCTACTTCTCCGATATTTTTTAAATATTTTTTATCACTCTCTTAAAATATTCATCGGCTGTTGATGTGATGAAGCTTGCACGACGAACTTCACATGTTGTCGACCTTTTAGGAAATGCTTATTCTGCTTTTAAAGATTTTTCTTAAAATCAACGTGCGACGCTGCCATTATCTCAAGTGGTTTTGAATACACAATTCAATTTTTTATTGTTATTACAAATATTTTATTATTTATTACAAATTTATTGTAAATTTTTCAATGCAATTTCTTCAACGATATAAACAAAACAGCCCCGATATTCGAAAATTCCCTTTATCGTTTGAACAGACCTCGTGAGTATGCTGGAATGGCGTTTTGTAACTGTTAGATGAACTAGAAAATTTACACTTGAGCGACAGCTGGGAAATGCATGATAGTGCATGAAAATTGTTAAGAAGAAGAGGAGGAAAAGGAACTTAAACTAGGAGAGAATCATAAGAAAATAAAAAACATTTATAATGTTTTTAAGCAAATAAAATATAAAAAATCACACATATTTTTAATGGTATTTCTGAACAATTCCAACCGCCAAGCGAAATGGAAAACAACCAAAAGATCTTTATTAAGTATTAGGCCTTCGAGATCGTTCACTTTATGATCGATGTTGTATTCAAATTAGCGTTACAATTTAGTTTAAGAAAACTTTAATATTTAAAACAATTGGCAACTCTGTTTAACCTTTACACATGCACATTCCCACACACACATATTTGTATGTACATACAAACGTGTATATTCGCATGCATGCCTGACTTTATGAAAAAAAATCTAAATTTCGTCCTAATTATTGTTTTTATAAAATGTCTTGACTCATAATCTTGCCATTAATAAGGGTTAATTTACATTGTTGTGGTATCAGGATTCATTGTTCATTTAGTCTTTTGATATTAAAATAAATAAAAGCGATTTAGATTCCTTACAATTCTACAGAAAAACAGCTGAATTTTTTGATGTCGCCAAAGAGTTTTAAAGGGGCAAGAGGAAAAAAAAAACAATAAGAAAAAAGATGTTTAAAGATTCAAACACAAAATTACAATGAAAATGTTCCTTGATTTGTCCTTAATGATGTTGCAAAGGACACTACACAGGCTCCTACAAAAACATTAAATATTTTTAATATCTTGTTATTGTTATTTCAAACAAATTGTTTGTTTGTTTATTTCTGTCTGGTTGTTGTTGCTGTTTAATTATTATGTTTTTTATTACAATTCTTTTAATTCATGTTTTTTTTTGTTTTGTTTTTGAGGCTGCAATTTCTTGAAGCATTTTTTAAGTTTATTTCTGTTTGTGTTGTTATTTAATGCATCGCGTCTTGTTGTTGTTGCTGTTAAAGTGTTTTTTTTTTTTGTATTATTATTGTAATTTTTTTTTAACGAAAGTATTAAAAGTTGTGGGTGTTTATGTGTCTTGTCTGTTAAAGAATCAGTTTCTTCTTGCCGCTTCTGTCACCACTGTAGTTGTGTCGTTGCTGGTGGTCAACTTTGCATTTATTTTTGTTGGTTTATTATTATTATTTTTTAATGTCTTTGGTATTTAAGACTGCAATCAGCAAGATTGATTAAAAATATGTTTTTCTTTATAATTTTCATAGTTGTTGCCGCAGTTTTTGTATAAAATCGCACTACTTTGCACAGCAAAAGTCTTGTGGCGACAGCAGAAGATTTATAAAAATTAATATGTTCCCATTTGCCTGCAAAGTTTTTGTTTGTAAAATTTGTTCTGAATATAAGAGTAAGACACAGGACCTGTCCAACTTGCAAAGCTCGCAGTTACCCCCACGATTTTAATATATTAAATACCAGTTATTAGAAGAAAGGCCGCAAACACTTGAACCCAAATGTTGTTTCAATTAATAAGTAACACTTGTTACTAACTACATCATTTACGGCGTATTAAATCTTAATATTCAAATTGAAATTTCACTTGAGCATAAAAGCAATGACATTAAAATCGCCTCTACTTGACAAGAAGTTATAATGAAACAACTGCTTCTAAGTTGACAACAACTACAGCAGCCTCCTGCTAAAGTTTTCTCTGATTTTCTTTTAATTTCATTTTATAAGTACCAGTAATGAATGATATTAAAAAAATTAAAAAAATTAAAATTATTATACTTAATAAATGAAAAAGTAATAAAATAGAAATAAAAGAAACGTCCATCTGTTTATAGAAAAGGTACTTTTGCAACAAAACTTCAAGTACAAGTCCATCAAGGATTAAAAAACAACAACATAAAAGAAACAACAAATAAACGAGGGGGACATTAGAAAATATTTTTTGTTAAACTGTAGGGGAATCTCGGGCTCATCTAAGTTTTATATTTCTGTCCACAAGATTCATTATGATAATTATTTATATACATATTTGTATTTCCTTTTTTGTTTCTAGTTTAATAATTCGCGGCACTTAATGTACAAGTAAATGGGATCGAGCAGTACAAGAAAACAGAAACTGCAATGACATTTTTCTAACGTTTTTTATGTGAAGTGATGATTAAGTGTTTGTCCTTCTTCTTTAGTGCCATCGAAAAAAACAAAAATAATAATAATAATAATAATATTGTGGCAAAACAGAAATAATTTGAGGGCAAGAAACGTTTAAATGGAGCAAAAGTTTTCATGTGCTTGATGGAAAACAAAATCAAATAGCAGAAAAGCTGTTTTTAATTAATAAATGCTTAAGATGTTTAAAGACGGTTTTCAGGGGAACAGGGACTGCAGGTTTCAATTGAAATTCCCAATATCAAATACCATTCAATTTTACATGAAACATTCAGTACTAGAATTTATAAAATCTTTGAATCATTCAAAAAACAAATATATTTTGAGAATTATTTCATATGCTTTTATATGCATTTTTTTTATTAAAATTATTTCTATATTGATATTATTTATTGTTAGTTTGATTTGCTATTAAAGTGCGTTTTTTAGTTTTTATAATTTTCACATTTTCGTCTTTGTAACAGGTTCAGTTTGTATGTGAGAATCAAACGTTTTAAGAGTTTTACGTGTTGGCGATCTTCTGCTGTAAAAAGGGCCAAATAGTTTGCATAAAATTTTGTGCAACTTATGCACTTGATTGTACTCTAGGGGAACCCCGGGGGGGGGGGGGGGGGGGGTCGCAAATTACAGCTTCATGAGTAGTAACACCTTTTGCTTTCTGGGGAAAAGATAAGAAATGCAGGTGGAAGGATATCTGGATCCAGCCAAAAGAAGGATCAAAAGTCAATAGTAAGGTGACAAACGTACATTGGTTTGACCTGCGAGGCGTAACCAGTTTGCTTACACTGGCACCACGGGATCTGGTTGAGCCCCACAGTTGATATTAGATCGGAGGGTGAAGCGACGATGTTGCCATATATGAGATTATTTGCCTGAGTGTGTGTGAAACATCTGCTTCACTGTCGAAGCTCTGTTTAACGCACGTTCATTTGATTGGTTTCGTGTGGCGGATTTCGTTCTTCCCCCATGACTAGTTGATTCTGTGGCCAGATGTTGGATGAGGTCTCTTCAGGGAGTCCACGTGATGGTTGTGGTTTGATGCAAATAATCTCTGGAAGAGGTGTCAGATAAGGGTTGATATTGACAGTATGTTGCAACTTTGGCCTCTATGGTTCGTCTTGGTGTGAACGAAATGCATGTCTTTGGAAGTTACAGGGTTTTCGATAGGCCCGAACACCTTAAAAAGATGTATGAGTATGGTTTTGTGGCAGAACCATATGCAACCTGTGTAAGCTCAAGGTGTGGCCCATAAGGGTGACAGGGGTGGTGGTGAACATTGATTTCACCCGGTGTTAAGAGCAATGTCAGGTTAAGTCAAATAGCAGATACAGACGTAAAACTTTTGACATATCAGTACGTTGGAGGAGATGCAAGCTCTTTCCAAAAGACCAGCAAGTTGTAAATAACGATGTGAGTGTCGGACACATCAGCTGGTGTGACAACATCAAAAATGAAAAAAAAGATCGAATTAAAAGTGCATGGCTGTTGAAATTCTTAAAATATTACTTCTATTTATTTTTTTTACAGACCTCGTATGTACCAATAGACAAAAGCGTAATTAGAATATAATTTCAGAAGAAGAATTCTCTTAAGTCGACCACACTGTTGTTGGATAAGGGAATTGCCGTTCACATGTTGCAACGACTAGTGACGGGACTGTTGCATTGCAGCCAATGCAACTGTTACATCTCTGCATATGTAAATGACTCTTCCACATGATGGATTTTCGAATCTTGTGAATGCATTAAAAAAATGCACTTAGCAAATATTCGAAGGCGTCTCCAAAATATTTTTGTGCGAGTATTAAATAAATGTTGGCGTCATGGTTGTTCAAATATTTTCTTTGCTTATTTTGTGTCAAAGTAATTGTACGAATTACTTTTCATGTGCCTGTTACCCATTGAAGTCGTTTAGATTTTGCCAATTTATACGGGTACTTAAATCAGTATGAAAGTATGTGTGTGTGTGTGTGTGTGTGTATGTGTGTGTGTGCCTCTGTGTTTTATGAATAAACCGCTGATAAAAATGTTTGCATATTTTTATTAATTAAATGCATTTTTGCATAAACTTAAGCTTATAAAAAAAGTTTTATTCAAGTTGTTGATATTGTCAATGCTAAAGATGTTTTGAAAGTAGGCCGCTTTAAGTAAAATGTGCGGGTATTTTCATATTTTAAAATAAAAAAACAATGAAAAAAGAGAAAAACAAGACACAAAAATTGTGAAAACAATATAAAAATAAGCAATTCGCTGAATTGGAGAAACATTTATATTTAATATTAAATAATAGGATACCAATACAAGACGTTCTGAATGGTCAGCCGCCTTTAATGGTGCGTAAGAACGCAAATATAATAAATATATGTATGCCTTAATGAGCCGTAAAATAATCCCAATGGCTGAGAATGCCGCACACTGGGGAATTCCTTATGGAAGTGAAGCCAAATTGCCTTTTTTTATTTCAACAATAATTGTTTTCTTTTTAATGTGATCACTTTTAAATTAATCTTTGATTATTTAAAATTCACAATTTTAGCAAAATCATTTCTTTCGTACGTAATTTATCACTTTCCAACTTCAGATGGTCCGAATGCACTAAAAACAATTTTCGAACAAAACACAAAAGCAAAATAGAAATAGAATGTGCAGTATCTTTTTTCCATTTTACTTTTTTCTGTGAACTCCCCATAGTGCATCACAGAATCCATAAATTCGTATTATCCGCCGCAGTTTAACTAAAAAAGCGAGGTTTTCTGTAAGAAGCAACGCTTCCTTTCCTTTCAAATATCTTCAAGATAGTGCCAATTTCTTGCACAGTAGGGTGATCTTCCCGTAGTGCCCGACAAGTGGCCACATTCGAATAATTATATTTCATATGAGTTTTAACTATTTTCGCACGTTATTTGGTTGTTAAACGATGTACTTAAGCATTCATAACTGATGCACCAGCAAATAATTAAAGCTGATGGCCTGGCTTTGAAGCTGCTAATTAAATAACCCGTTACTTATTATATAACTCGTCTACCTCATCGAATTGTAAGCCATTTGAATTACTTATACTGTGTTGGTTTCAAAGATGTTCCAAGATATATGTTGCCTCCATATGGAAGTTACCTCAAATACACCTCGAGAAATTATAAGGTTTATTATCCTTCTGTGGCCTCAACAATACGTTTTATTATTATTCTTCATTGTCTTAGATTTTAAGATAACTAGAGTTAAGAATTTTATTTTAGTTAGAGGTGCCACTCCTCCACTTTGCTTATCCTTGTGTAATTCTCAATGGGTTTGCAAATTTAACATATAAACAAGCAGGCAATTAAAAGGTTGTTATTCTTCCGTGGCCTCAACAGTACGTTTTATTATGATTCTTTATTGTTTTAGTATTTAAGATAACTAGAGTTAAGCATTTTGTTTTAATTAGAGGTGCCACTCCTCCACTTTGCTTATGCTCGTGTAATTCTCAATTGGTTCGCATAAGTTAACACATAAACCAGCAGGTTTAGTTATTTTAAAATTGGGTTGAACGTATGAAATGCAGGCATATAAAATTGAAAATATGATACAAAATCAAAATAATATGATATAAATTTTTTTCTTCTTACTCCTCATGATTCCTGGACTCTAACGATTGTTTATAATATAAATTTGCTGTATCAGCGAAATGTATATCCTATTGATTTAAACAGACCATAAGTAATTTATATTAAAGATTTCAAAAATATCGGTTGACTGGTTTAGGAGTTAACATCCTTCCAATAAACAACAAGACAAACAGTCTTTTCTTTGTTAATAAATGCAGCATCAAATTTTTGTTAAAGAATTGTTTTCTTTTAAATTAAGTCACAATAGAAATCATATGTTATACTATTTAAGCATGCGCCATTATTCAACACTTGATAAATTCTATTCAAAATAAAATAGCAGATTGGAAGTCGCATCTTTCCTAATTACCTACAACAAGACTTAACTAACCAACATTTAAGCAGATGCCAACAATGATAAGATTCATTGATGAAAAAGATTTCCTGTGATCAGATGTTAAAGATCAAAGAGATTTAAAAATTATCAGCCACCAAAAAGTACACACACAAGCACACTCACGTGTACACCAACTGAGAAAAGAAGAAAAGACAGAAGGTTAAGTGCAGTTCAAAAATGGAAACAAAAACCAAAGACATCAATTGGAAGACAAGTTTTGCACATTTATCACAGCTTTAACACAGACAGATGATTTTTACTTCTCTCTACTGCTTTCAAATAAAAAAAAAAAAAAAAAACCTGAACGCAAGCGACTGGAGGCAAAGAAATCCTTTAGATCGAATTCAAGAAATGTGCAATATGTTGGTGATATTGATTACAGCATAAACATAAACACGTTCCATATTTTAAGGATCCAATTACAACAAATGATTTTGCTCTTTTTGCACCTTTTTTGCTCCCGATGCGTGCCAATTTGGATCTTCAGTGACTTAGAAATAAATATATTGAAAATATTTATGAAAAGCCATACGGTGGGTATAAGATCAACGTTATTAAAATGCAAGAATAATTTGTTAACGTTGTTTCAATTTTATTGCATCTATAAAAGAAATTAATCTTTCCTTTTAAGCTGAAATGTACGTGTAATTCTCAGAATACGCTCATATGTTGTAATGTCGCGTATTAATTACGCCTCAATGATTTTTAAGTTTCTAAAAGAAAAGAATTCAAAAGAAAATTTCCAAATCGCCATATGTTGTGTGAAAAGAAAATGTCTGGAAAAGTTCAAGTTGCCGTGGAAGTAGTCAGTCATAGTTTATATTAATGATCGTATAGATCATTTTGTAATTAGTTTTTTCCTCTATATTTTAGTTTTTTTTTTTGTATATTATTTTGTACAAAATTTTCTTTGTTAACCAAAAAGGGGGTAGTAAGACATGACTATTCGGCGTTTACATATTCTTGGGAAATAAAAAAAATAAATGTGTTCTTATTAAGAAAGTAACTGTTTCTTACACAGAGAAATAATAAAAAAAATTTGTCTTCAATAAAATGCAATTTAATACTTGTAATATAAAATTTAGACATGTTTTAATTCAATCAGGACAACATTGAAATTCCAGCCAGGGCTTCTGGTTGAGGGGATTAAAAAATATATACGCGATTCAAAAGTTTAGTCATGGATTTTATTTAGGAATTTTATCATGAATCTTATGTTGTAAAATAAACCGCAGTCGTCTAGAGATGAAAACAAATCTTAAGAATCATTTTTACCTATTTGATTGAATTATTTTCGCATATTTGATAAGTTTTTAACAAAAATTTATATATAAAACTAGTGCAGGGGGTCAATCAAAGGCTTATTTCTTATAAAATATTTTATTATTAAATCAAAACATTTAATACGCAGTCTATTAAGAAAATGAGGGCAATTTCAACAACTCTCAAAAAATATTTATGTAAACGTTTTGTAATATTTCGAACTTCATTTTCAAATAAATTTATAATATTCAAATTAAACTTCACGATCTTAATGCTCTTTTATTTTAAATATAAATTTTTATAACCTTCAGAAAAATGTCAAAGACTACCTGTTTGTACATGAAACGTTCGGAAGCCTCCAGACGAAGCAGAGTCTTCATTCTTGGATCTTAACAATTCAACTTACTTAGCAGAGAAGAACTGTCGTTTTCAAAAGCCGCTACACTGTCATCCTCAGTAGTCATGTGTATTTCTAATATTCACCACTTGTCAGCTGACTTAGTGAAAAGTGGCAACAGTATCTGTTTTATTATGAAAAAGGACACGAGAAGTGTATCAAACATTTTAGTTAAATCCCTGTGCTGTCGGTTCCTAAAATTTCTTCATGTCGTATTTTCAAAATTTTGATTCCATGTTTCTTAAGCCAAATATTTTTAGTTTGAGTGTTCTTAAAAATAAAAAAAAAAAATTGTTGGTTAATCTAACCAATTCTGATTGTAAATTGTTGTTGGAATTCTTATGATTACCATATCTCTCTTGGTTAAACTAAGCATGTTACAATAGTCACTGAACTTCACACTGATTTTTATAAACAAACTTATTTTCTAAATATAGTAGCTTTACTACATACTATTAAAATTAAATTTTTTTGTTAGTTCAAATAACCAATAAAATTAGTTTCACAACTTTCATTGTAAAAATCTATGATATTTCAACTAACATAACTAGTTAGACTAACTAGACTTCAAAGGAACTTTTGTTATTAATTATGTATATATTTTTACTAATTCAACTAAATGTGAAAATTAAATTAACTATTTCTCGCGGTGATGTTGGCAGTTAACACAAGACTACAAGTCATTATTAAATTAATTGTTTAGTTATTCATGTTTGAGTCAGTAAGAATATAAAAATCTGTATAATAAACAAATAATAAATAACATCCTGAGTTCAACTTCCAGTCATGAACATCTTCTAATGTTCAGCGTTAATTCATGGTTGTTTTAATTGCTGTTGTCTTAATATAAAAAACTTCTACTATAAAGAATTTTACTTTACAATCATGATTGTAAGCAAACTATATTTAACAGTTTTATTTGTAGCTTAACTACAAAAATTCTACCGGAACCATTTCTTAAATTTTAATTTTACAAAAAATCTAGAGCGTAGAATTGTAAATTTTGCAGACTCTACTTAATATTGGGGGTACGGTTTTGTAATGGACTTTTATAGATTTAAAGTTTAAATAAGATTTCTATAGGACAACACATGTTTGCGGTGGTTGCAATATATTATCTATTTTAATTAATAATAAAAATAATTAAATAATTCAATAAAATTATCTTAAACTATAAATAAATAAATTATCTTAGACTATTTTATTGCAAGAAAATATATAAAATGTATTTATAGGAAATATGCACTATTAATATATGGTTTGATCAATTTCCTTAACGTTACTTGACATTATTTTCATACTTTTATAAATGTTGCAAATTATTGTGAAAATTAAATTTTCGTCAAAATAAGACAGGAGTTTACTTTAAGTGATTTGGTCTTAGATCGTATAATATCATTATCTTAGCTTTTAGCTATTTAAAATCCCTTAAGTACCTTAAGAGATCCTTGTCTATTATAAGTTTTTATCAGAACTTTGTTAAGTAATGCCTTTCTGATTCGATGGTAAAATGCACTGCTTTTGCATTAGCATTAAAGCAGAAATAAGTCTATCAGAAAATTTATAAATTATAAAGAAAAAGGCTGCATAACGTATCAGCTAAAAGATATCCCAACCATTAATAAATATGCCATCGATATGCTTTTCCTAAGGCCCACTTTTTCATGGAAAATAAAGTTGCATCAAACAATTGATGAGCGGGTGGTCTTATAACGTTTAGAGAGTCCCGGTTTAATTCACTTGCGGAATAATATAGATACCCTGACTCTACTATAACATTCTTCAGTAAAACTACTTTACAAATGACGACGCTCGTATAATGATTTCTATCGAGCCAATCACAAATTCCGATAAGAATCCAATCAGAAAAAAAAACAAAAAGTTTACCTAAAAAAGAAGTTTCTTTTTGCTTAATATATAAAAGAGTCTCCAGCACTACAGACCTAAACCAATTGCGGCGAAGAAACTAAAGAGATACAAAGAAAAAAGAGAAGGAGAAATGACAAACACACACAAGTTCCTATGAAACACCCTAAGAAAACTCATACCACGAACTACAGCTCTTACATAACACACATGCACACTCGTAAACGTAAGAAGCAGCCAACCAATTCAATTTAACCGACACGCATGCCACTACGTCAACAACACAACACTACATAACAGCAAATTTCTTACAATTTCTCACTCATACTCAAACACGTCTTACACCGGAACTTCGCCGCAAATGTTTCTTGCTTATAATTCTTTTTTTTTTAAGAGTTTACTTTGGATTTTATAAAATATAATTCTTTTGCTCTTTCTCCCTTTTTGGTTTTTTATTTTGGTAGGATGTTCATAATGTATAAGTATGAGTTGATAGCTAAGAAATATTGTGAGAGGTTATTGTACTCTCTAAAGAAAAAATATAAGAATTTTGTATTCGTATCCGTACAACAACAGCAAATGAATTTAAAAAGAAGACGACTACAAGTCTGGTGTTTAGGAATTTCAGTAAATAGTTCTTGGCGAAATGTCTTGAAGACTGCACGCAGTAGTCTGCCAGTCTGTTCAGATAACCAGGCTGTGTAATAATATTCTTGCCTAAATATTTTTTGTTCAGATGTTTGTTTGTTTTGTTTTTTTTTTCTTTGCTTGTCGAGTTTAAGTAACGTGTGAACATCTTAAGTGTCTCTATGGGATTATATGTACGTGCGGTTGTTGCTGTTGCTCTTATTGTGGGTAAGTTAAATGTAGCGTTTATAAATTAAATGGTGTTAGATTACTTTATTATCTCTTGCTGTTATAATGTTCTTTGATGTTGTTGTTGCATATCTTTCCAGATGGCTGTGCTTGGTGTTCTTGTAGAACACACCATTCGTTTGTATCTTTTCATCACTGCAGTTGTTTATTCATATCGACTTTTTTCAACTTGTCTTACAGACAAGTGGGCGTTTGTTTGTCATAATGTGTTAATAAGTGAAGTGATGATGTTGATTACGACATAAAAAAAAGGAAGGCGTTTAAAAAACTAATGCTTAATTAATTGCGTTACCCTGGGATTTCCTTAAGCAGCCAAGTGTATTATGAGTAAACTAGCTGAAATGCCAGCAAGTGGAAGAAGATTAGGGAACGGAAGACACTCATAAAAATAGAATTGCAGATCATAAATGACGCAAATACTTAAAGGGTTAATAGAGTTAAAGAAAAGATAGGTTATTAAGAAATAGGAATAGGTTTTTGTTGTATACAAACATAATCTTTCATTTGTGATGGATATCAATCAAAGACTTAATGTCACGTTGACCGCTTTCAAGCATGTGAGACTCTGCATTTCTTCTTAATGGTTTGATATTTAAAAAAATTATTGCGTTTAAGATCGCTTTCATTAGAAAACAATATGCTGTTTCTAATAACTCATGCTTTTAATATTTTTAATTATGTGAATTATTGCACCGACGAGAAGTTTGCATGGAAAAAATTAATGAAATTATTGACTCTTTAGGTCACCAAAATTAAATTTATATGGACAACTAAATTTCGATTTGAAATCAGTTTTGATGGGCTACTTGTTCGAAAAGTGTTTTTAATTCATAAAGACGATAAATATTCCAAGGTACAGGGAAGACTACCAACACTAATTTTATTATAAAATAAATTGTTCGTTACAAGTTAATGCAAATTAAAAGTGAAAAAGCCTGGGTTTGTGCCAATCCGAACATTTTCGTAAGAATTTAAGAAATTCCAAACCAAAAAAGTTTGTCTTAAGAAACGTGTAACAAAAAGTTCAGAAAATAGCATTTAAAGTAAATAACAAACGGAAACACATGGTATTAAAAAAAGTGGGTTTGATGCAATTCTCGTATTCTTTTTCGTAATAAAATTGGTACAATTAACAACTATTATTATATATAACTAAACCACCTAACAAACAAAAATAATGCATCCGCACTTATGATAAAGGTATAGCAGCTTTCGAAAACAGCTGTTCTGCTCTGCTAAGTAAGTTGAATACATAAAATTGATGTTGAAGTTCCATTATCTTTCTATATTAGAAATACTTCCCGAATAAGTAGCCCATCAAAATTAAGTTCAATACTCCAATAAATAGTGCGATATAAATTGCTTGAAATGGGATATCAAATAATTTATGAAAAATTTTGAGGTGCCAACTGCGTAAAAAAATTAAATTTTGTGCATCGAAAATTTCTATGTTTTCCAATACTTTAAAAGGCAAATCAACCCCCAAATTTCTATTATTTGTTTGGCCAGCCAATTATATAAAAAAGCAACAACAAGTTGGTGAATTTTTTTAAATAAAATTTGGTTTGTTTTTTCACATAAGCAACAGTGTTGAGATATGATTTACACAACTTGGACTATATTTGCCATGTGTTAATAATATTTTCAGTGAGATTTAAAAAGGGAAGACTAAAAGGACAACAGAAGTTTGTGCATAATTCTTTATTAAGGGATTTTCTGATATTTGAGATAAGTCTTAAATTGAAAGTTTTATGGAGAAGAAAAACGAAATTTCCAGTAACTTGTACTGGACTTTTAGGCTATAATTGTATAAATCACGTCACCAAAGTGAAGTTTACATGAAAACGGAAGAAACAATTTATACGTTTGAAATATTTGATGTAGTTCTTGAAAAAAATATTTTGAAATGGCAAACAGCAACAAATTCATATGTAGAGTGAAGAAATTTAACAACTTTGCTTTTATTTTTGGCTGCGAAAAGTTGCCTGAAATCTCGTTAGATTAAGAAAGAATATTCTGTATGCACGATAATCTTGGAATCAACTGCCAAATAGATAACTTTTCATTCGACATCAATATGCAAAAGAAATTAGAGAGTATAAATTTAATATTTTTAGTACATATTTTGGGAATTGTCGTTATAACCTCTTTAATTTTAATTTCGTGCTGATTCCTTTTTCCCAAAATTTTACTAAAAAATTCAAAGTGATCGGCTGAGTAGTTTTGGCTGATTCCTATGCGCTTATCACTGGGGCTAATGCAGATCATCAGGGAATCTTTACCCGACATTTCTTAGAATACCTTAAGATTTCATTTCAAACTTCCACTTTAATAAGTGAGAAGTCTAAAACAAATATCAAAGTCATAACAAGAACACACTGATCACTTTTTCTTTTTTTTTTTTCTAACGTTCTTATTCTACAATTGGTTGGCTTTTTTCTGACTCAAATTGTAGTTGTAAGTGAAACAAAGAACAACAACAACTAATAATTGTTTTAATATAAAAATAATTTATTTAGAGTGTTGACAACATAAGTTGTTTTATTTTGCATAAGCACTTGCACTTTTAAATTAGTAAATTAGAATAATTACAAAATAGCTCTTATTCCGACCAACCGTTTTAAAAAATTTGTGAGATGATAAAGTGGGACTGCATTTGATCACTACGTTAGGACAGCATGAAATGTTTCTTCTCCAAACTTATAAATTAAAAAATACCAAATACGAACGTTTTTTTTTACATTTCTAATTAAATGCCATTTACCATATTAACAATAACTTAAATTTTCTATACAACAAAAACAGCAAATCATTTGGGTGTGTACGCTTTTGTTGTGTGCTAATTTTTGTTAATGAATTGCTGCGATCGATATTGCAAAGGTTTCACTTCAGGGCCTAATTTACAATTCGGTGACAAATAGTGCTGTGCGATATTTCAATAGGTTATATATTTTTTAGTTTAGGGAAATATATAGCAACCTTTTTAGAAGACAAGGTTTATTTTCTTTAAAAAAAATTCTGCAGTCGTTATTTAAAATGATATGATAACTAAATTTATCATGTGGTTTCGTTCTTTCCGGAGAAAAGTTTGTTTGTCATTCATAATATTGCGTATATATATTTTTTTATAAAGATGGAATAGGGTTAAACCTAAAAGCCATCCCTACAACTTCAATTTAATTTTAATCGCAAAGTTGTCGTGTCATAAATTTGTATGCTATTCCATGCTAATCTGAGTATATATTATTATTATAATTTTAGCTTTTAAATACTACAACTTTCAAAAAAGCCTGCCGATTCTCACCTAATTGATATAGTTTTCGAATCCTATAAAAAAAGTAGGGATAACTGATCAGATATCTTGTAATTTTTCCCATATTAATTTTATCAGAAGTTATCGAAAAAAAAATTACTAAGAATATGTAATTTTCTACATTTTTTTAAGATTTCTTGATATCTACCAGTACGAAGTGGTTTAAAATCTCTAACAATTTAATTTGAGTCGTTTGAGATCACATACGAACAGACACACATTCACAAACATATATACACATACATATAGACATAGTGACACCGTCTCTACATTAGCCAGGAACGCTTCCTACGAATTCTAAAGTTCGAGATAGATTTTTGAAAAAATCGGTAAAAATCAATAACTTTCTGATTAAAATTATACATTTTTCCTTGCAGGAGGTTAATAAATAGTTAATAAAGGTTTAACAATATTCTTCGTATATGAAAAATATTAAAATGTCATCTATTTTTGTTTCAAGCCAACATCTAGAGTGTGACTCCTAAATGTCTAGTGCATTGCGCCAGAATTAGAATGAAGGGGGCAGTGATGACAGAACAGTAAATACCGAGAGAGTTAGTTTTAGGTGAAATTTTAATAACGTTCGATATCGCTTACGTTCGATATTAAATGCGGTAATTTTTGTCATTGTACTTGGGAAGAAACCTTTACAGCTGATGGCCGCTGTTACTAGTGTTCTCTCAATTAAGATATTCAAAAAATAAACCGGAGAAAGTTTTTACAACATCGTTTCTTCAAAATTTCACTCTATCCCCATGCAGCTCCCCATTTTTAATTTTAATTTCAATCAATATCTTTCAAGAGCTAACTTCACAACTTGTTTCTTTTTGGCCAAAATGAATACAAAATGTTCGAAACACTGCTTTAACGAACCATGACCTAAAATCACAAACATAAAAGTAGTTAACATTTTTGTTTCATATTTGGCACAATGAAAAAAAGGTTAAAACATAAATGTGTGTTATTAGAATATAATCGTTTTCTTCAATTACTTTTAAGCAATTTATCCTGTATTATATTTTTTTGGAGTAAAACAATACGGACAAAAAAAAAATTTGCTAAATATTTCTCTAAAACAACCCTTCTCAAAATCTTGGGCCAAAAATTCGCCAAATGTCAAAAAAAGCCAAAAAAATCTCAATTGTCTAAGGACGAATGAAAATAAGGATACAGGGCACACGGATTTGTTTTAGAGTTACAACAATAAAAATAACTACACTTACAATTGCATGTGTATTCAATAGTAAGTGTTGTTGTTTTTGTGTCTTTTTCAATAAAAGTCCTGTTTTCTCTACGTGTGTGTGTATATTTGTGCATATGTGTGTGTAAGTGTTTAAGGTGAACAAAAGATTGTATTCGTAGAACTTGTGTGTAGGTTTGCATTCCAATAACACCAACAGCAAAAACTAAATTAAGTAAAAGAACTGAAAACAAGAAAGAGGAAAGATATGATGCATTCCAAATATATTTTTGAGGACTCAATGCTTGTGCGTACCTGAATGCCGTAGAAATAGGGGTAGCAGAGGGAACACTGTTTCCAAGTGCAATTTATAAATTAAAGGTCTAAACGATATTTGCGACAACGTGCGTGATATATTATGAGGAAGAACTGAATCATGCGACAAAGTAGAACTTTAATTAATTCCTTTTAAAAAATTTTTTTAAGGTTTAAGTCTTTATTTTGTAAATACATTTTCAATGTTATATAAGAAACAGTTCGTTAACACTCGGTCTATCTCTTAAGGAAATCCCAATAATTGGTTTGCAAATTATTAACGGAAGGTTGAAAAACCGAGAGCTTAAAACATATTTTAAATAAGTTATTAATAAGCATTTTTGATTTTAAGTGGAATGGATTACACACCCAATCATGGCAGAATATATGCCCCCCAGATATCTATTCCAAGAGGAATCATTATGAATTTTTATGACAGAACTTTGAAGTCAAGCAGAGAATATATGCTTTAAAAGTATAACGTCGCCGGAAAAAGTTTAAACCTCGCAACGAAATGAGACTGCAGGTTCAAAGATTTTATAAATATAAGCTGTCAAGTCAATTAATGCCCCACCGTGTGGTAGTAAAGAAAAATACACATGGGCACTGATTATGAAAGTGTAGAGGATTTCGAAAACAGCTAGTCTGCTCTGCTGTGTAAGCTAACCTTTCCTTGTGCTTTGGAATTAATGACACATTTCTTTTAAGTGGGCGTTGCAGACAAACACCATTTTTAATTAATTTTATTTTTCAACTATTTTTATTAATATTAATTTTATATTCCAAATTGTATCGTTGTCGTCAATTAGCTGCAGAGGAGCTAAACAGGTGGCAAAAAAAATTCATCTATTCAATCTGAGTCGTTCTCAATAATTTACTACGCATGCGCTACCATCACGACCTCATTGATTTATTAATCTGAGGTCAGTTAATTTGCATTGTTGAACAATCGAGGCATTTGATTGCTTCTTTTGAGACCTGAAGCCTTTAATGATAAAAGCGTCCGGTTCCTTAATACAAATACAAACTCAAATCCATATACTCGTCTATAGGCGACACAGCAGCATCCACCAAATGCCCATTCTTGAGCGCGTGTCTAAATTGCGCTGAAATCTTGAAAAACAACCTCCGAATAGGAATCATGAATAGGTGAGTTTAAGTTCATGCTGTTCTTCCCCTTTTGGTACCAATCACCAACTGAGATCAGTCATGAGCAGCGAAAAAGCTGTTCAAGTTGACTCATCACTTAGGATGCTTGTACTTAAACTAGAGCTGTGCCGAACTTCACCAAACGCTCGTTTTTCACAACAACCTCTAATCCAACCCATGTAATTTAAATAGGTTTGATTAGAGGTTGTTGTCAAAAACGGGCGTTTGATGAAGTTGGGCACAGCTCTAGTTCTGAATACTACAGTAGCTTTGAACTTTTTTAAATAACTTTTTTTGACAAAACTCTTTAATGAAATTCATTTAAATAAAATCAAAAACTAAGGTTTGAAGCAGTTCGCAATAAATCGAGTGAGTAATAGTACATACTAGAGGATTTATTCCAAAATATTATGAATTTGATAGCACTACTTATTCTCTTACCTCCATAACACTTGACCTCTTAGTGAATGGGAATGTGTGGTAAATATGGCGGTCATCTGCAAAAGAAAAATAGGATGGAAGACAGAGGATTTCATACCGAAGGATAAGAAAACGAGTAGGGGAAAGAATAGAGCCTTGCAGTAGCACTGCATCAACCTTAAATTCGTTTGATGTGATTCCATTTATAACAATTCATATTATGCGATATCTAAACTATCTAAAGACTTCTTCAAAAATGTTAAAGATACAAATGACACACTTTATGAAATGATTTACAAATGTTCAGATTCGAATAGTTCAGTTTAATAAAATCAAACTATTTTGCTGTCCGCCGTACAGGGATCTCAATGGAAACCAAACTGCCGGCCACTAAGTAAACTGTTAATCTCCAGATATTTTACCGTATAAAAAGTAGCCGTACGTTTCACAAATTCGACAATAATAGAACATACTGCATTTCTGCGTTATAGATCTGTGCCTTGAGATATACTTATATACAAGAATTAAATGGAAACAGTGTTATTACTTAACTAAGTTAGTCATAATGTGTGTATAAATGACACGGTTAAAGGTAAAAAGCCAAAAGAGGCAGCTGCAATTGAATTATTCCATTCGTAATCACAATAATGACGATGGGTTGAATAAAAATAATACAACATGTAGGGTTTTTTCTTTTGCCATAAATGCTTATAGCAAATAAACCTGGCAACAACAACAATAACAACAACAACAGATGTATTAAAATTTGCTCAAAGCAATTGTGATGAGGATATTTGATGCTGTAGAAAAATAAAAATAAAAAAATTATAAAAACAAGAAAGAGATTTAAAAAAATGTATGACACAAAAAATCTACACACACGTGCAACGTATTACTGGTAAACAAAACAATAGTAGACAGGATCAAGGACACACACATACGACTACAACCAAAGACGGGTAAAGTAAGAAGGCACAGCAAAGAGGATAATACTGGAGAATGGAAACTTGATAGAAAAGTGGGAAAAAAGTAAAGGTGTTTGGCACAAATTGTGCAAAAATTTAACTTAATTTTTCTTTTGCAGGGATTATTCAAATGTACGAACGAGCATTTGCATTTGTTGGTACGTTTGTGTGCATAAAACCGGATATGGCATCAATAAGCAAAATTATTGTAAACAGTTCAAGATGCAACACGATTTTGAATAATATTTTTTTAATTTTTAAGTACAGCACTGTACCAATTTGGGCAAATTTGTTTCATGTTTTTCTCTTAAATAATGAGCTAAAAGAAATATATTTTAACAGGTCGAGAAAATAATCAAAGAAACTTCTTGCAAAACGTTTATTAAGATTCTATTAAATTATCATTCTATTAAAAATATAAAAGTGAAACGTTATCGAATGACCGACTGATAGACCCATCCTGGAGTTGCACAAACCTTTAAACCACTTTAAAGTTTATATAGGGGTTCTCCTGTCGATGGATAGATTTACTAGGAAGCAATTTTTAGAAATGCAAATACTAAAAGGGTAAAAAGGGATAAAAAGCGGGTATATTTAGAAAATTTTTATCTCGGAAACCGGTACATATTTACACAAAATTTTAACGCATACAAATTATGCCCAAAACTAATTGGACACATATTAACTTATTTAAAATAAGTAGTTTTAGGGGGCAAATAAGATATTTGGTACTTTTTTGCGTTCCATGCAACTTCTAAACTACAGTACAAGTTTTGGTACTTTTTTGAAAATTGGCAGATATGAGGTATAAGACTTTAACCCTTTCTGACACTTTCGTGTTATTATTAGACTACCTTGTTTGGCTTTCTACCGCTCAGTAGCACTAATAATAAATTTTCGGTAACTCGACAACCACAGGAGGCAAAGAGGGTAAAATTAGTACTTTTATATCTCGGAAATTACGATAGACAGACTTCATATTTGAAAAGCATGGACGCAAGCATTAAATAAAAATTACTCGACATTTATTTGGTACTTTATTTTTTATAAATAAACTTTTAGGGCATAAGAAAAGGTAACCTTTAAATTGGGACGTATCTTCTTCGGAAAAAAAAATTACGAAACTTTTTTGGTACTTTTTGAAAATTAGCAGCACGCTTTTCACACTTTTAGTAATTACAACCCTGTAATGTTTAGTAGCACTGCAAATGAGCTTTTGACAACTTGACTTCTAAAAGGGTAAAAAAAGGGTTAAATTGGTCATTTTATATATCGGAGAGTACAATGAATAGACTCAACATTTCAAACCCATAGAAAACAAATAAACAAAAAAAAAAAGCGATGCGTACTTTTTTGACACTTATGCTCCTAGAAGAAAAAAAGGGATATATGGACTCAGTACTATTTCTGCAACCCCCAATATATCTTCTAAAAGGTAGTGTATATCAAAAAAGCATTTTAGCCAGTTTCATTCTTTTGGAAAAAAAATCTTAATTATGTTCTTAGAATATCGACAATATCCCTGTGATGAAAGGTAAAAGTGGATCTCTTTTGCCAAGTGTACTATTTTGCTAAACTATGTTTACTTGATTGAAAAAGGTACTTTATAAAATGTAGTTTTAAAAAAATGTATTTTAAGTAAATATGCCAATTAATTTAAAATATGACGAATCACCAATTCACTATAGGAGGAGTTAGTCGTTGAGGATATCAGAATATCTACTGGGTCATGGCATTCTTTTTTCTTTGACATTTTGATCATGAAGTGAGTGCTGGTGCAGTTCGTTCCCAAATTGCTAAATTACGATCACAAATTTTTATTTTTGCACAAAAAAATCATATTTATAAATAAAGAAAAACCCCTCTGTAATCACCCCTCTTCACTCAAGATATTTAACAGATTTGGTATCCTGTGACATTCTGTTTCTAAGACTAAAGAAACCCATGAGAGGAAGCGATAGCTATGATTCTGGAGCACAAAACGTTGGGTGAGCTGAAGGTTTTACTAAGAGGAACATATCAGAGATGCTCTTAAGATTGGAAAAAGCGCTGGTATCTGAGCGAGACTACTTTAAAGGAGAAAAAAATAGTTAATGAGTTTGAAAAAAATAAAAGTCCATCGATTTCAGCAAGAAACGTGTTTTTAAATATTTAATTATCTTAACGAAATATTTGCTTTTTAAAACATAAAATTTATTATTAAATGGTTTTTATTGTATATATAGTTGCTGTCAGAGGTAAAGGCCTTAATTTGTATGTTTTCCAACGGTTTTCATAAAAAACAACTCGTTATTAAAATTTAATGCCACAGAAACAAAAATAACTATTTTACAAGAGATTTAGAACCGCAGATTCTGTTGTGCATTTGAACTCCCGCATTAAAGTATCAACATGTGAGTTAGGGCCTTTCAGCATGTGACCCACGATATGAATGTAAGTATGTAAAACTTCAACAAGATCTTGTATAAAACATTTTGGATATGCAAATTTAGTAGCAGCAGTAATTTGTGAAACACATTTGTAAGACAAAAGCGTTTCACTAACTATTTTTAAATCTTTTATATCAATACCTTCAACAAACATCCAAAAATAATAAATTTCGAATAAAAAGGTTTTCATAAAAAATAAAAATTCAATGTGAATAAATTTGTGTTTGTATCCATGCAAGTACGAATAGGGCACATGCCACGCACGCGTATTCAGAAGTTTTAATTAAAAACTTCTGCTTTTCTTTTTTAATTCCAGGCCACCCCTTATGGAAGATTTTATTACGCTCAGCTAGAAACACAAAAGACAGTTACTTTTTCCTCACGATTATTGTAAAAATATAAAACTATCAAAGGTATAGTAATTTCTAAGCGCCTCAATGAATTCGTAAGGGGACATCTGTCGAAAATACGAGTCTACAAGCTTTTCCTTGCAAACACTCTTCCTCGCATACAATTCACTAAATAATACTTTGGGTTGATCTTCATAAGGGGTCGGTCGGTTGCCTGTATGACGGGTTTGCTACAGCACTAGCAACAGCTATAATGAAAAATTTTCTGCAAGATAAGAACTATTCCTATTGTTATTTTCGAAAAAAAAGAAAAATTTTAAAATATTGTTCATCATGGTTTGGAATTTTTTCAACCCTCTCGCACAAGGCGTTCTTTGTTTTGGCACGTTGAACACAACCCAACATACAGAGCATGCACACACTCACGCACACATGCGCAAATCATAAATTGTACTATATAAAAGTCTTGTTGTTGCTGTAGTTGATCAAAAAGTTCCTTTTTATTTTCAAAGAAAATTGCATTTTATAAAACTTGTATTAAAATTTGTTCCACTATGACTCGGAGGTAAAGATAAAGCCACCCCTAAAAATTGTATATGGGTTTAGAAGAAAACAACAAAAAAAAATGCTTTTGATAATACTTTTTGTGTTATTTACTGGCACGAGTCCTTGTCATGTTTGATCCTTTTCTACTCTTCTTTCTATGTGCAGTTGTTGACAGTCTGACTGACTGACTGACTGACTGGCTGGCGATCGCTCTTATTTGAGTTGTATTTGCCTGGCAAGTATTAACAAAAGGTGCACGTCTTGCTCGCTTGTTATGCTCTTAAATTCAATTTGAAGAGTTTGTTGACTTGAAGGAGAATGCACATCTGCTATTTATTTGGTAGAAAATTCATTGAACAAGAACTGTGAGTTGTGTTGAAAATTTGATTTAGCAAAAGCGGTGCATTGTTAAAGTAGGAGGCATATGTGCTGAAAAATATGAGGGTTATAAAAATAAACGTGGTTTGCTATGAAAAATTAAAGTGGAAATTTATGATGAAGCCAGCGTAGGCCCTGGTTATGTTCCTTTTTATAATATTATTTGTATATAATAGCTGGTGTTGAACGTGACCAACTACGAGTATTTAGAAATGAAGTAGAAAATGTGTAAGACAGAAGTGGTAGCTTTTATTTTTAAATCTTAAGGTTACATCAACTCACAACTAAATGTCCTGATGACCATAAATTTTGGACAGAAAATAGTGAACCAACATAAATAGACGTTCCTACATACAATAAATTGTTGTATTGTACATGTACATGACCCGCAATAAACTAAATAATATGTTATAAGGTAATGACAAAAGCAAATATCATAACAACCATGTACATTAAGATACACAGGACACTGTCATAAAACTCGTGACAGTGAACAAAGTGCCATTATCTCTATGATAATTCAAATACTCAAACAAGTGTCACTATGACTGTAATAACTCTGAAACTAAACAAAGTGTCATTTTTTTATTACAAACTATTGTAAAGCAAAAATAGTATGATGACCAGGGACCCATGAAACCTAAAAAGGTGGCATAAGGTTCCTATGACAAACAAAGACTGTCAAGATGACAATTACATGTATTGTTATGTCAATGAACTTTGCGATACACAGGAAATTCTAGTAAGATTCATGAAAATTATAACCCAAAACAATATGTCATAGTGCTGACACTCAAGTAAATCTAGTAATACCATGATATTATATCTAAGACTTAACAAGTCTTACAATGTCTATGACTATTACAATAACTGCAGAAAGTGTCACAATATCCATTTATAAAAATATGTCATAAGCCAAGTGGACAAAATCACAAAAAAAAAAAAAAAAAATATCGGATACACTGAAAACTCCCCTAAAAGTAATGAAGATTATGCCACTAGAAAAAGTATCACAAAGTCCATTATAATTCTGAAACTATGCATATTATCGTGATATCGTAAAAACAACATGTCATAGTATGCACCAAAGCTGTGATACTATAGTTTTAACATCCATGAACAATATGGTGTGCAAAAATGTCTATGAATTTTATAATAATTTTTAAAAATATCATAGTGTTTCGTCATAATATACTAAAATATGTCATGATGACCAGGGACATTATGACATATATAAAAGTTCAATAAAATCTTTGCACTTTAAGAAGAAAAATTTGTTATGAAAATTCTGCCACTCGACGAAGTATAATAGTGTCGAGACAACAACATGCAATAATGCCAACAGGTGTTATGACACAATAGTGTTATATTTCAAAGGAAATTTATAAAGTTAAGAAATATTATAATGACTAAATAACCTCTCATAATGATGTGGTACATTATGACGTACAGAAATAAATCATGATGACCATGCACGTAATGACAAAAAAGGATATATTACAATTCATTTTGAGATACACAGGGAACTGTCTTAATGAATATTCTATCATTAAACTAATTGAAGTTATGACTATGAAGTTTCTGAGACTATGAAAATTGTCATGTTATCGAGAAAACAATGTGTCACTGTGTCCAGTTATGTTATGACACGATAGTACCATAACGTCCAAGGACTCTTTGTACTGAAAAATAGTGTTACAACATGAATATATGAATGTGATAATAATATCACAAAGTGTCATAAGGTCCACTAACGTTATGACATAAGAAATATGACATGATGATCATGGACATTATGTCATAAAGAAGTATCGTAATTTCTTATGAAATGAAAATTTTGACACTCGATTAGGTATATGAATGTCGAGACAACAATATCCAATAATGCCAACGGTTGTTAAGACACAACGGTGTTATATTATCAAAGAACCCTTCGATATGCAAGAAAGTTTCATAAAGCTAAAGAATATTTTAATGACTAAACAAACTGTCATAATGATAGGAGTACATTATCACACACACAAATCTGACATGATTGACTATGTACGTAATGACAAAAAATAATTTATTACAATGCACGTTGGGATACATAGGAAAATATCGTAGTTAATATTCTGGTACTTAACTAATTGAACTAATGACCATGCAAACTCTGAAACTATACGAATTGTCATGATATCAAAAAAAACAATGTGTCGATTGATGTTATAACTATGTAGTACCATAACGTCCAACGATACTATATAATGACAAATAGTGTTACAACATAAAAATATGAATGTTATAATAATACTACGAAAGTGTCATAATGTCCACTTATGCTATGACATAAGACATTGTGACATAGAGAAGTATCGTGATATCTTTGCGGGATAGAATACACAAAAAACTGTCCTAAAAAAATTTTGAGACTCAACTAAGTTCTATAGAGTAAAAATATGTCAGTATATGCAGATATTATAACACAACAGTAATAAACTGTCCAAGCACGATGTGACACGGAAGGAATTATAATAATGCTCAAGAAAAATGCCCAGATAAATTTTATGACGTTTTCATTGTGGACGCCCAAAGCGAAAACTTGTGAAAGAAATTTCAGACAATCAATTACACCGATTAAGTGTCAATTGAAAAGTGTAAACATTTTTATTGATATTATTTTATGAAGAAAGGGTAATTAAAAAAGGATACGGGAACATAAATGGGCAAATGAAATAGCAAAATGTCTTATAGCGTTTTCTTTTCTGGAAAGCTTGTAACATTTTTTCCCTTCTCTTCTAAGATTAGGCAGCTTGGAGGAGTTTTAAAACAGAAATTACTTTTCTTAAGTGATGTTGGAATAATTTCTAATAACTTCCTTAATTTCATATATCAATATATTTCCATTTTCCGTTAAACGGTGTAAAAAATGTTGCACTCTTTTCTAGAAAAGAAATCAGCATTAGAAAAAGAATCATCCAATTATTGCGCTCTCTCTACCCAAAATAGAGAAAAAATTGCATGCCTTTTTGTATGTGGGCATTGGCACTACCTTCAAATGTTTATAATTGCAAAACAATTGTCACTACCTTCATGTTTTAGATATACACTAGCTTCACCTGAGAACTTAAAACTCTCAAATAATATAAATTCCTTGCGCAGTGCGATCTTATAATATATTAAAGAAAAAATCAACTTCTACTTCTTCCTCTATGCAAATCACAAAAAACTAACAACTTCCAAAAATATTTACTAGCTATTTCCCATATTTACGTGCAATATTTTAACTGGCATAACTATTTCGTCCTTAAGCAAATCCTCCTCCATCCTGCCATTATTTCCCTTCAATAAAATAAAAGAGCAAAGTTTTGCAACTTTCTTAATAAAAGATGCTTAAACAAAGTACTTGCCAAAAAAAAATTTGTAAAGAAAAACTTCTTGTTTCACATCCTGTTCTTATTAAAAACCATAAAATTTATTTCTTATTTATGACCATATTGTAACCTTACGCTTGCCAAGAATAAACAAATAATCTAGCCAACATAAATGCGCAGGGTATGATGGTCATAATCAAGATTATTTTCAACCATAATGATGCCGTAAACTTTCAGCAAAGAAAACAAATAAAGTCAACAGGAAACAAAACAAAAAATTAAAATAAAAAAGGAAAGAAAATAAGGGAAAGAAATCAAGATTTGCACAACTAGAAAATTTTCAAAAACTCTTGGCAAAATAGACGTTGGCAAAGCATAGAATTTGGGTGTGATTAAGGATGAGTGGGTATAAAAATGTTTCAAGACAAGTGTCTTTTTGCAACGCCTTAAGTGTGGCCTGGCAAATGCTTGAGGCCACCCACAATTATTACGACAATAACACCAACATCCTCAACATCCAAGAAACGCCAGCAATAGCTCACAACTGTATTAATTGTAAAGGCAAGAACTAAATGTAAACCAGTAGAAATACTTTCTCACATCAAGGGTATCGTTGTTTGTGCGCAACATGAATTAGAGAAAACATTTCTTGTGGCATTAAATATTTACAATAATTACAAGTATTATTCCAACGCTGGTGTTTTGCTATTTCACAGCCTCAAGTGTCCAGTGAAGGAAAATAATGTCGCAAAACTTTGCGTTGAATGGTCAAGTATAAGAAAAATACTTTGGTTCTAGCTAAAGAACGAGTCACTTGTTCCACCACTCATTTCTTTACTTTCTTATTGTTAACGTGATTTTTGGATTTGCAACCTTTCAATAAGTACTTGGAATAAAAAAAAAACACTTCAAGGTAATGGGAGACGGATTTCTTTTCAATAACTAAGAAATCAAAAAGTTTTTGGTCTTTGGCATTTGGTTTTGTTTAAGACTCAGACTTTTCGTCAAAGTTTGAAGTGGTGAAAGGAGTTTGTGTCTAACGTTTACCCTTCGGCTAAGGATTTTGATTGAAGTGCAGAAAATTAACAATTTCATAAGACCAACATCTTGATAATAATATTAGGCGTTAATTAAGACTCAAAGGACATTGCAAGCCAGGCGGCTACTAATTATGTTTATTTCTGAGAGATTTTAAAAACAAGAAGTTGCAGCGACAATAAAACACACACGACATTGTGTACTCCTGCTAATTGTGGAAATGTATTAGAAGTGGTATTCAATCAATTACATATTTTGGGTATTCACACATTGTGCTATTTGGTTATATTGTCACAATATTTTAATGGTTCTTGTGCTACATAAGAAAAAGCATAAAACAGAGGTCCAATGTTCGATGACTTGTTCCAACATGCCTGACCGTATATCGGGAATAACGTGCTGAACTTTATTCTCCAAGTGGGCAATCGTTTCAGGCTTATTGGCGTAGACTACGCCTTCATATATATCTACATAAAATATTATAGCGGCGAATAAGCGCACGATATTGCAAGGTCCGAAGCTTGAAACTGAATTGATTCTTTAAATTAATTATGACACGAGCACGAGCTTGTTAAAACCACAACTCCCACACATCTGGTTGTTCAATTAATGAACGTGGAAGTCATTAACCCTGGCTCTAAAATGATCAACATTGACTGTAACGTTCTGATCAGCACGATACGTATTTCGAACAGAGCCATGAGTTTCGAAATATGCACAATTTGAAAGAGTTTTTTAGGCGTTAATTTATTTATGTTCAAATACCAAACAACTCAAAATTAAAGTTTTAAACGAAATATGTATCTGGTAACAAGTAGAATGAATATGCAGTCAAAATACTGCTGCAGTGGGTGATTTTTCAAGCCTTTTACGTATTTCAGCAGTTGATCGTTCAGTCCGCTAGCGGATAACCCGGCCAATCACCAAGACTCGAGCCAGAACCAGACTTAGGGATATCAGGGTTTTTATTAGCTGCTGGCATTTGGCTTGAGCTGAGTTGTTCTACAGCCTTCCCAGTCTAACCACCGCTAGTCTCAGTCTAACAACCGCTGTCTTAGTCGCTTCCAGGCTGCTATCTTAGTATGATCCGGAACAACTTTAAACTTCGTCAGATGAAACCTAAAGATTTTGTGGCTGGTAATCGATTAAGGCAACCAAAACCGTGTGTGTTTCGTTTGCTCCTACGAAGCTTCTCTGCTGTCCTATTTATAGCCCCCTTGAACCCATGCTACTCAGCTGATGGGACAGTTTCTCAATGTGTAAAATTTCGTTTCAGACGGATGTTAAATAGTTCAAATTGACACAGGATTATAAAAAATATTAAGATTCTTGTGCATTGAAAATGGTTTTAAAAACATGTTGTTTTGTTAAATGTCTCATAGGAAATGTATTGTGCATTAACGTGACGTTGGGCTGCATTATATTGTGATTACAATTGCAAATTTCATTAGACAATAGACAATGATTATGACTATGAATTTGACTTTGGATTTGTTTAGTTTTGATAGGCTGCAAATATAATTTTGATTGCGTGTTTTATTTTGATTTTGGTTACGACTTTAATTATCACTTCGATTATGGCATTTGGTCTTAACCATCTCTTATAACTTCATCATGACTGATTATGAAATTAGCTCTGATCCAGATTTTTGATTTATTTAGTCTTGACTATGACTTCATATATAAATTTCTTTCATTTTCACGTTGATCATGACTTGAAATTCGGTATGATGTCGACTTTTGCTTTTAATTATGCTCTGGTTAATCACTTTGATTTAAACTATGACTGCACCAACTTTGACATGACTTTTATTGCGATTTTGCTTTTAATTGCGACTTTTAGTATGGTATTGAATTTGACTATGAGTATGAGTATGAATACGAATTGTTATCACTTGGAGTCTGACTTATACTATGACGAGAGCAACTTTATCTATGGGTTCTATTATGATATTGTATTGCTATCATTTTGATTAAGTTTTCTAATGTTACTTTGACTACTGCCTTGACTTTAATAATGATATTGAACAGGACTTTGGCTATGACTTGGCAATGATTGAGATAATGATATTGACTTTATCTATGACTATGATTTAGATTTTGACTATTTCGATTTTGGCTTCTTTACTTGGTCTCTCACTTAGACCTTGACTTTCATTGCGACTGGAACGATATTGAATTTTACTATGGCTCTGACTTTGAATAAGACTTATTTTATGACTTTAATTACATCTCGATTATAACTTTGACTATCACTTTGCCTGTGACTATGAGCATGGTTTTGTCATATATCTTCAATGCAAACGATGTTGTGGATTGTGGAATATGAATATATTTTTAAAACACTTCCTAATCTGCTTCACACTTCAGCAATTTTCACTGTCTCAAATAACAATTTAAAATTTTGAAGTTTTTTTGTTTTAGTTTTTTTCTTCAAATCATTGTGTCGGTTCTCTTTCCTATTCTTTCTCTTGATAGATTTTAAGTTTTCTGTATATAATAGTTTTGTAAACTATTTTATCTAATTTTATGCTTGATTTAATGTTTTAATAGTTTGTTCTTGTGTTTTGTTTTTGTTTTTTTATATATTTTTATCTTTATCCTTGTATCAGTTACGTTTAGTTTTAGGGGGGATTTTTCTTGCTTCTTTAATATTTCTTGCTCATGTTCTTCTTCTATTGTTTTGTTGTGTACGCTTTTAGTTCTTACTTTTGCATGCAGATTTTGTTTGTTTTTTGCTAAGCGCACAGAAAGGTTTATTGTGTTAATCAAAAAGTTTTTTATTTACAGTTATTTCTCTTACATTCTATCATGAGTCTACCATAAGAAAAAGTTTTAATTAAGAAAACCTTCAAGTGATTTATCGATTAGAGCTGAGAAGACTAAGCTTTTTTTGACAGGAGGGCCAGGGCTATTGAGTTGAATCGAAAGCGATGAATAAATTAATTTACAATGATGTGAGCTACTAAATAAATTTCTTAGCTAATGATATAAGAATTATTTGCTTGCTTAAATCCTTATTAATTCCAAGTGTTAAGCAAATAATAGCGCACTGTGGGTGATAAGAAAATACTCGTGTGCTCGTCCTGTTGCCTATAACATAAGCAAATAAATGCTTGTGGAAGTTTGTTTGGCATGGGTGACATGAATTTCAAATGATAAGCTATCGCTAATAACATTAATTGATAAGAATATCTATATTATTTCGCTTTGATAACGTTGACCTCAATTGCATAGTCTTTTTATTTGGTAATAATTGATAACAACTAAAATATCTATCATTATAATGATAAGGGTGTGCCCTTTATGTAGAAGTTTCTTATACCTGTTGCTGCACAAAAACTCAATATCTATATTCTGAAATAAATTCTCCCCATTCAGGCAGTTTTAGTTTAAATAACATTATTAGCGTTTCCCCTTTATTTCCAATATGTGTGATTGTTATTATTTTTGATTATTCAACGTTAACACCTCTTGTTTCCGCTAATTGTCATTTGAATTTCCTCTTGTACTTCCTGCCGCTATATCCTGTTTAAGCGGCAAGGTTGTTTATAAATAACAGCTAACACCCATTTTAGGCTGTTTTAACTTAAGAAAAACCTCGCAATAACTTAGTTTTTTAGGCATGCTAAACGTTATAATTTAGCGTTTCCTGTCGTGTCAAATTATGGTGAGAGGTTTTCTTATGCCCAAGTTTCTTTACTTTTAGAACAAGTTGTTGCAAACACTATAACAATATAAAACAAGAGTAGAAACTAAGATTTCGTTAAACTGTGGTTATTTGAACCAACAAGAAATATTTGAACTGAACAAATTGTAACAGCAGTTTACCCTCACGCAACTATTATATGTGGCTGATCTTTAATAACGTTGTAGAAATACTAAACCCCTAATTCATAAATGATTATTAAAATTAAAGTGGCTTTGAAGTATGGATTTTGTATGGTTAAGGATTTCTTAAATCATTCATTAACTTTAAAACCCGTTTGTGAAATAGGGGATAAATGTAGGGGGTTATTGCTAACGTTATTATATTAAATTCTTATTCCAATCAAAAAAACTATTTTGTTCATAGACATCCTAAAAATATATTACTCTAATAGATTAGTTTATATTAGATTAGATTAGTTAGTTAAATCAACAGATTACAAATTCCAAAAACAGTTTACATTAAAAGTTAAAGAAATCTTTGACTTAAGAAACATTAAGCAAACAGTTCAGAATATACCGCATGAGGAAAAATAATGAAACGGCAGCACGGGGTTGTAACAAAACTTTGTTGGCATCGGTTTCATATAGTTCTGTCATCATGTTGAACTAAGCCACCTAACAAATCGCACTAAACAAAAATGCGCTTTTGTACCAACGATTAAAGTAAAGCGGCTTTCAAAAACAACTTTCCTGCTCTGTTGTGTAAGTTGAATAATTAAGCTCCAAGAATGAAGCATCTCCTAATCCGGACAAACGGACAAACGGACTTTGACATTTTTGTGAAGTGATTAAAAATTTATATATAAAATAAAAGAGCCTAAAGATTATGTCTTATTTGAATATTAAAAAGAGTTAGAAAAATTAGTAAGCAATTATATAAGTATTTTTTGAGAAAAATTTAGGTTCTCCTTGAAAATTGGTTCACGTTTGCAACACAAGATTTATGATAAAATGCTTAAATAGAATCCATGACTATACTTTGGAATCGTATCTATTTGCTAGTCCCCTCAACCAGAAGCCCTGGCTGTATCCTTATTGCTATCATTGTGCTCGGATTAAACAAACCTAAAGTTTATATTACATGTGCTAAATTTTATTTTATTTTTACATGAGGCCTTAGAATCAAACATTCACAACATGATGTTTATAACAACAGTTTACACAATGCAAGTCTTATTACTTAAGATTCTATTACTGCTGTCTGCATTTTGATATTAATGTATTAATGAATATGAAATTTTTCTGTTGGGTGGTTAAGCAATGTCTATATGCATTATAAATACTTTAATTGTTATGCAAATGATTTCTAATTGTATAAAGGTATAGAAAAATAAAAATAGAGTCATATCGAAAAAATTTTATTGTTGGGGTTTGGTTTGTATCTGCTTCACTTATATAATGTGATATTCAAATATCTTTTGTGAGTTTCCATTTAAGTTCTTAAATGGTTTATTAAAGTATTTTTAGAAGATGAGCGGTTTGAAACTTTTCAAAACTGTGGCTGAACTGATGATTTGGTAAAACCGCCAATAAAATACATATAGACATTTCTTAACCACCCAACAAATAAATTTCATTTTATAATAGTACAATGACAGTATGTCAAATAGTTAATTTATTAACATGCATTTATGAATATTCCTTTTTGTTAAAACAAAAATTATTGAATGATCTGATTCAGCCATTATCAGCCATTATCAAACCTCGTTGGTAAGTATATTTTAAGTGCGGTCACACCACTGACTCTCTTTGGAGGATTAACTTCTAAACCTTAGCAAACTGCATAGGATTACGGTTCGTCTGAGGAATTTTCCATGTTTAACTACGTTTCCTTCTTTTATGTGAAGGCATAAGTTGAGTACAGTCTGTCACGGTAACAAATAAAATTCGGATTAACATCAAATTAAAATTGAATAAATTAAATAAATAAAAAGCAAGTCGAATTTGAAGCTGAGTAATTGTTACTTTTCCCTATGTCTTTTGCGCCTAAGAACTAACCAGTTTGTCAATAAAATTTGCATTGTTGAAACTCGGTTTTAAGGATAATTTTCTGTCCAACGAATTATAGGGATATTATTACATATATAACAAAACGGATATGTAGAATAACAAGATCATAATTTCATAATACATTTGATTATGGACGTCACGATTGATTTTATATGTAGGGAATTGTCCAACTCATAAAAAATATTGATGTGTGCAATAGCAAAGTGCGCACTGCCGAACATGTCGCTTGACATGTTTTGCATTTGGTTTTTACTCCGTAGATATATAGTTCAACTCACGCAACAACGTTATAGAAATGCTAATTGAGCAACAGGTTTTTTATATTCAATTCTTTATATAAAACTCTCTGCACTGATAAGGCTCATTTTTTCATCAGTGGTTACATCAGTAGGCAAAATGATTTAGGAAAAACCACTGCTTTCTCCAAATGTGACTATTTGATGCGCACTATGGGCCATATCTTTTGCGAAATAAAGCTAGAAAAACCGTTAATTCGGTGTGTTAGTTGAATATTTGACTGGAATAGGAAATTATGAACTAGAATTGTGCTACGATCCTTATTTCATGGGAAGACTGCAGTGGGAACAATTTCAAGTGTTTGCCGTTGTGCTGTATTTTTTGTAAATATTTTTGGAATGGGAATCAGTACAATTAAAATAAGTTTTAAGAAAAATCTGAAATACATGAATTCCACTTTATATTAAATTTCTTTTAGTAGGTTGATACACTCAAGTTAATCGAAATTAGCTAATTTTAAATTAATGGTAGAATTTTAATTAATCGGTTGAACGATGGAATATCCTATCGATTCCTCATCTACGCTGTTGTCTGAAATCGCATTGGACACCAGTTGACAACATGCTTATGTGAATATAAAATTGTTTAGTATTTTTTTCAAATAAAAAATATTCGCTTTTCTATGACAAATTATCAGGCACAAAACATGTTGCCCAAAAGAGATGCTTAAAACTTCATGCTGCATAAACATTAAATAGTGGTTTCGGCAGACTGACTGATCGCTTCGGTAGTTGAGTGAGAAGCATGAAATTGTACCACAATCTCTTGGCAACCATCGGCGGTGGTGGTCTGTGCCTGTCTCTATCAAATTAAATAATACAACTTTTTTTCAATCTCTATCAATACAACTAAACCTTTTCTCCGTTCCCTTATGTTGATTAAATTTTTGTATTCGATCGCAATTTGTGCAGGTGTCTAATTTATGAAAACTTGTTGGTATTCCTTAAATGGGGTGGATGCGGCCAAAAGTTTTATGGCTTATGACAACAACAAAGATAATAATAAAACTAAATAACGCAAGTTAATAAACTTAAATGTGGTACGTGGTACTTGTTTGTCGCTTATTTTCAGTTTCAACGGAAGTTGCAAGAATTTTTTGTAAATGCTTTTTAGTGTATTAATGAAAAGCGGAACTACTGTTGAGAGATTTAGCTGTTTTGATCTATAGCAATTTGAAAAAAACAACAAATAGGAACTATGCTGGGTAAACTACTCAAGATTCAAAACGAATCACATGACATGAGTAAACATGTTATGGGTACTTTTTATTGTGGAATAAAGTAATTAAAAAAACTGATACTTTTATGATAAAAATGCAAATATTATAGAGCAGAGGTAACTATTTTACAAGGATCGAAATAATCTACTGAATTAAAATACTTAAGGTTGGAGAAAGCCCACTATTTAATATAATTATGTGCTGATTATTTTTTCCCTAAATCTTATTAGAAAAATTCAAAGTGATCAATTGAGGTGCTATAGCTGTTTTTATGTGCATTTCACTGGCGCTAATGCAGATCATCAGGGAATTTTTACTCAACATTTCTTAAAATAACTATTGATATATATTTCAAACTTCCTTTTTAATAAATGAGAAGTCTAAAACAAATATCAAAGTCATAACAAGAACTCACTGATCACTTTTCTTTTCTTATTTTCTAACATTTTTGCTCTACAATTGGTTGGCTTATTTCCGACTCTAGTATTATTATTCCGAATCTTCAAGTATTTCTAAAGCCGATTAGCTTTTTCATTTTCCAGCTCTGCCTCCGGGCTTAATAGAACATACGACGCAGGCCATATTTTTAATTTATTTTTATACACGGTTGGGCGTCTTTGGAGCATTAGGATGCTTTTACTATAAAGTATAAATTCATATATTCCGATATAAGAAATTCTGAATTTTTGTGGTCTTATTAAGAACAGCCTTCTGAATGGACTAAGTGAACAAATTAAAAAGTTAAAGGGAAAAAAGTCTGAAGGCTGCTCTTCCAAAAAAGTATTTTAAACATCCTATAAGGGTAGCGCGATTCAGTAATATTTATTAGAAAAATAGTTTCGAAAAAATTTCACTATATCGAATATCTGCCGATTTCGCTATTCTGTTAGATTTTTAACGATATTCAATATCGGTTGAAGTCAGGTGCTTTTGTGTCATTTCAGTTATCGACAACCAAACGGCAATAACGTTTGTGCTGTTAGTTTTAATGATTTTTTTTTTGCTAATCAAATAAAAAACAATCATTTGGACTTTCACTAACAGCAACCATCTAAAATAATGCTGCAAACATATTTTAATAAACGACTGATTTGTATTGCCTAAAATCAATAAGAAGTTTTAGTTGTTTCCTATACTTTTCTTATATTTTCAATTAACAGGAAATTAGTGAATTAGACAATCGTTACTGCCTACTACCGAAGTTCTTAAACTTTTCACTGAATTATTACTCATAGTTACGACTGCTCTTTGAAAAAGTTCTAAACTTTTACGTTCTGCTTTCCCCTTCCTAAAACTAACTACTAAAAAATATAAGTAGCAAGTAGTATTCTCTTTTTGTTTTGAATGTGTCTGTAAGTTAATATTATAAACAAATACAAAGAATAAAATCAAATGACTACAACCAGCCAATAGAATTGAGACACTTAAACTTAAAATGTTTTAAATTATACCGACAACAACAAATTTGTGGCTACGCTAAACACTTGAAATATCAAACTACAAGTTTGCTTATTGTTGCTGTTATTATTGCTTTTATTATTATTATTTTTAGTTTTTTTTTGTGTTAGTCGACAAGATAATGAAAGATAAGTGCTGTTGTGGCTGTTTTCAATTGTTAATATTCGAATAAATAAAAATAAATAACAAACATTTAACATATATATTTACTTGTGTGGAACCATCACGGAATATAACATTCTACAGTTTCAACTAAAGTAATTACGCTTTGATGACTCTGAAAGAAAATGATTCGTCCCCCTTTACACACACACACACACACAATCATACGTATACAAGTGCATTCTATTTAACTTACTTAAATAAAAGTTCCCCTACAAAATTAGCCAAAGACACCAACACCTACAACATGTTTAAGGCAAATTTGAAATTTATATATAGAATTTTATTGAAAAAATATCACGCATATTACCACGAGTATATACAATTACTTGCACTCCTGAACAAGTTTAGATTTGATTGTATTTGTTACTTTTATTACTTACTTTTATTAAGTTAAGGTCTTTTGTGTGCCATCGTATACTTGATTCGAATACAAAAGCACCACCCAGTTTTATCAACTAAAGAGTTCACAGAATAAGAGCCTATAGAAATCAGCAAGAAAATTGTTCAACCAAACAACTACACCCACTAAATTTCGTTTCGGATGGTTGAGGAGAGTAAACTGCTGCTAAGTTTTTATTAGTTTTATTATTTCAAATGATGCTTCTTATATTCTGGACTAGTTGGGACGCTAGAATATTTATATAATTTTATCAGCACAGAAGTATGAACCACTGTAATCCCAATATTTCGAATATAGTTTTAAATAAACAGAGAGTATTATTCAATGATTTCGCAAGAATTTCGAATGCAGTAATTTGTAATATCAGCTGATTTTTAGCTCCATGAGATCTGTTGATATTCATTATCGAATTTAGAGGTGTCCCAATTTTTATATAAGCACTTACAAGTCATCATGAATCGTTTGTTACTAGAACAGCGGTTCCATGTTGCAGAAATTTACTTTGAAAAAATTATATCTGCTTGCAGAGTTCAGATCAATGAGTGTTGATCTTCAAATACTCAATTGTCTCCGGTTTGTCGGAGCAACACTTGTCTTTAACGTCGTCTCAGAGAAATTTGTCCAACGGTGTCAAATCGCAGCTTCTTGCTTTTAGCAGTTAAATTTTGACTACTTTCTTCAAAATATCAATTTGTAAGGCTTGAAAATTCATATATATTTATTGCTTACATCATTGGCTACCAATATTTCAAGAGTTATTGATTTGCCAGAATAAGCCATGATTCCATATTTGTGCAGCTATTGATCTTTTGCATATTAATTTGACTCCTTAAGACTAAGAAATGAGCGTACGATAGAGAATATTTCTGCCGTAGCAAGAAGTATTGAAAAGTGTTGAATTGTGAAAATTTTTCTGACTTATAGTCAAATATCTGAAAAAAAAACATCTCCAAGAAGATTTAAATTCATTTTACTCTTGGTGCAAAACAAATCGTATGGAACTTAATTAGAAAAACTGTAAATACATGCGTTTTGTTAGAAGAAGTCCGATTCTTGCATGCTATGTGTTTGGAAATTATCAATTGTACTTGGTTGATAATATCTTGGATCTCGGAATCCCTCTTGATTCTGAACTTAATTTCATTGCTCATATAACAATGGCAATAAATAAAGCTAGAAGTGTACTTGGTTTTGTAAAACGCTGGGCTAAAGAGTTTAATGGTCCGTATGTTACAAAAAGTCTATATACATCACTTGTAAGGCCTGTGTTGGAGTACGGATCGGTAATATGGGACCCTATATATAAAACACATTCTGACGCTATCGAATCTGTACAAAAACAGTTTCTTATTTTTTGTCTTCGTGAGTTAAACTTTAACCCAATAAAAAAACCATCATATTCCGCTAGACTTTCCCTTATCAAGCTGCCAACTCTAAAAAGTCGTAGAACTGTGCTGAACATATCGCTTATTTTCAACATAATTATTGGCGATGTAAGCTCTGGTTTTTTAATCAACGATATAATTTTTAATGTGCCACAACGTCCTTCACGTTATTTTTGTCCGCAATCAGTTAAATTTTTCAGAGCAAATTATGCCAGTGGTGATCCTTTGAGAAGGATGTGCCACGAGTTCAACAAATTTTATAAATTTATTGATTTTTCTTCAAGCCACAGTACAATAAAAACAAAATATTAATTTATCTAAACTCATAATTTTGTACTAAACTTTTGTAGATATTATTATTATTATTATTAGTAATATTTTATGTTTTATACTAATGTTTAAAAAATGTATGTATACAATTTAACTCTCTGTAAGGATCATTATCCATAGACAAATAAATAAATAAATAAAAATATAAAAAAAATCTCTATTTGTTTACTTTTTTTGTCGTTATACCACTTGAAAAGTTTTACGAAACGATCTTGCTTTGCGTGTCTACAAAATACAGATCGTGATTGAATTTAAGGGAGCATTTTTAGCTTCTCATATGTGCAGATTGGACTCATATAAAATTGGGCCCAAGTCCATGCCCAAGTCTGTAAACAAAATTACACAATTCACAAGCCATTAACGAATCACAATGAAATCCATTATAATTGTTAGTTTGGTATAACAAAAAATAATTCAAGGCCGTAGAGTTTTCAAATAAGGTTTCCAGTACCAATTCAACATGCACGCCTGTTATCAGCCTCGCCATTAGACGAAAGATCTTTTCAAAAGTTAGTTTTGGACATAAGCCTGTCGACACATTAATTGGACTATTAATTGGGCTGCATCGGAAGTGGCGATGTATTGAGCGATCCAACTCTTGTTGATGTTGCATTAACTAAATATTTGGGGACAAAATCTAACAAAAACTAACTTTATCAGTAAACATAAGTCCTTTTTAAAATGACTCAAATGTGGCCAGTTTTATATCAGTCCAATCTGCATATATCAGAAGCAAAAATGCTCCCTTAAATTCAATCACGATGTGTATTTTACAGGCACTCAAAGCATGATCGTTTCGTAGAACTTTTTACTTAGTATATCGATAAACAGGTAGGCAAATAGAGATGGTCGAGAATTCAGCACATTTTAATACTTCTTGCTACGGCAGAAAGATTCTTCTTCGTACGCCGATTTCTGAGTCTTACGGATTAATATGTAAAATATCAATTGTTGCACGAATATAGTCTCATTTTAGAAACAAGTTTCGTGAAAACTACATTAACGAAAACTTTATGAAAAAAATAAATGATTTCCTAAATGCTTTGAAGTAATTTCATTAATGGAATGACATCATCATCACTCATTGACAAAATGGATGTAATAAAGCACAATCTTTAATACAATGAAATAATATCAGAGCTACATTGAAATTAATTCTTTAATATAACATACTAATTACATTGATATAATGAAATAATTTAATTAACACAATGTACAAGCTTTTGGTTGAAACGCACTCAAATATATTAGACAATTATAATAGTCTCTTAGTTAAAAAGCTCAGCTTTATTTTATAATGTTTTTCCTTTTGCCATATATCGCTAGTACTTTGAGTGACACCTGCAGGAAAATAAAGCTGGCTAAACTATGAAATATATTAGAGTTTATCATAATAAAAGAGATAATAAAATTACAAAAATTAAATAAAAATATGCACCTCCATGAAATAACGAACATAAATCAACAGCGATACTCTAATATTTTCAGAATTAAAAAATTTAACACAAAACTTAAGTATATTTAAATGCGGTCAAATAAAAACTGAATAAAGTTGATTCTAAAAAGGTTTAAAAAAATTTGTTGTGAGATTTTTCTTCGAAACTATGAAGGCCAATAAAGTAATTTTAATACAACTGTTTCACCATATTCATGAAAGTTTCATTGTATTTGAAAAAATTTCAATTGATTTGTAAGGGAATAGTAAAATTGTTTTGTTGGAGTTCTGAAACCTCTTGGATTGCTTCACAGCAAAACTTCAAATCCTTTTTTGTTATTGAGTTTTTACACTTAAACTTTTAAATGGCCCACCTTTTACCAACGATGTAGAACAATATGCAAAAGAAAAAAAATTTTTAAGAAAATAATTTGAAAATTATGGACAAAATGACTACAGCCAACACAGCACAGCTTTCACCTTTAGAGACCAGCTGTTATCGTCTTGATATCATTTTTCATCACATTAAAAAATATAAATTCCTGCCTGTGAATTCTCTTTAGTTGAATACAACTCCGACCCATTTTTCTACAACTCGAATTAAGAACTACAAAAAGTTCTTGCTGCCAAGTGTTCATCCAATGACTCATACTAATACCAAAATAATATATACTATTTTTTAATTATTCATTCTAAATAATTTACAAAAGAATGGTTGAATAACTTTGCACAATAACAATTATTTGTATATTTTAAAAATAACAAAACCCATTTCAAGCAAAGTCCAGGAAATATCTGCTAGTTAAAGTAAATACCTGTGCTCCACACACTGTCATACACTTAAGTATTAAGCATAAACACACGTACACACACTCCAGCATTAGCTTTTCGTGTTACTCTTAGAATGCAGACTTTCCTGCATCCGGTCTCAGTTGAATAACAATGAAACAAACATTAACAACAAGTGTTTTTTATGCTTCAAATATAAAACTGTCTCTGATATATTGAAAACCGGGGTGGCATAGTTTACTAGAAGGGGGAGTGGCTGGTTGGTGAACGCTTAAATACAACAACGACGAAATTAAGTTTAATTTCTTGTTGAAGCAATTTGAAAAAAATGTGTATGATTTGCTTACTTTTTATTTTTGTTTTTGTCATAAAATGTTAAATAAAAGCAACACATCAGCAAACTGCTCATACTCATACTTAATCTATTGTGTAGTAGATACACTTTACGGGCACTATCTAATGGATACATGGTCGATCTCAATTTGAAATAAATTATACTTGATTATCATTTGTTGCTGCTAGTTTTAAATTTTTTTGTTCTTGTTTTTGTTTATTATTTCCGTAAAAGTACAATATGACTAAAGCTTATTCTACAAGTCATTTGCAAACTTAATTTCTCCATCATTTATTAAAATTAAGAGCAGAACAGAGCAGAATATATACATTCATAAATATATAACAACTAAACCAACAACTACCACTATTCGTTGAATGGACAACAGAATTTTGGTTTACAAATATATATATATATATATATATATATATATATATAATTCGCGTTTTTATAGAAATTTTTGTTCTCCATACGATTTTGCTCAACCAGGCGTAAAACTTTGAGATCGCCAGTGAGACAATTTTATTATAGATGTAAACTTTTATGTGATTGTTTCTAAACATGTACAGGCATGTAGATGCATGCTACAGAAAACATGGATCTATTAATAATTGAACAAGTGTATGGCTATTTTTGAGCACTAGCACGGCAAAGTTGATGTTAGACAATAGACTGGCGTGTATTGTATGTAGATACATGATGGATTTGGATGTAAAGGGTGCTTTTTATAGAGTGATACAAGTTTAAATCTTAATAAAACATAGTAATATATTTTAGATATCAATTAAACGATCTTTTTGGATAGAAAATTTTATGACATAAATGTTTAAATATGATTTTGGCTACGTGGCCGCCACGGCTGGCGTGTACAAGGCGCAATATGGAACACCAATTTTCACAAACTCTAACATTCTGACCCATCATCCTTTTTGAAGACATGTGGGCCAATGACTCCGCCAGCCCATAAAGCGCACCAAACAGTTATTTTATGTGGGTGTAATGGCGTTTCGACAAAAGCTTGTGGACTCTCCTCACTCCAAATGCGACAATTCTGTTTATTTACGTACCCATTCAACCAAAAATGGGCTCCATCGGAAAGTAAAATTTTGAATGGACGATGTGCGTGATAAGTTTGACAAACAGAACCATTATTATGATTAAAAGTTTCCACGATTTGCACGTGTTGCTCTGGTGTAAGTCGATTCGTAATAAAATGTCAAAGCAAACTAAGCAAAAAGCAACTATCAGCTGTTAAATGGGTGGTCAAATAAAGCAGTGATGCCATCTCAAAGTTGTACCACTCTATAAAAAACACACTTTATATCCTAATATAAGGAGTGGTAGGTTTAATTATAATATAATAATTCATAAAATATAATAATAATAAAAATAATAGTAATAATAATAATAATAATAATAATAATAATAATAATAATAATAATAATAATAATAATAATAATAATAATAATTCAAATAATAACATATAAATTACAATACGTAAGTAGGTAGCAGCTGTCAAGTACATTTAAGAAAATGCTGTTGGCTGAAATAGTAAGACACAAGATCTGCATTTCGGATCTGCATTAGTGCAGGATTGTGCTAATTGTTGTCGACATGTCTTAGTGATGACAGCATACCATTGGTTGCTGAACACTACCGATTAATACCATCGTGTACTAAAGAGCACCCTTTTTCGTCGGTACATGTAGCGAAATATTCACCTGCGGTGGTCTTACTGATTAAAATAAAATATGATGCATCGCAACCAATCAAAGCGATGAATCCAATTTTTAGCTTTTCGATAAGAAAATTTAACATAAAAAATCGAGATATCTTGGATCGTGTTCTCATCAGATCTCGACCTTTTGAATCACTGGGAAGCGCTTCAGACTAATTCTGAGATGGTGTCATTATGGCTGAATGTATGTGGGCATGTATGTGTATGTGTAACAGCTAAACAGAATCACACCGAAATACTAGCATTCCGAAACTTTGATTTTGAACCGATACAATCCGAGTGATTACGACAAATCTAAATAAAAAATTCTTAATAATATATGGAAAAGTGTTGACCCTAAAGTATATCCCCGGAAATGTAATAATGTGAAAAATAAAGTTTTTATTAAGGATTTTGTGGAACGACAATATATGCATTTTCATTGCTCACACACCATATTCGGGGTAAATTCGAAATATTAAAATTAATATGACTTGCGACTTGAACTTTTGTTTTTTTTTCGGATGGATCTTCGCGATTAAGGAGCCAACAATAGTCCGCCATCATGTGTTCATTTCGATTTCTTCCAGCCATTTACAGTTGGTATATAATTGTAACAAAAGGATGAATATTAAGAAAATTACGGATTATTTTTTCATTAAACCAAAAATTTCATTCATGGTTGTTTTTCTTTTATATGCGTATTAATTCAATGGTAAAAAATATATTTTTTATTAAAATTGTGAAATTGTTTTTCTAATATAAATAATATGAATAAAAAAAAACAATATATTTTCATAATTTGCAGCATGTAAACAAATCACCAAAGTTAATGTTGAAAAGACCTGTTGAAATTAAATTTTGTAGTTAAAGAGATCTTGAATCTGATAACCATTAAATTTTGAAGTTGAAAACTAAGGCTTTTTTTGTAAATTTTAATTAAACTTCAAAGTATAATAATAAATTTTAGTTGACTTCTTTCCATTTTATATGGACAGAAGTCGACATTATTGGCATGCATAAACATGTCAATATTTTTATTTACTAAGCTGATTTTAAGTAGATCTGCTTGGATCAATATGATCGATAAAAACGATTTTTGTATTTAAATAGATTGTGAGTTTAATAATTATTAATGATTATAATCAAAATTAAAAAATAAATTTCCTGAAGAAGTCACACAAAGGAGTGACGAAATATTGAAAAACAATTTTATAAGATAATAAAAATAAAGAGACCTTAAGCTTAATATATATTAGACAACATTAATGATTATAATCATTTGAATTTCATAAAAATAAATAAATTATAATAATAATTGTAAGACGAAAAATTTAAAAATAAGTTGGTCACGTGCGATGTGATGTCCATATATGTATCTAATTGTGTGAGTGTTTAGTTAATATATCTGTAGCTACAATTTAAATATTCGTATGCATTTTGAATACAACTAAATATTTGAATGGCCGCGAATCTCTTTTGAAATCGCTTCACTTTTCTGTAGCTAATTTAATAGTTAAACAGACAATAATGTTTGCTTGGGTACAACTTGAACTTGTTGATTTTACTTTTCACAAACACACACACACCTTGGTACAGGCATATACCCCGTCGCAAAGTACAACTGTGTATGTGTGCATATCTACTTATATTAATATAAACGGGTATCTTTGTGCATGCAGGCACGTGTGTATGTGTGCATACTTGAACAAGTACTTTGATGATTATATTTTTGCAATTCAATGAATTTGCGTTCTAAATAAATTCATTCCATATTGTTATTAAAACAATATTATTCTATTTTTAGCTTTTTAGCTAAACATTAGGCGAGTATATAGTTTCATGTACTGACTTAAAGACTTGGCAATTAATTTTTAAATGGGAGAGTATTTTTTGTAAACAAATTTAATATGTCAGCATTTAGCCACAGCAAATATCACTTTTACCAAATGCCTGGTCGTACAAAGTTTGGCACAACATCACCAAAAGCTCCAACTATGATCTGAGAGTAATTAAAATATTTTATTAAACTTAGAAAATATATATATTTTTTTGTAGAGAAATATATAATTAACACTTAATATGCTTCCTCTAACTTCTGGCATTTACCCATTTGCTTAACACAAATACTGCAAACAAGGGGAAAACTCAACAACTTTAAAATTAACTCTACAAACTGAACATAAACCTTGAATCGAAAAGTATACAAACCCTCATACTTGTACTTGAAATGAGCAAAAAACAAGGATTCATATAATATTTCTAAGTTTTATGAAGATATGGCAAAAAAAAAGGAAAAACACAGTCGAGCAATATTAATATATTCAGCTCACACCCACACACATGCCATCATGCAATTCCAAACTTATGACTACAAGTCAACTTTAATTTGCATTTTTCATAAGTGGCCTTTAGGTACACTTACTTAGAGCCCATCTAATATAAAATAACATGTGCTCACTTACAAATGTGCACGTTAACTCCTTTAAGTATGCTACATTTTTTATTTGCAAGATCTTAACTAGTTTTTTTTAAATATTATTTTTATGCAAAGTGATGTGAGTTCTCATGCTTTTCTAAAATCTTGTGGGCAGAAAGAAATTTGAAAAGCAGGAAAACATGATGGCTCAGTTGAAATGTCAGAATTCAGTATGTAAAACGCCGTCATATATAAAATAGATTTTATTGTGAATTATATAACAAGTCAGTCTCTTTCATGTTTTTAAGTCTAGTACAATTATCTTCAGTATTATTATTTTCTTTCCGGTTGAGTTATAATTCATTTCGATTCTAATTTCAATTTAGTTGTATATCAGCACTCTTTCAGAATTATAATTCAGGTCTACTCCAGTTATATTCGAATTCCAGTTGAGTTCTATTTTAATTCAAATTCAAATTCGATTCTATTTTAGTTTTATTCTAATTCCAGTTGAGTTCTATTTTAATTCAATTCGGTTTCCCCTTATTACCGGCTCATTTCCTTTTCAGTTCCTGCTCAGTTCTATTTCTCAGTAGTATCTCTGCTCAGTTCTAGTTCAATTCAAATTAATTTCTATATACGTTTTAGTTCCGTTGCATTTTAGTTGTATTTCAGTAGTAGTTCACTTCTATTATAGTTCTACTTCACTTATATTTTTAGATCTACTGCAGATCTGGTTCGGTTTTGATAAAATTCTCTTTCAGTTCTTGTTGAGTTTGGTTTCAGTTAAAGATCCGTTCCATATCAGTTCTACTTTGGTAATATGTAATTTCTGTTTTAGTTTAAATTCAGTCACTAAATTTCAGTTCCGATTCAATTATAGTTCCTTTATGTTTCTATTAAAATCTATTTCTATTTCACTTTGTATGACACTTCTATTTTAGTTCTACTGCAGTTGTGGTTCAGTTCTGGCAAAAGTTGCTTTCAGTTCTAACTCAATTATAGTCCGTTTCTGTTTCAGTTCAAATTCAGTTCTATTTCCGTTCAAATTTCGTCTATTGCACTATATAATTCAGTTCTATTATAGTTCCAATTCACTTATATTACAGTACAGGTTCGGTTTTAGTGAACTTCACACTTAGCTCTGATTAAGTTATAGTTTAATTCTGTTTCATTTCCATTTCAATTCTATTTCACTTTACAGCTCACTTCTATTTTAGTTCCACTGCAGTTCGGATACAGTTCTGGCAAAGTTCTCTTTCAGTTCTAATTCAATTATAGTCCGTTTCTGTTACAGTTTAAATTCAGTTCTATTTAAGTTCCAGTTTTGTCTATTTGATTATATAGTTCAGCTGCATTATAGTTGCAATTCAAATTCAGTTCTATTTCAGTTCCAGTTTTGTCTATTTCATATATAGTTAAGCTCCATTTCACGTATATTTCAGTTCAGGTTTGGTTTTAGTCAAGTTCACGCTCAGTTCTGATTGAGTTATAGTTTAATTCTGTTTCATTTGCACTTCATTTTTATTTCACTTCATAGTTCACTTCTATTTTAGTTCTGCGGCAGTTCTGGTTCAGTTCTGGCAAAGTTCGCTTTCAGTTCTAATTCAATTATAGTCCGTTTCTTTTTCTATTTCAATTTTATTTCAGTTCCAGTTTATGTTCGGTTTTAGTGAAGTTCACCTGCAGTTTTGATTGAGTTATAGTTTAATTTTGTTTCATTTCCACTTCAGTTCTATTTCATTTAAGGTTGAGTTCAAGATCAGCTCCAGCTCAATTGTTCCTTAGTTCCAGTTCAGTTCTTTTTAATAATAGCTGTTGTATTTAATTAATATTTTGGTTCCTCTTCAAGTTCACTTTTATTTCTGTTCAGTTAAATTTCCGTTCAAGTCAGTTTTGTTTCAATTTTACTTTCATTTCAGTTAAATTTTTATTCATTTGTCGTTCTGTTCACTCCTATTTCAGTTCTGGTTCAGTTCTAGCTAATTTTCATTTAAATTTCTGAGAACTCAATCAGATTCAGCTTTTCTTGAGATTCATTTCACTTTTGTTTTGTTTCATTTCTAGATCTATTTTATTTTCGGTTCGTTTCTGTTTCAATAATAGCTCATGAGTATTTCCGTATCAACTCGGTTCTAATTTAGTTTATACATATATCTTCAGAGCAATTCTGTTTTAGCTCAGTGAAATTTCCGTTCAAGTTCTACTGCAGCTCTCTTTTAGTTTCATTTCAGATCTATTTCCATAATATTTAGTAGATTTTTATTTCAGTCTTAGTTCAAATATAGTTTAGTTTTTGTGCGATTATACAACAATTTTCATTTAGTTCCAGTTTAATTATAATTTAGTTCTATTCAATTGTAGTTCAGTTCAATTTCAGTTCAAGCTCGGACCATTTCAGTTCCAGTTCAGTTCTGATTCACTTCTAATTCAAATCTGGTTCTAGTGTAAATTATATAATATTTAAGTTTCAGTTATAGTTTAGTTTTAGTGAGTTTTTTTTTAGTTAAAGTTCGGTTGTAAATTGTTGCTGCAGTTCAGCTTAAGCACATTTCTATTTCAGTTCTTTTTCGATTCAGTTACCATTCAGTTATATTCCATTTTCAGTTGGTGGGCTTCTAAATTATTTTTAGTTCACTTCTATTTGAATTCTGGTTCTATTAAAGTTCACTTCCGAGGCTATTTTCTAGACTAAATGAAGTTCAGTTCTTCAGCTAATTTATTTTCAGATAATCTAATTCTCCCTCCCGTGCAGTTCTAGGTTATTCTACAAACCCTAAATCCTTAACATATCATTTACAATTTATCAGAAATACCCAAACAAAATATCCCAACGCTAATACCTGATCTGTTGAAGATGTGAAGCCATGAAAGAAATAAAAATCTCCTTGCAACGAATTTCTGCTTTCCTTTCGCAATAATGCCAGCGAAATAACAAATGCCGCTGCAACAAACAAGAAACTTTTTTAAGCCACTACACACATACAAAAGCGTGGGAATTTTATGAGTTTGAATTAAAGAAAAAAAGAAAAAAATTTTAATATTGTGAACTGCTTAAGACTCGTTTCCTTGTATTTTGTCATTTAAGCTGAAAATAATTACAACTACTTGTAGTGTTGCTGCGAATTTTCTTTCCCTGCCGCACCTCAACACACTTAAACACATGCACACATACACACACGTGTATGAAACTTAAACTCATAGACTTGCTAAACTTGTAGAAATTTCCGTTTCCTTTAACATGTGAATTTGTTGTAGAAAAAAGAGAAAAAAAAATATGTATGAAGGCAAACTGATGCATGCAGGGAACATGTTTAGCTACGAATTTGAAAAAGAATGTTTGTGAAAAAGAAAAATGAACAGGCTGCAATAAAAACTTTATGTTTTTTCTCATCTCCTAGATTTATTTTATTTTTTTTTATATTTTGTTTTATTATTCTGTTTTGATTTAGTATCGTGTGGAGAAGAAATAAGTTTTTTGTGCCTGCGCCTGCATGTAAATATTGTTGAACAGTGATGCGAAATATATAAGGATTTTCGCCTACGTCTTAGGAATATATCACATGAATGAGGTGTTACCATTTTGGGAGATTGAAAATATATTTTCAAATTTTATTTTTCATCAAGTTTTGTGGACTACACATTTCCTCAAAAACAGAAAGATATACTCACGCAGCGTCATGATGTTGACATTCCGATGAAAATTCCTAGAATATTTTTGTGTTCGAACCATCATAATTGTTCGGTTTAGAATGAAAATAATTCGAACGTTCTTCGAAATTTCGAAATAATATTTTTTGGGTAATGAGTTGTTTCCCAATTATTAATAACGAATTATATCGTCGTATTTTATATAATTTCTTAAAGTTATTCGAATTAAACTTCCTCTTCTTTATTCGTTCGAATATTTATATAAAAGTTCAATGTTTTGCGAATGTTAAAAAAGAAAGAAAAAGTATTCAAATTATATTTAACTGATTACTTGAAACCGATTAAAGTAAAACTAGTGACATTTCTTTGTCTTTATTCGTTCGAATATTCGAATAAAGGTTTGAATCCGGAAAAAAGTTATTAAGTTTTATTTCACCTACTATTTGACGATTGTTTTTATATGTATAACCTGCGGACTTTTGATAAATAACCATCCTTAAAACTCTACAGATTCCTCTTAGCGGTAATAGTTACAATACAATTTTTCATATATTTGGGAGCGTCCAGTAAGGGAGATAATAATTGTTTGTATTAACTAAACTGAACTACCTCGTTAGTTATTTTTGTCCTTTTTCGAAGCTCCCAAAAATATACAGACAATTTTAAAACTTTCTTATAAAGCCCCAACAGTTGAGATTTAGCTTTATCGAGTTATAGAATAAGGTTGCTGGCTGCCCTGCTGTTTATTTCTTCCTCACTGTTCACTGTTCATGCCTCATAAGTTTGAATTATGTTTTTGTTTTGCATTCATTTTTTCCATACTTGCCAAAAGGATTTGCTCGGTTCATGTATAAGTTTTATTTTTTAATATCTTAGAATTAGACAAGCAAATAAGAAGGAAAAAGTTAAGAGTATGAGTTGCATAAACTAGAACGTTTTGTTGTTTGCGCTTATTCGTTGTTTATTAAACTGAATACAAGAAAGAAACGTCATATTAGTTTGTTTTCATATTTTTCTTATTATTGTTCTGTTGAAAGTTGCACAAAGCACTGTTGCAATACATATATGCAGAGGCACATGCACGTACATAATATGAGAAATGCTGGCAAACAAATGGTCATATGATTATTAACCCATTGAGGAGAGATATTTAGGTGCTTAGACTATTGCCGGTAGAGATAAACCAATAAATTAAATCAGGGATTTATTTAAGAATAGTTTCAATTGTTTTTCAGTTCTGGTTCAGTTTTATTTTCATGCCATTTTAGTTCTACTAATATCATATGCCATCATTCTGCTAGATCAGTTAAGTTTGAGTTCTTGTTTAGTTCTATCTACTTCATTTCTATTTAAGTTTAATTGCAATTGCAGTTCTATTTCAGTTGATTTTAAACTCCGGCTTAGTTTTATTTTAAGTCCAGTTCGTTTCCTTTTTATTTCCAATTCAGCTCTATATTTCAGTTTCATCTCAGTTATATTCCAATTCTTATTCCATTCAAATCCAGTTCTATTTTAGTTTTAGTTCGGTTGTGTTTCAGTTCTTTTTCAGTTCTGATTAAGTTTACTTGCATTTCTTGTTCAGTTAAACTGTAATTTTTTAACACCATCTCAGTTCTTGGCGCAGTCTGTTTTATTATACATTTCATTGAAGCAACTTCTTAACTTTTTCCCAAGATTAGTTTTCTCTAATTTCGAAAGATAAGTTTTGATATAATCAGAGGCTTAGATCCCTAACAGTTAATCATGCCGATCAGAAAGTGAATATACTTGAACTGGCTGAAGATGAAGATGAGGTTACTCTCGGCAGTATGGCAAAACTGCAACCTTTTCAGACTACTCCCCAGATTTAGTTTCCTGCGTCTACTTTATTTTGTCAAACCTGAAATAATAGCTGGGAGATACTAGATTTGTTACGAATGAAACGGTTGTAACTTAGGGGCGCTCGAGAAATCCTATTATTTGCAAGGAAGAAAAAAAATTAAAAAAACGCTGGACCGTATTGATCTAAGATTATATAAATAGCTTATTTCTCCAAACAACAACATCTTCAAAATATCAAACCTCGTATATATATTTATTTACATATCAAATATAAATAGCAGGAACTATAATAAATTTGTGCGGTACTTGGACCTCCAAGTTTTCGCATAAACCTTTAATCTGCAATTCAGATATCCCAAATTCGAGTAATAAAATAATGAGATAGAGTTAAGTCTTGCAGACTCATTATCTGCTTTATTTGTTAATAAGTTCAAAATACTGTTGAAATGCTTAGGCTTGTTGGTAAGCAATCAAGAGAATTGATATATATTTAAGGAAAATTAAAGCTATATAAGAGCTAAGAAGTGTTGCTTTTATTTGCAGTCATATATTATGTTAATTAACAAGCTGGGTTTTATCATATACAGTTTAATATAATACGATATTATAAACAAGTTTTGTGCAATTTTTAATATTGGAAATTAACGATGTCAAATCAATGTAGTCACTTTAATCAGGTATGGGAATTTAAGTATTTAACAAATCTGCCACGATAATTAATTTTGATTTCTATAACATAAAATATATTTAAAAATGAAATTTATATTTATTTTTATAGGAAGTGTTTAATTTCTGCTTTTAGTTCTCATATATTTTTTAAAGTTAAGCTAGTAAGTGGAGTACTCCCAGACGTAATCTCAACGTATACGACTTGTGATTAATTAACTAACGAGAGCTAACAAATCGTTCCATACCAACTGGTATTAGGCTCACTGCACTTACGTCGCTAAAGGATTAATGCGGCTACTTATTCTTGAGATTTCTTTCATATTTATATATTATGAACAACACATGAAGGCAAACAAAGTAATTAAGACAGCAGAATTAAAAAAAAGGAAAATGATAATAAAAGAAAAACTACAGAAAAATGAAACAATAGCCCTGGATAATAAAATGGCTAAATTAAAAATGTAAAGAATGTAGAGTAGGCTGGTCTGCAAATAAACATCCTCAGAAGAATATTAATCAAGCCGACAAAATCCTTCAACTGAAACAAAAAAAAAATTTATAACTAAAGTAAAATAATGGTGAAATATTAAAACTCTCTTACAAAAATTTGCACATAATAAAGAATTAATTAAAACTATGAGTTAAGAGGGCATTTAAAACTTTCAACATTAACAGCATCTTGAGAAACTAGAAAGGGGAAGGACTAAAAAGCAAATTAAATTTAGTGCAAAAGTTGCTTTCGGCATATATAACTCAATGTAAATTCTTCTTAGTTTTGGTTATTATAATGAAACCTAAACTATTTCAGATACTGTCTTAAATTTATTATTATTGATTGATTTATTAATTACGATGTTATTGGCTATCAGCTTAAATTTATTCTTGTTCGACAATAAGAATGTTTTCTTATAATATTTATAAGATAAACTATTCAAAAGGTTTTATATTTGCTTGTTAAAGTTTTATATTAAAAAATATTTTAATCGCTTTATAATAAAAAAAGTGTGTTGTACTCACCAAAATTTAAGCGGCTTTTTCATTGGATAACTTCTCGATATGGTGTAACCTAAAAGTAGATTTTGTAAAAAAGTACCAAAGAAAGTTTTTGATTAGTATTGCATTCTATTAGACATGGTTTTATCAAAAATCTCTGTATTTCAAATATTTCGATAACCAAACAGAATATTAAACTAATGGATTAAACATAAAAGATACAATTTTGTGCTGGCTGTGTAATGAATGGTGTTGTTGTTGTTGTTTGGCTAAGAATAGTGCTTTCATAATCTTGTTTTTAAAAACGCCCCTAAATATCTCGATATTTTAAAATGCTTTGCTTAAGTCAGTATTTAAGATACGATGGTGGTGTGAGCGGTTTGTGATAAGAAGCCAAAGAGACGCCTCTCAAAAAAGCGTAATTCATTAACGAGTTGAAAGTGGTACTCGTCATTTGCAGTTACACTGTGTAAATTAATCTTAAATGCCATACGTTTTGATTGTTTTAGGGAAAATTGTGTATGAGTAAAGAATATTGCTGGGAATTTAATTGGGAACGCAGAATGTTTCGCTGAGAAACGCACACAATCATGCCGTTACGGAAATGTGTCAAAGACCTAGAGATATTATCCAACAAATAATTTGTATTCTTTATGAATCTATTATATTTTCCTATACCTTTTATACAATTTCAAAGCCATCGTATAAAAATGATAGTATTTATAACATAAAATAAAGAAATTAAATCTAAATTAAAATCTTATGAAATCAATCAATATTGTCATAATAAAGAAATAATTAAACTTAAAATAAACAGAATTTAAGCTTAACAATATTAAAGAATACTTAAGCTTAAAACACAATAACGAAAGCAGGTGACACGAAAACCGACCACAAAAGCCGTTGGCTACAACCGTCGCCTTGTAATCACCTACGTAATAATATTTAAAACGACACCGCCAAATCAATAATCTTGAGCTGTTGTTTGTAGTAGAACTCTCTTCATACGCTAGTGTAGCCGCTTTCATATATTTAATATTCTTATATAGTGTTATTCCAATATATGAAAAGTCCACAATATATATGGAATTATAGTTTGTTGTTTCTTTTTATATAATAAAACGAAATATTTTCAAGTTTACAATGATTGAATTTAATTATGTTATACTGGCAACGTTGCGTCTACTCATTGTCGCTCACCAAAATAGAAATTAGTTTAACTTGACTACAACTACAAAAACAGAATGGACAACAACCAGTAGCCATGTAGTAAAAATAATAATTCTTATATACGACCATGTATTATATATTTGACAAGTTGTAGTCTGCAGCCTGCTGTCGTTATTGTGTTTCATGCCTTATTTATAAAAAGACATCAAGAAGAATTTGAAAAAAAGTAATGACTTTTAATGAAATTAAATTTATTTATATTCCATACAAATTGGCTTTGGTTTTTACGCGTTCATTGCTCACTGCTGGGGCAAGTATGAAAATAAATAATAAAAAATAAATAAAACAAATAGTTCAAAATACAAATACACAAAATGTTGAACTAAAAATATGTTTGTTTGTTGCGATTTCTTAAAGTACGTATACACTTTTTAAATGTTTTTCCGAAAAGGCGTAACCACTGAATACAAATAAAAAACCCTTTAAGGCACACAATTATTTAATGCACTGATTATTGATTTCAGCAGTATGTAATAATGTTTCAATTCTATAACACTGACTATTTATTATATGTGAAACTGTTTGACTTAATAAACACGCTTCTGAATCAAAATATCTTTCATTAATATATAGTGGTTACGTTATCTTGGGAAAATATTTGACAAGTAGTAACTTTCATTTAACTTACAAGTTTTTTTATTACAATTTTTTAAATAGTTTTATTAGTTGTTATATTTCGTCTTTAATGCGTTTTTGTACCAACGAGTTTGTCGTATTGGCCAAAATTCTTTGTTCGTCCCAATTTATTGTTAATTTGCTATTATAATTATATCTTCAATTAATGAAATTTTAGTAAGTAACAAGTTGAAATGTGTTTTTCATTAACACTGGAAGCGCGATTGTCACATTTATGTCCCGGCATGTAAATATATTAACTGCCTGTCTTTGCGAGTCAAATAAACTTGATCGTTTTGAATTTTATATTGAAAGCAGAAACAAATTTGAGTTTATTTTTGAAATATTGTTTGAACACAAATTGTCAAACGTAAATTTTTCTTTAATTCACAAAAACAGATCATTAATTAAGAATCTATTAAGCTGATTAAGAAACTAACACAACCAGAACTGCCGCTGGGTTCTGAAGAACATGACAAAAGGGTAAGAAATATTTCACATCACTTTGCAAGAATAATAAATCATTCCCGAAATGCAACTAAACCAAAAAGCATTTCGGCTATAAATAATATATTAAAGAGTAGAGATCTGCGGTATATCTTCATCACAATTAGACACGAATTCCCATTAACTCGTATTACAATTATAAGCACTTAACAAGTTGTAATATTTTTTTCATTCTATTTTTATATTTCATAAATTAAGAGCTTGATTTAAGTTAATTAAAATTGATGGCATATTTTAACAAACGTTTAAAGGTACACTCCGCTTCTAGTGTTAATACGACTAACTTTTCAATCAGTTGATGTCTACAAAAAACATTTGTTAATGAATCGCCAGCAATTGTGTTCAGTTGTGTATTTCTTTTTGTTGAATTTCAAATTATTTTTGTAAAGCCCGGCTTGGAGGAGTTGTAAACACTACTGCTCTGCAGTAAATTTAGACAAACTGTGGATCCTAAACAGTTGCTGGTTTAACTTCGATATCTCTTTTAAAATATTTTAAAAAGTTTGTTAATTAGGAGACAGGTGAGTAAAATTAGTAATTAAATAAATTTTCAAGGACGTAGAGTTTTGTAACAAACAAGGACCCGGAAACAACTAAAGAATTTGTTTGCAAAATTATTTCATCGATGAAATGACTCACTTCATCGATGAAATGATTTTCCACGTCCGTACGTTTTGCCCGTGTTAGGTAATTATATTTGATATACATTTTTCGATCTAAAAAATATCTTTTTTTTTTTCCACCATAAATGTATTCATGTTAGGTACCATTAAATCTTAAATTCCTGGGTCTTAAAAACTAATTCTTTCGACTGCAGAAGATCTAGCGATGACTACGATTTGGAAGCCTGGACTATCAAAACGTGTGAGTACTTCAATAAAGTTTGGCACGACATCATGGATCTTTCAAGGATACTTTATTAAAAAAAAATAATTCGGTTGTTTTCAAAATAATTGGATCCTGGTCAAGTTATTCTAACTTTGAAAGCTTCATAGCGTCTATAGTTTTATATATCTTTGAAGTTTTCATCTTCAGAGAATCGAAGTTAAAAATAAACGTTTGACTCAACCACCTGAACGATTTTTGTTTGCAAATTTTTGTTTCAACAGCGAAATTAATTGCAAGCAATTGTGCTTTAAAAAGTGTTTTGTTGTGTTCTTATTAAAAATGTAAAATTATTGTGAAATCAAATTGTGTTAAATAAAATTCAAAGGGTGTGTATGTTAAGTACTTGAGAAAAAATATTTTTAATAAAATGAAAATTATATTTTGCTTTCAAGAAATTTAAATACTATTTCTTGTTAAACTTAAGAAACTTAAATACTTCTTGTCTACGCATAATATCTTGTATTTTTATACATTTAAACAAAATTATTTTTATGTTTATTATTGTTTTTTTTGTTTGTTTCTCTTTTCTTTTCTTCATATTTTAATAAAATTATTCACCAATACCATTTTACGATATTTTACCCTTAAAAATTTTTGTGTTCATTTTTTTTCGGTTTGACAAAAAAACGACTTAAAAAGTCTGTTGCTACACATCGATATCATCATAGACAATGTTTGCGTCTTCGTAGTAATTCTTGCTGTTGGTGCTGATATTGTTGTTCTTGTTGCATTGTTGCAAGTAATGCGTGCATGTTTTCTTCTTTATTTCTTTTAAAATATATATATTTTGTTATCTTTTGATTTTTACACACGCGTTACACATTGCTTGAGGTAGATGTTGCTGTTGTAACAGTTTTTTGCTGTTGTTGTTAAGGCCATGTATAGCAACATATTACTGCTGCAACACCAAATATACAAAAAACATATGCTGCATACTTTTGAGCATATTACAATAGCAGACACAAGCAAATGAAAGCAACACCAACATCGTTAAGACAAGCGAACAGCAACAGATTTTAACCAGCCAGCCAGTCAGCCATCCAGCTAGTCAACCAACCGACCATTCCACCCACGTGCAACAGCCGAACCTCCTCAGCCCCAGAGAAAAATTAAAATCAAATACTGCATACAATAACGAAAACATACAAAATAAAAAAATATCTTTTTTTTTGTTAAAAAGAAAAATTCATAAAATTATTTTGTTTTCTTTGCTTTACTCGCTTTGTACGAGCGCATGTTGGTAAAACGTTAGTGTTGTTGTCGTAATATTGCTATTGCATTATTGTGGGGAGTTTGGGGGGGCAAGAGTATGAGCCTGTTGCTGTTGTTGTTGGGGTGGCAGGGGCAGCAATAGCAGCAGCAGAGTTGTAGTAGCACATGTAAAATGCATGCTGATGATAATAATAAGCCGGCTGTAGAAACCATGCTTTTTGTGTGAACATTTTGTTTGTTTTTGGTTTTTGTTCTCCTTGTATTTCATATTTTTGCAAATTTTATTTTGTTGCATTTTCGTAGTGATTTTTTTCAACTATATTTTGTATTATTATTATGTGTTTGCACGCAAGGGTATTATAGCTGAATTTTTGGGTTTGTTTTTGTTTACTTTAAAAAACATATGATTAACAACACTTTCTTATTTTCACTTTATATCAAACATATTTATGAGATTTTTTCTTACTTATTGTGTTACTTTTATTTAAAGGGCGGCAGCACTTATTTTAATATTATTTCATAAAATTTAATACAATACAAAACACTGCTGAGGTTTTAATTATTATATTATTTGTTTTCACTTCCAGTTGCTATAATATAAATATTAAAAAGCATTGCCTACTTTGCGGCTCGTTTTATTTGTAGTTTTGTTTACTACATAGTTCGTTTGTTATCTGAACTTGTTCGATTGGGTTAGTTCAATTTATTTATAATAACAACTGAATCAAACTAATAAATTAATTGAAATGCTTACATATTCTGCAAATAGAAAGAAGAGTAAAGTAATAATTTTAAATGTTTTTCATCAAAATAGTACACAGTCAAAACTGTTAACTGAGAAAAATATTTCTGAAAGAAACAAATTTTGTGGCCAAAATTTCTTTTTACTTGAGTACACGAAGGAAATTCAATTTCGCAACGAACTATTAGAGAGATATACGAAACTATTAGCTTTGATATGTAACCAATTGAAAATACACAAGCACTTTATTTAAGTAAAGCCTCAAGCATTTAAACACTTCAGTTACACCAATTTTAAACACAAAAACAAAATGTTTATATAGTAATTGTGGACTCCTAAAAGTATGCCTTTGTTCACTAGTTAATGTCGTTTGTTAGTTAATGCAGTTTTTATGGATGCAGTTAATTTGAAACTAATTTCTTTCGTAAGTATAATTTGAGAATTAATTTTTAAGTCCGTAAATAAAAGAAACAAAGACTATTGTTCTTTTATTTTATTAGAAAATGTTCATTATTTCTTAATTAATTTTGTTAGAAAAGGTGCATGACCATGATCAGGTCATAGTTTTTGAAAAAGCATTATCCCATGAGGTTTGCGGATAACTTGAAGGAACTTTGGCAGGATTTTCTTAGGCTGCGTATAAAAATTATTAAAATAAGATTTTTGTATTAGAATAATTGACCCACAATATGTTAAAAGTAAGAAATTGACAAGTAAGTCAGCCCCGTATATAAAAAAAAAATGTTTTCAGTTAGTTTTCACTTAAAGTTTATCTCTATGGAAACATTTTTATTTGTAATTTTATATCCCAAAATCCTGTTGTGTAAAACAAGTTTAGAAATACTTTATGGAACTGCTTTGATTAAGGAATTTTTTTTCAAAAGTTTTCTGGCTGCCTTATGTTTAAGCAAAATTCAAATATTTTACGGAGGACTATTAACCACCGTTAATTCAATGTCTTTCGCCATTAGTAAAGCTACATTTTTAGAATAAAACAGCCTTTTCAGGCTGGGATTTTGGAGATCTTAAGTTTATTTAATGTGAAAACAGATTTCTGCTGCCACTACCAAGTTTGTATTCAATAATTCTGATTCAACAGTTCACTCATGCTTAATATGAAGGCCTGTAATGAATTGAAAAATAATCAAATTTCACCGGAAAAATCCGAGTTTTAAAACTGCATTAAACTAAGTTTAAACTTAATACACTTTTCTAAAAAGCCTTGGACAGCAATAATTGTATAAGAAGCGAACAGAGAGGGGTATATATGAATTAAATTATTTCAAATTTTAGAACTTTTTTTATAAAATTAAATCACTCTTAAATATTTATGTCCTATTTTGCAAATATTAAAAACTATTAGCAAACTTCTTGATCATTCGATTTGAAGAACTGGCTTAAGAGCATTCTTCACGATCCTTATGCTGATAAAAAACTGCTAAAGCTATCTATTTGCCATTTGGATGCTATTAAGTTGGGAAAGGCAAAACAACTTTAGTCCTAATAATTAATAAAGTTACTAAAAGTATGATATATAATATATTTGTGTTGTTTCTTTTATTTAATATTATACTATTATCAATCTTTTTTATATTATATAAAAAAAATAAAAAAAATAAAATATTTCCTACAATAAAATGTTTAAAAATTTTGTTATTATTAATTAGCAGTTGCTATCCTGAAGAAAATGTCCAGAAAATCTAAATATAAAAGTCTTTGAAGTGATATTTTATAAAAAAGACCGCAGGCCTATTATTGTTATTAAAATTAAAATAAAAATAATAAATTATTCATAATTTCGAATATATTCTAAACTAAATAATTATATTAAACCGTAAAACATTTTAATGTATAAAATTCCAATAAAATCCTAAAATGAAAAAAAAAAACACCACGAAAGTTGCTAGAAAAAGTGACTGAGTTATAAAAAATTTCCGCTTTCTATTTTTAATTGGAATATTATTTCATATATCTAAATAGTCCACATACAAACGAACAGAGATTTCACATCGAAAGAAAAAAAAATTTTTTAATAAAAAGGAATAATTGACAACAACATTCTTAAGAAATTAAAAATTTTGATTTACTTTCTTCACTATGAAGATATTGTTTGATATAAAATTTTGATGAAAAATTAATTGTCAAAGCACGTTTGAAATACAAAATCGCCACTTCATATTTTATGTATTTATTCGATTGCTTGGCGCTTCTTCTAACAAATGCATCGAGTTATATCAGACTATAAAATTTGACAGCCTACTAATAGAAATTTATAAATAGTTTTAAAAGTTTTAAATCTTCGCCGTCTATATAAAATTTAATTTATCAGGAAGATTAATGTAATCAGGTTTGTGCTGAAAGGCTGCCATTTTTAAAATGATTATTATAAAAAGGCGTGATGAGTGGCAAGAGAATTCAGCAGCTACTTTAAGCCACTTTCAACTTACTGACTGAAACAAAAAGAGGCATTTGGAAATTAGATATAAAAAAGTTTAATTAGGAAAAGAATTTTATTAAAAGTTATGGAAAAAACTTTTAACAAGGTATATGAAAATTGCGACAAAACGACTACAGCGAACACATGACGCCTTTTAAAATTTTCAACTCATTTTCGTGTCAAAATCGTTTTTCACCACCTACCTGAATATATTAATCACAACGATTTAGAAAAATAAAGTATGTAGAAAACATTATTATTCAGCAGGTAATCAAAAAAATTTGTGATTGATTTTATGTGATTTTTCGATCTCTTTGGATCACTCAATATATAATTATCTTAAAATTTGTGTATCCTTCCTTGTCCTTTTAAGACTCAACCAAAGTCTAACAGTTCCATACGATCTCTATAGTTTGAAATAAAATCGTGTTTTACAAAAAATTGTGTTTTCTGCACTTTTTAAAAGACTCCTGTATCGAAATGAGTCTACGATCTGTTCATATATCTTGTATCATTTCTTTTCTTTGTTAAAAATTAAATTGTCTCTTTTAAACTTGATCTCAGATATCCCGAGCAAAAACAGCTCTTTTAAAACATAAAAAATACTATAATTTATGGACATACACAGAAAAAACTGTCAACAAAATTTAATAACAAAAATCATTTCTCCAAGAAAAAAAGTTATCCTTAACAAGTTAATAGTAGTTGTTATTTTATAAACTTTAATTCAAATTAATTGGAAATGTTTTTTTCGTTTAAAAATTATTGATTTAGTTGAATAACAAATAAATTATTTATTTAAATTTATTTAACATTAATCATAATTTATTTAATTAAAGTTTCAATTAAATACTAACTACATCCAAACAATAAATTTTGATTTAATTTAAATCTCAACTAAACATTCATTCACTAGCATATAATTTTTCAGTGTATGTCGTTTAACATGAGCAACATAAATGGAAGAACAGTTTTTATTTTAATAACGTGCTGATTCTTTTTTCTCAAAAATTTATTTAAAAAATTTAAATTTATTCACTTTAACTATTCTTAAAATTATTAAACAAAATGATCCACTTTAGCTACACCCAAAATTATTTTAAAAAATTAAGATGATCAGTCAATTAATAAGAATTATTGAAATTTTTCCCCACTCTGATTTCACAAATTCTTATATATTTTTCTATATAATTTGGTAAATGGAAATCTTTTATTAAATATATTTTTTAACGCTGAACTATAAGTTCAATGCAAAGTAGCACGTCTATTTTTTTAATTTCATATTCAACAAAATATAAAATTTTTAAAATATTTTTGAATTTTTATTTGTTTAAATAATAAACACGTTTACAGCAAACAGATTTGCTAAATCCATTAATTTGTTGTTTAATTTTATTTAATTATTTGTCAAGATTTCCTTTAATTTTTAATATCTTCTTTTTTTGCAGGTAATTTTTTTAATGATGTTTAAGAAACAATATATTTTTTTTTAATTTTATATATATTTAATTTCAAAGGACTTAAATAAAAACTTTTAATAAATTTTTTTAACATATTTATACCATCGAGATATTTATCAAGAATATTATCCATAAAACGTTAACTTTAAGCCGTTTGAACAATTGTTGAATAATTTTTTTTGTTATTGTTCTAAAAGTTATTTAACAAACGTTTACACAATTTATTTTTCGCATTTTTTAAACGAATTTATTATATTATTAAAATCTTTAAATAATTTATTTTGGGCATTTTATTTGTTGTTGTTTTTAAATATGAAGATTAAAGCGCGTAAACACGTAACGAAACGTTCGCTTGACCTAAGATGAATAACTCTTAAGATGTTTAAGACATGTACTTTTATTTTGAATATATATAAATATATATAATTTTAATATATATATTATATATTTATATACATACATACAACCATACATAGATATGCAAGTGAACGAAGAAAATTGTATACTTTCTTCTTCCTTCTACTACTTGTTCTTTCCTTTTCGCTTAAAATTTCTATATGTTTTAGAATTAAGAGAGTAAAAATTTTTGTTGCTTTTCCTTCTTCTTTTTCTTTTTGTATATTTTGTTAAAATATATTTGATTTAAATAATATATGTATGAGTATATAGATATATATATATATATATATATATATATATATATATAATATATATAAAATATATTACGAGAACTCACGCCAAAAGTAGTCGAAGCTAAACTAAACCTAAATAAATGTCTAACGGTCACAGTGAGTCTTCTTCGTATGTCGGTGTCTTGCATTTGGTCTTAGTCTTCTACTTGGGTTTTCGTTATTTTATTGCTGTTGTTGCAGCAGAATAAGTGTGCACAAAAATATTTTAAACGCACACACACACACACACATACACACACATCCACAGACACTCAGTCAAACTTGCAGAAATGTATGAATACACAGATACGAACACCAGCACAAGTGTTCATAAAATGTTGGCATATTTACTTGTGTGCACACAATAAATACACTACAAAAAAATACTAGAATAATAAGGCAAAAAGGCAAACAAGTTAGCAAACAGGCAGCCAGGCAAGTCAGTCATCTAGCCAGCCAAACTCATAGTCAGTTAGTCAGATAACCAGCCATTAAAAGCCAGTATTTAGGAGAGAAGATGATAGCAGTGTTCGACCAAGATTGCCATTATACCCCATGCCTTTACCCAGTTTAGTTCAATGTTTTACAAACCAAAATCTAGCCAGTGTATTACAGTTAGAGGGAGGCAGGGTAAGAATAATGTTAAAAGATACATTTAGTTGCACAGCATTTGTTGTTGTTGGCGAAAAGGAGCAAGGCAACATCGAGCAAATAAGAAACATCTCATAAGGTTAGATGCTACAGATGTATGTATATCGGTGCAATTGTATAAGTAATAATTTTCCCATTTTAGTAGAAAATATATTTTCACTGAGCATAATATATAAATATTATTCTCAATACTTGGCAGCAGCAGCAGCAGCAGCTTTCGTGCTGGCAGCATCTTTCTCATTTTGAGTTTTAGTTTATTATAATATTTTCTATAATATGAAATAAAATTTGCTAGTCTTAAGTCAAACTGCTGCCGCTACCACTACAACAACTAATACAACCGTAATAACAAAAACAAGTCTGGTATGGAAATATGCCACAAAAATACTTGCAGTTTGCTGAGACCATCTTTGGCTAAAAAAATATATATATTCCAACTCTTATACAAAAACACACAAACACAAACAACAAGAGTATGTATAAAATATTATCTATTTTCATTTATACAAATTATATAAATGTGTAGGTAAAAATATGTATAAATAGATGTGCAAAAGTATATAATTTCCTATACAAGACTTAGTTTATATAGAATTATACTGTTTTTCACAACATCATGTGTTTGTGTGCAAGAAATACAAGAATATAATGCGCAGTTGTATAAAAAACAAGACACGCACACATATACACATGGATGGACTCAAGGAAATCTTCATTCATACAAGAGTAAAATGTATAACACGAAGACGTTACGAACTGCAACGAAGTAGCAGACGCTGCCGAATACAGTGCGATTGTAACTGTAGTTGTAAGGCAAGTCTGAGAGCATAGAAACTACTTCGAGTTTATGTTTCTAACACTGGCATGGAAGTGTTGGTATATGTACCACACATACACACGTATGTGTGTGTTGCCTTATTTGATAATTTTCTTCTCATAATGTAGGTGTTAAATATAACAGCAGCTACATTGTATGCTGGCAAGTCTTGTTGTTTTTGTTGCTTGTGGGCAAAGTAAAAATGAAAAAAGGAGAGTAAAACTAATATTAAGATAAATACATTGTCATAGAGGAAATGTTTTTAAGGAGCAATAAAAAGGAAACGGATGTTAAACTGTGTGATAGTATAACAGTAGGCAAGCATGCAATAACAAGTCTCAATAACAGCATATTTAGATGACATTTCGTTGCTTTCTTTCAAAGAACATATTTTAAATAAATTATTATTGTAACGAAAATATTAATAATTTTTCATAAAATATTGGCAACTTTTTAAGTACGCAACAAGGTCAGTAATATATGGCGTGTGCAAACAAACGGTTTTATAAAATCAAATAAGGGAATTTTTCTAATGAACTGTGCGAATATGCGTGGGGAAATTGTACATAAACAGGAATACAATTTATAGAAGATACATTTTCAAATAATATGACAGATCGTTTTGTTGAATTAAGACCAAGTGGAGAAATGTCTTTCATGGCTAAAGAGATAAAACGCAAAATTTTAAATGCGTGTGAATACATGACATGTAAACATGAGAAGAATATATAACTAAAGAAGCTGCACTCTTTCCATATTTTGGGAAATGTGTAACAACAATCTGGAAAGACGAAACCAATTCTCAATGAAGATTTTGAAGATCGTTTTTCGTTTAACACTATCTGTATATAACTGCCCAAGCATTTTCTGTTACTTTTTATTTCATATAAATTCGGGATCTAGATAGATAAATATTGAAACAAATTTTTATTTTATTCTGACTTCTTTTCTAGAAAAGAGTGCAACTTTTTTACACTATTTAATAGAAGATGTCAATATTCCGATATATGAAATTAAGGAATTTATTAGAAATTAATCCGACAGCTTTTATCAATAGTAATATCTGTTTTAGAACTCTTCCAAATAGCCATTTTTTAGAAAAGAAGTGGAAAAAAGTTACATATATTCTGGAAAAAAACTCCAAGTTTCATGAAACGCAGCAAATATAAATAATCATTCTTTTTTCTCAAGTCAAAGTAAAATCGGACAAGCAACAAAACTGAACAATTTTTGTTTGTTTCTCTATATATTTTACTGACCCAAGAGATTTACAAAATTAGGCAAATGTCTATTGAATTTTTTATATCAACAATTTTCATTGAATGATTAAAAATAAGCTTTTCAATGAAAAACCTTAAATGGAAAAATTGGGCAATAAAGGTAAATTTATAAAAATCGTTAAGAAAACTAAAAAATATAAAGAAATCATTTAATATATTTAAATTGTAGCAAACAGCAAAAATTTCTTTCGAAAAAAGATATGAAAGGAAACCAGGAATAGCCAGGATATTGATTGTTTTTTTGATATGTAAAGAAAAAACTTGTCATAGAATAATTGCTCCATTTGCTGGTGGTTAAATCATCCGCAGACTTCAGCCCATTTCCAATAAATTACAAAACCTCTCAGTTTCTGTACAAACCAGCAAAAGCTAATTAGAATAGTAGACTTTTAGTATAATAAAAGTAATTGACTTATTTCAATGCAAATAAGTTCTTAAAAATTGTTCCGTCGCACATTTTCACTTTATAAATTATTCTTTCAAATAATTTTGCAGGTAACATATACCTGTAGTCATACAAAATGTAAGTTGATATTAAACACTCGCTTGAAAGTAATCATGGGATACAATATATTCTCGATAAAATTTGTAATATTTCCTAATATAAACGAAAGCAAAAGGAAGTTCAATGGTAATATGGCATCCTATAAAATTACTGACATTCATTTGCTGGTGATTTAGGAACATATCTCTTGTCAGAAAACCCTTTAGATATTTGAAAAATATTTCAAAGTTTAACTTAAATTTTTTATTAGCTTCGCTGGTATGTTTATGTATTTGTACGTATTCAATTCTTCCCTTTTATTGTGCTTCAACAACTTATAAGGTTGGATTCATGTTCTTATCTTCTCAAAATGTGAAGGTACACACGGGTTTGAAACTAAAAAATAAATTTTGTTTGAAATAACTAAATAATAATTTTTGATAAAATCTAAAGCTAAAAAGCTTAAAAGAAGCTTTAAAATATGCTTACATTAATAATGAACCAAAATATTGTGAAAAACACTTGGACTCCCCACGCTTTTTTTTAACAATAATATTTGTATTTTCATTCATTATGGTTTTAAGTTTATTTTAGCGACATAGTCTTTAATGTTATTCTTTTAAATTTCTCGGTATTTGGTATTTTTAAAATACTTTACCTCAAATTTTAGTTTTTATATAATTTTTGTAAACCAAAACATAAAAGAATTTCTAAAGGCGGATGTTGTGCCACTGGACGTATGAGTTATATTAGACAAATACGATACTTGATTTACTTATGGTCTTGTAGTCATAAAAAGAAGTTAAAAAAATAATAAACTTAAGGCTTTATATAAATTATTTTATAGAACTTTAAAGCAAATCAATCCTGAAATTTCAGAAAGTAACTTTTAAATGATAATTAGCAAGGAACCACTAGTAGTTTCGCCCGACTTGCAGCGTTTTCTTTATTGAAAAACTTGTAACTTTTCCACTTCTTGTCTGAAGTATTTATTTGGAGGCTAAAAAACATCCGACATTACAAGACTTTTAGTTTTAAATATCTGTCACGGAAAGTGTCATTTAATTAGGAAAACCTTCTCTAATCTTAGCCAATATAAATCATATAACAAGCAGGACGACTTCAATTTTTATTGAATTTGCATACGGTCAGTCCTCTACTGCATCACAAAGAAATAAATGAAAAATAAATTGTTCAAATTAACTAGGAATAAGGTGCTTATATCGATTTAGCAAGGAACTGGCCAGATTATAAAGAAATTTTGGCAGCCCATTGCAGTAAGCGCACTGTCTAATATATCGCTTCGGTTAATGGTATTCTGAATTTGTGGGTTCCATGACATTTCCAATATCTAGACTTGGCGGCCGCATGACATAAATTTTTTACTGTGTGCCACGAGTTTTAAAAATAAAAGCGCGTACTTTTATAAAACAATAGATAACATCTCTATATGTGTTTTTTAAATTCCATTCACGGAATGCATTTTTTTGGAGGAACTGTTGTAATGAAAGGACAATGCTAGAGCCAGTAGATGGTGACATCTGCGAAGAATGAATTTGTGTTAAATAAGAAAAATAAATAAATAAGAGAATTATGACATAAATTCGATTAATTTTTATATATTATTTTAACTAATTAAGAATTATTATTATTATTATTTTTAATTATTATAAGAAGAATTCCAATTAATTTTTAAATTTTATTATGTTTAAAAAGCAGCTGTTTTTAGTTCAAAATGTAGTTGTAAAAGAAAAATAAAACAACAACAGTCATAAATTGTTTTAATAACGATAATAATTTGGAGTGTTGACAATTTCTGTTGTTTAATGCGCGGGCACTGGCGTATTTTATAGTCGTTTAAAAATTCGGGAAGTTTTGTTTTAATTTGTTAATAATATTTTAATGGTGTTTATTTTGATTAAGTTTAACTCAAACTTGAGTCAGAATACTCGTACGCTTATCTTTTCATTGTTTACAAATCAAATTAATTTCCTTGGACTTCATTTTCAAAATAAATATAGGAAAAAATTTAATTTTTAATAAAAAACGAAATCCATTTTCATTAAATCAAATTTTTTAAAAAGAAAACATTAAAATATAGAAGTTTATGTTTACTAAATTTTTTAACTAAATTGTTGTTACCAAGAATATATCCAGAACATATGGAAATGTTGAAAAAAAATAAAATAAAAGTTACAACCTTATTAATTTATTAAAGCTCATTTTAGTATTTGTGCTTTGAAATTTAAACCTATGAACTATTAAATTAACAAAATAATTTCTTAAATGGAACTTAAAAGTACATTAATTTTTATTAACGTAAGTTTGTTTTTCCGTAAAAGTGATATACAAATTTGAGGCATTTTCTACATAATCAGTCATTGTAGATGCCAGACTATTGAGCAAAAGTTATGAAAAAACGTCAGTAATTAATTAATTTTGGAAATTTTTATTCCGCGTCAAGTTATTAATACAAACTTGAATAGAAAATAGCTAATAAAGTATTTTAACCACTATTTTTTTACAAAGACTTCTATAATTTCGTTTGTATGACCGACAAATGAAAGGACAAAAAACGATACTGCTCACTGTTTCTGTAATTTCAGTGAGACGCATGGAAAAACTTGTCGTTATTCTTAGAAACAGGATATATATTTTTATATGTTAATTACATTTTAGATAACAATCAATACTCTATGGATCGGCCTACAGTAAATGACATTTTTGATGCCATAATTTTTCGCTTCAGTTGCGGTATCGAGGCGCTTTTTGTGTATTGAATTCTTTAACTAATAGATACGAATTCTTAAAATACTTCGTAAAAATAAAAAAAAAACAAAAAAAATTAAATAAACTTTTTATACAGAACTATTTGTCTACGATTATTTCGTCGAATATATGGCAGATGTGATTGAAACTTTATTTGCTCAAGACACAAACCAGCCCTATTGTGGTTTATATAGTTGTATTTGAAAAGAAAATTCCAAATAAAAGTTCTCAAAACAAAGATGATATTTTTGTTTGAAAATTCTTATTTTAGAAACTATTTCAATCACTACAACTAGACTTGTAAGTTGGTCAATTGTATAAATTTCATGTGGAAATTGTACATCATATTTGCTTTCTACTCCAATAACATTTTTAGGAATTGCCGTTTGTAGTTGTAAGCGAAATAAGGAACTACAACTAAAAATTGTTTTAATATAAAAACAATTTATTTAGAGTGTTAGAAATTTTACATTTGTTGTAAATGAATTTCTTCGGCAGAACGAAAGTTCGTGCTGCAAGCAAAGTTTGAGACATATATAAGTTAGAGTACTTATCAATTATAAGAAAGTGAATTAAAAATTGAAATAAAATAATGCTGAACTTCATAAAGAAACTATCGGTAAATATCAAGAAGATCTCTTACACTTTTAAAATAGTAAATTTAAAAAGGTAGGGCATGGCATTCCAAATCAAATGTTTATGGGTTTCCCATATAAACAGCTGATTGTCTCCCTAACACAAAATTTCTTTTGACTGAAAGTTGTTTGTTAAACAAAATATTTTAAGGTCGAATATGAGCTTTTTTTATGAATAAATAGACAAGCTGGCGATAATATTAACAATTTTCTTCTTTCTCTTACTGAGTGGAGTTTTTTCTCATCATTTGTTACGACGAAGTAAATAGTAAAATGACTAGAACAAATTTTTTGTATTCCTTATCTCTCTACTCAGAAATATCTCCGGCTTTCGAATTTATGATTTCATAGATCCCGGCAAAACAAATATTACAACAAAACATATTTGTTTTTTAAATCGGTAGATGCTGTTTTCTTATTATATATTTTCGTTGACGATACATTGTTTCTTTGTCTCTGTCTGGAACTGAGGGATCGACCCTGCATTGTGCCAGAAATAAAAAGGAAGGGATAGTGTTAAGATAACAGATTCGGACATAGAGAGTATTGTTTTAACTATTTTTACTTCGCCGGTGAATATTACGCTAAATGCACCAAAGCAAAAGGGTGCTGTATTTTGCTCTTTTAGTAACTGGCGGTAGCTTTCAGCGCCCACTGTTTTGCCTTACAACAAATAATCCTGCACTGAGGCTAGGGAGAAAAATTTTATATCTTATATATGACTGAGTGCGGAAGATCTAATGCATCGTACGTAGTCTTGTTTTCAATACTTCAGTCAACAGCATCCTACATGATAGAACCTTGTTTACATTAAATATGTTTCTTCTTTTCACTTTTGCATCTAATGGAATAATAAATATCTTCGAAGTGAATTATATATCTTATGTTATGTTCACCTTATTCTTAGTCTAAGCCTTCGTAAAATGAATATCTAAATAGGAAAACTTTGAATTTATTTAGTACTAAATTTTTTGTTTGTTAATTTCACAAATTTTTATAGGGTTCCAAAATCTTTAAGTTTTCAGAAAGATATCGTAAAACCCACACTAAATATACTATAAACCAAAAATTAGTAATTTAATTTTATAAACAATTTATTGCCTGCCCCACGATGCAGTCATTGCAGAACGATATCGTTACACAAATAGTTAGACTTGATAGGTTATTCAAAATAAATACTATTAGTTTTATAAGCGCCCTGTTTATTTACTTGTTTAAATCTAACACTAATTTTATATTGTGCTTCTATGGGTATACTTAATAATATTAATAATGTTACTCATACGTCACGTGCTATTTATTACTTTCTTTTCTTCTCAAGAGGTGTATGTATTTTCGCAGGCTTTCGAGGCACACAAAAGTAAGATATAAATTAAGTTTAAGAAAACTAAAAAAAAACACATTAAAAATTAAAATATAAAAGTTAAATTCCTGCAGTATTTATAAAAAATAAATTGAGTTTAAAAATATGAAAAAAACACGCTTCTTAAGAAAATCGAACTAAAATGTTGATAATAAATTTTAAAATACAAGTGTTGGAGTGCAAACACCGCGGGCGCTTAATGTACTATTTTTCGCAAACCGAGTACCCGCCGTTTTTATTTTGCAACAATTGTATTTTGGTTAGTTATTGTTTTAAATTTTTAAAATTTATTTTTAACTTTTTAGATCAAGGTATTAGAAAAAGAAGTACTTGCAACTATTTTCTTAAAACAATCAAATTAATTTGAAAACTATTATAAGATATTGTTTATTTAAAAATTTTTGTAAAATATATTGGAAATAAATTTTTAATATCATTAGTAGGGGCAGTACGTAAACAAAAAGAGGATATATATATGTCTTAAATAACTATATTTTAACATAAATTAAATTAGATTAAATTATGAATTAAATAAATTATGTAACACGATAAAACTAATCACAAATTATTATTATTATTATTCTATATATTATAGTTTGAATTTTTTGAAATATATTCACAACCGTCTGTTTGATTTCTTCATGCAGTTTAAATTGTTAAGTCAAATATTATTATATTTTACCGCCTTTTTGAAGCACTTGGATGTTTTTGTTATATTTTCTTTTTTAATTTGAGTTATTAAATGTCATCATTGCTTTTTTAATTATTTCTTTTTTTAATCTAAAATAGATAATATTTTTTTGTAACAAATCTTACATTTAATGTTTTTATTTGTTATACACGTTTTCGCCTTAAGATAATCTCTAGATAACATAAGGGAAAATGTTTTGAATTTTCGTTTATATTATTTTAATATTTTTTTGTTGCTGCCTTTTTTGAACTAAACGGATGTTATTAAGCATAAAGCTTAAGATAAACTACTTCTATTATACAAATCTCCTAAGATTATTAAGATGAGAAAATAAATATTTTTTAGCAGCATTTCTTAAATTGCCAAAAGCCAAGAAACCCTATGCAAAATATATTGGCAATTAGAGTAAAGCTTTAAAAATTATAGACTCCTACGCATGTTTAGATATGCTCTTACAGTAACACAAGCACTTACACACACTTACACGGGCATAGCCAAACAACTCTTTCTTAAAGCTTAAGCACAAGACTACAACAACACTTATATTGCACTCTCTTAACAATATTGAATCAAGGTTTGAGGTGTTAATGGTAAAACAAAGGAAAAATACAATTTCAGCTCATTACAATTGTGGTAACTAAACATCTAGTTGACTAACACTAATGCAAGCTTTGATTCTCTAACGGTCTCTTTTTTTATTAACTCTCTTTTGTGTTTGACAACAAAGTGCAAGTGGTTGCTGAAAAAGATAGCTGCTTGTAATAAGAGATTAAAAGAGAAAGAGAGAGTAAGAATGTGTGAGGGTTTGTGCAAGTTCCGTAAAGATGTTTAGAGAAATTTTATAAAGATATTGTGGTTTGCGTGAGTAACTGTTAAAGGAATACTTGGGGATATATATCAGACCATTTGCTTACCAGGACTCAAAAAAGACTCAAATTGTTTTTGTGTTTTTTTTGGGGTTCTTTTACTGCTTTCGAAATTTTCGGCTTTCAGTTAAATGCTAGTGATAAGTAATTATATTTCCTTTACGTTACTACATTGTTAATGGTGGCGTCTTTTGATTTGGTTCCTGTTTTCCTTGTTGCAAAGCTTATAAATTCTTTTGTTCAATCGTCGTCATGGTCGTAGCATTAAACATCGTTGTCGTCGTTCTTATTATTATTGTTGTTGGCGTGTTAGCAGTTGTGATTTTGAAGTCGTTGCGAATGTTTAACACAAAACTTTGTTTTATTTTTTGTTGCAAACAAATTATTAACACAAAATGGCAAACTTTGAACTGTTTTTGGTTTTTTTAATTTCGTTACTTCCAAACTAAAGCACTGAACAAACACTTGATTTCCTTCAAATTAATACAAAAGCAATAATTGTCAACTAAAAGTTAAAAACGCATTAAGAAAGTTATAATTTTTGTAATAATAAAAGATTTTTCAGAGATTTTCTTTTTGTTATTTGCTTTTTGTTGGTGTGTTTTGGAGTGAAAAAAAATCCGAAAATAAAAATTTTTATGTAACGTCGACGTTGATGTTAAGTTTTGTACTAATCGTCTAGTATATGGCAAAAAAATCATTTAGCAAGAGTAAACGCACATAGGCCGCGCAAAAACCCCGGTTTTAGCCAACACATAAAGTTGTTTTTTTCCATTTGTTTAGCTATTGTTGTTCCATGTTGTGTTTTTGAATGGTCGTTATCCCTTTTCGCAAGGAAACGCGAAAAAATTCACGTATTCATAAAACAGGCCTACTCATTTTTTTTTTATTTTCAGGAAAATGATATGGCCCCAAACTCCCTGCTACCCCCGGCTACAAAAACTTTCATTGTGCTCCCTGCAAACTGCAAAAATATATATAATTTTTGTTTTTTTTTGGGGAGAAAATCTCCTACAGGCATGATGCAGGATACAAAAAATTTTTGTACTTTTGCTTTTATATTTGCCATGATGTTGGTTCTTGCCCCCTGTTTTAGTTAGAGGTTAGAGTATGGGTGCAATGACTTTTCATATGTACGCATTTTGATTAAAAGCAGAAAGGAAACTTTCATAAGCCCAAAACTCTCTAAATTGCTCTCTAGCTGAGCAAACACACCAGTGCGCATTTTCAAACGAACTTTGCACACAATACACACACACTAACACACTCATGATCCCCATACCCCCCAACTTCATGGGAACATTATCTCATTTATGTTTTTTGTCTAAATTGTGCGCCATCACCCATCCCCTCTACATAAACCATCTAAAATATCTCTCTAATATTTCTCTTCTGTTGTTTGCTTTTGCCTTTTTGATTTTTACTTGCATTTCAGTTTTGCCCAGTTAGTTGGTTAGAAACGTAAACTGCTTCAGTTTTGGCCAAATAGTCTGTTTCTGTCTTTCATAAAATTTACTTACACTCAATTTGGCTGGAGATAACAAACAAGAGTTTGTGGTATAGAAAATTGCAAGTAGATAAATTCTATAAGTGTGTGTGTGTGCGATTTTTCCTTAAAAATTTCAATTTCTCCTAATTGTATGCTACTCCTTTTCTATTTTATATCATATAAAAATATATATATGAGTTTTTTATTTCCTTCAAGTGACATATATTTTCCAAGGAACGTTTTTTATGTTCTCCTTAAAGAAACACGTGTTTGCTCAGATAACCGTGGAGGAATTGTGTTTGGCCGTAAATCAAGATGTGTTAGATAACATCAGTTTAGCCGTAAGCTAGTGAAAAGAATCAATTTTAAAATATATATAACGTATGAATTGGGTATTGGTCTTTAAGAGTTCGACTTAATGTAACATGTTGTGGCTTTAATTAATTTTTTTGTTGATCTGTTACTTTGCTCTTTTAATTACTGTTAATGCATATATTTTTAAGGTCATATTCATAAAAAATTTTTAGGCTTATAATACTCTCATACGACGAATTTCCATACAAAATTTGTCAGATAAGCAGTTTTTAAATACTATTAATCAAAACTTAAATTATTATTAAAATCTTTGATATATTGTTTTAATTATTTCAGGATTTCTATGCAAGCAGACGAGGTTAAATCTCTTTTGTGTTGTCTACCTTATCTCTGGAAACGTTGCTAATCCATGTTTGGTATGGATACACATAATAAATAAATTGTATTCTGGCGTTTTGTTCTCTAGAAAGCATGTAAAATTTTTTTTACTTATTTTCTAAAAGTGGCTGTTTGGAAAAGTTTTAAGAAAGAAATTATTTTTCGAATTCGTTTTTAAAAAATTCTTGTTTTGAAATAACAAAATGTTGCCATTGTCTGGAGGAAACTTATTAAAGCTTTTATTGAATGTTACATATGACAGCTCTTAATAATCCTATGTAACATATATTAAGCCAAGTAAGTTAGTTAAGCCAAGGATAACAAATAATACTTCTTCTAGAACTTTAACTCGTTGCATTTTGCATTATTTTTGAGAAAAGAAATCGACATTATTCTTTTGCTTTTTAGGGAGCCTTGACTCAAAGAAATTTTTTAATATTTAGAATGATATTCAAGAATTGCCCAATATATTTTTTGTACAAATTGTCGTTATCAAAACTACATTTTATGAAGGATTAGTTCTTTTACGCGAAGTAGAGGGGCGGCAGAAAAAATTAAGTAACGAAAAGTTAGAAAAGTATTATTTACGATGGCTGTGAAAGTCTGTCGTTCTTACGTGTAACGAAATATTAGCATTAACTGACCGTAAGTGAAACAAGTTACCAAGATGCTAATGATTTGAGTTACACAAGTTTAAAAGTCCTGCTAAGATAAAAATGTGAGTACTTAATGCCATAATTTTTAAACTCGTTCAAAACGAAAAGAAAAAGAAAAGTGACAACGAGTTAAAGTTCTAGAAGAAGTATTATTTATTATCCTTGGCTTAACTTACTTACTTGGCTTAATATATGTTACATAGGATTATTAAGAGCTGTCATATGTAACATTCAATAAAAGCTTTAATAAGTTTCCTTTAGACAAGGAATATTTGAAGCGGTTAAAATATTTGACCACATTCTTGCTGTCATGAAAATTCTTTAATTTTATTAAATTAAAAAAAATTATTTATCAATTATTTCATTGATATCCTTGTAGGTTTCAAGAGTAGTTTTGCTCTTATAGAATATATAGTTTTAGGTTAACAATTCGCGGTATTTCTTTGTTGTATTTCTATAACTTCACTTGGTTGCGGCTCTGATGTTATAACAGATGGTCAAAATTATTGTACATAATCGACTGTCATCAAAGAAGGCTTTCCGAACATTATAATGATTTTTCTTAGGCGTTTATTGCTCAATATGTGTGTTGCTTTCACTTCAAATAATACAGACATAAAATCTATAATAGATAAGTCTCTACAGTTTTTGAAAGCAGATCTTATACGAATTAAATTCATGTAGGTGCCGGCATTTGTCGGTTTCTATGCCAAATCATTGCTAGACCTCAATCTCATTTCAAAATTATAATGAGGTCCTGGCCTCGAAAGCCTTTTGGTATCGTTTCAAGTTGTATTTGAAAAAATTATATATAAAAAATTTGTTTTGATAATATTTTCTTTGAAATTAATTTTTTAATACTACCTTAAGGGAAACACAAGACGTGTGAACCAATCATTTATTTCAATAAGTGTTTATAACTTTTTGCTAATTATTCTATCAACTGTTACAGTGGATATTCAAAAATATTTCACTTTTCGAACTAGAAAACTAAAATATATTTTGCTTTTAAATGACCCATTGTGCACTTTACGAAAAACATATATTTTATGTGCAGAAAGTACTCTAAGAGCTTCATTATCTAGACAAAACTTTATATATGTATATCTAGATTTACAGTAAAATTCGGCTACATTGAACGCAAAAATAGTTCGTTATTACAAAAGTTAGTAAAAAGCGTAGCGACATGCATCATGCAAATTATTTTTAGCTGAGAATGAACACATTAATATATAATTATTCTATATAAATATATATGTATATGCAAACTAATTCATATTAAAAGAAATTATAATTTCTTTACAAAACGAAAAGCAAATTAAAACCTAAAAAAACAACACAAAATTGGAACTATTTGTAATAGAATGAACACACATTTTTATTAGTTCGTTATAAAATGGTAAACATTTTATTTTAACAGAGTTATACTTTTTCCGAAACGGAGCTTAATTATGTTGCATTCCGTTTGTTATATTGTCATAAAAATTAACTGAATAGAATAATTTATAATACTTAATAGGATTTTGTTTTAAATAAAATATATTTTTCAGAAAATTAATTCGCTGTTCAAAGTTTATTGTTTGTGGCCGTCAAAATTAGTTCATCACAACCGAGAATGCGTTCTAAACGAGTTTTCGTTATAAGCGAATTTTACTGTTGCATATTATGAATAAAATAATAGATAAGATATCGTCCTAAAATGTTGCATAAAAACTTTCATCCCATAATATCCACGTGTGGTAAGTTGAATGACTATAATATAGAATTAATTTTTATAAATTAATAATTAATGAAATATTTTGACGTGGAGTGCAATTAAGTTAAAAACATCATGCATTCGAGTTGTCGACACCGACATGTTGCGGGTGTTATCAAGTTTTTTACAATTATTATTTAGTTTTGGTTGGCGACTTTTGGAGGACGTACAAATAAGTCGCTACAATAATGGTAAGAATATATTCAAGGTCGCGGAGAGGACAGCTTCGATATATCAACTTGCGGATCTTTACTGTTTATTAATTTATTTTTCAAGCACTTCAAATAAAAATGGTAAACAAATACGTTATTATTTTAAGCAATTAATAGTTATATTCACAGTTTTTATTAATTCCTTTAACAATTTTAGTTTTTTTCTTGGTTTTAAAATATTTTAATAAACTTATATATTTTGGATTTATATTGAAAATCTGGTATCATAAAAAGCAATTTGTTCTTTTTTTATTGTCATACTCTTCAATATATTTTTCCTATAAAATCACAGCACGTTTTAGTTTATCTGTTTGTTATTTTTCTATTTTTGTTTTAAAAATTGTTTTAATATAGTTTTTTTTTAATATAACTATTTTAGAGGCGATTCATGTAATTCGGTGCTTAATATTTTCAAAACAATTCACAGACTTGGAATCATGAATATGGCTTTTTAGGCATATTTTACTAGTAACGATGTATGAAATTATATCTGTTTTATGATACAAAGATGTATCAAAAAGAAGTATAAATTTAAATATTGGTCGCATATATTTAATTTCTTAATACATCTCTTTTTAATTATACAATCCCACAGAGCTTAAACACTTTTGAACGTTGAATTGATTTTGTGGAATCAATATATTCCAAACAAAATCCTTTTTGGTGATCTTAAACTATAAAAAATTTTTCTATTCGGTTCATTTTTCCGTTGGTATAAAAAACGGAATGCAACGTAATTAAGTTTCGTTTCCGAAAAAATATTATCCTGTGAAATTAAATCAGAGTATCTCGAAGGGTACGCATAATAATTGAGCAGGGATAATGTAATCATATTTATATAGCCTTAGACACTTATTTATGTTATAAGATGTGTAATTATAATGAAATTGTCACTGCAATCGATTTTAAAAGTTGAAAAAATATTTATATATTATTATAATATGAAATTTAATTTTAGGGTGGTTAAGCAATGTCTATATGCGTTTCATTGGCGCTTTTACAAAATCATCAGTAGACTTTAAAAACAGTTTGAAAAGTTGTTCATAATTTAATAGTACAATTACAGTATGTCAAATAGTGAATTTGTTAACATTTATATTTTATAATATATTATTTTTATAATATATTTGGCAAGACTCTAAGCTAGCAAAAAAAAAAAAAAAATGCGGTGTTAGAAGCCCAGCTATCGTTTTCCAGTGATATTCTCAAGTATTTCAGGGAATCCATTTAACAGTTGTATTCTTAAGGATACGCTGGGCATTCATTGCTAAAACCCAAGCCGATTTCAGCGGAAATTGTATTATAATTTTTTTATAGTATCTATAAACTCATTTACGTTATCCATTAACAACTTTAAAGGTTGTGCCTTTAAAGATACACTAACAGTTTAAGGGATAAATTTGTGGACTTACAAGCTATTAATAAAAAAAAAGTTTTTGCTGATGTAATTATTTGTAATTTACTAAACAAAGTTAATGTCTAAGAATATATAGAAAATTTTAAATATTCCATTCCGCAGAAATTTCTTTTCTTACGTTTTATTTTCGTAGCTTAAAACAATAACTGGAATTAACTGGAACTAAGTTATTTAATAATTTTTCCAATAAAAAATTTCTCATACAAACATATAAAAAATATGAAACAACTTTAAGCCCTTTCAAATTCTAATTGATTGTAAAATTATTCTCATCTCAAACATATTCAACAAATAAATGAATATACAGTTCAAGCTCGCTAAAACAAACACTCTTTTTAAGTAGTTCGCGCAGTTCTCTACTGGGAACTGCCTTAATAAGCACAGAATACTAAATAAAAAAAAATTTGCAATTTTCAGTTAATATATATATATATATATATATATATATATATAAATATATATGTTCCTTTCATTCTTGAAATACCTTATTTTTACAATTATCGCGATTAGCTTAAGGATAATATATTCTAATTACGTCTTGAACTTTTTGATGGACGATTGTTATTCTCGATATTACATTTCTCGTTTGGAAAATTTTAAAAACTTTTTAAAAATGTAGTTAATACACGGAATACACATTTTGGTCTAATTTGTTATTTACAAGATTTTAGTAAATTTCAAAAGGTATTTTCAAGAAAAATTTCATAATGGCATTTTTAGGAATCTTTTAAATAAGATTTATCTTTTTCGATTAATAAAACAAAAAATTTACCAATAACTAAAGATCTAGACCCTCAAGAAATCTTCAGGATTATTAAACTCTGTTGAACAAATAATATAAACAAGTCTGATTTCTCTCCAACCTGCGCACTGGCCTTCAACATACAGTATTATTGCAGATCTCACTCGTTATGTTATCCTTGCACTCTTAAAGCAGTCTTGTGAGTATTTTTTAATGACAAAGTCTAAATATGGAATATGGTTTCATAAACGAGAGTTGTCTAGGTGGAACCCACTATTCACTATATCGAATAGATTTTAGACTGTGCTAATAACTTTATTTATTAAATAAAAAAATTATTAACTGTCTATTTCAGAATGTAGAAAGAGCTCTTCCTTTCGTATAAGAATACTTTAAACGAAAACAAAGTTTAACAAATTGTTTTTGTTTCAAATGTAATTATAGAAAAGAAAGTATTCTTTCGACATTGTGAAATAGGCCGTAAGATTTAAAATATATAAATAATATTGATATATAAAAACGTTAATTAAAATTATATATATTTCCATTAAATAACTCAGTTAATAAATTGAATATTCGACATTTAGCTAAAGTCGTGTATACTTTATTGTTACTTGAATTTAAATTTAATTTTTCAACATTAAAGCTTTAAACACAATAACGACAGCAGGCTACACGAACACCGACTACAAAAGTCGTTGACAACAATCGTCGCCCCGTAGTCAGGTACTTAATTATTTTTAAAACGACACCACCAAATCAATAATCTTGAGCTGTTGTTTGTAGCAGAATACTCTTTATACACCAGTGTAGCCGCTTTCATATATTCAATATTCGTATTTACTCCAATAAAATATATTTAAAGTGCATAGTATATGACAAGAAATCATTTCAATAGCTTGGAAATATAGTTTGTTGTTTCTTTTTGTATAATAAAATAGTACATTTTCAAGTATACAATAATTCACTTTATTTATATCATGCTGGCGACATTCTATTTACTTATTGTTGATCACCAAAATAAAAGTTTAATTTGACTATAACCACAAAAACAGCATGGACAACAACCAATACCCGTGTTGCCTAGTCTGTAGCCTGCTGTCGTTACTGTGTTTAATGCCTTAGTAGTAAATTATATGGCGAAAAAGCTAAAAGAGAAAATAAACTAACGTAAACGATGGAACAATAGTTCCTGTCATATACGATTTTGTCCAACGACAATTTGCTACACAAATCAATTATATATATCCGCGAGTAAAATATTTTTTAAACGCTCTTCTGTAGAATCAGCCATTTTAACAAGTCACTGTTAAAATGGCGACTGCCTTACAATTGGAGCGATCATTATCGTTATCGTTAGTAAAGTGAAGAGTTTCGGTTTTATGATATAGTAGATGTCGGTTATATATATAATTTAGGAAAGGAAATAAAGGGATAGAGTTCAGTTAGGTTCGACTTGAACTTTTCCATAATGAATATGACAAGAAAGACCAACGCTTGGGTGAAAGAGTTCCTGAAATTAACTAATAGAAAATGAACCCCAATGGCATATCGTTTATTAGACAAGTTTCTTATTGCTGGTTATTCTAAATATCTGTTTGAGATCTTAAAAATTTTAAGGCTGAGAAGGACTCATAAATTTTAAGGCAATTCTTTAAGTTGTGAGTGTTCGTGCAAAATACACATTCATTTAACACAATTTGTCTTAGTACTAAGAAACAGATCAGTAATAAGACTTCGTGTATATCATAACAGGATCATTTCCAAAGGCACTACGAATATTTTTCAAAGGATTCAATTGTTATCTTTAAACAGATATACCGAAAATACAGCAACTCTAATTGAAATCACTTCGACAAATGTGTTATTAATAAAATATTATAGGGTAGAATATGTTTCTAATATATGACGTCGGCTATATAATCATATATAGAGGAATGAGAGAGAACGAAAGGAAGAGAGCGAGAGAGCCAGATACAAATTGCCTTAAAGTATTTTAGGCTTATGAAAGTGGCCAAAAGAATGTTAATTTGAAAATAAAAGTTTGGAAAAAATAATAAAACCTAAATGATTTTGCTTCATTAAAGAAAGCGACTGAATCTTTTCAATTCGTTATAAATTTCCTAACTCAGATATAATCTATTAGATTTAGGAACAACAAAATGTAAATGGTTTGGTAAAGAATTGAACCATAATTTGCTTAAAATACACTGCAGCTTGCTTTAGTTGAGAACGCACTATGGGACTTGTGCCGTCATTAAGAGAGTTCAGGTTACACAACATAATATTTGTAAGAGTATGCCAAATGTTTTCACAAGTACTGACTATTTCGTTTCTCTGTGCTGGCAAAAAACGCAATAGTGTGTTCTAGGTTTTACATTTTCAAGAGATAAATCATTAGGTAAATATCTCAATCATTTATTAAAAATAATGGTTTTCATATTCCAATTTAAAAATGGTATAAAAATAGATACAAATGATTTACAATAAGCGATAACTTTATATTAGAATTAAACCCAAAGCACAATATGGCATTTTGTGCCATCGCAAACAAAAATAATACTGAGAAGAAGGGCAACATCTGCCATTTTCATCTATTTCATTGTGTGTTGTTGCCTTCCAAAGTACAAATTTCTATATGGCAGCACAAATGCGATGTCACAAAATGCCACAGTATATTTTGGACTTTACTGTCTGTTTCTGCAGATTGGGAAAGTACTTTATGCGGGAATTATTACAAGTATGTTTTGGTGCTTCATATGAAAGTATTAATAAAAACATTGAATTGAAATTTGAAGTTGGAAAGGAAAGAACTTTTAAAACTTAATGAATTCTGGAACTAGCAAAGAATGTGGGCTAGGCAAGTTACTGCCAAGACATTTTTTTTCCTAAAATTAACAGTGAAAATAAAAAATTTCGTTTTTTTTATGCAAACCTTCGTTTGATAACGTGGTTCAGCCAGTAAATTAAGAAATTCAAGAAAAACAATCTGTAACGTAATTTTTTAGCCGTTTCAGTTATTTTTGTGAAAAAGAATTTGACTGTCTAATGCATTTTGAGACAACGTAGTTGTGCTGTAATTTTTGTTTAAAAGGGAGTGCCATAGAGAAATACGGCAAACTATACTTCCACTCTATTTGACTGCTATGGCACAAAATGACATGTTGTGTTTATGGTGTAGCTGCTCTTGTGTATTTGCAGTTATTGATAAACTAAATTTTCTGAGTTTTGTCAACGAATTCAGTTGAATAGTTTAAAGTGTTGTATTAAAATAGTATGCACAAAAATATTGTTATATTTAGTAGATATAAACAATTTTTATCGATAAGAATATTAATAATTCTCGTATTATAAATACGTCATGTTCAACTTAGATATAAATTTATTTTACATTTAAAACACTTCAGAAGAAATATAGTAGTGGACGCAAAGATCACTTGAGTAAAAATTAAGGACTGGTTGCGGCCTTTCAGAACAAAGCTATTAAGATTAAGAAAGTTATTCATTCCCTTGTTACCTTTTAATCTATCATTATAACTTATATTTTGCAACACCTGATTCTCCCATTGTTATACACCTCAGTTACACTTATACAATCAGGACACTTAACTTATAGATGACCTCTTTGTTGAAGTTTTTATGCATAAAATACGATATTAGCTGCAAGTTTTTACACTAACAACTAAAAATCAATCTAAAGACTTATAGGTATTTAAGGAACATTCGAAAACCTTCAAATGCTATACTTTAAGGATATCTAAAATCCTTGAAAAGCTATTTGAAAAGCTATGTAAAAAAATGTGTTGAAATAAAAATCAATAAATAAATTTATTTTACAATGCGAATAAATCATTATATAGAATAACACCTACAGGACAGTTTACTGATGTTATTTATCCATTTTGTTCAGTTGTTTTATTCTATGTTGTGGCTCTAACAACATTGATGTGACAGCATGCAGGCTATTGGCAGCGTTTGTTGAAATTTTCGTTGAAGCCAAAGCAAATGCCGTGTGTTTAGAACTCAATATAGTAAAGTTTTTTATTAATTTATTATACAAATACTTAAGAAGCATTATTTGTTTAACGTATTTTATTTGAAATTATAACAAACACATGAGCATGTCTCGGAAAAAGAACAAAACATACACACAAACACACCGAAAAGGGTCGTCGTCGCTGAGGAGCATTTAAGGCAACAGAAAGTTAGAAAAGTTTGCTGTACAACATTTATTTCATTTCAAACAAGTTTTATTTTTTTATTTTGATAACAACAATAAGTTTAATTGTCTTGGCTTAATGCGAGCAGTTGATTTAATAATTTACAGCGACGACGCCCTTTATTTTAAGTATTTTTAAATAAATTTTAAAATTTAGGCTGTAGTTCTGGGACAGACAATTGTTAGTGGAAAATTATTTTTATTAAAGAATTCAAATTATGTATTTAGAAATTGATATAGAAAATTAATTGTATATTTTTTTATTGAATAAAAAGTTGTTTTATTGTTTTGCTGATTCTAATTTCATTGTTGTTTACTTTAAGCACATGTTGACTACGTATTTGTTTGTGATGATTATTATTTTATTATTTCAACTTAATTGCTTTTTTTTATGTTTTGCAAAGAGTGTGAGCAAATGTGGGCGAGAGCAGGAATGGGGGATTTATTTAATTGAGCATTTCAACATAATAATTATAATTGCGATGCATTCCTTTCCGCATATACTTTTTGTATTTTATTTTAATTCCATATATATATTTGAGCATATTATAAATACTCTCACAAACACTCTTTTATTTAAGCTTTATGTATTTAGTTTTATATATATATATATATTGTATATAAATTCACTCATCATATATAAATACAATTTTATTTTATTTTGATTTCCTTTTGACTCAAACTATTCGCTTTTTGTATTGCAACCGCTTTAAGTTAGAAAATGATCATGTTTTATAATCAAAACGAGTTAAACTATGTTTGTATATGTTATACAAATAAACATATATATAATATATAATAGATATGTATATATATATATATATTATATATATGTATATAGATATATTATAATATATTTAGAGTTTCTTTTTTTTTTGTTGGTAGATTTTTATGTGGTAGTAATATTTAACATGAGTTTGTTGGTTTTTTATGTTTAATTTGTTTGAGTCCCGTTTAGACACCGTTTTAGCTTGTTTGTTTGTTTCTTTGTTTTTTATAAGATATTGCGGTATGTGTGGTAACGTTACTTTTTAACCGAGAATATAAAAAAGCAATGTTGTACTCAAAAGACGTCCAAAAGCCGTATGCCAACAAATTCCGGGACATTGAATGCGTTCGGCGTTTTTCATGGTTTTTCGTTAGTGATGATGGAAAACTTCACTAAAGCCATACAAATCGTTGTTTTGTTGTTGCTGTATTCTTAATAATGCTATTGTGTTTGTTAGTGTTGTTGTTATTACACTCTACATATAAATTTAACTCCTCTTGCAATATATACAACACATTTCGCTTGCATTTACATATCAACAACCAAACAGGCATCATACAACATCAGCAATAACATGCTCGTCATTATTATCATCATCATTATCAATAACAGTACCACCAACATCGTCGCGTTTTATGTTGTACAATCCTGTCGTATGAAGCACTGTTTATTTCTTCTTCTTCCTTTCAGTTTTTTTCATTTGCTTTTAAATACGCGCGCGAAAAAAATTGCTAGTGGAATATATTGCACCCCATACCGCAAATTTCAAAAAGCTATACTTTCTATATCTTAAGATATGCATATAACAAATGAGGCCTACAGCGAGCAGGAGGCTGCTATGAAGAACATTTACACACTATGTACATGGGCAGTTGTATGTATATGCGTAACATTAGATAAGTATATACCAACACACACTACGCCAAACTTCCTAATATTTTGCTTACTCAACGCACTCAAACACATGAAAATATGCTCTTATTAAAAGAAACCAAACGCACGCACTCATTGTCTTTCAAACGCAGGGACATACACATGCACACACTCACAAGAAAATTGCAACTTCCTTGCAACAAACCCCAAACACAACTGGCCATTATCCACCTAAATGTATATACAGCAGGCTAAAGAACCTCAACAATCATAACTCTGACTACAACCAGCAGCAGCAATCTCAATTGCCTGAAACAAACCCCAGCATCAGTTGCAATACTCTACTCACGTATGAAAAAAATCTAAATGCAGAAAAAAAAAGAATTGCTCTCCTAAGTGCAGCTTTTTTTGTAACAACATTAATGAGAAAACAGCATGAATATTTCTTTACATGAAGGCTCTCCCTAAAAATTTTTATGTACTCCAAAGAAGCAAAAAAAAAAAATCTTACATGAAACACTAAAAAAACTAGCCAGTATTTTAACAAAAAACCGCTTCATCTCACCCCCTGGCAGCCTAAATGTAGGCAAAGATAAAACTGCTGTGAGTAGGCAAACGAAAGTTGCGAACTGCACTTTGCCAAACACGCACACTAACACCAACACTCTCTCACTACTCCCGCTCTTATATATGAAAGGCCTACCATTAACAGAAAACAAAAGAAAAAACAATAAATAAAAAAAACAGAATAACAACAATTTCTAACTATTGAAGAAAAAAAGAGACGAAAAATGTAAAAATAAAGATTTTGGCAGCACAAAAAGTCTATTGCAAAATGCAATAAAACTGCATGCCAAAAACAAAGATACATAAAAGTGCAGCTTCGCAAAAAGCCGGTAGCTCTCTCTTTCAAAACCTTTCCTCATTGCCTCCAGTCCCCGCCACCCACAAAATGTAAACCCACTTGTATGCATTCAGTTCTCTTTCTCTCTCTTATTCTCTGCTTTTTTTCAACACATTTATCATATAGTTTTTTTGTTCTTCTTAGCATTTCTATGTGCTTCAGTGTGTGTTTTTGTTTTTTATGCAAAAAGGGGCACAGAATGCACTTGCTGCGCATGTCCTTTCAAGTGCGTTTCTTGTCGTTTTGCATTCTCTAAGTATATGCAACTGTATATATGTGTCGTTGCAACAACCGACTAGAATGAAAAATAAAACAACTCGCCACACGTCTAAATAAAAACAAACCAATACTATTGCAGTTTGTTTGCACTTGTTGGCCAAAAATGTGTGAGTGCGAGTATATGAGCTTTTTTCGCGCGTTTCTTGGGGGGCTTTTGGCAGCTCTTATGCATTTTCGTGAAAAACAGTTTTGGCGAGTGTTGGTTTCTTTTTTCTGGTGGCTCAAGTATTAAATGCATTTCAGTATGCCTTTCATGTTGCGTGCAGCGTGTAATGAATTTCGGTATGGGGCTGAAGTTTTAGTGTTCGATGGGTGATTTATGATCACATTTAAAACTTATTCGCTCTTCTTTCTAAAGGACCAATAGTTGGATATGTTTTTTCTAGCTCCTTCCCATCAATTTACTATTATTATATTATTTATTCTTATTCGCGATATTAATTCATATATTGCAAATAAAGTTGAACTTTTATGAATTTATTGGGTGTTGTAAAAAGCTTAATTCTGGTTAGAAGCGAATTCGAATGTGGTTGATTTGATCAGCTGGCAGTTAAAAAAGTACGAGGGGACTTCAAGCCGTTTATTGGCGAAAATTTTTTGGTGCCAGATGGAATTATAGCGCACACGGAACTTTATGAGTATTAAGACGTTTGATATGACATTAACTTTATGAACGATAAGAATTTTGTAAAGAGTCACCCTTCTAGAAGTACAAAACTCTACAATGTATATATAAAAAGATACATTTTTATATTAACATGGAATTTACATCATTCCGACTTCTGGCATATGACCGCAACGACTATCTCGGACGTAGGTCAGCTTATTTTTCCAACACAAGTGGCTGTGTATGGGCAATAACCAAAAGTTATTCCCCAACTTGTCAAACGTTTCAGTCTTATCAGTTTAAGCTGACGATTTCTTGTTCCCACAGAAAAAAGTTTAGCGACGCTAAATCACACAATCTGGGCGGCCACTTCATGGATCCAAAACATGGAACTAAGCGGTAGCCAAACTTTACCTACAATAAATCAATTTTGGCTCGAGCTGTTTGATATTTTGCTTCATCCTGTTAATTGTTCAATTGATGAACGAAAAAGTCAGTAGTCATGGCTCTGACCAGTATCGTTTTTAAGGACGAACGGGTGAATGATTCAAAAAGCATACCAAACAATAACATTTTCTGGATGTAACGGTGTCGCAATATTTACTTGAGGACCATCATCAGCCTTTATTTCTCTTACAACTACAATTTGAGTCGGAAAAAGAGCCAACCAGTTGCGGAATAAAAACGTGACAAAATAAGTAAGGAAAAGTGGTCAGTGAGTTCTTGTTATGACTTTGATATTTGTTTTAGTCTTCTCAATTAAAATGGAAGTTTGAAATAAATATCTTTAGTTATTGTAAGAAATGTTTGGTAAAAGGTTCCCTGATGATCTGCATTAGCCCCAGTGAAATGAGCTTAGGAATAAGCTTAAATCCCTCATATAATTAAAATTAAAGAGGTTTAAAAACTTATATTCGCATCGCTAACCAAATTCGCACAATACGTATTTCGAATAGGCGCAGGATTTTCAAAATAAAACTGCAAATTTTGAAGCACAAAACAATACGCAGACGTTCCGACGCAAATGCGATATCATTATAAGGTTCGATCTTGCAATTATGCGAGAAATATAATGTCATTTAATCAGGGACCGACACGGCTGAAGATATGAGAAAAATTTATTTATAACAGTTACTTTCTGACTTTAGAAATAGAGTATCCATGTAAAAGTTATTTGTCAGCGTTAAAATAATATACCGGATGAAACTCTTAAAAAAGAGTTTTATTTTGCCGCCATAAAATAAAACCCTTTTAACTCATTTTATTTCTTAATAAAAATATTTTCTTATATAAATTGAGGCACATCCCGATGTAGTCTCATGGCATTCCATTGCATAAATCATCTTTCAAATACAAATATTTTTATTGTAAAAAAAGAAAATAAACCAACCAACGAAAAGTGATCTGAAAAATAAAACTTTTTTTCGAGGGATGTATAAGACTCTTTTTGGTTGAGTTTTTTAAGATGAAAACGCCAGAAAAACTTTTTTAATAGAAAAATCTCTAATAAAACTCACTTTTTAATAGAGTCATCAGTGCAAAATAGCTTTCATGTGGAGGTTACAACATTTCTTAAGATCACCACAGATTGTGAAAGAGCAGCTCAGGTTGAATCTATTGGGATCCAACGATGTTAATATGAACATTTTTGAGTTTAAATATTTCAAATAACTGTTATATTCGGTTTGGTTTTAGCAGTCCTTCTGAAAGAGCTGAAGAAAATATTATTCCAAGTTTTAGCATTGAAAGCCTGCTGCTCCAGCATCCAGTCAGCATATCTATGGCGCTGGGAATGATCAGCGGGTTTTGATTTACTGAGTGTGTCGGTCTTTTTATACATGGAGAAACAATTAGAAATGGAAAATAATAAATAATGGGCCCTGAATTAGACCCAATTGCTGAGTACACCCTGAAATATTTGCTCGGACAGCTCACCGCATTTTCATTAACAGAAGTGATGTTTTCGGCTAATGCGATATTGAACAGATCAGACCACATCTCTTGAAAGTTTTTTTTTATAAATCGATATATCATTAATCTTAATGCCAAGCAATCAAGTATTTTCAAAAAGTTTTGAAGTATATTTGCAAGGAAGTTGCACTTATTTCATTAAGGCAGCGTAAAATTTCATCTCTCAGAACATCAGCTGTTTGTGGTTTGTTAAAACGTGGAACCAGTCTCTCAAATGGCTTCATAGAAAATAGCCCAGCGGCATTAAATTTAAGAAAGAGAGGTCCAATTAAATGGAGGAATTACTAGACCGGAAAGTGTCCCATGAAATGGCTAACTTCTTTATCTGTATGTGTGGCTTTTGTCGTGCTCTTTCGTAAAACAGAAGTCTCTGATTCTCTGACATCAAGATTAACCAGACGTGGCCACAAAATATCTGCTATCATATGTTGTAGCGTAGGGACTTCACGGTGGTAGTATAATAAATTATCATTTACGGAGTGATGACGCCGCCTGACTACTAATCGCACCATACCATAAGTCGTTTTTGATGATCATCGTGCTGTTTGCGAATTTTGTAAGCCCCCTATGCGATAATACTAGCCTATTTCAGATGGGTCTCATCACAAAAGATGATTTTACTATAAAATCGCATTATTTCACATAATTCTATGTGATTTAAACGTGTCCTTTTCTACATAAAAACAGTTTGAAAAATGAAAAACGCTTTTGTTTCACAATAATATTTTTGTTCATTATTGTTTTAGGTTTCTTTTAATAGATATATTTAACTGTCTATTTCGCTTTTAGTTTTTTTAAATACATTTAGTTTTAATGTGCTTGGAAAGCGTGTAAAAATACTTACATAATATGGCGTATTATTATTAATATTAAGTATACGCGTGGAAGTACAATACAAAGGGAAACATAGAAGTGTAGCTGGTAAAAATCATATAAAAATCATGGCGCGTATAAGTTTTACCTAATATTTCATGTAGCCGATTCAAAATATTTTAACGGTTTGTAAGCCAGACTCAATTACTTTTTGCAATTAATGATTTATTCTGGGTATTTTATTGGTAAATATTCGCAGAATTAGTTGCTTATTTCTATATCGGACTGATTATACTAAATCCCTGGCTCATGACGTGACTAAATACCGTTCTGTCGACAAATTATATTTAAGGAAAATCGAAATTTTTCTTAAAGAAACGATATCATGTGGCATCGTGGGTCTGAAAGATAACGAAGCTATCAATGCTTCTTTTGAACCACTATATTCGGAGAAAAAAAGTTTACTTCAACTCGAAATGCGAAATATAATAAAAAAGTTCTTTCTCTATTTGTATGGCGAAATCGCATTCTCATTTTAGTTCAATATATTCCAGTAAAAAGAAAAACATTTCAAAGATATCAACTAGACTTTGAACTTATGATTCGAGCGACGAGTTGTCCTTGCACGAAGCTCTTTTTATGCAACCTTTTCAGTGAATCAAAAGTCATGTTTCCGATAGTATTCAAATCTAATTTTTGTAAATAGTTTCTAATAAGTTTCTAAATTGACTAGAAAAAGTCGCGTACTGCGAAAACTCTGTAGGTTTGGGAACGCTATAGATGCTTCCTTGTCATTTGCAATTTTAATTTTTTTATTATAAATCAACTGCAGACTTCTGCCAAATAGGCCCATGTGCACATATAAATATTATAGATTTTTATCAATTTATTTTACAAAATTATTTTATTAGTGACCTTTAATTCAATTGTATTTTTATAAATATATATTTCTTGTAAATAAAAATTTAACATTTTGTGTTACTTAAATATCTTCTTAATCCATTATCTGGATATTGCTGATAATATTTTCCTGATAAATAATAAATACACGCTTCTTGATAACTTGGAAGTAAAGAAAAAGTGCTTCCTCAAAGAGGACTTTTAATATATTTCAACGGGGATAATTTGAATATCATTGGATTCCCAGACTTTTATACTTGTATATAGCCCTGATTTTGCGTCATCCCCTAATATATGCTACAAAATTTAGTTGACTACTAAAATGTAGCTACAGATCGTATGATGTATACGATTTTATGAAACAATTCGAAAAATAAATCATACGTTATGGAGTACCAGAGTAGCACCATAAAAGTTTGATATTTGCAGATTATAAATGCTCACTTAAGCGGCTCATCCATCCCTTTTATAATATTATTTTGCATATTATGCGTCATTTTATTTCTACTTTGGACCGTATTACGCAATATAAATGGTGCGATATTTTCATAAATAATGTGGCGAACTATCTCAATATTAGTAAACATAACCTGTAGGCCAAACTACTGTAAATGAATGCATTCTACGCGGTTTAATTTTGAACAGAATTTCTTGTTGATTAAAAATAAATAATTATATTAAAATTAAAAATAGAAATACTTATCGTATTCGCGTTGCAAACAAATATTGTACAATTTTGCCAATATATTCCATATCGGTATATCGCTCTTCTTTTGTCCAATAAAAAATAACAACAAAAAAAAAATGTGTGCACTGGAAAAACCAACTTGTGTTATCGACACTCTAAATAAATTATTTTTACTTTAAAACAATCCGTAGTTATTTCTATTACAACTACAATTTGAGTCGGAAAAAAGCCAACCAATTGCGGAATAAAACCGTAAGAAAATAAAAAAGGAAAAGTGATCAGTGAGATCTTGTTATGACTTTGATATTTGTTTAAGACTTCTCAGTTATTAAAATGGAAGTTTGATAAAAATATCTTTATTTATTTCATAAAATGTTGGGAAAGTTTCCCTGATGATCTGCATTATCCCCAGTGATATGCGCATAAAAACTAGCCAAAATCCCTCAATTATTCACTATGAATTTTAATAAGATTTTAGGAAAAAAGAATCAGCACGAAATTAAAATCAAAAGCATTTGACTAGTGTTGATTCCAGAAGAAGCAACGAAGCAGACTCTAACAGCGGACTCTTTTTAGTCAAAAGTTTCGTTTATTTCAACTATATTTTTTTTTAAATAAACCTTAACCATTTTCATGATTTCCAGCTTTCTACTTGTCAAAAATATAAAAATACTCGTGTCCTATGTAATACGTTTCACTAATATGACAAATTTTTGTGGAATATATTTTGGATCGCCTACTCGTTTCGCTTAAAGTCTCCTCCATGAAAATGAAAAAAAACTACACTTCAATATATAAAAAATATTATTTATTATAAGATTCTGCTTTAAGCCGTTGTAAACATCAAAGTTCGGAATTCGTTGTAAATAGCAGAAACAAATCAAGCCTTAGAATGATGATGACTCGTATCTATCGTTCACGCAAAATGACAAGCATTTCATTGAATTTTTTATATCATTTGATGAAGTCGAATCTTGCGTCCTCTGTCACAAAAGAGGTGTACAAAAACAAAGCGTGATGCGTGGCTGCTTTAATAATATTTAAAAATCATTCTAGCTTTCAGATTTAAATGATCAATGCATTGACAATAAACAATAATCAAAACAAAATGTTATTTTCTATTTAACAAATTTAGTCGTAACCATGTTTTATTCTGTTGTAGTATTCTGTTTTTTCAAGGCTCAGTAATAGCCGGATTGCCGTAGTTTTAGTCATACGTAATATTTCTATTTCGGTTATGATACTTTAAACTTAAAAAAAAATGAAGGAAATAGAGACTAGACTAGAATATATAACGCGTTCGTTATAGAGCGATATTTCGAATACAATTTAAATGAAACTTTCGATCATTAACGAATATCGCAATTTTCTATCAAGATAAATTTGTTTAAAATAATTCTTATGACCTGGTGCAAGCACATGCTCTTAAAGACTCCTTCACTTTAGCTTGTAAAATACTTTCAGCATAAAAACAAAATACATCTAAAATAGTTTTTCTGTTTAATTTAAGACAATTAAGATATGGTTCCGATATCAAAATCGTTTAGTCTTAATCATGAATGTTTATATTTTTGTTTATATTTTTATTCGAATGTCCGGGGTGAATTCTTAAAACTTATTATTAACAATTATTATTGCAGCTCAAGTTAAAGTCCCCGGATTTTTTTTTTAATTTGCATTAAATTCGAATTTTTGTTAGAAGCGAATATTGCGCATAACTATTGTCATCATATCAGCAGATGGTGTTTAGAAATATAGAAGATATATAAACTCCACTCTTAATAAAATGGAAATCATTTTGTAAACTTTCAGGTCTGATTTTGAGCCGGGATAATAATTTTTGGCTTAACAATTATATTCTCTATTAAAAAATTATTATTTTATGAATTTTTCACAAGTTTTGCTTTTCAAAAGCACACTTTTGAGATGAGTCGCTTTCTTTAAAATAATTACCCCCGCGCCTGGGCAGCAGTGTGTTAACCAACTACACAACACTTTGTTAAGGTACAGTTTACACTCTCTATAATCCCGTGTATGTGTATATGATTTGATTAGACTAAATTATTGTCTTTAAGAAACAGCGGCAGAATTAATATGTCCTCGAAGTTACAGCGTCTGCGCACTACAGACGTTAGTTATCTTTAAGACGGGCGATGTTAACAATAAGACTGCTCCTTAGTAGCTGCTCAGAAGTAGCTTGGAAAAGACAGCGATTTGGTAAGAACTGTGTCAACTAAAAAACAAACTGTGTGGTTTCTTGGAAGTACAATTGGCTCAACATTTAAATATCGTGTTAGATATAATATCATGAAACCCTCTTATTAAAAGTGAGAATAAGATAATAGAAAGATTTTATATTATTAATGCCACTTAAAAATAGAAATTTTGCTCTGGATATTGTAAACAACAGTTAATTAATATTTTATTCAACTCACCTTTCAATAGAATCTCATATAAAATCGTTTGTTGATCGTTTCCATCACAATAATGCAGTTGCAGTTCGGGTTGTAAGAGCTTGACATATTTCAACATTATGAGAGTGCATGAGTGTTTTGCTTGATCGTTGGCTGATTTAGTGAGTGAATCGTTAGTGGAATGTTTTTATTCTCTTAGCCGTTTAGTTACTTGTTAAGTTACGCGTTTTAAAGTGTCAATTTTACTTAAATAATTTAGTTTAACAAAAATATGTGTGTGTTTTACTTTTTTCTAAAAATAATATTCTTTTGATTCAGGTAATTTTGTAGTTTGATTTTGATTGATTTGAATTCTTTGTAGTTTCTTTTTGGTTGTTGTTGTTGTTTTTGCAGCCCACTATAAGCGAGCTATGAAAGATCGAAAAGTTCTCAAAAATAAAAGATTCGCTTTGGTTGTCAATTTGACTTAAGGAGTTTCTTTTGGATTTCCTTTTTGGTTTTGTTGTGGTTGTTGTATAAACAAAGAGTTTTATAAAATGCCAAAGTTACTTAAAAATTGAAATGTAGTTTTTGGTGTTGGTTTTACGTCTGAATTCTATTGAATTTTGCTTAAGGATGTCATACAATGCCAAAATTCAATGTCCGAAAGAAGAACGCAAAATGAATGGCCGAAGCGGGGGGTTATCAATCGAAAGTAAGAGGAAAAAACTGATGACTAAAATTCAGACGTTTTGGGGCGTTTTATCGAAAGTGACAAATAGAACTAAAATGCGTTTGTTGGTTGGTGATGGATCCTTAACGGTCGTAACTATTTTTGGTTGTTGGTTATTTGATGTTTATTTGTTTGTTTGCTTGTTTGTTTGTTAGTTTTGGTGGAAAATTGGCTTAACTTAGAAGTTCTGGCTTTTTGCTTTAAGTTGTTTGATTTTTGTTGTATTAAATTTTGAGTTCTATTGTTTTTGTAAATAGAGATGGCCAACGGTTGGAATGTTAACAAAAATTTTTAAAACTTTACATTTTTAAAGTCACATTGTTTTTGTTCGGCTTTCATTTGTTAATGAAATCACATAATTTTCAATTATTTTAAAGGAAACATTTCACTCAAGACGGTGTGGCAGCGCTTAGAAAATAGGGCGTTTGAAAACAATAAGGAAAATCACGGAAAGACACACTCAACGACTGGCAGAAAAGCATATTGACGACGATGATGATGTTTTAGAAATAACAAATCATAGAAAATAAATTTTAATAAAGTTTAAAGTATTTGAAGGAAAGGTAACGCCTTTAACCAAAATATTTTAGTCTTTTTGTAGGTTTGCACTTCACTTGAAAGAAAAAAAAACTCAAAGTCTTGTTCACTTGGTCTTTGGATTTTCTAAGAGAAGACCTTTAAATAAAACTTTAACAAAAACCAGGTCAAATGTAAAACTTAAACACAAAATCTTTTTGTTTTTCTTTTTCTTTGTCTTCGAAGTTCCAAAAAAATCGTTGTTAAATTGTTTCCAGTTCAGGGTAGCGAAGAGTTTTTGTTTAAATAATTTTTATGATTAAATTTCAAAGTTCTTTTTTATTTAATAAATATTTTTGGTTTCAAAATTTGTTATATTTTTCCAAAAGTAAGTAAGCAAGTTGTTAACTAAACAAAGAATAAATGATGTGTGTATAGTATTTTATTTAGTTTTATTAATTTATTTTAAATATATTATAAAAATTTGTTGTGTTGTTTAGTCTGCCTGCTGCCGTACACTAAAAAAATGCCGCGTTTTAACAATCGCGTTTAGTAAATTTCTATGTGTGGCCATTTGCAACATAAAAATGTTGATGTTAATAACAAAAACGACAACAAAAACGATAACTGCAACAGCAACAACATGGAATATTCCACCATTTATAAACAGCGACAATACGGAAACTAACCATGCAACAACATTCAAGCGAACATGCATTCATACATGAATAAACACAAAGAAACATACATACACACACTTATGCAGCTGCTGGTATGTGCATGGGTGTGAGTGTGTATTGCAAACATATCACAAAACATTTTTAGCTTTTAGTTTAAACGTCACCGTCATCGTTTGGTTTCATCGCTGCCGTTAATGTTTGTGCTCTTGTTAATGCTTTTGCTACTCATGATTATGATGTTGCTACGATGCTGGTTATAACTGTTTGTATAGAAACACACAACTCCATATATAAATCCATAGTGCAAAGTTTTTATTTTCCTATACTACTCGCGATACTATGGGATGCATGAATTTCATTAGAATATATTTACAAGCGATCGAATATTAAAAATCAAATGGCAGTATTTTATATGAGAGAATATTTTACAAGGATTGAAATCTTGGTTACTTTTAGTTTCATTAGCTCTCTAATAAATGAAATATCTATTCTGCACTAATACACATACAATCCAGCGCAAGAGGTATTGACAGGATCAGTTTCATTTTTTTCTTCCAGACTATGCTTATTTTCCCATGTGTTCTTTGAAGGCCACAGAATCATCACTGGAGCCAGCTGTTGCGCTGGAGTGCAACAAGCGTTTAATTAGTGAGTAGCAAGACTGGAGTATAACTTCTAGTTGTTTAAATTACTTCGTTAATAATCTGTTCCTTGTTAAGGTACATCCTTATTTATGACTGAGTCCTTAGTAGGACTCTTTATTTTAGATTCCATAATTTGCTCTGCTAAGTGCTATGAGTATAACATCGCAATTTTCTTATCTGCCTGTTCCATAAATTTTATATGACGTTGACTGCCTTGTGGGAAAATATAATGAATGAACTCAGTATTTGTTAGATCTGTTAAAAGCATCATGTGAAACAAATCAAATATCGCAGGTTACGTACATTGCATGATCTTTTAATATTCAAGTGGATAAACTGTCTTGGTGCATATGTGCCGCTCACTCGTTTTTTCGGCTAAAGACAATACGAAAATCACACTTCAGTCACCGTCTTCATCAGAACTTGCTTACCATGATTTTTGCCTCTGCCCAAGATTGAAGAGTCCCATGAAAAGACGATGGTTCGTGGTGGTTGAGCAGATAACCAAATAACCCAGAGAACTCAAGAATATACTAAAAAGTACACATCAATACAGTTTCAAGGACTTGGAAAAGCGTTGTCCCAACTACAATAGAAAAAAAAAACTACTTTGAAAAGTAAAAAAGTTAATGAATAAAAAAATATATTCTTTTTTTAGTACCACTTTAACATAATTTTTCAATAGAAATCGTCTCATTATTGCTGTTGGCTGAAGTATTGAACACAAGACTACGATGCCTTAGATCCCGAGTGTGCCTCCGCATTAAGCCATGAATATGGTGTCAAATACTTTTGACTTGTATCACTGTGGTATTGTATTAGTTGTTGTCGGCTGGTCTAAATGTCGAAGGCACGACACTGGTTGCTGAACATTAACACCCGCATGTACGAAAAGAGCGAAAACAAAATCCCGGCGAAGTAAAAAGTAAAAATTGCTGCAACAAAAGTTGTCTATGTTCTAATCTGTCCCTTTGTGGTTCTGATTTAATGTACTGCATACGCTCTAGATTATTTATTTTGTTCTGGTTATACTTTATTTAAAAATGTTATGAAGAGGTTTATTTACCCACGATCTAAATTCTTCAGCCGCACTGATCTTAAAATATGTAACAAATCAATAGCTCATACTCAATTGAAAATTCTGAACAATTTCTAACCTGTTGTTTTATTAAGACCATCAGTAAAAATTAAAATTGAATAGAAATATTTTTTAAAGAAGTTTTGTTGACTTAAGCTATTAAGCCATGCGCTGCTAAGCCGAGTTTGTCGTATTGTCTAATTTGACTTAGTGCCAACTTGTGGTTATTATCGTTAGCCTCTTTAAATAAACACTGAATTTTATAAGCCATTCTTCAGTCATCAGTATTGCAGTCGAGACTTGTTGGTAGAACAAAAATCTAACAACTAATAAAAGTTCTTTCTTTCTTTTCTCAACTCTCTGTCATATCAAAATCGTCTTCTGGCTTCATGTATTATCTGGTGTATATAACCCAACATTATTTGTTTAATCTTTTGTCAGCGCATGTTCTACGCATTTTGCTACAGATAAAAGAAGACTGATGACTGAAGGAAGCCTAAAAACGATAATGTAAATGGACATTCCGTTAGAAATTCCTCAAGTTCAGCAGAATAGAAAGGACATCTGCATACGAAACGTCCGGCTAAAGAACTGTTCACTGGTGCCTCAACCACGATGGTCCTGAGTAAAATAATATCGACTTTTGACTACAAGTTCCGTACTGTTTGTGCATATTCTATTGTAGTGATGATGCAACATAAAATGTTGCATCGATGTTCCAACGAGTCTATAGAGTTGGCTGTTCTACTTCTATTGATTATATTCTACATCCTCTTCTCTACACCGACGGATAACTTTAATATAGACTTTGACGGAGCGGCTCATGAAGAAGTCGTTAGAGGGTATAAATAATGAAGAGATCAGCGTTGCAAGTAACTGATACCTGATAAATTTTTATTATTCAAATACATACTCAGATTCAGATATTTTTTCTTCCTGTAACTGATGTGAGAGCTTGGCAACTTGGAAAGATTGTGGTCATTCTGTGAAATGCAGATTGAGTCGGAATATATTTCCTTATTTTAAAACTATTCAGTTTTATTTATGTGCTGATTCTTTTTTCTCAAAATTTTACTAAAAAATTCAAAGTAATCGACTGAGGGGTTTTAAATAATTCCTGGGGCTAATCAGGGAACCTTTAACCAACCTTTCTTAGAATAACTAAAGATATTTATTTTAAACTTCTACTTTAATAAGTGAGAATTTTAAAACAAACATCAAAGTCATATAAGAATGAGCTCATTTTCTGTTAAAAAGTGTAAAAGATGTTGCACTTTTTCTAAAAAAGAAATTGGGGCTATATATTGGCTGACTTCCACGATGATGGAAGCTTAGTACAGGTGCTGGAGTTGATCATATTATAACTTCAAAGTGTGCTGCTGATTTAAGACTTCTGTGGGAGTTCCTGTCGGAATAAGAGTTGAACTATCATTGACATTCGCCATGATCTATATAATGACACTAGGTCGAAAGCATAACTGTTGCAGTGTTTTTTGTTGGAGTGGCACTGACTCCTAAAAAGCAGTGCACTATGCCAGAACTAAGGGAGAACAGAGGAGGGGATAGTGTTAAAAGGACCGATGAAGACAGATTGTTGTAGCTATCTTTTCTTTTCATCTCGCCAGTGAACTTTTTGCTACCCACATCGATGAAGGAAAGTGCTTTAATTATAGAAACACTATCAAGAGGAATATATCAGCTAAGCGGTTAGCTTTAGTAAGCGGGTCAGTGAAGATAAATTTCAATAAATTTCCCTAATTACAACTGCTGCTTTCGTTGTCAGTCTGACAGCAATTCTGTATGTCTGAGCAAAATATTTCTGGTTATGGATATTGTGAAAACTTTTCGAAACTTCGCAAGTTGCCCCATAGTTAACCAACATGTTCCATTTCTACCATTTACTTTCTCAGTTTCAATGCACGTTTTGAACCTTCAACATCATTATCATCTCTATCGCCATCTAACAGTGCAATACAATACGTCGATATGAATGCTTGTTCTTCCTCGCCATAGAAGTTTCCTTTCTTTTTTTTTTGTTTCGTTATTCCAATACCTATTCCATGCTGCCACACTTCATACTCATCATTATTATCATTATAATGTCGTTATGTACGTCCATTTCACTACAATTACGAGCGAAAGAAATTTGTGATTTCTGTTGCCTTCTCCACGCTGTTAGTTGCAACAGCAGTGCAACCAATACTTTGCTCCCTGCAAACCTGAAAAATGCATACTAAAGTACATAAGTATATGTTATTTGTACATAAGTAGTGTTTGAACTGCAATTTTTTCCTACTCATTTTATTATAATTTCAATAATTTCGCGAGCAAAATAAAAAACAACCAACTTGCATCCTGTTTTCAAATAATTTCTGTTAAATGGCTGATGACACATAATGTGTTTTCCATGTTGTTAGAGATGTTACGCATTGTTGGGAAAATGTTTATAAGTGTGTTATTTAGGATATGGGTGTTTCACTGATATTTTCTCACTAATAGAAAATGTAAAATACCAATAGTGAGTTAAACCGATATGCTCATGAACCGAGCAGGATCTCGTTTCTGTTTCTAGTGTGGCAATTTGGTGTCATTCTATGAATAAAAGGACAAGTCAGGACATTTCTTACTTTTATTAATACTTTAGATATAATAATTTTGATTGCCTCGCATAATTATTTTTAATTGTTTAACGTGTGAGTATTTCTCTCGCTGAGCACAGATTACTGATCATGCTGATATCTTATAATTATTATGGTATTTAATCGATTAACTATTAAACTGTTAATCATTTAATTACTACCTGATTAGCTGATCGATTGATTAAAATGTTGTCTATTTTCGGTTATTCGATTTCAGATATTTTACTTGTGTTATAAGAATTTCTTTGATTATTTCAACTGACTATGAAAGTTCTTAAAAAAGATCTGCTACTTTAATTGACGTGAAGGAAAAAAATTTGAGATCGTTTTGGGTACGTGCTTATTCTTTACTTCCAAATTATCAATATGTGGATATTTTTAACTTTCAGATAATTGGTTGAGAAGGTTTTTTTATTAGCACAAAGTTGGAAGCTGGTTGGAAGTTGGCAAGCATTACATTCTCATTTATAAGAAAATATTATATTTATATAAATACATTTGTATTATAAGACATTAATGAACGATTTTTATAAAATGAATTAGATTGATAAAATTAATAATTGTTTGTGCAAATGGGCGCTATTTGGTAGAAGTCTGCAGTTGATTTGAAATATTAAACTTATCTAGGCAAAGGACACGGAAAAGTCGACTGATCCCCGATCCTTCAAGGACTTCGCTGTAGGCGATATTTCATTATTAATTTAAGAAATTATCATAAACGACAAATAAAAACCAGATTTAAATAACATCAGAAACATGACATCCAGATCTAGGATCTTATTGACTTTTTTGGAATGTCTTTTTTTTTGGTAACTGATAAAAAAAGGATTCGAACTGAAAATTTTTTTCCATACAACAATTGGACATGAAGATTTGCCCTGAATTGACATCTATTTTACGTTGTCAGCACATTTTATTCTCTCACTTTCCTGTACTCATTCTTACAAAAATGCTTCCATAGTTTAACTCAATCTCAAACTTTCCGTAAACGGAGTCATGAAAAAATGGAAATAATATAATATCAGAAAGCTTTTGCTTTCCTGCTAACGACATAGGGCCTTGTTTATCAGACAGCGTTTGTGGATGAAGTTGCGGATTTATGCCGTTTCAATATGGAAGTTATAAGTAAAACTTTATCGTTTGAAATGAAACAAACAGGCTCGAGACACCCTTACTTAGTATATTGCAATAGATCACAGAGATATTGCATTTTAAGTTTTTTATTATCTCTCAAGGGATTTTTGGCATTGCAAATAAAATATTTGTCATCACTTAACTCTTCCACCATCCGTTTAATACAATTATTTTTTTTTAATCTCTAGTAGTTTTAAGTTAAGTTAAGTTTTTGAAAAGTAGTCAATGAGTTCTTGTTAAGTACTTGATGTTTGCTTAAACTTCTTATTTATTTAAGTGGCATTTCGAAATATCTATAAAAATAAAGATTCCCTTCTAATCAGTCTTAGCCCCAGTGTATTGCACTTGAAATGGCTAAAATCCCTCAATTGATCAGTTTGAGTTTTTGTAGCCATCACAAATAAGTGAAAAGGGTAATATGGGTTTGTCGGTTTTCCCACTTCCCCCAAAAATATTTAAGACTTCATTCTCAGACTGATCTATTGGAAATGATTCTAAATAGATTGATTGGCATTGATAATCAGCAATATACAAAACACGGTTCCAGAGGTGGAAAGCTTAATTTCTCTTCCCAAAATCTTATTAAAAAGTGATCAATTGAAGGGTTTTATCTAGTTCCTATAGGCATTTGACTGGGGCTAAAGTACGTCATCAGAGACCGTTTACCCACCACTTCTTAAAATAAATTAATATATTTGTTTCAAAATTTCACTTTAACAAATGAGAAGCTTAAAAATAAATACCAAAGCCATAACAAGAACTCACTGATCACAGATCAATTTTCCTTTTTAATTTTCTTACGTTCTTATTTCATTCTACAATTGGTTGGTTTTTTCCGACTTTAATTGTAGTTTTAAAAGAAATAAAGAACTCCAAAAACTAATAATTTTTTTAATATAAAATAATTTCTTTATAGTGTTGACAACATATGCTTTTTTTTTTTTGTACAAGCATTTGCATAAAATATTAACTGCCTGGCTTACGATCTCAGTCGATTTCGATGTGTTGGCAAAAATACATTAACAAAAAATAAACTTTAAAACTTTGTTTTTGTTTAAATGCTGTAGATTATAAATTTCTAATTATGATATGATTGGCTTAACCTATTAAATTTTTTGACTTCTAAGAGGGAAGTTAAAAAAAGACACTCTGTACAGCATAAATTATGTCATGCCAGAGTTATCCTGAGCACTCGGATAGTAAAGGCAACCTGGAATTTGGAAACACTATTTCAGACGTGTAATCTGGCTTAAGTAACAGGACACGCATCCCGCTCAAATATCGAAATACTTGACATGCTCTAACTATGAGAGCTAAGCTACGGAGAACAGAAGCTCATAACGGAATTTTGTATAGTCTTTATAAAACAGTTGTCACCATGCACCCACACAATAATTGACAATAATGAATGTAAACTCCCATATTAAAATGAAATGCTTTATTTAACTCATGCTTAGAAATAACTATATTCTCATATACAACATAGCACACACTCCTGCATACGTGGCACCTGATACATAATGTAAAAGTCGGCGAATTGCTATTTCGTAAATAAGCCTAAAAATTTTTATTGAACAAAAAAACAACACGAAATATATGCATTTTACGCAATTTTAGGCTTCTATTGGCCGGTACTCTAGAAAAAACCGTTACGCATTAATACCAACGCACAAGCAACGCAATAAAAACACTTTCGTGCAGCGAAATATATAAAGAAAAATGCAAGCACGCACACTAATGCGTTTTAGGCAGCAAAAGTTTGTCTGTAGCATGCACACAGTCAAAAAAGAAGAAAAAAATAAATGACAGATGCATTCATGTGTGTTCGCTTTTGCATAAAAACGCCAAATAGAGAAGCGCTTTATGTTTTGGCTAAAAACACTCAGTCCATCGGCCCATGCTGGCTCCTTCTGATCGACCAATTCTATGAGCTGAACATCATGATGATGAACTAACAACAGTTTTTACATGCATGTGATTGCAAATTGTTTGTGTTTGTGTTTGTGCGCTAGTATGTGTTTCAGTGTTTTAGTGGAATTTTATGTATCCATACAAATACGCGATTTTTGTTTCCATTTCGCTTTTTATATATTTTATTTCGATTCTCCTAGATTCTCATAGTTGTTGTATTCAATATTAAATATAGAAGAAAAAAATTTATATATTTTACAATAATTTCTCCTTTTTTATTTATTTATTCTTTTTTTCCTATTTTTTTTGCGAGATGATAAATGGTGGAATGGACGGACGTTTGGTTGGCTGGTGATGGTGAGCATGTATTGTTTTCCAATGCATGTGTACGTGTCTGTATGAGTGTGTATTGTACATGTCATGTTCATATAACAAATATATTGACTCCAATACCTTCACCTTTGCTTAGAATTATTTTGAAGGATAGATATTAATTTAAGCCAACAGACTAGGGAAATTTATTTTAAATAATAAAAATAATTTCGTTTTGTTCTTTGACAAAAATTAAATGCGGTTACTTTCATTAATTTCAGTTAAGTTAATATTATGCTCTACTAAATTCTTCCAAATTTATATATCGTTATCTTAAATCTCAGGACTACGTAGTTCGACTTTCACTTGCATTTGAATTATGCCAGACAAATCATTTTAAAGATACAGAAATAGATGCATCGAGATATTCGTATTGTTTCGTTGATATATTCCGAAGCCTCAAAGACAACATGCCGTGCCTGTTAAATATCTTTATATGATGCTTATTGTTAACTCGCTGGTAATATTCTCAGCCGATAATCTGATCTCCGATCAGTAATTTTACTACCTTCAGTTATGGCGAGTTTAACAAAATAGTTCATCCGTGTGGGCTTCAAAGATATTTTAGAAGTTTTTCATAAAGTCCAATTTTAAAGAAAACTAACACTCATATTTTGAATGTTTATGATAAAAATTTACCTCCTTAAATTCCTTTCAATACAAACTTTCATCTTCAGTCAGCCATAGTATATTGACGTCAAGTTAAGCCAATAGGCAGGTACTGACGCAAAAACTTAGACATATCTGTGGCACGAATTGTGTGACATCACAGCTCCTAGAAATCGTGGCCGTTCAATTGAACGAACCAGTCAGTAACGATGACTCTATAACGATACTAATTGACTATAAAATTAAGACCAGCATCGGTTTTAAAGAAAAACGGCCTAATAGTCCCACCAGCTCATAAATCACTCCAAAGAATCTGTTTTTCTGGATTAAAATCGGTATCAACTGTAACTTTGTTTTGGGTGTATTTATCGAATCAGCCTCTTGCTAAGAGTTGGATTTTGCATGCACGTAAATCAAGATCTATTCGCTAAGTCTTCCAGAATGATGTTGGACACATATTCAATTCTTTTCCATGATGGCATAAATACTCACTCGGGTCCTTCTCTACTCTAAGCTCTACGGAAACAGTGACTTCTTCTGTATGCGCTGTACGACGTAGATTTCTATTATCATGTAGAGGGATGCAAAAAAGTTTTGTAGTTAATCAAATTAATAGTTTTGATGGAGGATTATATTGGCCGCAGTATTTTGTACTTGAATCAAATACTTAATATTTTGCAGGAAATAACTTAAAAAAAAAGAATGTATACTCGAGAAGTGACTCCGGTTAAATGGTTTCTTTCATTCTCTGTTTAGAAATTGATTCTACCGCGCAACACTAGAAGACACATGATTCCATAAATCCATTTTCGAAGTCTGCTGTTTCAGGAACACAATAACGTTTTTAGGCGACATATTTTTATTTATATTTAGAAAAAGGGTTGCTGAATTGATTCTCAGTAACCTTTCTCACTTCGTATTAAACATAAAAACATCGTCATAGAAGTTTTAAAAATAAATTTAATGTTATCAATCAAGAAATGAAAATTTAGTACAGATCTCATAATTGCTACTAGCAATCCCATCAATATCTGAAATTAAAATTTATTGCATTTCATCTTTCCTTAAGAGACCACTTTGCAATTTGCTAAAATAGATGGTGGCACAACAACTATCAGCCAACAACTATCCTGTGGTCCTTCAGTGCAGAACGAACAGTAAAATCAGTGTTTAGTGTATTTATATGAGCATGTCTATGTGTGTGTGAGTGTGCATTTATGTGCACTTATAGATACAGAAAATCCAACACAGACACACATCAAACGCTCCCACTTATTTCTGCATAAACATGGCAAATTGCGTAAATTTTGCATGTGTTTTTATTTCATCTTCATTTTTGCATTGCAAAATGCATTTGGAAGGCCTACAGAATTAACCAAATAGAAAAACAGGACCAAATCAGGAGGATGTTGGGAGTGGGGAGCAAAAAGGCAAACAAGTTTAGATACATTTAACACTAAACACCATCAGGCAGGCAATGCCAAAGACATGCACTCGTATGTGTGGGCATTTGCTTTTTTTTGTTTTCCTACAATAAAAAATTGACGAGTTGGAGAGTCCAGCCGGTTCGGTTGGGGCTTATGTTGGCGCTGCACAGGTTGCAAGATGCAACAGCAGATCCCCTGTATTTAGATTTAGTTAATTGCAGTTTGTATCGTTGCGTACGTATTTTGTGTATCTGTTCATGTCTAGTTGTTGGCTGCTGCCGTTGTTGTTGTTGTTGTGTAGGCTTATCGCACATAATCTATACTCTCCCACTTCATGGAAATCTATTTTTATTTCTACACTCGTGCATATAAAATGTTTGTTATATGTTTCATTTCTATTTTTGTTATTCAGTTTTCTCTCAAAATCTAACGTGTGAGTCCTGACACCAACAGAGTCTACTATTTTTTATAGTCAATTCTATATTCAGTTGTGGGGGGTTTGGGGAGTGGGGAGGCAGCAGTTTTATATTACAAACTACTAATTGAGCCATGGCTACTACGAATAATGCCATTAAGTTTGGTGCTAGAAAGAGAAAGGTTTTTCTTGTTGTTTTGTTTTTGGCGAACGAATTTGAAGTTGCAAGTGCATGTTTTTCATCCAAAGGATTTTTTGTGTGTGGAGAAAGTTTTTATTTTTTTGTTACATATTAAAGTTTATATGTTTCTATTAATTTGTTTAAATTGTAATCTTTGATGTTGGCAGAAAGAAGTTATTTGTAAAATTGTTTTGATTAAAATCAAAGTTTTTCTTCGGCTTTTTATTTGTAAAAAAAAGATTTTTTGTAAAAATACAGTATCGGTCAGTTAAATTTCAAAGCTATTTATTTAATACTCCCTTTGAGATAAGCAAATATTTAACTTTCTTTTGAGTAGAGAACGTCGGCAAAAGTGGCCAAGAGGGGAGATAATTTGCTATTTAGTAATCGTGATCTATGCGATGTTTTAAGATTTATGGTACGTGAAGGCTCCTTTTAATTAATTGTAATCAAAGTGGGAACAGTTTTATCACGACACTACTGAGATGGTGTAATTGAGGAAATTAATGTCATACACTGATATATTAGATCTCAAGAGGAATGAGTTACGGTTGGTTTTCTTTCTGGCCTGTTTATTGGAGGAGTAAGATATCATGTCCATCGCTTGTGTAGCTTTTGCTTGAAAGATAATGACGCACATACTCGGCGATTACATAATATCCCATAACAGCGGAAAGTAATTCTATGATTACGAATTACTACTTTCGCATATTATTAGACGACCTTCCCCAAAGGGAATTTTATTAGAGGAATCATTTAGGCATAGATTTAGTTTCTAGAGGTCTATTACCCAAGAGATGCGTTAAGTGTCGAAGTGGCACATATGATTTTCCGATTCAATTGATTTAATGTTAACTAAAAAATACTTTGAGAGAATTATGTGATAGAATTAAGTCTTATTTATTAGTTAATTAATCACAGACTACCCGATGCCTGAACTAATTTATAGCCGGATGATTATGCCATTAGCGAGCGCTGCAATAAAAATTGATGGGCTGTGTCCGGAGGCCGGAACTGTAGGGCCCTATGTCTTAAGGCCTTGAAGTCGGAGATTTTAAAATATATTGAATTATGTGACGTCAATGTATTATGGCTCGCCGAGGGTTAGTTCATACAGTGAAGTGCAATGGCGGACGAGTGCACAAGAGTATCTTCTGTCTTGCAGGAAGCAGTCTCACGAAAGAATATTGTTGTGTCTTCTGTTGGACTATTAAATATCATTACGGAAAGGCCAAAAAACGGAGGTGACAGACATGTGGTCAACAATTGCCATGGCCTTTACTTAGCAGTATTAGTAATGAATGGCTGCTAACATATAGTCAGAAGACGCTGGTTGGAGTCATGACAAGTCACAATACGATCCGGCATAAGTCAGATCGTTTAGACTTTTGCTGGAGCTCTTTTGATAATAAAGAAGAGTACTCAATGAAATATGTTCTCTGCAACAGGGCAGAATCTAGAATGATGTCGTCTGACTGCACAAGTGGGTTTTATGAGATTTTTTTTTGTTCTCAGGAACGCATGAATTAGCAGCTCATAAGATTACGGGGTGTAGTGCCCTTCTTTTAAGGTCTCCACGTGTTTTCTTGCTACTTTGCAGGCAGACCTCTTAACATTAAAAGTAATTTTAGGATATTATATAAAGGACAGAGTTTGGAGCCCACATAATAACTCAATACTTCGTAGTTCCCAAAGTTTGCAGAGGATAATCATTCAAAATGTGGACGAAGACAATAATAACGCAAAAAGAATTTCGAGCCAAGTTGAAAATAAGTTCATTGATATGAAAATCATCGATTTAAATATGGAACATAAAAATACATAAAAAATACTCATGGATTGGAGCTTGGATCCTCACGACTGTAGGAAATTTTTTATTTTAGTTGGCGTACATTAATCTCATTAAGCTGATTGTGTAACAGGAATATAATTAAGCCAATAAAGTAAATATTGACTCAATTAAGAATTGACTTCTGAACATCAATTAGTTTTTTGACTAATAAAATTTAGCAGTACAAAAGAAGCGCATGGAGTAAATATGTAATATAATTATAAATATGGAAAACTGTTTCGTATAATTTAAAGTAAAAACCAAAAAACTTCTCAACACTCACTAAACTAAAGCACCTGACCCGTGAATTAAAATTAAAAACACGCCCAAAAACTGAGTCGTTAAGTTTTCGCTTAAAGCTTTTCTGAAAAAAAGGAAAAATTGCAGACTTTGACGTAAGAAATTTCATGAGCACGCTGATAAAACTATAAAAGCCAGCTCATTTTAAGTGTTCCTAATAGATTTAGAAAAAAAAAATGTCAGATTCTCTACACTCAGAAGCCTTTGGAAATTTATTATATTAGAGAGATATATCCATCCATATCTGTACTGATCCATTCTGCTGGTGTATTGATTATAAAAAATACTCTAAATAGTTCATCTACTCTATAATATAATAATCTTGAATTAAATATAAATGAAAAAGTAATTCCAAATTCGTGGGCTCAAACTTGAGCCTGAATAGTAATTTTTATATTAATATTAATAATCAATTATTAAGAATTATAGAGGTAAATCAGTAAATGGAATCTGTGATAATCCTCAAAATACACTTCCAAAGAATGTTTAAGCACAAGGGGGATATGAGCTCTAAATCTAGGCCAAAATATATATCTGATAACGTTATAAATTATAGATTTCATTTGTATTCTGTTGCTCGCGTTGCGCCCGGAAACAATTTCAATACAATTATTTATTCGTGGCATTGCCAAGGAACTACACAAAAGAAAGCATGTGTTAGAGGAAACGTTATGAATGCCAGGCTTGAAAGGAAGTTTGTCCTTAATTATAATTCTTAAAAAATCTAAGATTGCAAACGTGTAGATATTTTTACATGCTTTCCAAGCAAAGCAAACAAAAAATAAATTATAATATAGTGAAAAAAGCTTTAAAATACGGTTTCTTCAGAAAATGGAACTAAAGGAACAAAAGTATATTTTAAAATCAGATTACAAAAATAATGAACCAAAATTAATATGTTATGGTATAGAAAAAGCGAGCACTTGGTGTCCTACTTGTCCTAAATCGAGTGCCCAACGCTTATTTACAATAACACTAGTATTTCAAAATGTGTTTTTATTCCTTTAGTTCGATCTTCCTGAAAAGCGTGTTTCTAATATTTTGGTATTACACATATTTTACATACAAAAGCTGTACAAGTTCTTAGTTTTGTTGTTGTATACGGTTTTGTTACGCCCAACTAAATCAAAATTTATAATAATAATAATAATAATAATAATAATAATAATAATAATAATAGTAATAATAATAATAATAATAATAATAATAATAATAATAATAAAAATAATTTTTTTTTTTTTTTTTTTTTTTTTTTTTTGCGGATAAGGTGGGAAAAGGCTTTATGCCTTCACGATGGCCGTCGCCAATCGTGATATGTCGGATTCGCCATTGGCATACCGACCAAAAACCCGCCTTCTTTCCTCGTCTGGGAACAAATCCACCCCGGAACCGCGTCAGCATTACTTCGGGGTGGTCCCATTTTCGGCATTAGGCCGTATTCTCCGTTGTCCTGCGTCCAGGTTCCGCATTGGCAAAGGTAGCCCTCTCCACATTGATCACATCATCCAGATCTATCTTCTTAGCCCGTAGGATCCGTTCGCAGTAGTTAGCCACGGCGTTCCAGTGGGTCTGATCAGTGGTCATCTTTTCTATCAAGTTCTCGGCAGTGAATTGGCCTACTTGTTCCTTCAGCGTTTCTCGTTCGGTCGCCCAGCGCGTACAGGCAAAGAACGTATGCTCCGCATCGTCAGCAACCTCTGTGCCCTCATACACACAAAAGACCGTGTTGCATTTGCCCATTCTGTGAAGATATTTGCGGAAGTAACCGTGGCCAGATAGCAGCTGGGTTAGGTAATAATTTAGCTCGCCGCATTTCCTGTTTATCCATCTGCTAATGTCCGGGATAAGTCTTGCCGTCCATCTTCCACACGTTGCCACGTTCCACTGTCTGTTCCACTCAAAAATAGTACTTTCTCTCGCGTTCTCTGATGGTCCTGAATAGTTCGATTTCATCTCCCATATTCGCTTGCGCTCCAGTGCCAGTAGATCTATGGGGATCATGCTGGCTATTACCAACACAGCGGGCCCTGATACCGTACGATATGCGGATGATACCCGAAGTGCGGCTGTCCTCTGCGCGGCCAGCAGACTCTTAGCCCTCTGCTTCACTTTTAGCGTGTCAGCCCATACTTCACATCCGTAGAGAAGTATGCTGTTGTTTACCTCCATAAGAAGCCTGCGTTTGCTGGAAATTGGTCCTCCAGTGTTCGCCATTAGTCTGCTAAGCTGTGCCGTTACTTTCGCTGCCTTCGTCGTTGCTTGTTTCAGCTGCTCCGCGTATGTGAGCTTTGAATCCAGCCGAACGCCCAGATACTCGATGTATGCTTTCGTGCGTATAACCTCATCCTCTATCCTCATGTTCACCTCTGTTGGTATTTGGCGTGTAGTGAGCAGCAGAAGCTCCGTCTTCTGCATCGCCAGCTGTAGTCCGTGCTCGTTTAACCATGTCCTGGCTCTGATCATGACTTGTCTGAGTCTGCGTTCTGCTTCACTCACATCTCTTGCCGTGATGACTGCGGCTATGTCGTCCGCATAGCCAACTAGAAATGCATCTGGTGGCATTTCAATGCGCAGTATCTCGTCGTATGTAATGTTCCATAAGTCCGGGCCCAATATGGAGCCTTGTGCCGCTCCCGACGTCACGTTGACTCTTCGTATCCCATTGCTTGTGTTGTAGATAAGCACTCTTTCCTTAAGGTAATCATTTATTACTCTTCTAAGGTACTGTGGTATGGCGAATTTCTGGCCCAAGGCATGCATGACATCGCACCATCTCAGGCTGTTAAAGGCGTTCTTAACGTCCAGTGTCGCCAACAGAACTACTGGCCTACTGTAGTGGTTCCTTCGCTGTGTAGTATAAACGGTGTCAGTTACTTCTCGTAGGGCTCCTATAGTCGATCTTCCGGAGCGAAAGCCATGCTGTCGATCCGAAAGTCCTCCATTTAATTGGAGGCTCCTTTGCAAGCGTGGCTTTATCAGCTTCTCGTAAAGCTTTCCTGCCGTGTCGAGCATGCACAGGGGCCTATACGAAGATGGCGACGTTGTATCCCCTTTGCCCTTGTCTATCAGTACCAGCCGTTGCCTTTTCCACACTCTAGGAAACGTACCCTCTCTCAGGCAGCTATTATACATTCTGAGGAGTATTTCAGGGCGTTTGCTCGCGATTTCCTTCATTACTTCCGCTGGTACTCCATCAGGGCCGGGAGCCTTATTATTTTTAAGGCTTGACGCTGCAATTTGAAGTTCCTCTATTGTGAATTCGGTGACTTGGTCATCGCCGCTGAAGGTCTCTTCACTGCGGATTTCGTGGGTTGGGAACAGAGTTGTCACAATGTTTTTCATTGTTTCCTCATCCATTTCTGTCAGAGGCCCTCTTTTGCCCAGTTTCCGCATGACAACTTTATAGCCCAGCCCCCAGGGGTTCTGGTTGATGTCGGCTCTCAATTCCTCCCATGACCTGCGCTTGTTGTCCGCAATGGCTTTCCGAAGAGCAGTTCGAGAGTTTTTATACGCTTGCTCCTCCGCGTTCGCAGTTCCATGTCGTTTTGCTCTTGTGTACCGGCGCCTGCACCGTAGGCAATTAGCCCTTAGCTCAGCAATTTCCTCGCTCCACCAGTATACTGCTCTTCTGTTTGGTCCAGTTCCATTAACCCTTGGCATCGCTTTGTTACAGCAGTGTCGAATCTCGTTCATAACACGATTCACTATCGTCGCTGCACTTCCTGTTATGTTTTCGGCATCCAGTCTGCGGTTTATTTCCTCAGTTAGCAAGATCTTGTTCAGTTTTCCTACGTTCCACTTGCACGCACGCGTTCTTTGTCGTCCAATGTTCCTTGTACCCGCGGTTTCCAAGGTATAGAAGATGTATTGGTGATCACTACCCGTATATTCCTCCAGTACTTGCCAGTTCAGGATCCTGTTTAGGATGCCCTCCGATACAAGTGTTATATCGGGTATGGTTCCATCACATCCCGGGCGTCTAAATGTTGGGGTATTTCCAACATTTGCAATGACGAGGCCGGTTCTTGCCGCCATATCAAGAATTCTTCTGCCTCTGGAGTTCGTTGAAGGCATACCCCACTCCATCGCCTTCGCGTTGAAGTCGCCGGCAACGATGAATTTGCCACCAATGGTCACTATTCTGTCCTCCAATTCGCTGAGCTTCCTTTCAAAATCCCTGATGGCATCACTTGGTGTGAGATAGCAACTAATAACAGTAATATCGTCGAGCTGTACCCATACAAAACATTCCCCTTTGCCATGACCGCTGCGATGGGGTCTGGTCATCGATGGTAGCCATATTGCCGCCGTTGCCGTTTCGTCCTCATTCCAGTATCCGTTCAAGATTTCGCCGTATTGTTCGCTTATGATGGCTACGTCCACTTTCAATTCCATGGCCATCTGTGGTAACAGATCGTTCGCAGTTTTTCCCCTATGCATATTGAGTTGTAATATTCTCATCGCGTTTGTGGTTTACCGTTGGGACATTTCTTCGATCCGGGTAGGTGATCTAGCGTCGTCCTTCCGCTCTCCAAGCAAATGCAGCACTTCGGTAATTTCACGCATGTCTGCATTTTGTGGCCGGTTTCTCCACACCGGATGCAAATCTCTTTTCCTTTCCTGTCTGGTCCCTTGCATTGCCATTGCACATGGCCAGTTGCGAAGCACCTATAACAGCGCTTGACATCTTCAGCTAGCCTAACCCTGCATCGTGTCCAACCGATTCTTATCCGGCGGGCCTCCAGAATTTTGCTGGAGGTAGATGCGGGGATCGATACGAACGCTCTCCTTTGTTCGCGATCATTTGCCTCTGTAAGTCGGACGTGCATATCATCCTTTGATAAGTCCATCGCCTCTTCCAGGGCAGCTACTATTTCCTCTTTTGTGGAGAATAGATCCAGATCCCGTACCTCAATAGTGACTTGTGGTCTCAAGTCTTTCACCTCCGCTGTATCCTTGAGGGCACCCTTGATGGCGTCGCAGAATTGTGCTTTCTTTCCTCCTTTTCCGATTTCCACGAGGATAGCTCCCGCTTTTGTTTTCTTTATGGCTCGAACCTCTACGTCAGTCTCTTCTGGCCTTACCACGCATCTCATATTCCTCAGGACTTCTGCAAAACTATGGCCTTCTGCAGGACGAACAATTATAGCCTCTGGTCGTACCCTTACATTAGGTCCTCTTTTCTCCCGCGTCGTCGTGTTTGTTTTGGCCGATTCTTTTACCACTGGGGCTACTTCGTTAGGGGTCTTTGTAGCTGTGGTCCGGCTCGTTTTACTTCTTGGCCTCTTCTCGGGCCTTGTTTCAGCTGGGCTCGTAGCACTGCGTTTTGCAGATGTCGCATTTATATCCATTGTTTTGGGTTTCTGCGCCTCAGATTCGACTGTCTTCCAGTTGCGTCGGTACTGGGTGGTCACGTCGATGAGTTCCTCTAGCTCCGAGATACCGTTTTTGACGTCCATACTAATATTCCGTTGCTTCGCCATGGCCTGTCGTATTTTCCTCAAAACAACCTTGCACTTTTCAAGAGCTTCCTCCTCGTTTCTTTTCATTTTCAGGATATACTCCTGGCGTGGTGAACTCTCCGGTAGTCTTAAAATGTTCGCATATGTTTTGGTTCCCTGAGTGCCCTTCGCTGTCGTAAGTGGTGTTTCCACTGCTTCTCCAGACAAGTTGGGAGTGCCCTTGTCAGCCGTGACCATCGTTGGGGTGGCAATAGCTGCCTCCTCCATCAATGTAGGCGACCGGAGAATCCTAGTGCTCTTCTGGAAACACGAGCGCGCGCTTTTTTCTTCTGCTCCTTTTTCGTATCTTATCGTATTTGTCAAATTTTTTTGGGGTGTTCTTTTAATCATTTCTTCTCTATTTGGGTCCCCGCTCCGAGCCGCTATCCTTCCACTTTTGTACGGTCGCCTCGAACGATCCCCGTGGGTCCCTTTGCAAGCAGTTGACATAGGTCCTTATGGGAGCCTATGTTCAGAGCCAGGATCTCGGCACAAAAAGCAGGAGTACTCTCAACTGCACCCATACCACCACCTCAGTGGCAATGTGGTCGGAACGTACCCGGAGCCTTGCCACAGTTTTAACGGGACGGAGGCGGTAGCAGCATTGGCCCAACAGCCGTTTCAGCTAAGTGTCGCCCCGCCTACTAAGATATCAGAATACTGCAACCGTCAGCCCATAGCACCAAGTCCGTATCATAAATCAGTACCGTTTGCTATATTCGGTCCATTTCGATTATCAGCAGCCGCACCAGGCATGATGATCGGCCGTCCAGTTTTGGTCCACGGGTGGTATTTTATTATTATTTTATAATAATAATAATAATAATAATAATAATAATAATAGTAATAATAATAGTAATAATAATAATAATAATAATAATAATAATAATAATAATAATAATAATAATAATAATAATAATAATAATAATAATAATAATAATAGTAATAATAATAGTAATAATAATAATAATAATAATAATAATAATAATAATAATAATAATAATAATAATAATAATAGTAATAATAATAATAATAATAATAATAATAATAATAATAATAATAATAATAATAATAATAATAATAATAATAAGAAGAAACAGCAAATATGGATACAAAATAAAAGGACAATCTAACCAAGAGGTACTGAGTCACTTTCTCTATATGGACGACCTGAAATTTTACGCATCGACAAAGCAAAGTCTAGATCACTTAATAGAGATCGTTTATATGTTTAGTGAGGACATCAAAATGAAATTTGGCTTTGAAAAATGTTAAAGAATATGTATCAATAGGGGAAAAATGTCGAAATGTGAAGACCTAAACAGAGGCACTGATAAAATAGACGAAATGGAAGAAGATGATGTGTACAAATACCTCGGCATGGCCCAGAATAATCGTATAGATAAAAAAATAGTAAAAAGTAAGCTAACAATGGAGTTTGAATCGCGAATACATAAAATAGCGAAAGCTAACTTGAATCGAAACAACTTAATAAAAGCCATAAACTCATATGCTGTTCCCAATTTTTCGTATAGCTTTGGCATTATTAAATGGACTGTAACTGAAATTCAAATATTATAACGAAATAATCATTATAACGAAAATTTCACCACCGAAAATCATGTTGTGAAAGAATGACGGCGTGCGGAGAGATGGAGGCAAAGGGCTGGTTGACCTCCAAACACTACATGATAATCAGATAGAGTCTCTCCGTCAGTACTTCCAAATAAAATTACGCAGATCTAGACTCATAAAGATAATCACAGAGGCAGACACTAATCTCACATCACTAAACTTGAATGGAAATTTCAGTCGACAAGCAGAGGACATCGTGTCGAAAAAGCAAAAATGGTTAGTTAAACCTATACTACAGATCCTTAAACGCCGATAATGTTGATAAACTAATGTCAAAACAAATGGCTTACTACTGGAAACATATTTGCAGAAACCTAAGCCTTTATGATAGCTATACAAGATCAAGTTGTTCCAACGAGAAACTATAGAAAAAGTGTTATGAAAGATCCAAATGTAACCAGTGACTTCTGCAGAATGCGTATGAGCCAAATCGAAACAAAAAATAACGTATTGCCTTCTTCATTGATGTAGCAGTCCCGGCCACCAGAATTACGAGTCGAACATATGCTGAGAAGATTAATAGATATGCAGACCTAGCGGTTGAAACGAGAAGAAACTGGACCCTCAGTGAAATTTAAATTATCCCCATCATAATAAGCGCTGAAGGTGTGATTGATAAACAATTATGCAGAAACATGAACACCATTGGACTCCGCCAACACCTTGTTGATGTCATGCAGAAGTCTGTAAACATTGATACCTGTCATATAACAAGAAATTTTATGAACTAGATTTTAGATAAAAATTATAGTAATAATATGTATATTTGGCCTCCAAAATGTATTATTTTAATATACCCAAAAAGGAGAAATGTAAATAAAAATAATAATAATAATAATATATGAAAACAAGTTAATCCTTGAGGGCATCTCTGTAAATCTCCACAGTCTTAACCGCAAAGCTCTCATAACCTGGAGTTCGAGTTTTTCGAGCTAAAATATCACTATTTTCAAATCAACCGATTCCCATGTTATAACGAAGACTGATGCAGTTTTCGATTTGTATAACTAACTGATTGGATATATAATATACTTTTTTGGAATTTTTTCTTTCACGATATCTCACGAATAGATTAACTAATTTCTACACACATACAGACATAGTGATGGGCTCCCAAAATAAGTCAGAAAATGTTCGCAGGACTTCAAAACGTTAAGTAGTAAACAGTGCATCTTAGCGCTGTTTGCTTGTGTCTTTACTTTTTAAACTGCTAATAAGGAATAATAGAGGAATTAATAGAGAAATTAATTACAGAAATCTACCAACAGGACAGGAGAAAACAAAACAGCAACAAAATGTAAAGACTTACTTAAATCCGTATTCTACTACAGCCAATTACCCATCATGCAAATCAGCACTATGTATAATCAATAGTGGCCTGCAGATTTTGAAGATAAGCGTAAATACAACATTAAGAAAGGTAAACAAAATTTTATATCCCCAAAACATCTTTTAGTTGTTTTCATATTGAATAAATTTTTGTTTCACTCAAAAATGGCAAAATTATCTTAAACCAGAAGCTGCCATATTTAACGCCTCAAAAACACTTTATTATCCAATAAAAATAAGAAACTTTTTCTTTGCCAATATAAAAGTGTTAGCGACAAGGGCTATGAAACACTAAATCATTTGGATATCTGTAAATATTTTGCGATAAGGCATTTGAGAGATATAATCCTATACCAACGAAAAAGCAGGGCTTATATCGCCCCACACATAAAAAACTAAATAAAAAAATTTAAAAAAATAAACATTCAGTGCGCGCAAACATAAAAAATATATCGAAAATATACTTCTAAAAAAACATCCGCTGCAGTGAAATGCAGGACAATACTTAAGCAGGCTGCATAGAAGAACGACCATCAACATCAACGTCATCAACAGCAGCCGCACAGCACAGCCATTATGATGTTAGAGTGATAAACGCGAATCGAGCCAATGCAGTTGTCCAACCAGCGAATGCAACACAAAAAAAAAAAAAAAAAAAAAAAACAAACCCAGAAATTTCAATTGCAAGAAATAAAACCCAAGGAAAGAAGCATTTTTTTTCGGGGAGTTGAAAAACAAACTAAACGCCAACAAGAGTGCTGGCAAGGAAGAAAGGAATGCAGTTTGCATTTGTTTGCTAGTGATGGGGCTAAAAAGTTAGCGACAATAAGAAGAAGAAAAACAAAAGAAAGAAGAAAAACAAAAATACATTCGCATACACAATTTTCTATTTGGGCCCCAAAACAACAGCAACAACAACAGTAAAACATGCCCGCATGAGAGAAAAAAAAATAAAAGAAAAATTGCAGTTTATTTCCGCGAAAAACAGAACGTAGAAAAACTACTCTACTTGCAAAGCACTTGCAGCAGTTTTGTGTTTGAGCCCATGTGCGAGCCTGGGTATGAGTGCAAGTGTGGGTATCCCTGTGTTTGTGTGTGTGCCTTGTTTTTTGTGCGGTTTATTTTTTACTTTTTATTTTTGGGTAGGAAGTAGAAGGGACACATCCACATGCACACGCTAACTCGCACACAAAACAAACGTCTAAAGTTTGAGGCATGTGACGCATTGCGACGTGTACGAGTGCATCGAATTTTTTTGTATGCAAACAAATACAACATGTGCCACAAGGTAGATTCCGAGCCCAAACTCCAAACTGCATATGATAACACGTAACATGCATCAGTAAAAACTATAGAAAAAGTAAAAAAAAAACAAACAAAAATAACAAAAAATTCAAATAGCGCGTGTTGTCAAATGGGAGATGGTCATATTGAGTTGTGCAACTAAAAAGTTCAAGCGAAAAATGTTAAGAGAAAAATAATAGAAATCTTGTTTTTATTCATTTTCCAGACTTAGCATCTGCTTGTCATTGTCAATGTGGGCCAGTACGACGGAAGTTGCCAACGCGTAGTCCATCAATCCAAAGATCTGCGCTCGTATTCCTAATCAGTCAAGAATATGGCATCAGATTTTTCTGATCTGCATTAATGCGTAGTTGGCTGGATTCTTGTGGATCTGTTTCAATTATCGTCTGACGCTGTTACTTATAGGGGGTTTTTCTTATGGTGGTATAAGCCTTTGAACTGGAATAAACCTAAGAAAAGTTTTTAAATTGAGATTATATTAACTCTATTCGCAATACAATCTTAAGACATTATAATTTAATCAAGAATTCTGGCATAAGAACGTCGCGGCTGACTTGGAGGTCCAATTACGATGACTTTTTCCAAACAAGTGTTGAAATAGTTTCAGCTTCTCGTCGTAAACTAACGACCTTCCAACAGAAAAGAGTCGAACGATATTCAATCGCACAACAATGGGTTGAGAAGGATTCTAATATGAAAATTTTTTAGTACACATTCGAACAAAAGTCAGTTTCATTGTTAAATTAAATTCTTGCGTTACCTTCTTCCAAGAGAGACGCGATTTGTACACCTTATGAAAGCAGAATTTGGAAACGTCGTTCCCAAATCAGTTTTATCTCACTATTCTGTTCCATGCTCTTGAGCACTCCGAGCTAAAACTCTATTATTTTCATTTTCAAACTGCTACAAACTTTTAAATGAATCAAATGATTCCCAGGGTGATGACAGGGTGATCGAAGTGGTTTCTTAATGCCAAGAGCGGATTGGCTTGTGAAATTGATCGGCAAAGTCGCTTAAAAGTTATTCCAAAAAAAAACTCTTTTAAGAGATCTTTCTGAAGTTTCTTGATATATAACGGTTCCACATGGTTCCAAGCATTTGATTGGGAAACCTCTTTGAAAGGCTATCAGTTTGGTTTGATTTGCTTACCAGCGGATCACACACACACAAACACAGACACATACATACATAGAGATATAGCAACAGTCTCTCAAAACTAGTCAAGAATGCTTCCTACGGGTTCAAAACCTCTAGATCTAATAGATCTCAAAATTTCCTAGTGGGAAGTCCAAAGTTCCTAGACATTTTTTGTATTACAACTTCCATAGATTTTAATTGTTGGAAACGCAGTCCTGTTCAACGTGGTTTTCTTTTAAAAAAAAAGAATGCTAAATTTTTTTTTCAACAAAAATATAGAAGAAATTAAAAATTAATTCAACATTCGTTGCAACCAATTGCTTTTGCTATAAAACTCCTCCAAAATGGCACTTTATAAAGAAAAAGTGATCAAACGTTGCATGTTTTCCGGAAAATAAAATGCCATCAGGCATTAGTTTGCATATTATAACTTGGAAATCTAAACAAACTGGAGTTAGGATATAATTGGCTTCGGTTTTATTGATAACAATATAAAGTAGAAATATGGAAAGAAATAATGGAATATGACGTCAGACAAATATTTACCGAGAGCACGTTGACAGACGTCCCCTTTTTTCACGAAGCTTTGAACCAGATTTGGCATTGAGGCTTCGCTTATATGGTTAACCGTCAGTTTTCAGAGCACCAGTTGTTTGTGGGTTGTTCACGTAAAAGTGATCCTTCAGATAACCCCAGAGAATGGCGTTAAATCACAACAACGAGGACACCAATTGTACATAGACCTGTCTAATCATTTAAAATGGTTTGGTTGAAATATGCGTTGTTTTCGTTCATGATAGTGAATTTTCATAACTTTTGTTCCAGAGTATAAAATTCCATAAATATAGTTTCCAAACTTTTTACTAAATAACTGTCAAAAAATAATATATCAATTCTTAGCATTTTAGCATTTGACAGCCAATTTATTTCCTAACCTCAAATTTGCCAACTCTGTGTAAATAAAGAAAATAAAAGCGTAAAAATTACGTAAACAAATATTAAGCAAAAAGAAATCAACTCCAAACCAAAAAAACACAAATAACACTAAATTACTTCAGAAACAAACTTCTTTTACCTGGGTAAGTTTCAGGAATTGTTTTCTCAAATCCCAAGATTGCAACCAAGAAACTGTTCAGGGCTGATGTGTGCTTAAATGTTTACAAAACTAATTCGTTGTCCTTTCGAGAGATAAAGAGAAATTTTTAAATCCTTATTTAGGCATTTTTAAAGTATCTTTGGGGGAAGCGGGGATCCCCACAGGTTAACTGAGAGGTTTTAGCTAGTTCCTAAGCTCATTTCATTGGGGCTAATGCAGATCATCAGGGAACCTTTACCCAACATTTCTCAGAATTGTTAAAGATATTATTTCATCAATATTCTAATAAATTTTCAATTGGTTGAGGTAAAATATGAGTTGAAAAAAAATATTTTAATAATTAAATGAAACCACTCAAATGTTAATTAATATGTATAAAACAGTTGTATTGAATTTTTAATTGCTGCAATTAAAATTTAATAGAAATTATTTTGAATAATTTTAATAAACACATTTACTTGGTGTCGTTAATTTATTTCCTGGTGCAAATTCAAAAACTTTTCAATTGATATTACGGATTTCTTAGGCATTAAACACAATAACGACAACAGGCTACAGACTACAAACTTGAGAATGATTATTTTTACTATAACAGGCAACGCGGCTGCTGGTTGTTGTCCATGCTACTCATGTGGTTGTAGTCAAATTCAACTAATTTCTATTTTGATGAGCGAAAATGAGTAGGTGCAATGTTGCCTGTACAATATAATTAAATCCAATTATGGTAGACTTCAAAATCTATTGTTTTATTATACAAAAAGAAACAGAAAACTATATTTCCAAGCTAATGAAATGATTTTGTTACATATATTGTGGATTTCAAATATATTTTAGTTAAGAGTACTATATATATGAAAGCGGTTACACTGGCGGTTAAAGAAAATTCTACTACAAACAACAACACATGATTATTGATTTGATGGAGTCTTTTTAAAAATAACTAAGTAGTTGACTACGAGGCGACGATTGTAGCCAACGGCTTTTGTAGACGTTATTCGTGTAGCCTGTTGTCGTTATTGTGTTTAAAGCTTTAGTCAAAATTAATTATAGTTTTTTTCTGTGTACATATAAAAAGAATTCTTATTTCGCCAGCAAACAATTTATTTATTGTAATCGATTTTATTTCTTTATATTTTCATTAGCCTTATGTATTTAAACTATTGGAAAAGGTTAGATAAGTTCTTTCTTTAGCAAAATAACCATACAAACAGAAATAATACACAAAAAATTATTGGTTTGTATTAATTGACATCGCGAAATATTCATTAAATCAAAGATACATATAAAGAATGTTTCATATAAATGTACGAAACTTTAAGCTGGCAACACTTTTTTAACTGCCGGCACGTTTTGTCAGCTGTTTAGTGATTGATTTAAGTTTGCTGTGGCATTTCAAAATCAATAGACCGATGCCTGAGCAATGCTTTCAAACTGAGCAAATTTATTTTGAATATCATAATTCTGTTCGAAAAGTGCAATTTTATTTCCCGAAGAAGTTCACTTTGGTTTCAAGGGAAACTGTCTTAATTATATATCATTAAATATATAATTAAGACATTTAAGACATATTATATATATATATATATATATATATATATATATATATAAATATATATTATAATCCTTAAGTTTCATGGGCTGGTGGAATCGTTGGGCCGTACTTCTATCAAAAAGCTTGTCAGAACGTTAAAGTGAATGGTAGCCGTTATAGAGCATTATGACTGGAACAAGATGATCCGTGCGTTTTAGTGCCAGTAGATTATTTTCTGTGGGGATGTATGAAGTCGCTGGTCCGTGCCGATAAGCCCGGCCTCTAATTGAACTACGTCCGAGCCAGACGTGGCGTTCATGAAAAAGTCTTATTTAAGTTGTAATACCAGAAGACCATATTTCGAATGAAGTAAATTTCAAGATCTTTTAACAAATTTACTTCTAAAAATTTATTAAAAGCTCTTGTTATAAAAGTTAATAAATTTTTTGTACAATGATAATTTGTAATTATCCTTGAAGTTCACTGATTACCGTCGCTTTCAAGAATCTAACCCAATTACAGCGAATATAAAAAATATAATTTTCTTGCTAAAATACCGCTTCCGAGAAAATTGAGAACGATTTCTGCTGGCCCTCATCTGACTTACAAGCACGCAGGCATGCATCCATGCACACATCAAGGATTCAAGCAAATGCATTTACAGTGGACATGCATTTGCATGCAAATATGTTTACTGAATGTTTCAGATAAAGATATATTTTTTCCGCATATTTTATTGCTATAGAAATTGCATCAAAACTGCTGTGATTATTTTGTTGTAGTTTTTTGTTTTGTTTTGCAACCTTTTTCTGTTTTTGATTTTGGTATGTTAAATCCTTCATTTGTTTTTGGTTTGCATCCTATGCAATACATATAATAAAAGTGACAGCAGCAACTGGATATAAAAATACACACACACACACGCATTTTCCAAATATACAAAAAACTGTATGTGCGCCCATTTTGTAGTTTGTTTGTAGTAGTTGCTGTTGCTGATGCATCTGTTTTAGTCAGTAGTTGGCGATTAAAAATGCGCGCTTGCGTTTCGAATGAAATTTAACAAAAAAGAGACCTGCAAAGCAATAAAAGGGAAATAACAGAGGCAACACAGAAAAAAGTGTAAAAATGCTCCGCCTCCAATGTGCAAAACGGTAAGTAAGATGCGTGCGGTGGTTTTCAAAAACCATACAAATCGCCCAGTTTTAGCCAGTTGGTAAATGAAATGCATTTAATTTAAATTCACTGATGCAGTGTAGTGAGTGTCCTGCTGCAGAGTGTGGCGTGAGAGTGCATGTTAGGAAGAGAAGATACACGCAAGCCATTCTGCAATTGTTTTGTCGTCCCAACTATTTATTCTATGCCGTTGCAGTTTGTTGTAAAAATGCCTCAAAATTTATATTTCAAAGCCTAAAGCTTAATCAATTTTGCTGTTGCATTACGAGTACTAAAGTTTATGTGAAAGAATAAAAAAATCTACATGCACTTACATGTAAACAAATAACTTTTGTCAATTACATCATTATCTATGTGTAACCAACAGCACACAACCATCCACATCATCAGCAACTTGCGTTTCCTGCGTATTTTAAAGATATTATTATGATAAAAATAAATGTTTATTAAAATAATGTGGAAAAGGGCATGAACAAGAGTGGAATCCTTTGGCAAACTCTGCCCTTAAAGCAGTTACATAAAAGTGATTTATTACAAAAATGAAAAAGAACAATTTTAATAAAATAAAATAAAATTTAAATTCGCTGGAATGTTAAATAAGAAATTTAATAAATTTTCGAAATCCTTTCACCAAGCGGTGTTATGAAATTACTTCTCGGACTGCTCCGGAATATCAAAGAAGAAGAGCACGCAACGCAATCACTTCCCAGTGAGGACAATTTATTTTTTCTAAATACATGCATCTGCAGTAGACTGTCTTCCACAATTTCGGGCTAGGCAGCGTTGGAAAGGCAGTCTGCATGTTAGGAATAGACTGGCTGTGAATTGCCTTGAAGATGTGGAATTGCAGAAGCCAAAAATCACCCGGAATCATTCACAAGATTCTGCCAGTCTTTGGACTTGGGTACTTAAATTCATAAAAGCCCATGACTGTTATTATAGATCAGATTCGGCTTTTACTTTTCTTATCTTCGACAAAGCAACTCTTGCGGTGATATCCATAATGATATGCCATAATATCTGGCCTACTTGCAGCCATAAAAAAGTGCAGCCTTGCAATACATTTCGAGAAGATTTGTAGCATAATAGAAATCTTGTTGTTGCTAATTTCCAAACTTGTCATGTGCCAAAGTCGATCAATACAACTGAAGTAGCAAATGCGTAGTCCATGAGTCCAAAGATCTTCGCTCGTTTTGCTAATTAGTCATGACTATGGCATCAGATTTTTCGGATCTTTATTAATGCGTGGCTGAGTTAGTTCTTGTGGACCTATTGAACGGAAGAGGATATATCCCTGGACGCTTAATATTATCAACAACGATAAGGAATGTTTTTTATGGAGGCACAGAGTTTTGAAAATAAATAACAACAAAATTAATTTTTTAAAATAACATAAAACTTTCTGTATTCGAAAGATATTCTTCTGGCATTGTAATTTAAACAAGACTTGTGACATTGGAACGCCGCACTTGCCTCGGACGTAGTCAAATCTCGAGGTGTAATTTTCTATAACTTTTTCTAATGTATGTGACCATACATCGGCAATAATTGCTGCACAACTGATTAATTGTTTCGGACTTTTTGGCTCAGAATAATTTAAATGATATTACAGGCGGTACGAAAAGCGAAACGGTGCAGTTACCAAACGTTTCCTACAAAATATCAATTGCGGCATGAGTTTTATGACAAGTTGCTCCTCAGCTCCTGCACATTTGGCCATTCAATTGATGAACGAAAAAGCAGTCACCATTTACTGTACCGTTCTGAGCAGCACTATGTTTCAAGAAGTGCGGACTAATGACTCTACCACGCCATAACCCCCGGGAGGAACAAATTTCTCCTTGGTGGGTCGTAGAACCTTTCTGGAAAAAAGATTAGAAATACGGGTCGAGGAATACCAGGATCCAGCTAAAAGAAGGATAAAAAAACAATAGCAGGGAAACCTACTTCAGTTTCACCTGGTTCTGGGATCTGGTTGAGCCCCATCGATGGTATTAGATCGGGATGTGACCATGTTGCCATACACGGAACTGTTTGCCTGAACGTGTGTGAAACATCTGCTTCACTTTCGAAGCTCTGTTCAACGTACGTTCTTTCGAATAGTTTCGTGTGGCGGACTTCGTTCTTCACCCATAACTAGCTGGTTCTGCGATGTTGGAAGAGATCTCTTCAGGGAGTCCACGTGGTGGCTGAGGTTTGATACTAAGCCGCTAGGAGAGGTGTCAGATAAGGGTTGATGTTCTACATATTGCAAGTATGTTGGGACTTCGGCTCAGCTGATGGTAGCCTTTATGGGCTGCTGCGAATCAGCAGACGTTAGGGAAGGGGCGGTGTGTTTTTGGTGCTGAGGGTGTTAGGAGGGATTAGTTTTATGGCTTAGACCTTTGGTTTCTCTTGGTGCTGACAACACCTTGGTAGGCTCGAACACCTTAGCAAGGTGTATGATTATGGTTTGTATATTCTCTACGGCTGCACTGGTGTGGCCCCTGGGGATGGTAGTTGTGGTGGTGGACATCTAATTTCACTCGAGTGCTTGAGGGCACCGTAAGGCCTTATAGGCAGGTACTGACGTAAACTTGAGCATTCTCTACCATCAAAAGAGTTTACCAAACAGTCAGTTTTTCGTTATGTTTCAGCGTATCAACATACACTTAGAGATATTTATCAGTTCCAAAACAGCAGTTTTGTTCATTGACGTATCCATTAAAAAAATGTGTGATCTTCACGGTTAAAAAAAATCGTGAGCTTTGCTGAGTCCTTGAAAGAAGAGAGCAACAATTTAAAGAGGAATACATTTGCTTACAATGATCCAAAAGAAGATGACAGGGTAATTAAGATTTCCTACAGAATTCACGAGGATGCGAAGTTATCTTCCAGGGGCTTAGCATCATGACGTGACCACTGATCTGACACTGCCACCATGGGATGCGTTATGCCCAACAGATGACATGCCTTCTAGTGGGTAGAGCGATGAGGGTCTCCAGCAAGCACGATATCACAGCACTGTTTGAACGTATTGGTAATACCATGATTAACGTTTCATCCAGCTAATATCGGGTGATGGAATTCCCCTTAATGAAATCTCTGTAAGGAGTTCAAACGGTGGCGATGGCTGCTACCAAAATACTTGTAATGAAAGTCCTGTTGGCTGAAATAGTGAACACAAGACTACGACGCCTTCGATTCCAAGTTCAACCTGGCACTCAGTCTGGAATAAGGTATCTTGTCTTTGTGACCTGCATTAATGTATAACTGTTATAATTGTTGTCTGCTTGTCTCAATGACGAAGGCATGTCACTGGGCACTGAACATTATCGACAGTGATTAACACCATCATGTACTAAAACAACAGAACAAAGTAGATTTAAGACGCCGACTGTGTAAATCGGACTATATGTAGGCGATGTTATTTATGTAACTGACTATAAACGACTTATGCCTTCATATAAGAGGGGGTAGTTAAGCACGGAAAATAGATCAAACGTATTATAATGATAATCATAATCTTAATCATAATTACAGCCATTTAACTGAGGTCATCCCATGTGAGTGTAACGCAAAAGTCTCGAAAGCAAATAAATGACGATTGAAGTAGATTTTCCACTCAAATATTTATTTATTATTTAAAATTTAAGCTTTCTAGCCAACATATTTAAGAATCAAGAATATAAAAGCCATATAACTCAGATCAAGGCTTACACTTTTAAAAGATAAACGATATGAATTATTTTCTGGCACCAGCGTGGCGTATTTAAAATATTCCCATTTCATTCATTAAAATGTGAAAACTACTCCTTCAGCAAACTGCAAGACATAAAACTTGTCTGCATTTGAAAGCCAATTATTGCCGGTACATCTTTATTTTTAAATGCACTGCCAGGGCTTTTAGAAGAAGAAAAAAAGAAAAACAATGAAAATGCAAAGTATAGAAATCAATGAAAATCCATTTAATTGCATAATTGCAATGCGAAGGAGGGTGTAGTTTTGGAATTGAAAGCACAGAAGTGTATTTCAACAAACCTAAAAAGAAAAGAATCGACAAATTCCAAAAAGTCCCCCCAAAAATTTACAAAACATTCTAAACAAACCTTGGCAACAAACGAAAAATGCAATTTATTCAACTTATTGGGAAAAAATAAGAAAAAAGTTGTTAAAAGCAATTTGCATTTAGATAAAGAATTATTAGGGGGCTGCGATTACGATGCCCTCAAATTTATTTAAAAGCACTTTAATATTTCGTTTGGAAAGTCCGCTAAAATTTCACTCAATTTGTAAAATATTTCAGTACAATTTAGATTCTTACATGACTGCCGTACTCCAAAATATTTTACGTAGAATCTAATATTTCTAACTTCAACTTCTTTAATTTGTATACGTTGTCCTTGATGTGCGCCTCTCTTTAGCATGAGAGTAGCTAAGATGCAAAACTCGATATATACGGATTGTTAATGACAAAACTGACTCATTTCATTCACCAGAGATTTTAAAATTTTTCTCGTTGCATTTTCTGTAGCAAAGTGTGATGGTTTTATCCTCTCAGATGAAGTGTCCCAAGATACTATTGTTATTATTACAATTCGTAAAACTTAATTTTCTAATTTCACAATTTAATACCATCGCGTATTCTAATAAACAACATGTCTTTAATGTCTTTATTTTGCAATCTGTAAGAAAAATTCTTAAAGTGCGTAAAATCCACGATCAGTATATTCTACAAGAAGTGAAAATTATTGTTATTAAGGCTGCAATAAAAAATTGCCAAGCAATTTAAACTATTCAGAAATTCAGCAAACGCAACTGTTCTGTGACAGCTGCGCAGGCCAAAAGCAATAATTTCACTACTTAGAAATGTTGCGAAGGTTTTTCTCTAAATCTCGAAGTTGACAAATAATTTCAGTCAGGTCAAAAAGAAAGTAACGAATAAAGCCAAGTAAGTAGGGACTGAACTACAGCTTTGAAAAACTGCTCCAGATTTTGTAAAGAAAGCAGCACGTTATTTTACATTTTAAGTTAAAACTTACAAAATGGCTGATCATAGAAAAAAAGGACGCTGCAAGGAGACAACAGCTACGGAATCGATTTCTGTAATCCTGAAACATTCTTGGAATAAGAAAAAATTATTTTTGGGAAACACGTCTCGTCATCAATATGTTAATAGGATTTTTTCAACAAATAACTTTGGGGAATATTGAGGAGCTTGTATTGCGAAGTTTTCAAGTGAATATAAGTGATTAATTTTCCTGCTGGGGTATAGTGTGCTGCAAAAGTAGCACGACCCCATATGATTTGTATCAAAACTATTTTTTTTAACTTTAATTTTTAATCTGGTATTGGATGGCATTTCACAATTTAAAGTGTTGAAATAATGTGACTCATTTACCCATCTGCAACATGTTTATTGCACGAATATTGCGCCTCTGCTGCTCATATATTAAATGAAAGCTATTAGCACCAAGTTTTGACGTTATATCAGCATGCCTTGAAATTACAGTAGAAACTTCTTCGCGAATAATGGGGAATTTGTAAATAAACTAAGTTACTTTAAAATTTATTTTCATATTTCAAAGTAAAAGTTCTCTGTATAGAAAATGTTCAACTAAATTTATGTGAAAAGCATGAAATTAATTTCTTAAAATCGTTGTTCTCCCTAATAATGACACATGCCAAAAATGCATTATTAGTGTTTTGCAGGAAAAAATAACTCCCAAAAACACAACATAAAATTACACCCAAGAGCTTAATAAGAATCTGAAAATTGCAACAAACACAAAAGAACAGAAAAAAAAAATAAAATAACAGACCCCCAAATGCACACACTTCTAAATGCAATAACAACGATAACAACAAAAGCAAAACTTGAAAAAAAACTCAACAAATTATAAGAAACAGATACAAATTTTAGAAATTGCAAACAACTTTTTTGGCAAGAACTAAAAAGTGCATGCTGAAACATGCCAATTGTAAGGGCAAGAAGAGCAGGAAGCAGGACATGTGGACGACCATAAGATATACTCGTACAAGTGTATGGCGAAAAGCAACTAAAACCAACAAAATGCTACCCGGCATTCTTTTCTTCATTCCTATTATTATATGGGCATAAGTGAGAGTTAATTGCGTTTGTCTGTCTACGAATTTGTACATGCATGCACTCGCATGCACATGGACAGACGCTAACTTATAGGCTGAATGAACAGTTAAATGGATGGTTGGCCAAATAAAATTGAAGCAGACGAGAAACATGCATACCTTAGATAATCGCAGCAGTATAAAATAACAGAAGCACAAAGTACATTTACAATGCGTGCATGTGTGTGTGTGTTCCTAAAACTTATAAGCACCAAACATGAAGAAGACAAGAAAAAACAAGAAGAAGAGTATTCGACTTCGATAATGATAAACGAATGACTGAAGCTTCAGACAGGAAATCATCAAAAATAGAGTAAAACACAACACAGTCATATTGGAGTGCACGTAGAAAAGCGCCTTTGGATGGTATGAGCTGACAAAAATCCAAATACAGTGGAGTCTTGATAATTTGAAACTCAAGGGATAAGACAATGAGTGCAAATAATCCGCAGCTCATATTAAAAATATTATTCCAGTTTTAAAGGGGCAGATAGAAACAACATTCCGACTAACAAGAGTTTGGTTAATTATAATGTAAAATCTAGAATACATATTTTAAACTATTTATTCGAATTAAGAAATAAAAAATCACTTACGTATTTAAAAAGAAGTCAACGATCGAAGTTATGACGTATCCTTCCTTTTAGCAAAACTCGAAAACTAAAAAGATCTATATACGTTTTTTTAAATTAAAGTTTAAGTCTATGACTTGTGCTAAAGCAATAAAAGTGGTAAAGCTTTCTGATGTGGTTAAGAAAGGTCAAATCAAAAACTTGGCTTAAGAAAAATGGAACAACAATTAAATAACAAAACAATACTAGTCAAATAAACACAAGAAATTAATAAAAGTGTATTACAATCGGTTTGAACCATTCTCGTATCCTTTTTCATTAAAAAAATTGTTACAAATAAAAACTGTTATCACATTTAAAGAGGCAACCTGATAAGAATTAGTAAACAAAAATACTTATGAGTACTGATGATGAAAGCGTAGCGGCTTTTCAAAACAACTGTTCTGCTCTTCTGTGCAAGTTTATATACAACTGATGTTAATTTTCCCTTGTGCTATAAAATTAATAGTAATTTTGTTATGAATAGTTTGACAGAAATTGTTTAAAATACATTATTTGATTTCATTTATTCATTAAGAAGTTCAAAATAAAGTGCAATACAAATTATTACAGTTTAGCCAGTGTATCGTATTATCGGCTAATATTTTAGGTGCACAAGAACTGAACAGCTTAACGTTTACAAATTGGGGACATTAAATTTGATCATACAATTCTGCTCGCTCTGTACTTGTTGTTATTCGTCCAATTCTCTTGGTTTCATTGATTTCGCAATCATTTTATTGTACTCGATTTAAAGCCACCAAAAAGTACTGTTTAGCGAGAAGAAAAGACTGGCCATCACAGAGATTAGCGAGCGCTATCGAGTCATTCTATCTGAGTTTTTGGTTTCAAAAATTAATCAGAAAATCATCTTAATTTTCCAATAAGCACGATTAACAATTGATTTATTGAAAAATCCATGATATATTTTCATAATTGTTCTTGCTAACTCGCCGCTTCGTATGTGCGACTTAAAGCCTTTGGATTACTTTTTTTTTTGATAAATTGAGTTTACAGTTAAAATAGATTTATAGACCATTAACAATAGATACCCAAACGTGAAATTATTTGATAACTGATCAGCATTTAAATGCCAATTAATAATAATACTTCTTAATAACTATTACAATTTTAAATTTGTCATAAAAGCTTTTGACTGAAACGCAAACGTGCGCCACTATTTTGGTTTTTATGAGTAAAGATCTGAACATCTCCTGCAATTGTAAAACGAACAATTAAATTTGCTTATTGTCTTAAATTAAGCAGATTGCAAATAAGTAACATATTTATAAAGAAAACCGATGCTGGTGTTTTTCTCTTCAATTTATTTTAATTTTAATTATAATAAGTCCAAAATAATAATAAAAAATATATGGAAAGCGATTTACCTTAAAGCCCACAGTTCCACACTTTGATGTTGTTTCGAAATAAACCTCTTATTTGGTTTCCAAACTACTATAAATTTTGAATAAATCAAATGATCCTCCTATTCCCAATAACTCACAAGCGAACAGGTCAATTCTGAGCCGGTTTGTCATGGTACTGAAATTGATTAGTTTGCTGAAACGTTGGTTAAAATCGTTTGAAAGTTATTCTGAAAAAATGACAACCTTAAAAGTTAGTGCAACATTTTTTGAAATCTATCAGGTAAAATCGGCACAAGTTCACAGACAGACTAAATCTGGGAGACCCCTTTAAAACGCAAGCAGTTTGCTTTAATTCGGAAGTTATAAGCGGGTCACTAGACTTGTGCTGAATTCCACCAAACTCTCGTTTTTGACAACAACCTCTGATCAAACTAATGCAATATAAATTGGTTTGATCGAAGGTTGTTGTCAAAAAAGAGAGTTTGGTTGAGGGTCATAAATACAGATATAATTAGTGTTGGTCCTAGAGCTGTGCCGTCAAACGCTCTCAAACTCTCGTTTTTGACATTAACCTCTAATCAAACCCATGTAACTCTACTAGATATAATGACAGGCTCTCAAAATTAGTCAGTAGAGTTGGGTCCAACTCGATCAAACGCTCATTTTTGCCAAAAACCTCAGATCAAACCTATGCAATTTAAAATGAGCGTCAAGAATGTTTTCTAGGGACTCAAAACGTCGACATCCGATGATAACTTGATTTTCCTAAAACGGGATAGAACCAAAAACGACTTTTTACAACTTTAAATTTTCTTAGCGGGAAGCTAAAAAGTTCTTATGTAGCCATTTTATGTCATTCAAAAATTTTCAAACCATCATTGACGCCATACATCTAGATTTATTAAAAAAGTGGTCAAAGAGTAGGTAGTTCAAATGAACCAAATAACTCTAGTCTGCAGCGATCATATGTCGCAAATCACGTTTAAGCAATAAATTCCATTAAGTCATCTTTCAGATTAAAATTTAAAAAAACCCTCATTCGTACCCTTTAACATCATGAATTGTATTGAGACTGAAAAACTCTTAATATAATCGAAAAAATTCAAATTAACGAGTGTGAAATTATCAAGCCTTGACTGTATTTAAAAAAAGTACTATAGCAGACACAATTGAAGTTGCAAGTTTATGACTGCAATAGGAAATTCGTTTTACTTATTCTGATTTCAAATTGAAACACATAATACCGTCATACAGAATTAGATGTCACAATCATACACGTTATCCCAGAGTTTGCCAAAAATGCATTGAAAAAATAATATATTTTTTTGGAGTTACAGGGGCTGAAAATGAATTAATATAAGAATCAATTGCGACAAAGTCCATGAGAGCTGGTTGGTACTCATGTAAAAGAAAATGAAACCACTTCCTCTAATTCAGACTCATACGAGTCTCCATAAGAATTCCGAAGAAATAAAGAAGTCCCTCGGTATTTTCGAAACCAAATAAGTAGGATTTTATCGAACGTGGAAAAACGTTGTCACCCATGCAAATGGATCAGTCAAGCACACACGATGTGCAACTGAAGTTTCATATTACTATTTTAAACCAGCAGCAACTTTCTTAATAAACAAATTGATTTGCCAACACATTTTATTTGATCAATTCGAATGATGTCAAAAACAAAACTTTAGTTGCAATTCATCAAAGTTTATAAATTGGAAATGCTTTTCGTAAATGCAATAAACTTTCAAGCATAGAAAAAAGTATAAATTTAAAGTTGATTGTAATAGTCGGGATTGTTAAGTTGAGACAATAAACAATAAAAAATGTGGCATTTTGTGTCATTGAAAGCAAACACGATGGTGTGTACTACTGGCAACTTTTGTTAGTTTTGCTGGGTTTTGGAAATTGTAAATTCCTAAATGGCAGCGAAGGACACATTATGAAACTTGGAATGTTAAATAACTTTGGGATATTTATTATATATTTTTTTTAATTGTCTTCTTTTTTATAAGCACCAAAGAGAACGAGTTGGATTCAAATAAAAAGGGATCGTGTAAAACTCTTTGTCGATTTTACATGGAATCACCAGTATACCTTCAAATATACTTTTGAAGTATTTCACAAAACAACAGTCGAGTTAGCGGAATTATATCATATTTTATAATTCACACAAGTCATTTCAAAATGAAGCAATCGCTGTGGCAAACTTTTCTTAAACTAACCCCATCATCAACAAGTTCAAAGTATATGAACGACCAAATTTCTTCTAGATCTCATACTCAAACTTATAACGATAATGACTGTATCACATGTCACAATTACATAATGAGCATTAAGTATGACTATGAATTTAACACGCATTATTAAAAAAAAACTTTCTTGTTTTGTGTGTTAAAATTAATAATTTTTCATACGAGTGAAAGAACGCAGGCGAAGAAATTCATCAAAACCGTACTATTTAATATGAAGACAACAAATTTCTGACCAGCAATCAACCACCTGAAAATACATAAATAATTCATAAAATGTAATAAAAGCCAAATGTGAGATTGTTCTGACTGACTTAGTTTTTTCCTTATGGATTTCAGTCTTGTTGCACGTCAGTCGGCATGGTAAACTTAATTTCAATTAAAGATTGCGTGACATTAAATTGTGACATTAACACCGACAGCCAAAACAGACTACAAATACAAATACAAACACAATGAGAAAGTAATAAACGAACAGTTGGAATTATTAAGTTAATATGTTTGTTAGGAGGAAGAAAAGGAATTTCCTTTACTTGAGAATGTTTCATTGCGATTAAGGCTAAATGGAAATGAAAGGAGAAACGAAAAAAGATATATAATTTCGGTTAAAGTTGGCACTGATGTTCAGCGGATAATATATCATAATTGGAGAACTCTGCAAGCATTTAATTGAAGTTACCACCCAGCGCAAATAATAAATAGTTCTCCAGCAATGCCTTGTTAATACTTTCACAGGAAATGCAAAATACCAGTACCAAAAGAACGGTACTGCGGCAGCTTTTCTTTCACCCTCTAAAGTACTTTCCACAAAATTTTACGCAGACATTTGTTTCCGGCTCATTAAAGGACAAAAAGGATCTAAAATCGCTAGAGTTCCACGTGATCTCTCAAGGTATGGAAAGATGTGTACCGTTTAGCGAAGTCATAAACCACTTCATTAGATGTGTAACTATTTCTAAATTATTTAAGTGAGAGATGAATGGATGGGACAACATTCCACACCTTTTGTCAAACCCATGTAATTTAAATGGGTTTGACCAAAGGTTTTTGGCAAAACTGAGCGTTTGATGAAGTTTGACCCAACTCTACCACACTAGAGCTGTGTCGAACATCATCAAACGCTCTCAAACGCTCGTTTTTGACAACAACCTCTAATCAAAGCCATTTAAATTACATGGGTTAATATATAGACAGATCAACTAACATGTTGGACATGTTTTTAATCTATTTATTTTTGTATTTGGTGGGATGAAATCATCGAAAGTCTCTGGCACAGGCGATATTTGCCATAAGAGCGAAACTTTAACACGCTAAAACACTGAATGAATTTTAACCGAACTGGAGTCATATATGAAAATGCAAGCAGAGCATGCAGAGAGGATACGGTACGTCTGAGTTCAATATGGACACCTGCCATAAAAGCCTTACCAACGCCGTTTTAATTTGAGAGCTAACAATCACGCCTTAACGCACACGGCACAGCACAAAATATTTGCAACTACAAAGAGTTGGCGACTTCTTTCGCATGAGCAACTTGAAATGTATGCAAAAAAATCTTCTTGAGATGTTGGACCCCTTTTTTGGAGTCCTAACACTCCATTGGGTTTTATCCGTGGCGGAATGAATCAATGAATAACCAGCAACACTAGAGATATAGTTTCCTTCTCCAGCACCGAGATCCTGTCATCGATTCATCAAATTCTTATTGAGGAAGCCACGAAATCATCCAAAGGACATCACCGTAAAGAATTAAGTTCCCACCACATTCAAACAGACCTACGATATCGTACTTTATTGCAAGCATCAGTGCTCAGTTACTCCAGAATTTGGGGAGTATAGCGGATTCCGTGGTATCAGTGTTGGGTTACGAGTCACTAAAAATTAACTCTGTATTGACTTAAGATCAATGGAGAACTTTAAACTTACCGTTCACCCTCTATGGGACTGTTGTGGAAGAAACTTCTTCCCTGACCTGTTATTTTAGACATCAACGTTTCTTAAGACGGAGTTAATCCTTCTCCTGGTCAGCAACTCTCCTATAAGCAACTAAGCACTTACTTTATCACCGCTCAGCTTTCGTCTAGCAAAGAATCAAATATTTTTATCAAGGTACTCTAACAGACATTATCCGCCTCAAGACTGAATTAATTTTTACCTTCTGTCCTGTGGGGAATCAACTGATCAGGCTCTACAAAATATATATAAGTCGTTAGGTCCTCGACCGTGTTCAGTTTTGTTACAGTCTAACTAGTGAAAATCTAAAATGTTTGAAGTAATTTGGATAGCGAAGACATAAACCAAAATTGTTAAAAAAGGCTGTTTAGAAAGTAGTGACAATCTTGGTTTATGTCTTTGCTTTATTATTAACTGTTAATTATAGACTACAGCAAAGTAACTACTGAAACTTTAACAATGAAAGATCACACGACAGGACTTCAAAAGCTTAAAGAGGCCTTTTCAGATAGTAAGCTAAAAATAATGAGGGGCTATATAAAAGATAGGAAACTCTGTGGTTGACGAGCGTCCAAACGATATATACTGGCTAAGATTTGAGTGGAATCTGTCTAATCCAAAATTTTTATAAATGATCCCCGAGCAGAAACAGCTTAAACTAATTGTCTTCATAACTTCTTGACTGTGAGTATACGCAATCAAATTTCTGAAGTATTCAAGACGTTTGTTAAATTTACTAAACTGTCAAAGGTAAAGTTTAAAAAACTGCAGCTCTCTAGATCAAGGATACTTTTTTGTAAGAGTTGTAGCATCCTGTACAATCAAAGAGTGTTGATTTATAAATCCAACGGAACAACTTCGTTGTCAGTTCCAATGAAATTTTAAAAAATCTTATAAAAATTTCACCAATTTTGTGAAAGAGTTTCATTTCACAGTTTTGTAAATATATTTCATTGGATTAATGCCAAAACACTTGGGATCTTTTTAGAAACCAGTACATGCATAAACAAACATATTCAGTTCTAGCTAAATATATTGAAGTATCTCTTTTTTAGCACAATTTAGTTATGTGTTGAATCTTTGAAGCTGAAAATAGTGATATAAATCCCAAGATTTAGAATTTCGTAGCATTTATGAAATGCGTTCGTTGTTTCAATGAAGATATCATTGACATTATTAAAGTCGGATATAATAAATTCGTATAAATTTTCTGACTATTATCACCACTTGTCAAGCAAGTATTTTTTGTGTGATCATTTGAATGTATGGGAGAAATTATTTCTTTGCATTAACGATCCTGCTTCATTAAATCAATGACATTTTTCAGTTTCATCAATGAATTAACATGACTGTAGAAATCAAGTTTATACATTGAATAAATGCAATTCATTATGTTAATGAAATTACTTCCTTGTATCAACGAAATTATTTCATAGCATCTATGGAAACATTTAATTTATTTGAACAAACTTTTATTAAACAAATTTTAACGAAACTGATTGGTTTAATTTCAATTAATTTTTCAAATGCACAGAATAGAATTTATGAAAAATAATTCTTTCAGTGGAGACTCACTGTAAAATGACTTAACTTTCAAATTAAGTTATATAACAAATCCAAGATTTTGTCAATTTCATTTGCTTATTTACATGCTTATTTAATTAACACGTTTATCTCTCATCTGATTCTTAAATAAATTTTCACTTATTTTTCCAATGAGGCATTTTACTACACCTTAAACTTAAATAATGAAAGAATGTGTAATTCTTTTTATAAGCCATATAAATATTTATATTAAAACCTACAAATTTAATGTTAAAGAAATGTAAATATTGTAAAACGAATGAAGGACAAACAACAACAACAAGAGCAAATATGTAGAATTAAAAGTCATACCAAAGACTGAAAGTATAAGGAAGAATAAATGACTGTGTTTAGCATAAGGAGTGTTCTTTATTGCAAGAATTTTTCTCAAGAGACTTGAAGCCAACTACAGGCCATGACGACAAATATCAGCAACAACAACAACAAGAAAATAGTTTCAACACTTTAGCAAACACACACATCCGCATGCACATGGTAATTAAAGTAGTTAAGCTTAAAGGACATTTACTCATTTAGCAAATTGTGTAAATGGAAACATTAAGAAATACTTGGTGTATGAGCGAAAGTCCTTGCTTGTGTGACAATATAATTTTTCCTTTTATTATCCTCGCCTTGTTGTTTTACAAATACACTTTGATGACGCCAAGTCTCTGTGGCGTCTTAGTTTATTCTCAATTTTAGCTGTTGCTGGTAGTATTTTTTTCCTTTTTTTTTGTAATTTTGTTACTGATAAGGATAATGAAATCCTTGAGGTAAATGACTTGAAATATTTTATCTCTTAACTAAGAGTGTTTGTAGGTGTAATAAACAATAAACTATATGATACATACGACTATCAGCATGTGAATAAATTGTGTAAGAATATTTTGGCTTGCGAGTGTGTTTAGGTTTACTTATTGTCTCTATTTGCATGTTTAAGTAAGTTACGAGTACAAAAAGTAAGCAAAGGTGCGGCTTTGCCACATGAGTATTAAAGAATGTTTAAGGAAAGGAAGATTAAGGTGGTGCATGATGACAATGGTCAACATCTTTATTGTGGCATGGTGCTAATATATGGTCAGGATTCTTTTCTAGTTTTCAGATATTAAAACGGTTGGAAAATATTAAAGTGAAAGAGCCTAAAATCTAGCGAAGTCAATAACTGAGCAATTTTAATTTTAATCAATCATTTTCGTCTTATAATCAATTTATTGTTAACAAATTTATTAATTGTAAAATCGGTATTTAATAAATTGGTTGTATGTAGGTAAGTAGTTTTTCTAAATGCAAACATGTCGACAAAATTAATATTCAAAATGGTAACATTCTTCAGGACGCAACATGTTTGTATTCTATTAAGTTTATTTTAGCAAAAGGTCTACTATTTTATATATCTTTTATTCTAATATTTCGCCACTTCTTTGTGTAGCTTCTTCAGGGATATGTAATTTAAAATTTAGATCCCTGAAGAAGCTACACAAAGAAGTGGAGAACTATTGGAATAAAACCATAATTTTTATATCAAATATAAAAAATAATAGACCTTTTGCTTAAATAAACCTAATAAATTACAAAAAAAAGGTCGAATAAATTTATAAAATATATTTGTATTGTAAATCAAAAAAAGAGTTATTTGTTATTCTTATCAAAATATTTAATTACATTTAGATGTTTAAGTTTGATTTATTATCATAAGCAGCCGTCGAAGGATAAAATATATGGCAGGTTCAACATGAAAATTTGTCAGTGATCTAAAATAGACAGTGGGAATTATAAATAGTGGTACCGTTTTGTAATCTTTAGCTTCTCGTTGCATGGAGAAGCTTCGAAGAAGCTCTTTCAAAATCAATCGAATTGGCTTCGAAACACCTTTTCGTGATGGTTACTTTTGCAGCAGCTGTCAGGTTATTTTATAAATGTATAAAAAGATTTTTTTTTGTAAAGTGAAAGTTCTTTAACAGAAGAATTATGTCAATAAATCTATTATATATGTGGTGGCACTGTGCAACACTATAAAATTAAAATTATAAAATGAATAGTTTTGAAATTAATGTAAAATATATCAAAATATAGTACTATAATAAATTGTTCCTAGAAGAATAACAACGTATTTTCAGAAATAAAAACTATAAAAGACAAACATAAGAAATACTTTTACGGAATATTACTTTGACTTAAAGTTTGAAGAAAATATTTATATACAATTTCTATGCCCAGAAAATATCATTTTATTTTTCAGTAAAAAAAAGACATTTCAAAGAAGTCAATAGAAGCCTAAACTTAGGATCCGGAAGTAGAGCAAATTTTGATCTTTCCTAATGCTTTTTACAACGGGTTGTCATATTAAGAAGTTCTCTTATTTGTCACCTTTTCAGAAGTTTTGTTCCTGATGATAATTAAATCCGACTTTTGTGTGTCATTTCTATTAATTTCTAAACTTAATTAGAAGAAGTCGCTCACACAGATTATTAAATCTGTTCCAGACTTCTGCTAAATAGCGCCCATATATCCAAATAATTATTAATAATTTATTTATATCAATTTATTTTATATAAATCTTTCATTAATGTTTTATAATTGCGATATATTTCTATAAAGAAAAATGTAATACTTGTAAGAACTTTAAATAAGTTCCCATTTTGTGCAAGTAAAATAACTTCTTAATCAATTATATGAACATTGTTAATAATCGCATCCTCTTAATAATCGTTTCCTTATAATAATCGCTTCCTGCTAACAGTCGTTTCCTGGTACACACTTCTTGCTATATTGAAGAAAATAAAATGTACTTCCCAAAAAATAATCTCTGTATTTTTCCTGGTTTGGATTATTTTGAGTCTAGTGAAATTCTAAGTATTACTAAATGTTCATGGTATTTTTTTATAATTAAAGGTCAAACATTTTGGTTTTAAAACAAAGCAATTTTTCCTTTATTTATATTTAATAGGCATCAGTTAATTCATGTTTAAATTGAGTCAAATGTTAAACGTTATATTGAAGTTTTATAAGAAAAATAATTCTGTCTTGATTTTAAATACGCTGACACCTTTTCCGTGCAGTTTTAATTCAAATTTCGAAACAGTGAGTTCTCTTTGTTATTTAAAAATTAAGCTCGAAAAGGGATTGATTTCAAAATTTAAACAAAATGTTTGAAACTTGTAAATTTACTATTTATTCATTATTATTCATAAAATAAAGAGTTGTTTGTTTTGTATTTTAGTTTCACGACCAAAGTTGTTATAATGATATATATGGAAGAGTAGGAAGAATTAGTATATGAGTAGTTCGAATCACTGATGGCCTTTGGAAATATCAAAACTCTAGTTCGCATTAAATACATGGTGTAGAGCTAGAGCCCGTATTGATAATCTAAAAGATGTCCTTTTTTCATCCAAATCATTTGACGATATTTAAAAAAAAATCGTTTATGTACAACATTGACTATATTTGCAAAATCTATTCAAATATATTTTATTTTCACTATTTTTTCATCTAATACTGAATATCCTTCCTCAAGGTAGATGCTTATATCAGAATATCTTTCCTCTAGGTAGATGTTTATGTAGATTTTTATATCAATTTCTCATCTGTTAATACCGAAATCAATTGTTATTTTCGTGTCTAAAATTATAACCAGATGTTACCACATAACATATCCTTTTTATCGCTGGGCAATGACTGAGTGAAGTGTGAAAACACAAACCCTTCAATGATCAGTACTAGTTTTTTATGATCATCACGATTACAATACAATTTAAGAAGTATAATTGACAACAATCTTGCCGGAAATGTAGTAACAATTGCCTTAATTATATCGATTGAACGCCATCTCATATGAAGTTTCAGAACCGGTTAATAGTCCCTGGGTAACAGTCACATAATGTGTCCTGTGAATAGTCCCTTTCCCTTTTTGGAATATTATTTAATAAATGTGTAATTCTACAACCTGCTTAAACATACACATTAAACTATCTGCAAGGGCAACACTGTAAATGCATTTGCAAAACAGTAAAACACATCGATATAGTTTTTATTTTCGTTAATACATCCGAAAGGTGTCCAAATAAAAGCCGCCAAAAGCATCAACAATCTGATAACCCCTACTCTTATCCCTCATCGTACAGGGCCGAGAGTGAAAAGTGTTTAAAATTTAATTGACATAAATTAACGAAAAATAGTGAAAACAAATAATAAGAAAAACACAAACAATGAGAAACCACGAAAAAATAAAAAGCGGCAAAAAGAAAAAGTATAAAAATACAAACACCCGAAATAAATACTTAAATGGGATTCAAAATGAGCAACAGTAACTAAAGTCAGTAGCAAAAAAATAAATAAAATAAAATAAAAAATTGAAAAAAGAAACAGGGACTTGGTAGTAAAATTATCGTAGTAGCCAGGAGTTGCAACTAAATGCTGGTAAATGAGAGACAGGCAGTGTCTGAAGGCAAATGCTGGACCATGCTGCCGATGAGTATGATGACACCAGCATAATATTTTTAATACACTCCAGCATAAACTTACGTATGGCGAACTAACAATTTCAACGTTAAAGGAACAAAATCTTCTTTTAAAAAGGAAAGCAGTTGTAGGAAGATTGAATTCATTAATTACTAAAGCTGAATGAATATTAAAAATATAAATTAACTGTAAAAGTTGCAGACGAAAACTGGATCGAATAAATAGAATTGGGAAACAAAACAGTTTTTATTAGTTTTTTATTTTATAAGTTATATTTTTTTCTAACGAGCGATTGTATTACAGGCTTTCACCAAATTATCAGTCATAAATATTATCCAACTTAGACCAGCAGAATCTTTACTAGTCCTTTTTATAGCTCATTAAAACTTTTTCAAAGAAAAAAGTTTATGTACGGGATGAAGCATGTTAAGGTATAAAAATAACTCGCTTTGCTTAGACTATTAATTGGCCAAAATAAACCTGTAATCAAAAATAGCTAATTTTAAACTAATCGAACAACTAATTCAATAGTAATTAATCAACTGATTGAACATTCTATAGTTACTCCGAGAAATGAGCTTCACTTCCGTGACGTGAACAAGTGTGCTGAAGGATATCCTGTCTAGAAAGAGATGGCAGCGATTTATCAGAACAAAACAGAGGCCGAAGAGGTGCAAATGCAGTCCTTCTGCTTCTCATTGCAAGTAAAGCAGTTCTCAGCGTTCAACGTTTAGAATAGTTTTCCAAAAGCCCGTCTTTAATTAGTGTGGACAATATAAATGCTGTTTTGTAAACATCAAGAAGTCCGTAACGAGGTGCCTTAATTGTATTCGTTATACCATCTGTCATGAGCTGGTCCGTATAAAAGAAGTTTTGAAACTCTTACAACAGCAATAAAATGTGAAACAACAGAGATAATGAAACTTCAGCTACTGAGCAGATCATCCGTAACATCGTTGTTAAATATGGTAACATGTCCACATGAATGCATTAGTGCTGGGCAAGCTAAACAGAGCTTTTATGAAACTGCAGGTTTAGGTGGGATTTAGGATTAACCCCTGTGAGTTAGCGAAGTGAAGACTGACTATCCAGTTGATAAGTGATACAACCTCAAGCCAAAAGGTTTCTCTTTTGAAGGCAAACAGCTCTGCTTGTAAAATGTTCCATTCGTTTCAAGGACTTTTAACTTTAAATTTCAGAATGTAAGTGATCCTGCAACTCGTTATACATTTTGAGACTTCCATGTTGTATATAAAAACACACTTCACGTGTTAGCTGGTGATCTTTTATTTAAGAAGAGCTACGGTTAAGTATGTTCAAAACTGGCCGGGATATCAGGATACCTGCAAGAATATATATCAATTTTTCTCGAAGAATTTGTCAATAATTAAAATAATATTTGCAGATATTAAGATTTGCAATTTTGAAGGATACGATACTGCTACTTCTTTGGAAATTGTTTAACTATCGTTCTTTAAATATTTTCGAAGTGATTTTAAACATAAATCGCTTGTCATTATTATCGGCTTTACCTTATTTTCCAAAAATTCAGCCATTTATCCCTTTTCTAACTCCACTGTAAGAGTGCCCGAACTGATGGATTGTAATCGGAATTTTTTCCCCTCTTTTCTTTGAGGGAAAAATAATGAATTAATGAAATTCAAAGACGCTACAAAAATCTCAATCTTATACCATTTTCTTTTCTGGAAAACATGTAACATTTTTTTTATTTATTTTGTAAATATTGCAAGTTTGGAGCAGTTTTGAACCAGAAACTACATATCGTAAGTGATGTTGGATTGATTTCTAATACATTCCTTAATTTGAAATATCGGATTGTTGCCATTTTCTGCTAAAACGTGTAAAAATGTTGCACTTTTTTCTACAAAAGAAATCAGCTGTAGAGTTACAGAGCAGACAACAACTACAGACGTTCAATGGGCTTCTTTTGGATATCCTGTCTCTGTGCAAGTTTGGAGGAGTTTTAAAATGTTGGATTAATTTCTAATAAATTCCTTAATTTGAAATATCGAATTGTTGCCATTTTCTGCTAAAAAGTGTAAAAAATTCTGCATCATTTCTAGAAAAGAAATCTGTTTTAGAGTTATAGACAACTGCAGACGTTCAATGTACTCCTTAAATATCCTGGCTCTGAATTCACTGCTCAACAGTAGTGCCAAGTGCAAATAAGAAAGGATTTTTAATGTGAATGAATGAACGCTGGCTGACACACTCACATGCATGCATATTTTAAAAATTTTACTCATTTCTGTTTATTACAAAAGTCTATGTTTTATTTTACTATTTTTACCAGTTTCACATGGCCTTCAGATGACCACCAAAAATTGAAAATATATAAAAAGCCAAAAAAAAAAAAAAAAAACCAAAAGAGAAACCTGCTCATCATATTTCGCGGAATGTGTGAACTTTTGTTGTTGTTTTATTTTTTGGCAATTTTTATTTGTTCAAGTGAACTGTTTGCCAGGGAGAGTTGCTCTTATGTGTCATTATGTGAGAGCTAGCATGTGTTCCTGTGTGTATGTGTGTGAGTGTGTGGGTGTGTGTGTGCGTGTGCATATTGTAACAGTAAGGATATTAAAGTAAATGCATGTATTTATTCCATACTTGCATTATCGCGGTTTTTACCTTTTTATTTTTAAATATTTTGTTTTAATTGTTTTTTGGCTGTTTGTTTGCTTCTGTTGTTGTTGGTGTACTCTTTTTTTGTTTGTCAATGTGTGACCTGTTTGTATGAAAGTGACGTTGAATGCTTCCGATGACGTTTTATTTAATTTTGTTATAATTTTTTATTTGATTTTTTTAATTTAATTTATTGTTTTATTTCGTCATTAATTTGGTTTTTTTCGCTTGTTTTCGGTTTTTTAAGTATATAAATAGATGTATATAATATATTAAGTATATATATGGTGGCATTGACTTTAATTATGTCATCTGATATACTTATATACAGAAGTCTATATAGCAGTCATTTATACTCATATTGTTTAATATATAAAACATTATTTTATATAACAAACAGTGTTTAAAAAGTTTTTTTCTTTTTCAATTGTAACATAAAAAACTGTTCGTCCATTCTTAATTATGAAAATGGTTTAGTTTGTTCTCACCAATAATCTTATGTCGATTTCTTTTCTAGAAAATAATGCAACATTTGTCACACTTTTTAACAGAAAATGGCAAAATTTTGTCATATCAAAATAAGGAATTTATTAGAAATGAATCCAACATCCCTCACGAAAAATAATTTCTGTTTTAAAACCTTTCCGAACCGCCATTTTTTTAAAAATAAGTGAAAAAATGTTGCATGTTTTCTAGGAAAGAAAACGCCATTAATATATAACAAACAAGTAAATATTTCCTCAGTAAAACTTTTCAAATGTTAAATGGGGCACTTTGCATTTTCTGTGACGAAATAAAATGTTCATTGTCCCTTAACATTGAATTCAATTTTTTTATCAGAGTCGTCAGGCATATAAGAAAACCTAAAAATAACGACAAACAATTGAACAGAAACTAAATATCTGGTTCATAACAGCGCAGAACGCACATACTAATTCTGCCTTCAGTTGTTTTACAAAAATTTCTGTTCTTTTGTGAACATAAAATATGCAACACTTCTTTATATTCTAGTGGGCGTTTGAAAATGTTTTCAAAACACTTTTAGTATCTATCACATACTATTTTAGAAATGAAAACGTCATCAGATAAGACATTAATTAATTGTTGGAAGTAAAGAAATTGTGTAAATTATTTAATAATTTTTAAGAAAAATGAAACATCAATCAAAAGTTATGAAAACTCATTGATCCAAAAACCTTTTGAGAACAAACGTTAGAGAAAAAAAGGTAAAATCCAACATTTTTTAACAGTTCAGCAGCCTTATTCTATAAGTCGCTAGAGATAAATTTCCATCGCTAAGATTTGTATGAAATAATTTCAGAATAAAAGTTCTAACAATCTTCTGCTAAAATTTGGGGCTCTAAGAAAAAAAAACGGAGAACTGAAAAGTGCATGCGTTTCTTGCAACTGTTTTCGCTTAGAACAATTTCTAGAATCTTAGCGATGGAGACTTGGCTTTTGCGAATTACAGAATAAGGCTGCAGGTCGGAATGTAATTGGCACAATTGATGATCACGTAGAGTAAAAAGTTTACTAGGTAATCGTTCGCCCTCGAGGATATATAACTATGCTCTTATATATACAGAGAGTTTTGAGAAGGAGTATTTTACAATATACTTTAATTGAAATATTTTTCTAGCGCCAACTTTGTAACACCACAAATTGAGTATAAAACTTGTTTTAAATTGAATATTTAAGTAGATCTTCAGTGTCGAAAACTTCTGTAATTAGCGGTGAAGTCGTTGAATTGTATAAACTTTTAGCACGTGTTGTATATACAGTAACAACCAACAGTGAAGGTACTTCTGACAAATTTAAGCTGCAGATATTAACATATATCGAATACAAGCGTATAAAATAAAACTTCACATTTGCTTATCACCCCGTTGTAGATGCCAAAGTTGAATGTAATAAAATTTTTATTAATAAATAGAATACGAGAACTCTATGCAACAGATAGTAGCACACCTCAAATTTCTATATGAATTTTTGATATGAAATTGTCAATATTTTTTTGTTTATGTGAACAAGTTTAATGCTTCTGCTGTAAAATTTTCATGTGTGAGATAAGGCTTTTTGTATTTTCTGTTACGATATAAAATTGTCTTCATAGAGCGATCACAAGATCGTCATTCTTAATGCAGATATTATTTCTATTGAACTGTTGTCGAAGGTAAAAGTGGATATAAAAAATTGTGTGATCTTTTCACTATATTTTTATGCTTTCAGATTTTCTTTTGTCCTGTTTCAACACTAACTCTTCTGTCAAGAACATATCAAAAATTGCTTAAACTAACTGCTACGAGGCTTAGAGAAACAATTCTGGCAGAAGAAAGCGGTCAAAGTAGAGATTAATATTTAAATATAAAAGTAGGGATTAATAGATAAATATATTTTGAGAAACTACAAGATCTCATTTTATTACTTGAACAGGCCTAGTAATGATTTCACTTAGTTTTCGTTAGATGCAAACGTAGATATTTTGAACTAAATAATTGAAGTTTAAGCCTCAATTGTATAAACCGCATAACTAAACGAAATTTTCTGAGCTGAAGGAAAACAAAATTTATAAACTCTGGTTGAATTTATTTGTTTATATTGTTTGTTTGTTGGTTATTTTTTAGTCTTGGATTAATACTTTGGGAATGAAACCTATATAAGCAGTATGTTGTGCTAGAGCTGGAGAGGAGAAGAAGACAGTTTAGAATATAGAAATTATTTTAGCTGCTCTAGTTGTTTTTACTTCACGAGTGATTTCTTTTGCCACACATAACGACAATAGAGTGTGTGCTTTATACTGTGACAGTGTTAATCGATGTCAATAATGTTCACTGACCAGGAATTGACACAATCTTGCACTAGTGCAGGTACGAAAGATTCGACACAATATTTCAGACTGAGAGCGGAGTGAAACTCGGGATCTTAGACATCGTAATGTTGTGATCACTACTTTAGTGAACATATCCTTTTTGCAAAGAAATTCTCTTCGAGCTCTTAAATGTGTCAATGTGCAGAGTCTTAACTCAATTCAGAAACGAAGCAGATACTCAGCAAACCATCCATATGAATTTCAAAATGATTTGGAGTGTTTTCATATTGAAAACTCTTATCAACATGAAATTGATTATCTTGTTTATTACTGTAGTTATTTTAAATTCTTCCAGTCTTTTGAGCTTTTTGATAATAATAATAATAATAATAATAATAATAATAATAATAATAATAATAATAATAATAATAATAATAATAATGTGTATCATAGTCTTAATCTTAATGCTATTTTACTTTTTATATTGAAATGTATTTATTTTCCAATATTTCTTTTATGTGTCTCTTTTGGAAAATATATCACTTTAATTGAAATATTTCTCAAAAGTAAAGTAAATATTGAAAAAAATATACGCCTAACGCAATATACACAATAACGGCAGCAAGCTACACGAACACCGACTACAAAAGCCGTTGGCTACAATCGTCGCCTCGTAGTCAGGTACTTAATTAATTTAACAACGACACAACTAAGTAAATAACTATGAGTTGTTGTTTCTAGCAGAATTCTCTTCATACACCCGTATAGCCGCTTTCATATTTTTAATACTCCTCCATAGTATTATTCCAATAAAATCTATTTAAAGTCCACAATATATGACAAGAAATCATTTCATTAGTTTGGAAATATACCTTGTTGTTTCTTTTTGAGCATAAAACAACATATTTTCAAGTTTGCAATAATTGAATTTATTTATATTGTACTGGCAACATTGCATTTACTCATTGTCGCTCACCAAAATAGAAATTTGTTTAGTTTTGCTACAACCACAAAAACAGCATGGACAACAACCAGCAGCCGTGTTGTCTGTAGTAGTAAAAATAATTATTCGTATATATGCACATGGATTCTATATTTAACAAGTTGTAGTCTGTAGTCTGCTGTCGTTATTGTGTTTAATGCTTAATTTACAAAAAATATTTAAATCACATCAATTATAAAAAATTTCACACAAACAATTTTTCATCTATAAAAGATTCGTTTTTAAGTTCGGTCGATAATATATTCAATAGAGGACATCTTGAACTCTAAACTTTTAGAGTCTATTTGAATTCAATTTTATAAGATAATTGTTCGAAAAGCTTTTGTAGTCCAGAACAACATGATAAATTTTCCAAAGCACAAGGGAAAGTCACCATCTGTTTTATATATTCAGCAGAACAGCTGTTTTCTAAAGTCGCCACACTTCTATCATCAGTACTCAAGTGAATTTTTCTTTACTGGTACTTGTGGGGTGGCTTCTTTGAATGTGATACCAGTTTCTATTTATATCCGTTTTATTATGAAAAATCGTACGAGAGCTATATCAAACCGATAACAGACTTCTCTTAAGGCCTATTATTTTAACTATTTTTTTACTATATTTCACGATATTGTGTAGAGTTTCGAAAGTGAATATTTTTAAGTGTATCATCTTATGTGCGCTGCGACAACTCAATACGTTGTGGCTCGTTTTCGATTGATTGTTTATAAAATCTATAAAATTTTCACTTCGCTACGGTTTGACAAAAGAATACAATCTTTTGTCAAACATTCAGTAGAAACATTTCTACTGAATGTTTCCTCCATGATATTAATTAAATTAATAACATTCTTAATTATAAATTAATAATTACTAAAGAGATACTACTTTTTCCGGCATAAGCTTAGTCCACGAATTAAAAAAAAAAATTCTTTTAATTTGTATTGAGTTTGAAGTTTTTACTTAAAATGGAATATTTTTTATGATCATCATAATAGCAGAACGGATCAGTAGTGATATCAATTCTTTGTTAAATTTGTTCACTTTTTGCACTAGTTTAACCAGTTGATCTGGCGATATGTCTTATTAATACGCCGTTTTATTTTGATTTCCACTGCAATTGATATAATTATATAAAAAAATGTTTATTTTTATAGAATCATGGCGTCATATAATAAAAAAGCATTTAAAGTGTAAAAAAAATTTTAAATATATTAAATATTGTGTTGTCATATAAACCGTAATTTTTTAACCTTAATTTTTTGGCCTATTATAAACATTAACTAAAATGCGGTAAAAAATAATCAAATGGGGTCAGATCGCAAACGAAAATGGCACAAGCACACATACAATTACAAACATTAATAGCAAAGCGAAATGAAGTAAGAGAAAAAAATTTTGTGAAAAAGAAATTGAAAAAAAGAAACAAAAACAAATATAGTAAATAAATAATATTCATTATCGGCAATTACGAGTTGACCTTGAAATATGACATTGGCTCCCTTTATGCCGGCAACAGCTTTTTTTTCAATATTTCCCCTCCACTTATTCCAGCAAATATTCAGCAGCAGTGTGTTCGCGTGTGTGTGTGTATGCAACTACACATATGCTCGAAAGTATGCTACATATTAAAACAAATGAGTTAAAATGCGAGCACTAACAGCAAAAATACTTTTTCGCTTTTTATTTGCCATCAACTGAATGAGCTCGCTCTACCATGGGGTGTTAATATACTGGGTTCCGTTATGTTTTTTAAATAAATTTTTTTTGTTTTATTTTCATTTGTTATTATGTTCTTCTGTGTGTTTGTGCGACTGTGTTTGTTTTTAAGTTTATATACATCGCCACGTATAACCGCGCACATGGATAAATGGCTTATTATTGTTGTGATATTAATGTTTATCGTCACTTGGGCCTCCTGTCGTAATATCGGATTTAAAACTTTGCCTACACGTACACGCTTAACACTTGCACATACCAGTCGTACATCTTTGTGCTCGTCTAGATGAGCACTTGTTGTGTTCCGCCGTCCTGTCTTACATTTGGGGTCGACAACGCCGAATTGTAATCATATTTGGCGAACGTAATAAAAAGAGTGAATAGCATTATAGGCATGCGAACAGTATGTGTCAATTAAAAACCTGTTAACATACACACAAACACACTTTTCGTAGTAAGAGAAAACAGTTTCAAAATTCTCTTGGTTGTACTTTTTTCAAGACATCAAAGTAATTTTTATTTTAAAACTATTGAAAATAATAAGAGAGGTATTAAAATTGCTTGTTTAGAGCCCATAGTTCTTTACTTGCTTCTAACATAATGAATGGGCTTAAAACAATTAACTAAAAACAAATATTTCATTTGATCTATAGAAAATGTAGCTTAAATAGGATTTAGCTACAGAAATTTTGCAAGGACGGCAGCTTCTTAAACCAAGAAATGTTGATGCACAGACTGATTTGACATGCGGTAAATTAATTTTATGAAGTATAACTATGACTTCAACATTTATTTAAGCTTCTCACTTATTAAAGTGAAAGTTTGAAATAAATATCTTCAGATATTCTGAAATATGTTGGATAGAGGTTCCCTAATGATCTGCCTTAGCCAAAGTGAAATGCGCATAAAAAGTAGCTAAAACCCCTCAATTGATCACTTTGAATTCTTTAGTAAGATTTTGTGAAAAAAGAATCAGCACATAATTAGAATTAAAGAATTTTTAAAAATAAATTTTGTTCTGAAATGCAGCCTTGATCAAAGGCAAAAACGAACATATTTGGAATCACATTAAGTAGTACAATTCATAAAAAATATTAACTCCACAATGACAACATTTCCGAGAATATTTAGTAGTAATTCTTCGTTTTTTACTTACTTTGTTGTTGCAGTCAGTAAATAGTATTAATATTTAAAATAAAATTTTCCTAATAAAATATATGATTTTTGATTTATCAATTTCAAGGAAATCGTCCTTCGTGATTATCCAATAAAATTGCTGGTGATTGGGAAAATCCCGGAGGTCTATATGAGCGATAGTGACACTGATCTGGAACTTGCCATCATTTGTAGGAGATCTTCTTTATGTCTCTGTACGGAATATTCCCCATTGTTGAGGATGTCTTAAGGATGTAGGCACTAGGGTTATTTCTTGTATAAAAGTGTAACGCGCAGCTCGGATCTTTAATTAATATGTCTTCGTGATTTGTTTTTTTTTCTATATTTAATTATTATACACTTAGAGTTGCTTGATTGATTTCAGAACAGCATGATATTTTTATTTAACTTTTCGATAGGAAAATTGAAAATTTTTAAAAACAAGGAAGTTATCCAGCTTAGAAATCCTTCGAATTTAAAGCAACTCGAACTGGTGGATATCCGAAAATGATCTAAAACAAATATTTAATTTTTAAGGGAACTTTCTAGTGGTTCTTTGAATCAGTTCCAAAAATCAATCAGCTGCAAACCAGGTGAATCCATTCTTGGGACAGCGTGAAATTCGCAAAAAATTATCTGTTTTAAAAGCTTTCGAAGTTATATATAAATATCCGCTTATCAAGTGGGAATATTTTGATTTCTTTAAAAGTATTAGTATTTTGAAAATTAACTTAATTAACTTTTACTTAGAAGGCTTTAAATCATGGAATAGCACAACCAACCGATGTCAGCAAAGATTTGCAACTAAATAGCGAGAGGAGACAGTGTCTGGGGTTAACCGCTTTCCATACTTTTTATACACATATATTCACCCGTATTCTATTTGGCAGCGTCAACATCGTCGTCAATATTATGTCAATATCACTTTTACTCAACATCAACACCGCGTCAACACTAATTTGGTATTCTATAAGGGTTGAAATGTGACGCTGCCTGTTTATCGATAATTTAGATACACATATCTAATTCTCGGAACAGTTGGTTTACTTTGTTTACAATTTTCGTGGAAAATTTGGCATAATATATAAAGTGCAACCGGACCACTGATTGTTTACTCTCTTTTGAGAGTTTTTGCGTTTTGTTACAGAGCATATTTTGCATAAAAACTGTTTGCTGTACCTTTTGCCATCCATCGCCATATCTTTGCGGTGGTGCAAGAGCATTTAACATTGTGAAAATATTATCCCCATTTCCTTAAAACTATTGGGTACAGTGCCTCTGAGAAATTCCCTTTTTAGTTCAGGATTTTGCTCCATCTCCTCCACCAATTTTTCAAATTTTTTGGGATTTGTAATTTTAATTTTATCTTTATCCACTTTTTTCTTTTGAAAACAAGGCAAAAAAATTTTGTCAACACAACACAACACCAAAAATATTGACGACAAAATCAGAGTCAATATTGAACAGCATCGCCGTCACATTTTCATAGAGAATATAAAAAACATGTTGACAGTAATCGATAACTTTCAATATTGACATTGGGAATGTTGATTTGCCTCAAAGACTAAAAACAGTATTGTGTTGCATTGACGCTGCCAAATAGAATATGGGCGATTAATTTCTGTTCTTGAATAAGTCATGAGAAATACTTTGACGTTAAAATTAAGAGTTGGTTTCCCAATTTCACAGTTAATTTTTTTTATAGAAATTATTAACAACTTTTCTCAACATACTCTCCTATAAAATTTATTAAAGGCCATGGCGGGGTTTGGATATACATTTAAGACATTTATTTAGTTAACAGTTTTCGAAGTCTATTTAATTACAATCAAGACAAAAATATGTAAGTAAAATGAAGTTTGATTTCACAGATTATTACAGCGTATTACAACCGAATTTTTACAATTAAAATTTGCTGAAAATTTACGAGCTGCATAAAGATTCACAATGGAAAAAACTAGTTTGCAAAACTATTTTTTTTATACCAAAAGATCTAATTGTTTTCTATTATCGACTTATCAGGAAGCGACTATTAAGAATATCCTGATCAAGAAGTAATTTTGCTTACTAAATTTGCTTATGTTTTTTTGTAATTTTAGGCAAAATTAATTATTTACAAAAATTTAATGAAGCCTAAAAATAAATCAATGATATATATATAATTAAAATAAAATATAAAATATTAGGAATTATTGGCATTCATGACACTATTTGCAGAAGTCTGCTGTTGATTTAAAATATAAAACTCGAGTTGGCAAATGAAAAGTCTGTTGCTTCCCCGGGCTTACAAAGTCTTCGCAGCAGACGACTTGTTCGAGATAATTAAAAAAATGTTTAGAGAAGGCATGGAAAAAAACATTTAACTAACATCAGAAATATGACTTTGAATTCATCAAAAAGTTAAGAAAAAAGAGAACTTCTCGCAAAGAGAACCAGATTTGCACTACTTCCGGTTCATAAGTTTAGCATCTTATGGACTTCTTTGGAAGGAGTTATTTGACTGGAAATTTAATATTCTCTCTAGAACAATAATTTGTAATTGTTGTTTCTATGGCAACGGAAATTTCTATTGGAACACGAACTAAATCCATTCTTCTTTAAAGAATGCCGATGAAGAAATTCATAAATTGAATTAATAAACTTTTCCTGTCACCATTGAAAACTAAAATTTTTCATTCAAAATAATATAAACAAACAGAAATTAGCTAAATATTCTTAAGACATTTTGTTAGGAAAGTATATAAATTCCCCGATTATTGTATGATAAACTGTTAACCGACGGTGTGTGCCCACGGTCCCCTTCATGCTAATTGTTATATGCAGAATTTCCTTTTATCTCTAAAGTGTGCTTTCAATTCTTCGTTAACTTTCAAATATACTCCGCATATTATTTACCATTGGAATGGGGTGGTTATTTTGTCTATCAGTAGCGGTTGTATGTTTGTTCGTTTGTTTGTTTAAATTTCGTTGTTTTCAGTCAGTGCGCCTCATGCTATCCACCAAAAATAAAAAATAAAATAAAAAAATGCAGGAAAAGTCTGAATTTTACTACGTTTTCATTATGCCTGTACCACTCGTGTTTGACTTCATCCCCCGCTCCATTCTACCGACCTTTCCCAATTTCATTCATACCGCCGCTATTCTTCTGCGGGCCGCTTATTTTGAACGTACCTCTTTGTGCTCGTATTATATATTTATGTTGCATATTTTTTGGGATTTCTTAATGTGGTCTCCAGTTGAAAATAAAACACCAAAAAATTAAACACTTGGCGGCAACAGAGAAGAAAAAAAATACAAATAAAAATAAATATACAAATTTAAGTTCACTTTTATTGTTGGTGTTTATTAATACATACGCGTTTTACTACTACTTATTCCATGACGTGTTGTACAGCTTCATATGTGCGGATGTGTGTGTGTGTGTGCGTGTGTGTACATGTGCGTGCGCTTTTATTTGCCTGTGCATTAAAACAACACTGTTGCACATTTTTTTGGCATTTATAGCCGGACGGCTGCTGTTACAATCACACTCGTTTTAATGTCCATATTCGTTCTCTTCTTTTTTTTATGTTTTTTGCGTTTTTTGGAAGTTGTGCGTAAAATTTCATTTAATTGTTCGTATATTGCTTTTGGGGTTTATTTTTTGCACTTTTTATTTTGTATTTTTTATTTGGAAAAGTGTTAAAAATGAATATTAATCAGTGCTTTTTTATTTTTTGGTTAATTTTACTTTCGTTTTTAACACACTTCTGCACTTTTTTGCACACACTTGTTGCGCTTATATCATTCAATTATATATATATACACACACACACACAATAAATAAATTTAAAACGAGAGAACAACACCTTTTAAAATTTTAAACTCATAAATTACCTCATTATTAAAAACAGAAATTGTAAACATTTTAGGAATGTGAGTCGGGCTCTGGCTCTTGAAAGAAAAGCTTAATAAAATTTCTAATTTTTTATAGATATTTGAAATTTAAGTAATTTGTTTATACAGAATATGATACAATAATTTATTTTTATGCAATTGTAGGAACAACAAAAGTAGTTTAATCATTAAAAGGGCGTTAATCGAAAAAGATTTCGCAAAAACTTTTTTATGTGACATTTCATAAGCCTAATGAATTGATCCTCATACTCCTCAGCAACTTAGCAAGTTCGCGGGGCGTTATTTATATTATGTGCAATTTTTTTCACAGAGGCAGAGAAGAGAGTTATGAAGTGCTATGAAATAAAAGTATTAATAAAAACGCAGGAATATAAAAAAGGCAGAGTGGTCAGTGATTTCTTGTTACGACTTTGATATTTGCTTTAGACTTCTCACTTATTAAAGCGGAAGTTTGAAACAAATATCTTTAGTTATTCTAAAAAATGTTGGGTAAAGGTTCCTGATGATCTAAATTGTCAAAAACGGGAGATCAAACTAGAAACAGCTTCCTTTGCATTTTCGATTATAACTTTTTCTTCTTGACACTGAATGTTCATCAACCCCCGCTCTTTCAATACCGGCAGTAAGATGTCGCTTATCATGCACCAGTAAGAGTGACTGTGTTGCCAATACGGATCACTCTTAACGCATGAACACCGCATCATTAAATAGATGCCGAGAATATTCGTACATCAAAAGCAAATTTTTGGTTCACCTGAAAGGAAGATTTTGTTTATTCACGCAACCGGTTAAAGGAAATTGCGCTGAGTCGCTCAAAATCGCCGGTTTCGACACATTAAAACTCAGACTCTATTGTTGGCCCGTTTTTATTCCATAGCTTTTAGCCCGAAAATATCAACAATATTGGACGCAAGACACCATTTACAAAACATAGCAAAAGGCTAATCAATTTCCGGGCCCGCCTGTAGAATGATTCATAAAGTGGCCTTGAAATCAGTAGTAATTCCGTCCCGTGGTATGAGAATTAATATTAGAAAGAGTCTACTGGTAATAAAAATTAAAATTTTTGATAAAAATTCTTAACTAGAATTGATTTGTTAGCTCAAGGATTAAGCCTAAAGCTTTATGAAAATTTTGTTTATTGATGTAACCGCTGAAAATTGCGGTTATTCGATTAAAACAATTTTTTACCCAAATTATCCGATCTGCATTAGCCCCAGTTAAATGGGCAGAGGAACTAGCTAAAACCTCTCAATTGATCACTTTGAATTGTTTAGTTAGAATTTGGGAATAGAGAATCGGCACATAATTAAAATCAAAGAGGTTTAATATACAGCATTGGACAGCTGACGAAATGCCCTCCAGTTAAAAAAGTGTTGACAACTTAAAGTTTTGTAGCTCTCGAAAAAACAATAAATTTAAATGAAAATTTTGACTGAAGCAGAACACAATTATTTGCCGTATTATTTTATATCAATTGAACAATTATTTTGTGTCAGTTTTTTTTTTACTGAAAACTATTTACCTTAATAAACGATTATCTGAATTAAAAGGTTTTTTATTATTGTTTAGTAGTTACGTGTTGACAAGCCTGAGAGTTGGTTAAGCAAAATTGGAAAAAATAATAATTCGTCAAAACAGAGTATTAAGAAAGATATCGAGGGTATCGCAAGTTCTTAATGTGAATCTGTACATCTGTTTAGTATTGCTGCAATTCTCGTATAGTACTTCCTCATAAATAATTTAGTAATACAAATTATTACAACAATCAAATAGGCCAGTTGGCATGTGGTGATAAGTAAAATACCAATAACAGGAAAACTCGGCGGGGTAGCGCTGCTCTTATGTGTTATGTAAGTTGAAAATTAAACAGATTTTCTTGTCTCTGGGAATACTTATCACATCTTATTGAAATCAATAATACGATCCTCAGCTTATAAAATTAAGTAAATTGAAAAACAAAATTAATTTAAAGAAGCCAGCTCGCAGTATTTAAGAATGTGAAAGATAAACTCGCTTGTCTATAGCCGATACCGTACAATCAATGTGTTCTCTCTAATTTCGATAATAAATATCATTGCACTGAAGGTAAATTCACACTTGCCAAATATTTGTCCAAAAGAGTGAAACCACTATCAACTACTGAATAAGATTTTCACTCAAATAGTTATTGAATAAAATGGTTTCATTCGTAACATAATATTAGACTCTATCTAATATTATTGAAAACTATTCAGCTGAAGAAACACTTGTCTGAATTAAAAACCTTTCGTTAAGGCTGGGTTTCCGAGATCTCAGCAAAACTGGGTTTAGCTAATTCAAAAATTTATTTGAGTCTCCATTATCCAATTCGCTTATAACCTTGCGACGGAACAGCTTATTTTTGCTTTATAAGTTGTTATTTTATGAAATAATAAAGCAAAAATCACATTTTCCCAGAATTTATAAAAATTTCAGACTACGTTAAACTGAGTTTAAACCTTCGTCATTAAGTAATTTTATTTGATATATTTGAAAATATAAAAGGCTTCAAAGCTTAAGGATATTAAAGTTTAGTTTTATTTTTCAAAGCTTCAAAGACTTAAATCAATAAATTTGGTTCATTTTACTTGTAACATTTTAGAAATCAGCTTTAATACCTCATAAACTCATTTAAAACGAAGATTAAATAATGAAGGGCAAATATATTTTGAACATATAAAAATATCCTTTTGTTTTGCAACACTTTTTGAGTGGGAGCAACAATGACATGCGGTCACTTGGCTAATTGATTTCCAACAACCAAACTGACCATAAGAAAACTGGGCAGCTTGAATGCGAAACTTTTTGTGTTATTGTGTCATCTTTAAGCAGCAGCAAATTTCAAAATGAAACCTATAAAGTTTAACATCAAAATGACTTGAGGGCTTAAAAGGATTTCTGGGACTTAAACAAAAGGTGAAATTTATGTTCTTATAAACAATGAAATTTAGAATTACAACAAAAGTCACTACCAAAGATATGACTACAGCTAAACAAATAAAACTTGCAAAAGTAACTTAATTGTTGTACTTTCCAACAGAAATTTAACCCAAAATTATAGTTAAATTTAAATAGTCAAGGTTGCTGTTAGACAAACATGCACGTACTCTAGAGAAATAGTATTTTGAAATGACTTCAGGAAGATAATTATCAATAACGATGACAAAAGAACTTTAACGACAAACTTGCTTTTAAAGCATCTAAATATTATAGTTTTTACAGCCTTAAGAAATTTTGCAATAAATTCTAAAATCAACAGAGATTTTGGAAATGAAATGCTTAAAAACAAAGACATGACTGGTGAAGAGACCCCTTTAGAAAAATATCTTTTATTTTTATGGTTGTTTTTTGGCCGTTTCGTGTGAAAAGTTTTGTACGTGGCGAGTAAGTAAAACTCAAACGTACAGATTAACCTGTACTTTTGAAGGATGTCATATCCTTCATCAATATAGTGGCTTAACTGAAAAGTTGTTAGATTTTAAGACATCAGCAGTAGAGAGAAAATAAATGTTGTACTTTGATGACGCCACATCAAAAACTCAAAATTTAAAGGGTGTGTCATCATAGAGCATCAAAGGGGTGACAGACATTTTATTATTATAAAAATTCGGAATGGTTCAAGTCAACGTCAATTCATTGTTTGTTTATAAGCTTTTTACTAAATAAAAAAACATATTTTCAAATTCTTACATATTTTTGGGAATTGTCGTTTTTTAAACCTCTTTAATTTTACAAAAAATCTTACACAAAAATTCAAAATATTAAAGTGAAACTTTGAAATGAATATCTTTAGTTATTCTAAGAAGTGCAGGGTAAAGGTTCCCTGATGACCTGCATTAGCCAAAGTGAAATGCGCATAAAAACTAGCTGAAACCCCTCAATTGATCAATTGTTTAGTAAGATTTTGAGAAACAAGAATCAGCACATAATTAAAATTAAAGAGGTTTAAAAACCCTTTTATTTTGAACGATGGAAGTTTCTTCTGTGATGTGTATAAGTTTTCCTGTTGATTGGAAAATATGATCTCATTCAACTCAAGAAAACTATGACGTCATTGTATTTTTCGTAACTTTTCGTAATATTTCTGTTAAAAACTGTTAAAATTCCTGTCAATTGTTCTCCTTTAGATCCGTGCTTGCCCGAGGCTTTGAGTAGCCTTGAATAAAGAAGTGTGCGATGGTTAGTTAAATCGGGGGAGCTTGCTGGTCATACTAAATTGTCAAAAACGGGAGATCAAACCAGAAACAGCTTCCTTTGCATTTCGATTATAACTTTTTCTTCTTGACACTGAATGTTCATCAACCCCCGCTCTTTCAATACCGGCAGTAAGAAGTCGCTTATCATGCACCAGTAACAGTGACTGTGTTGCCAATACGGATCACTCTTAACGCATCATTAAATAGATGCCAAGAATATTCGTACATGAAAAGCAAATTTTTGGTTCACCTGAAAGGAAGATTTTGTTTATTTACGCAACCGCTTAAACGAAATTGCGCTAAGTCGCTCAAAATCGCCGGTTTCGACACAATAAAACTCAGACACTATTGTTGGCCCGTTTTTATTCAATAGCTTTTAGCCCGAAAATGTTAACAATATTGGACGCAAGACACCATTTGCAAAACATAGCAAAAGGCTAATCAATTTCTGGGGCCGCCTTAGAATGATTCATAAAGTGGCCTTGAAATCAGTAGTAATTCCGTCCCGTGGTACGAGAATTAATATTAGAAAGAGCCCACTGGTAATAAAAATTTAAATTTTTGATAAAAATTCTTAACTAGAATTGATTTGTTAGCTCAAGGATTAAGCCTAAAACTTTATGAAAACTTTGTTTATTGATGTAAACGCTGAAAATTGCGGTTATTCGATTAAAACAATTTTTTACCCAAATTATCCGATTATTGGTTAAAAAAATTACACAGTTATTTCATGCCCTTGCAGAGAATAGCTCCTTAACATCTTGCGATCGTGTGGTTGATTTTTTGTCAGCCTGTAGAATAAATAAATCCTTTCAATGATTCATGTAAGAGACTCGAAATCAGCAGTAGTTCTTTTCCACTGATACGGCAATTAATATTAAAAGATGTACCAAGAGAAGTCATTCGATATTGTTTGGCCTTCACAATTTTGGTTGTGGCTCGCGTAGTGTGTGCCGTTGCTCCGTCCTTTTGGAACCACATGTCCTCCAGTCCTAATTCGTTCATTTGTGGCAAAAAACTCGCTTAACATGGCCCTATAGCGCGCACAGTCCACTGTTGTCGCGCCCCTGAAAAAAAAATAGCTCGATGACTCCTCCAGCGTGCAGTCACTCTGAGCGGGTGTAATGACTCCTCGTGCATTACTCGTGGATTTTCGGTGCCCCAGAAACGTACCCGCTGAGTTGGAAATGACCCTTATCGCTCATTATGGTTTTAATCGAAAAATCGTCCACTTCGATTATTCTGCGTTTTTTGGGGAGTGTATCGCTCCATGGCTTGTATTATACGTCTGTCTAGTTTCACAAGTTTCAAAACAGATTTGACAATGGCCGCCATTTGCAAATATAAGAGCAACTTCCAACAGGGTGATTCCTTTTCCCCCACCGTGTAGAAAAAGTTCACTGTTAATCACAATTTTAATTTATTTTAAAAATTCTTAAAAAGAATTAATTTGTGAACTCATTGATGTGGCTTTAAGCCTGTCATAAAAACAAATATTTATAGGCAAAATAAATTATCTAAATTTTATTAACTGACTTCTGTTTTCATTTGCCATCTTCGTGTTGTATTAAGGAAATGTGGTGCCATTCAGTGCCAAATGTGAATTCAAAATATTTTCCCTGGAATATTTTAATCACGTGAAACTTTCAATACTAAGTTCCCTTAAATCTGTTTTAAAATTTATTTCAGTTAATTTTAAATTGCTCCACTGGCACTTTTATTAGCGTTTACAGTTTCTTGTGATGGCCACTATCAAATAGATCTCGTTTTATAGCGATTACAACAGCAATTGTCTGAATGTGTTTCATTTACCTAAAAGTATCTACACATCTATTTCCCTTTATTGTTGTAACAAAGTAAAGATGTCAATAAGATAAAAACTTAATATGCGTTTTCCTCTAGTTTCTCATTAGTAGGCTGTCCTGCCAACGTATTTGTATTGTCTCTTCAACACACACTAGAAAGGCAATCAAGACATTTCTAGTTGTTCTGCAGGCAATAGAAAGTTAACAGAAAGCAAACGAACAACAACCAACAACACACACACACACACACACACGCATACATAGATCTGGTTGAATGTATTTCTTTCCCTCAATTTAGTAGTTTATTTTGGTCACATGGTGGTAATTACTCGTGTGTGCTTTCTTTTGTCTTTAAGCGGCTTCGTGTATAATAGACATCGTAAACACTTTTCAATAGTTTACAATAGTTTAGCATTTTATGTACTCTTATTCTTCTTCTGCTGCTTCTTGTTAACATCTCTTTAGGTGGTTTATGTAAATGGCAGGAAGGAAAGATGAGTTGGAGGGTTCTGTATTCAGAATAGAAAATTGTGTAACCCAATTGTGCGTGTCTTCAAACGTGTCTTATATAATTGCGAGGGATAAGTGTAACGAATTTATGAAGAAAGTTAACCGTACTACTGCCACAAATGTTATTTCTATTTGGAATTTCACTTCAAATTCAAACGTTTATTCAGTTTGTTTCTATAGTTTTTAATTGAAAGTGTTACTTGAAACTTTTTTGAATGTTGATATGTAAATTTTTGTGTAACTCCTTTCTATATGAAAGAAAAACTGAGGAGTTTCAGAAACCAACTGCATGTTTGTGTTACCCAGTCCAAATTGGCCAAGAGATATATTTTTCAGGGAACTTTAAGGTGAAAAGTGAAAAGAAACAAATCCGTTTACAACAGTTATTTTCTGACTTCAAAAACAAAGCATCCTTCTGAAAGAGCTGCTTTTCAACGCTAAAATAAAATAAATAGTTTTATTTTGCCATCATGCAATAAAGCTCTTTTAAGGAGGTTTATTTTTCTCATCAGAAAATAATTCCTTTTATATAAATTGAGATCCAATTCACTGTAATCTTATGACCTCCCATTTTATTCGGATAGAACTTCATTCAAATAACAAACATTTTTATTGTAAAATGCAATAAAATAAAAAGAAAATGATTTTTTAAACAGTTTTTAAGCGGAAAAATAAAAATTCTTCAGTGTGTTCTACCTTATGACTGCATAAAATCTCACTTTTCAACAGTTTCATATAAACTTTTATGTTTCCTTTACAAAATAACTTTTAAATGTGGAGTAGGGAAAATTTTGAGAGATCACCATGGATTCTGATAGAGTAGGTCAGTATAGCTTTCCGACCATTTTAACATGAAGAGTTTTTAAGTATAAAATTTTCAAAAACGGTCCATGTTAATTTTACTAGATTAAAAATTTACCTCATATATTGTACAGACCTCAAATTTAATGATTAAAATAAAGTTAACCCAAAATTCAGTCAAGTCGATCCAGAAAATAATCCTTCTCGCCACAGGTGTACCAAAAGACATTAAATGAGTTTTTTCAAGGAAAATTTAAAGTTTTAAAAAATTTGAAAGCTATTAGTTGTACCCCCGTTTGTGTGTGTGGGGAAGTGTGTGTGTGTAAGTATGTGACAGTCTGATGCGAACCAAAACTGTTTTAGTTCTGGAGAGCGTTTCTAAGCTTTCATATCTTGTGAATTTTAACCGTTTCGAATCGGTTGATTTCTAGAAATCCTAAAACTTTTAGAAATAAAGTATTTTTCAAACTGCTTTTGAACGGCGTTCTTTGACACTTAAAAACCACTCTCGTCATCACAAGCCGCGTCATATACGATTCATTCGTTCGTGTGATATCGTAGAATGACGAAATTTGAAAAATATTTTTTTTATTTTGAGCATAGAATAGCACTAAGCCCAGATTAGAATTCCTTTGCAGTTAAGATCAGAGAGAAGTTACAGGAATGGCGTTGCCCAGTATGTCGATTATGTTGATTACGATTACAAACGACAGATATATAATAGCTGAGAGCCATGCTAGACAGGTGGCTTTGTAACCACTGAATAGATAACCCGTTGTTCCGTTAAAATACATCGCTAATGAAGTTTCACATCTTTTTTAACATCCCTTGACCTGGAGTTTCAAAAATGGAAATGTCTCGTAAAAAAATAAAAAAAGTTATGACTTTGATATTTGCTTTTAAGCTCCTCACTTATTCAAGTAGAAGTTTGAAAAAAATATCTTTAGTTATTCTATGAAATGTTGGGTATTAGCCCCAGTGAAATGCGCATAAAAACTAGCTAAAACTCTCACTTTGAATTTTTGAGTAAGATTTTGGGAAAAAGAATCAGCACATAAATAAAATTAAAGAGCTTCACATTTCTCGTATTTTGTACAAAACCAAAACCGAAATATATAAAATGCGAAAACGGTTGACCTGCAACTTACCCCTAATATTAATCACAAAGCTGTCGTAGCATAATTTGTTGTGTCATTCTACGCTAATAAAAGCTTAATAAAAAACTATAATTTTAATTTTCAAACTGCTATAAATAACTCAACCAGTTCTCAAGTGATTGATATTAATTGATGTTGTTTACGAGTCCTGTAAAAGAATTAAAATCGGATATTAAATTTCGTAATTTTTAATATAGAAATTTTTTGGTTTCTTTCACTATATCTCACAAGCAAATTAAACGCTTTCGACTCGGTTTGCGTTCAAAAGGATGAATATCTGGCAAATGGGAATAAGTAGGCGACTAAATTTGATTTTATTTCGTAGATCTCATCGTTCTTTATGACGCCTAATAATTATAACCCACTACTGTTGGGTTTTTAATAAGGAAATTGGGGTTTACAAATATTGAAAATATAATTGTAAATTTAATATTTTTTATATAAAAAAACCTAAAGCTTAACAAATTATAATTAAATTAATGTACAAATTTCAGTGATAAATATAATTTACTAATTCATAATTAATTAAATTTATTACAATTTCATATTTTTAAGGAAAATAATTCTTTGAGACTTACAGCAATTATGTTGTCGATCAATAATATATCAGTCGATATCAGCTAATATATCCAGTAAGCATTGATTTCTAAGCTTTTCAGTTTATGAGAATAAAATATATATATATATTTTTTTTAGATATATTTTTTTTTTGAAGAGTTGAAATATATCAGAAATTCGTGTTGTACAATAAACAGGCTATTTTACCCAAAAGAGCTTCTGTCTAAGGGATGAACAACTAGAGAGTGTGATATTATTTGAGGTACTATTTTATTTGTTAGCAATTTCAACGAAATAAAATCACACTTCTTAAACAGAATCTTATTAAATTGAATTAAAATTACTCTCTGTAGTATCCAATTCACGTACACGCCTTGAAAACGGTTTAGCCAAAACTAAATACAGTGAAACGTCCCTACAGTCAACTTTTATACAATGAAGCTTTCCGTATTATGAATTTATTTCCAAAATATAGCTTTTTGGTTTTAATATCAGTGTAAACATAAGTTTTGTACCCTTTTGTTTCCATGTAATCAATTATTTCAAATAAAATCTGTTTAGGGATAAGAAATATTTGGGTGATTCCCCAAAAATGAAGAAGCAAAAGCACGATATCAATAAAAAGCTAACCAATAAGAAAACAAAAAAGGAAAAGTGACCAGAGAGTTCTTGTTATGACTTTAATATTTGTTTTGGACTTCTCACTTATTAAGGTGGAAGATTGAAATAAATATCTTTAGTTATTCTAAGAAATGTTGGGTAAAGGTTCCCTGATGATCTGCATTAGCCGCAGTAAAATGCGCAGAGGAAATAGCTAAAACCCCTCAATTGATCAACTCTTAAAACTTGGTTTTACAATACAAAACGATTTTAATAAAACCAACTTAAAAAGATTTAAAATTAGTTTTAGGTAGGTTTTGTTTTTGCATGCTTTAGCCAGTGCTAAGTTGAGTGCTGCCAAGTTATATATTGAAATCATCAAGTTATCCATTGAAAAAACTTTTATTTTTGCATGCAAACAAAATCAGCTGCAGTAGAGTTTGAGAATCAAGTCTTATAAAGAAAGAGAAGAGTAGAACAACAACAATTGCATCTTTTTCGATGGGAAATTTAATTTAATTTGATTAAATTTTTAGGACAACCAAAACTTATTAAGTTTACAGTGTGAACGGAAAAGTATTTATAGTTTTAACCAGATTGTGGCTTAAAACCAGATTTCAACTTTAAGCGATGTAGAGTTTGTTTTAAAAAACATTTAATAAAAAAGAGGTATAAAAAATTAGACTAGCAGTCAATTTCTTCTTTGAAAAACTTGAAAAAACTTGAATGTGATCAATCAAGAGCTTGGCAAATGTGCCGGCTATTGCTTTTAAATATCTAAATATTTTATAAATTTTTGCTAGATCATAAAAATGAGGGAGTGTTTCCATCATAAAATACCTGACGATTTAAAATAAAAGTGCAATTAAATATAATTTCTGTATAAGGAAGTTTCTCGCCCTATGTAGGTTGGTTAAAGAGAAGTTCGACTGTACATCCATTTAATAAAAATTGGGATATATCTTAAGCAAGAACAGCAAAATATTGTCAATTCCACAACTGCCAGAGAAATTTTTAACACTTTTCGGTTTATACGATTTGCTGAAGTCATAATACCAGCAAATTTCATGTAGCGCTTCTCAATACAAAAGAAACTTAAAAAACTGGTCATTCAAATGTCCAGTTTCAAATACAAAAGAAAAAATTGTATTTAATACACGTTTATATTTCCGTAGCGAATGTCTGCAATACAAAAAAAAAGAACTTCAATAAGGCACACAACAAGGAACGCATGCATGAAGAGGACAGGACAGAACAGCTCCTGCTAAGTCACTAAGTTTCCGTTATAAAATTTATACACAAACATTTTTATTTTTATTTTTATTACTTTCAATGGATCTTTGCAACAGCAAAAGAATATGCAAAGAAATTAAAGGATTAACGTAAAAATTTACATTGTTTTGCTTAATTTTTGAAAAGTTAATGTACCACTACTGCAGTAGTGGACTGAAATAGAAGAACACAAGCCGACATCATCCGTTGGGGGCCAGCTCATTTAAGACTTATTTACAAAAATTCAACAAAACATAACATGCATGTGTACAATCATGCCAAGGATGTTAAATAGGACGATAATAAAGCAGCAGCAATGAGGGTAGCAGCCGAATACACATTAAGGATTTTAATACTTTCGTCACACTGGACACAAACACAAACACACACACAGACACATGACAACACATATGAAGACTCAAACTGTTCGCTTATTAATTTATATGTCTAATTTGCATTTCGTTTTACTTAGTCACAAGGATATTTCCGAGACAACAAAATTCCAAATAGACTCACGCGTTTTGTTAATTAAAGACATATTAAGTTGGAATATTTTGATTGGAGTGCTTTTGATGAGAGGATTTTCAAAATTAAGACTTGTTTGTTAGAAGGCTTAACAGGATTGACTTTTGATTTAATACAAAAGTTACTACACAATTTTAGTGCAGAGATTTATTTTCTCATAAAACTGTGAAGCAGATGGGATAATTTTCCTGAAATCTTTCCGAAATAAGTAAACAAAACAGAAAGCGTGCTGATTTTGTTTTCCCAAAATGTTATTAAAAAATTAAAAGCGATCAATTGCATTTCACTGGGGCTAATGCAGATCATCAGGGAACCTTTACGCAACATTTCTTAGAATAAAATATATATATATATATATATATATATATATATATATTAAACTTCCACTTTAATAAGTGAGAAGTCTTTAAACAAATAACAAATTTTTATATCATCTTACTCGTATATAAATAAAAGAAAAGTTGTCCAACTCACACTGAAGCGACTTTGAGGTCTCTGAGAGCCGGTTTGAGGTTCAATTCAATGTAATGGGTGTTTTTTTATGAAGTGACAAAAGTTTAAATCATAATAAAACAAGAAAATATATTTTTAATATCCATGAAACGGGCTTTACTTAAATGAAAATTTTAAGCAATTAATATTTCAGCATCATTTTTCATATGTCCGCCACCGCTGGCGTGTAGAAAGCGCAATTTGGAACAACAATTTTCAGCAACATTTTGCATTATTTGCTGCCGTATTACGCCGATAACTTTTCAAATATTGATTTGCAGGTGTTCAATTACTTGTGGTTTATCGACGTGGTGATTTAACAAAACTTCAAAGAAAACAATCCAACAGGGTTACATCATACGATCTATGTTTTTTTTGGCGTGTGAGGAGGGTTTAAAATGCCTTCGCACTTGCAGTGGCCGTCCCCAGCTGTTTCGAATGGTGTTTCCACTGAAACAATCCCCCTCCTTTTCTGGTGTTTACCCTCACGGAACCGCTTTCAGCATTAACGTCCTGAAAAAGACTCTGTTTTACGTTCCCACGTCTGGGCTTGCTATACGCAACCGTTGTGGTGCTTCTAATTGGTTATGATAAGGATATAAAAGGATGGACCAGTTCTACTGAAAATTGGTCAATATCCCTTTTCTTCCACAGTAAAATGGGTTCAACATAGTTGCCTACGACAATCCATTTATCGCTTCCTTCAAGCATTTTCTCAACAACGTTATCTGGAATAAGTTCATCGATCTGTTTATATGGGTCACTTCGTACGATCTTGGTGGCCAATTATTTCGGCTCTTATTTGAAATTATTTGAACTTCAAAATTTCTTCGAGTAAATCATTTATTATGCCAGCACATATCAACAGGATTAATGCCACGTAATTGGGGTACGAAAACATCATCGCTTCTGAAGGCTTATGGGCCAATGACTCCACCAGCCCATGAAGCGCATCAAACAGTAACTTTCTGTGGATGTTTCTGTGGGTATTTTGACAAAATCTCGAGGACTCTCTCCACTTTAAATGCGACAATTCTGCTTATTTACGTACCCATTTAACCAGAAATAGGCTTCATCAGCAAATAAAGTTTTTAATGGAAATTCAAAATCAATATCAATACAAATTGATATTCAGCGAATCGGCAGCGCATACGATAATCGTTTGGCTTTAAGCCAGTATCTTTTCGCACAATATTTTATAAAGTGGAAGAACACAACTGTGAACGGCGACGAATTGATTGATGAGGGTCATCTTCAGTGCTTTAATGTACAGCGGGTACATCTTCTTCAGTGCGCACTGTTCGGCATCTCGCGACTCCGAAAACAATCTCTTATTCTTCGAATTAGCCGCACTGTCCGTTTAAAGGAGATGTTGGGGGCTACAAAAATATCTACGTTTAAAGATTCAAAAACTTAGAAAGAGAAATTTTTTTCCTCATTAAAAGTTTTTTGCTTCAAAATTTTTAATATAATATAAATTTTAAAAAGATTTAAGACTAATTTTTTGTATGAAGTATTTCTTTGAGATGTTAAAAAAATAAAGTGAAACAATTTAGCAAATTAAGCGAAGCTATCAAATTTATAAAAGGATACAATTCCAAGAAAAAAAATTTTTTTAATCGCTTACCCTTACCCTGAAAAAGAACACCGTATGTGTTCGATATATTGAAAAAAAGTTATTTTAATACAACACAATAGGAGTTTTATTTATAACTCTTAGACGCAGAGCTAGAAACAAAAAGGATATACTCGTAATAATAAAATAAGGTCGAATAATATATAAAAATTAATTAACAAAAACATTTTAATGTTTTTCCTTTTGCAAATAGACCGAAAGAGAGCCTCTAACCGAATTTCATCCAAATCGAAAGAGGTCGTTTTTCTGGCGATGTGACATGAAATCACCCACGTGAACTTAGTAAATTTAATTCTTTTACTTCACTTAAAAAAATCGGGAATTTATTGATTTAGTATCGTTTAAAAAAATTGTTCTCTTCAGATTTCCACGTTTTGGTGAAGCTTCCCTGACTAGTTCTGATAACCTGACACTATGTCTGTATATGTTTGCATGTGTGTGTGTGTGTGTTTGTGTATGTATATGTGAGTGGCCCGCTAAAAACTTTTGAACAGGCTTAACCCGACCTAGTGGAGTTCTCCCGATCTAAGATTTCCTGTAAGTTTGAGCCCATTCAAACCAGTACAATTCAGAAAATTTGAAGAACAGTTTGAAAAATAAGTCTAGTTTTAAGTGAACTTCTTAATAAGTTTTGAATGGCCCTACTGATCGATATCTTATCCGCAATCGAGATTGAAAAAACCATGTCTAGCACTGAAAATTAGGCTAAAATCAGTTAGTCTGTTCGTGAGATATCTTGAACGAAAAATTAAGAAACAACAAAGCTTTTAAGAATTCCGAAATTTATTTATCTGATCAGTTTGTGTCCCCGATTATTTTATAGTAATTGAAAACCACTTCTATCAGCGCTAACCTCCTGGGAATCTTTTGATTCGTTTAAAATTTAAAACAATATGAGAACTAAAGCCTAGGGTCTTACTCGAAGATCTCAAAAATGGCTTCTAGGGTTAAATGTTTTATATATTTTGCAAATTAATAGCTCTGAAATATGAAAATTATAAAAGGAATAACACATTATTTTATGAAACTTTTATTAAACTCAATATTTGATTTTATTTGAAGCCAATATTCTTCATGGATGTCACTTGAACTCGCAGAGTAGTCAAAGTGCAAATGAACATACAAATCTTTTTTATTTTCTTATTTTATTTATAAAATTGTATTAAACGAAATATAATACATGGAAATTGTGAAAATAAATTTGTGCTTAAATCCTACATGGCTGATGTGCAGCACATCAGTTTAAGTTTTAAAGGTATTTGAAGAGAAGAGTTTCTTCGTACGAGGATGGCACAGAAATTGAATTAAAAAGGTACGGGAATGTTTCGTTTTGTAATGGGAAATTCTATCGACTCAAACTTTATACGAACACCAACTCTCGTTTCTTGTTTTTGTTAGCAAAATATGTGAACATATTCGAAGGTTCCACAAACGTTATTTCGTCGCATTTAAAAAGGAACTATAAAATGCATTTTATAAGTTTTTCAAATGAAATTAATTGACAGGAAAACTTTTGAAATTGTTTATGTACACAACACACACACACACACATGCATACATGAAATTATGCTACGCGAAACTTGACACATACAAAAACACATGAGTTCAAATACACTTCAGTCACCGTACGAAACTGCATTCAGTTCAGCATCTTGTCAAAAAAAGTAGTTGACAAATAGAAAAAAAAAAGAAAAAAGAAATGGCACTACAATCAGACCATAGAAATTTCGTTCATTATTATTATTCATTTAAAATCGTTCTGGTTTTTATTCCTTCTTTTGACATGTGAAATTTTGTGCTGCACACACACACACACGTGTTTATTAATGTGTGTGCATTAGTTTGTTTAAACTTATTATGGAAGTGAACGGTCTGTTTACGAAACTAAAAAAAGCTCAAGTCAATAGAGTTAAACAAAAAATTTGCTTTAAATTTCCATAATTCATATAAATCTTTTCCTCTATAAAACAGAAGAAATTTATAGAAAATAGTCCAGCCCTGTTGTTTAGACTAGAAAATTTCATGTCATAAAATATTTTAATTATAATTGAAAAAAAGTTCCTATTACTGCCAGTACTTGTCTTTTGTATTTGACATGACATCTGCTTCTTAATGCACGAAATCCTGCCAATTCTCCCGCTGGTCGTGTTCAATTAAATTTACATAAACAAACTCATGTCTTTTACTTAATTATTCAGGAATTTTATAAAAACTTAAATGCAAGACTTGTGCTATGTTGCATTTAAGTAAAATTAAAACAAGTATGTACGATGTCTGTTCACAAAATAAGATGAATTTCCATTCTTTTCTGTCTAAATGCTGTTATACTCGTCAGTTAATTGTCCTGGTCAGATTGTTAGTGAGAGTCGTGGAAGTTAGAATTATTTTGTGTTCGGCGGTTTCCTGCTGTTGTTAAAAAAAATGGTCAATAGAAATTGCATAAGATTTTGTGTCAAAACTGGATTTTAATGCTTAAAAACTCTGGAAATATGCTTAGTAGCAGACCATGATTGCATTCTTTTAAATAATATTGAGATGAATTGAATATCAAAGCTTGTGCTTCATGGCTAAGCACATCAATAACCGTTGACAATATTGAACAATTGAAGAAAATTGTTATACAGGATCATTGAATTGTTATCAGAGATGTTGATAAAGATGTGGGCATATCGACAGGCTTAGCCATGTCAAGCCATTTTGGCGGGAATTCCGGAAGTAGAAGGTTACCACAAAGAAAATCGATGCATGACAACCATCAAGGAACTGATTTCGTTTAAATTGTTCTCAAAATATTTAGATTTATTTATCCATTTCGAAAGGGTATTTCTTAAAGAGGTAGATATAAATGCTGATATTGACAACACTTTTTAGCTTGATATGATTAAATTTAAGAGGTGTAGGTTCGATTATATTCAGACATAATGGGGAATGCCTTCTGCTCTTCAGAGAACCAAAGTCAATAAATAATTAACCTCACAGGCTGGGCTCTCGTTAAGTATCTTTGCACTTGTGCCACGTTATACGGCACACCCTGTAGATGATAATTTCAAAAAGGTAAGGAGGTGCTATTCACCACCAAATGCAACGTTATAAGTCTGTGAGCACGTGGTGGTCATATCATCCTTTATGATGAAGTTTACGTTTGTATACACACGCGCAGGTGGTGTCCTGGTGGCGGTTCACGATGATTTCTTAACCAAAGTTGGACGATTAAATTTATATATTAAGAAAATATTGTGTTTGCTCTTAATATAATTTGAATTATCTTTTGTTTTTTAAAATCGTTTTAAAAATTGAAATTGACAATCGTGAGGTTTCACTGGTACTAATGAAGATCATGAGGGAACCTTTAGCCACATTTTCTTAAAATAACAAAAGATGTTTTCAGGTTAGTACATATTTTTGGGGATTGCAGTTCTTAAATCTTTTAAATTTAAATTTTGTTTCCCAAGATCTCTCTAAGAAACTCAAAGGGATCAATTGAGGGGTTTTAGCTAGTTTTTATGCGCATTTTACTGGGGCTAATGCGGATCATCAGGGAATCTTTACCCAACATTTTTTAAAATAACTAAAGATATTTATTTCAAACTTCCAATTTAATAAGTGAGACGTCCAAAACAAATATGAAAGTCATAACAAGAACTCACTGATCACTTTTCCTTTTTTGTTTTCGTATGTTTTTGTTTTACAATTGGTTGGCTTTTTCTTGATTTCGTGCTTCTGCTTCTTCAACTTTGGGGAATCACCCAAATATTTCTTATCCATAAACAGATTTTATTTGAAATAATTGATTACATGGAAACAAAAGGGTACGAAACTTATGTTTACATCTGCAAAATTCGCTGTATAAATTGTTATTGAAATTTACTATAAGATGAAAGTACACTAACATTAAAACCAAGAAGCTGTATTTTGGAGATAAATTCATAGTACGGAAAGCTTCATTGCATAAAAGTTGACTGTAGGGACGTTTCACTGTATTTAGTTTTGGCTAAACCGTTTTCAAGGCGTGTACGTGAATTGGATACTACAGAGAGTAATTTACTTCAATTTAATAAAATTCTGTTTAAAGAAAAAAGTCTAAAACAAATATCAAAGTCGTAGCAAGAACTCACTGTTCATTTTCTTTTTTAATTTCTTACCTTTATTATTCTTCCAATCAGGACTATATAAACAAATTCAAATATTTTTATGTATAAAGATATAAAATAATAGTATAAAATAATATAATAATAATAATAATAATAATAATAATAATAATAATAATAATAATAATAATAATAATAATAATAATAATAATAATAATAACAATAATAATAATAATAATAATAATAATAATAATAACAATAATAATAATAATAATAATAATAATAATAATAATAATAATAATTTTTTTTTTTTTTTTTTTTTTAATTCAGTTTGATTTATTTCCAAAATTCTGTGTAGTACAATTCATTGTTTATAAAACCTTGCGAAGCCATTTCGGCTTGTCTGCAGGTATAATTAACATAAAATGTATTTACAAAGTTTGTGTTGATATTATATTTAAAAAATTTTTACTAGATTTTTTAAAAGTGAGAGAATGTAGAGTAACCATTGTGTAATTTTTAAATTTTTAAAAAATTTTGTGTTATTATTAAATATATTAAATTTAATTTTTATAAATTTTTAATTATTGTGTGCTTATGAAATAAGATTTTAGTATTTTTTTTCTTGCATTATTGTTGTTGCATCTTTTGAGGACTTCAATTGGTATTGTATTAAATACAGTTGGTAACGCGACTTGTAGAGTGCTTCGGCCATATTCATTCCTGAACTTAGGGATGCAGTATCTTCCTTCAACGTTTCTTCTCGTTTGATGGTTATGATTAATTTTTTGTAAATATGTGTTATCCATATAAAATTCAATGGCTAGAGTTGTGTGGTATATGTTTCGGACGCTTAGGACATTTCTATCTTTTGGGTAATTTGTTGTTTCATTCCCCGTTGACGTGTTTGTGAAAGTACTTAGTAGGTTGTTTGTATTATGATGATTGTTATTTTGGGGCTGTGTGTATGGTCTTAGAATTTTAAGAATTCTATTCTGTATTTGTTGGAGTTTGCCACAGTGAGTCGATTGACCCCACGCTGTTATGCCATGCCGCAGGTGTGATTCCACAAAGGAAAAATAGGCTTGTCTCAGTACCTTATCGTTGGAGCAATAACTCAATTGGTGCATCATATATGATGCCTTTCTAAGTTTTTTATGTACTTCATCTATATGTGTTTTCCATTTGAAGTTATGGTCGATATGTACACCTAGATATTTATACGTATTTACGAGTTCTATTGTCATTTTGCAAGTATCTGTTTGGTAGTTAAAGTTCATACATTTTGTTTTATGCATGCAATCAGTTTCGTGGAATTTAACTTTTATATCTTCATATGTGATGTGTGGGGGTTTAATGTGCATCAACTTAGTTTTAGTAGCATTTATTATTAATCCCTGGTCATGGCACCATTTTGCTGTAATATCTAATTGATCTTGCATTATTCTTGACGCATCTTTTAGATTTTTATGACCTACTATTATTGCGGTGTCGTCTGCATATGCGTATGCTTTACATGCCGTTAACATATTCATTAGGTCGTTTGTGTATAGTATATATAGTATTGGGCCAAGTTTAGAGCCTTGAGGTACTCCGTGCTCTAGGTCCGTTAAATCACTTAATTTGTTACCAATTTTAACACTATATTTTCTACACTCCAAATAGCTTTCGAATAATTTTAACGTCTGACCTCTTATACCAAGTCTTTCTAACATATTTAAAATGTTTTTATGTGACAATGTTTCAAAAGCTTTGGTAAAGTCTATAAACAGAGTCAGACAGTGGTGTTTTTTGCTTAACTGCGAGTTTATGTAGGTGGAAAAGTTGCCAATAAGCTTATTGATATTTTTCCCTTTTTGGAACCCAAACTGATTATTGTTGATAATTTTGTATTTTTCAGTATAGTTAGTCAAACGTCTACAGATTATTTCTTCCATTACTTTTTCGATGACTGATAATATTGCAATTGGGCGGTAGTTATTGTAATTTATTTTTAAGCCATTTTTGTATATTGGTCTTACAAATGATATTTTTAGTACGTCAGATATTACTGATGTTTCAAGTATTAGGTTAATCAATTTAGTTAGAATTGGTGTGGTTATAACGGAGTTATTTTTTAAATCTATTGGCCTGATTCCATCAAATCCCGCGCTTTTTTTAATATTTAAAGTGTTTATTATGTTGAAGATTTCTTCTTCAGATGTGTTTCGCAAGTGAAAAGAATTTAATAATATGTTTGGGGGTTGGTTTATTGTTTTAATGTCACATTTATGTAAATTTTTTTCAACGGCTTGCTTAAAGTTTTGTGCGAATTTATTACATATCTCATTTAAGTCTATATTTTTAAAATTTTTTAATATTGTCTCATCTAAATTTTTGGTTTTTATTCCAATTAGTTCATTTATAATTTGCCAAGTTACTCTCATATTGTTTCTATTTTCATAAAATTTATTTTTATAATATTGATTTTTTGTATATATTATGATTTTGTTTACGGCGTTTCTGTATTTTTTATATTCATTTTCAAATATATTATTATTACGATTATTGCGCCATTTCATATAAAGTTTATCTCTTATTTCACATTTATTAATTAACGATTCTGTTAACCATGGCTTAGTTATTCTTCTTTTATTTTTTGGAACAGTTTTAGTTGACTTCTCATATATATTCATGAATTTATCAATTAATGCTTTTAAAAGGTCATTGGGGTTCGTATGTAGCAGTATGCCATCCCAAGATGCATAGCGAATGAAAAATGATCAGAGATTTTTGTTTTAACTATTGTGGTATATACATGTGCATTCAAATATTTACATCTAACGAAGAGGTGATCTATACATGTTTGTGAGTTCATATGCACATCTTCTCTTGTACACTCTTTGATCATACATTTCATTCCATTGCTTGCTATTACATCAAGATATGTGTTTGTTATTGATGTATTTTTTAAAAGATCTATGTTTATGTCTCCAAGTAAAATAAGCGTTTTTTTCTTCTTCAATTTTTGTAACATTTGATCTAGCTCTCTTATAAAATTATTTACGTTCAGGGATGGAGGTCTGTATACTGCGAAAATTGTAACATTCTCAGACATCTCAAAGCTTATGCACATCGACTCAAAATAATTTGTATTCATACATAAATTAGTGAACGGTATGTTACTTTTAAAATAAACTGCTATTCCACCTCCACTTCTATCATTTCTATTCAGGAATATATTTTCAAAACCATTAATTCCGTAAAACGAGCATTCGTCATCGGATATATTAGTTTCCACTAATACAATTATTTTTATTTTTTTAATCACATTGCCGATTGTTGCCAAAAAAGAGTTAAAGTTAGTACGCATAGAACGAATATTTAAATATATAATGGAAAAAGGATAACTTATTAGTTGTGAATTGATTTGCCTGAAACTTTCAGTTGTTTCAAACGTTAAATTATTCATTTTTATTTTTTATTTTTATTAAGCTTTGTTTATAATTAATTAACTTTTTTTTTTTTTCATCAATTATTGAAAATTTCTACATCATTACTACTATGGATTTGGAATAAATTAGAATCTTCATTTTTCTTTGCATAAATGTTTCCATCTTTGACCCAAACATATTTCCAACCAGAGTCTCTAGCTTTAGTTTTTGCTATCCATAAAAGACGGCGATTTTCAGATGTCAGCTGATCGTTTATATATATGATTTTATTGTTATTGTTTGTTACATTTTCCTTATTTATATTTGCTTCTTCAAAAGTATTTTTAAAGAGATCTCCTCTAACCTTATGTCCACGAACTTTTGCCATCAGCTCTTTTTTCTTGTTTATGGAGCAAAACTCAACTATGATCTTATTTTGTTTTTTCAGCTTATACGCATTTGCTATATCGGACTCTTTAATGTCTACACTTACCGAAGACGCTATTGTTTTTATTATTTCTGTTGTGGTCATATCATTATCATTAACATTCTTGATCTCTATGTTCTTACTTATAATTTGTTGCTCAAGGTAATTAACTCTTTTTTCCATTTTCTGTATGCGTATTTCCTTCTCTTTATTATCTTTGGTGAGGTCACTGACTTGCAATGCAATATTTGCCATTGCTTCAGTAATGTTTAAAAATGCTTTAGACATCTCTTCTTTTACTGAATTGTTTGCATTATTTATATTCGAGTTTACCTGCATTATGCTGGCTTTTATATCACTCAAATCGTTTGTGATTCCACATTTAAATTTAAGAAAGTCCGCTTTGAGTTCTGACACATTGCTGTTGACATCTTTTTCGCTATTTACATTTGGATCCTTTTCAGTCTGTTGTGTTAAATGTTGGTCACTGTTTGTGTTTTTTTGTGATCCACTCTGTATGTTTTCTTGTGGGAGGTTAAGCGATTTGGTTCTACTACGTTCTTCTCTACAATTTTTGCATTTCCATGCTAGTTTCTTTTCTGTTGTCATACCATTATATGTCGACTCAGAAAGTGTAGCGCACGGTGAGAAATGGTATTTATTTGCACAGTTATTACATTTAATGTATTCACCTGATATAGGTAATGTTTTTTTACATGTGAAACAGTTGGTACTCTTATATGAGAGATAGTCCTGAGATTTACTCATTTTTTTACTTAAATTTTTTTAATTTTTGTTTGTTCAAATGGCAAAAAAATAAATAAAGACTCTTTGGCACAAGAGAAGAGAGATTAAACTTTGTATATTTTATGTGACCTAATGTATAGATTTTTAATCCTTTTCAAGATTTTTTATTATGTTTTTAATTATTATGCAAATGTTAACTTATTTCCACTTGTTATACTTTATACAATTCGCGGTATACACTTTATTTTTTATTCAATGTAATTGGTTATATTAATAATGTTTTTATTATCAATTATTTCGACAATTTTCTAAGCGCAGTTTGAAAAACACGTCCGTTCACAATGACTACTCAAATAATAATAATATTAATAATAATAATAATAATAATAATAATAATAATAATAATAATAATAATAATAATAATAATAACAATAATAATAATAATAATAATAATATTAAAAAGTTATTTGGGCGCTAAAAAATAAACAGCTTTTTAGTGTTTGGGAAATAATTTTAACACAAATTCTGTAATATTCAAAATATCTCTCATATATTCCTTTTATTGTTGATTAATTATTCTTAAACGAGTGCGATTCTTGTATATAAATATGTAAAAAATTTTGTTTTTGTATTGTAAAATATTACAAAATATATACTTTATTAACACATTTAAGACAAGAAATAGTTAGAAAGCATTATGATCAATTCAGTGATTTTGTATATTAATTCGAATATTAATTATGGAATTATGACACGTGTGTTCACGCTACTGTGCTGCATGTGTGAAAATATGTGTGTACTTCACGTAAGAACACTGAAAGTGGGAACAATGGGTAGGATTTTTATTTAAATGGTAGAAAATCTAGTCAATCATGAGCTTTAAATTTTTGTGAAAATAAGTCTTTTTCGAAACTTTTGTTACACTGATGAGCACTTCCAGACTATTTTTTCATTTTATATTCGATGGCACAGAGCCATTTTCTCTGAACTATAAATAGAATGTTATGGAAAAAAAAAGTTTCTTTGAACTACTTATATTCGATATCTTTTCTACGTAATTAGGATGTTAAACCCAATTTATATCTGATTTGATATATTCATAAAAAGCATTTCCATAAAGCTTAAAAAGTTACAACCCGTATCAAGTTTAGTTTATTTATATTCGTATATTTTGAAAATATACAAAAAATTATGATCAGCTCCATAGGATGAGATGCAGTCTTTAAAAATACTATGTCATAAACGATGTATTAATTTTGTGCATTATTTTGTTTCATTTATCTATTTTTAATCACTTTAGAAAAACACATTCCTGTCATTTGTCATTTTAATATGACGTGGATGCCCTTTTCAAAAAATGCTCCTGGACGCAGTGCTTTTAACGAAGCGGAACGGAGATTGGCAATATTGAGTCGAGAACAATCAAAAGTAGGTGCAATACATAAGTGGGGAAATCATATTTGGTTAGAAATTCAGAATGTTTCTCTGTACATGTTCAAGCAAGTCAATGTTGCACCCGAATTGTGAAGTGTGCTGATCAAATTTTATTTGTAAAGTGTAGAAGTAGTTATTTTACAGCAAATGTTAAAAAAGTGGCGACCGCTTTCCAAATGTTCTGAAGGTTGGAAAATCTTCTGAATGTTCTAATGGAAAATCGCATTCACTTGAAATTATCGGTAATTATAAAAAGACAGGGATTCATTAATCGGCAAATAACGCGTTGCGTATAAAATTAAATTTGTTTCCTTTCTAGTTATTGAAACTTCATGAAATCCTCTTAAGATTTCAATAAAACATGTACGATCTAAAAACTTACTGGAAGTTGTCTCAACTATTTAGTTATGAATTTCTTTTGTTTTGTAGCTTTTTACAATCAATTTAACAATAAGTAGTGCTGCAAGCTTTTGAATTGCATTTTCAAAGGAAAACGAAATAGAACATGCCGAAATACGCTTTGCGCTCTTAATGCGGTTGTCGTATAACTCGCTAATCTTTCGTAAGAGCTCCATTTTTATTGACCAAAATATATTTGCATATAAAAGTCACCAGTCAAATTTCGGTGCCTGCAAGCAATAACAACAACAATTTTCGTTTAAAAAAGCTTTTAGCAAAAAAAAAAAAATGTTTTTTTTTTAAACGTAAGAAAATAAAGAAGGAAAAGTGATCAATGATTTCTTGTTATGATTTTGATATTTGTTTTAGACTTCTTACTTATTAAAGTGGAAGTTTGAAATAAATATCTTTAATTATTCTAAGAACTGTTGGGTAAAGGTTCCCTGATGATCTGCATTAGCCCCAGTGAGTTGCGTATAGGAACTATCTAAGCCCCGCATAATTAAAATAAGTACTAATTTAAAAAAATTTTTTTTTATATTCTGAATACAATTTTCCAATTCTCTTTGTAGTCTTCGCAAAACATTGACACGATGTCAATCGATACCAAATAATTATATGGGAAACAAAAACAAAGTTATAGTCTTTTGCTTTTTAGAATGTTGTTTTGCAATAGAACGATATCAGGCAGTTGTTCCTTCTTGATTATTGTTTTTTTTTTCACATTAAACTGATTATATTTGTTATTTGATAAATATTTGTTAAAAATAGCCCGAAGAAGAAGAAGAAGCACAAAGAGGCCGCTTCGTGTAGGAAATTTATTATTCTATCAAAATCAATTTAACTTACCAAATCTTGCAGACGGGCTCAGTTTTCGTGGATTCCAATACAGTGTACGGAATCAACGGAAGTGATTCCGTACACTTTCCGTACAATTAAATACAGAGTGAACAATTCATCGTAAGTTAATGAGTTGCTGATTTACCTTCTTTTTACAGCAAAAGCTGACCTATGCCTTCAGGTTATACCCTGACTGTTGGACCTAGAAGAAAGAAAAAAATTGTAAGTAAAAAAACATATTCGAAAAAAGTCAATAAGACCATAAATGAACCGGAAGCGACTTAAATCTCGTTCGTGATATTAAGTAGATTTGTTTTTCTATACCGTCTCTAATAACTTTATAAGTTGATTCGGAAAAATCGTTTGCTTTGAGATCTCTGTAGGCTCGGGTACCCTTTAAACGCTTGAGTGTAAAAGTAAATTTTATATTACAAATCCATTGCAGATTTTTGCCAAGTAGCGCATGAATCTATTTTGTAAGAATCTCTGATTAACGTCTTTTAATTCAATTATATTTTTATAAATAAAAATATTTTTGCATGAATAAAAATACAGTTCTTGCAACAACTACAAGTGTCTTCCAACTTTCTCAAAGTAAAATAAATCCTTAATCTATTATCTGGATATTGTTGATAATCACTTCTTGTCAAGTCGAATATACCGATTTGTTGATACAATCGAAGTACTTCCCCAACAATGACTTCCAATTTTTTTTTCAAATGTCCAACATTCTTTTACTTCAAACCCATTTCATATTGAAGAAATAATAATTTTCAGAATCCGTAAATTATTATATATTTTAAATGAAATAATTCCAGTTCCTGCCCATTGTGCGCAGCTCTTATGAATATTCTACCAACAATAGCTTTTGTCCTTCCTCAGCATTTATGCAAGAAAATATACTTTTACAATATTCTATCTGTTTTACTGTTTAATGTCTCTTAATTTCTTGGAAAAAATAAAATAACGTGTAAAAGATGCGTAATTATTGATTTTATTTTACTCATTGAACTCTTTTTCCCATGTCCTTTTACGCATAATTTCTTTTTTAATACACATGAATATATCGATATAAGCGAATGTCTCTAAATCTGTTAGAGGGGATGTAACGCCACTGATAATAAACTAATTTGTAAAATGGCTGCTGCTGATTTTAATAAACTGCATCCAATTTAATCATGTCCGAGATAGAGGAACATTACTTGAAGCAAGTCGGATATTATAGGGGAGACAGGGGAAATTAGAAAGAAAACTGATACAGACTTGCTTGTAACGAAAAATTTACTTCAACTCTTCTCTTTTATTACATTTTTATATGGTGTTTTAAAAGAGAATTGAAGAGAACTTCTTCATTGTGTAAAACATGACTTATGGAAATACGATATTCTCTGTGAGCTTTGCTAACTGCTATGGAAACATACTAAAAAAGCTGGTTAAAACACGTTGACAAGCATTTTTTGTAATCAAACGTACATAGAATTCCAACAGACTCCTGGATTAGAAAATGAATTATGTATTTGAGAAACAGCTTAAAATGTTTTTAACAACTATAAATCATTTTGAAGTGATGCACTGCACATGGAAACAAATTTGAAAGTTATTGTCTCATATATTTGATCAATAAAAAAGTATCACGTCTTACAGAATTGCTTCGTAATGGATTGATGCCAGAAATGGCAAACAAGAAAACTTGTTGCCTGCAAGGATCATTTTTCAGTAGAAAAGAGGCCACCAAGTGGGGTATTTCGAATAAAAAAAGAGAGAGGACGAGAAAGATTATTTACAAATTGTATTTTTTTTTTTAATATTTTTCTTATAAATGATTATTACAAGAAGAATAAAGGATTAGGGTTAAAATGCGATAAACGATATGTTTTGGAATTTATATATAAATAAATTTCATTTCGATAAATAAAAATTTCAATTACATCAAACTTTCAATTATTGATAGAAACTAAATTAGAACCAAAAAAATATGTTAAGGAAACCTTCCCCAAAGATATGATTTACCGATGACTGAAGTATTTAGTGAGCCACAAAAGTTTACGTTCATAATACACTTTAATATCTACTTTCTATTTAATTTTTAAGAATTAGGAAGTTATTGATTTTATCCTGTTATAAAGAGGATGAATTCATATCTGATCTTTAAGTTTCGGGGTCGTACGACACCTGAGCAGAATTAAACCAAACTGCTGGTGTTCTAAAGAGCGTTCCTGAACTCAAAAGCCCTTTGAAGTTCAACCGATCCGAGCTGGTTTCCTTAATATGTTTTGTGAGCGCTATGAAGCTTTTCTAAAGAAGCGTAAATAATGAATATAAAAAATTGCTTTGACAATTTGTGCAAAATTATATAGTAAATATTTATAAATTTGTGGGTTAGATAAAGCTACCTGAACTTTTATGAAATGTTGCAGAAATGAAGAGAAAACAACGTGCAAATATTTTGTGAAAATAGTTTTTTCTTTTAAATCTAAAGTGGTTATCAGGCTATACATTTAAAAAAAGTAAAAAAGACCGGTAATACTGGGATCAGGAAAAAGTTGTAAAAATTTAATTATTTAAAATGTACAGCACAGCAGTGAACTGAAGTTCTCGGAAGTCGCTACGTTGCCCTCATGAGTGCCGTATGTATTATCCAAAACACTTTGTCACAGTAAAAGTTCCCTATGAAAATGATGTCTTACTGACTTTGTTCCAAGTGATAATAGTTCTTGTTTTTAAAAATTTACTATATAAATAAAAATATAATTCTTCTAGTTTTTTTACCTCTTTTTCATTAATAATGTGGTCTAATATATATTAAGCTTAAGGTCTCTTTATTTTTATTATATTATAAAATTGTTATTCAATATTTCGTCACTCCTTTGTGTGACTTCTTCAGGAAATTTATTTAAAAAAAAATAAATTTCCTGAAGAAGTCACACAAAGGAGTGACGAAATATTGAATAACAATTTTATAATATAATAAAAATAAAGAGACCTTAAGCTTAATATATATTAGACCACATTAATAAAAATATAAGTTCTTAATTTTGCTTGTAGTGCTAAATTCACTACTAAAAAACCACTGAGCGCTCATTTCTATCGCCCACTGTACTATAACATGATTAATAAGTGAGAACATCTTTTAATTAAAAAAAGTTTATTAATATATTTTATGCCTGAACACCTTCAAATGCTCAAGTGTATTAATAGAGCATTTGTGCGCTTTTTTTTTTGTTGTTTATAAAATTATGCGTACGGAAATATTTAAAAAGGTAATAGTGTATAAGATGTTGTAATCAGCAGGGTGTCATTACAATGGAATGCACGCACAAACGCCCATGTTCTCAAACACACATACGCACACACACGAAACCAACATCTACCCACTAAACCAAAACCTTATCAAATGGCTTGTAAAAATTTACTGCTAAAGTTTATAAAACTGTTGTGAAAGGCTTGTAAATAATTACTTACTTAAGGAAGGTGATCTTTTTTTTAAATCTTACGAAGAATTAAAAAATTGAAAATAATTCCACAGGCTCCAAGATTAAATCTACAGTCTGCAAACTATCTTTTAATTTGCTCAAATTCTAATCTTCATTAAGAGTGGAATACTTTTTGTATGTTTTTATAATCATGAAAGTAGCAGAATGGGTCAGTAGTGCCTTCGAGGCTGGTGATTCGCTCAGCTTGTGGGATGACTATAAAAATATTCAAATACATATATAATACTTAAGGAACACAAAGTGATTTATTACAAGTTTTTTATTGAATGAATGAAAAATAGTTTGTCTTATATTACATATAAAGCAAATGGTTGATTGATTTAAAACAAATAAAATAATATTAATAAATTAAAGTAGACTTTATACAAGTATATTTTGTAAATTTAACAATATTTAGGATTATATCGAATTCATTCAATAATTTCAAGCTGCAGCTTTGAATTCAGAACCTGTTAAGTAATTTTCCTCAATAAAAAGCTCAAGTAAATTATGAGCACTCTAAATAAATTTTTTTCATATAAAAATCATTCTATGTTGTTGTTGTTGTTTATTGCTCTTACAACTACAATTAGAGTAGGAAGACAGCCAATGAATTGTAGAATGAGAACGTAAGAAAATAAAAAAGGAAAAAGTGATCAGTGAGTTTTTGTTATGACTTTGATATTTGTTTTAGACTTCTCACTTATTCAAGTGGAAGTTTATAATAAATATCTTTAGTTATTCTAAGAAATGTTGGGTAAAGGTTCCCTGATGATCTGCATTAGCCCCAGTGAAATGCGCAGAGGAACTAACTAAAAACCCCTCAATTGATCACTTTGAATTTTTTAGTAACACATTGGGAAAAAGAAACCAGCGAAGAAATTGCTATTTAATTATAATTGAAATGGATTTAAATTTTTTAATACTTCTTAAGCTTAAATTTAAGCAAATAATAATATAATAATTTCTATTAAATTGTTTTATTCATGGAAATATTTCAAGAACAGAGAGTTACACATTTGTTTGATCGTTGAATCGAACACAACTCTTTCTATAATAAAAAATATAATAATAAAATAATTAATCAAAACACTTTATCTTCATAAAAAGCAATTAAAAAACTATAGTGAAACCAGCCTGTAGCAAGCACTGTTGCAAAACTGTTACATTTACAGGAATATATTTATCATGTTTATTAAAAGTTAAAGAAAATATTTTATCACAAGTCTAGTCTATAAAATAACTATATCTTGCTAGCAAATTGGTTCACTGGGTATGAGTCTGATATCAAAATAATGTTTAGAGAATATTTTTAAAAATTAAATAATAATAATTAATTTTTATAATTAATGACAAACATTTATTGGCAAATATTTATTTTACTGTCATTTCAATTTTGTTTTTAATTAAAGAAGCAACGATTTTTCAATTATTTGGCATTTGCTGAGGAAGAAAAAATTTACACAAACAAAGTTATTTGCAAAAGTCTCTAATTAATATTTATAGAATAGATTTGGAAGTACTTAACCATCAATTTAAATGGCTGTCCACTTAAAAAAAGAAAAAAAAATTGAAAAAAAGTATACAACAGACTACGTAAACGCACTTGATGATGGCCTGGCGAAAAGACTCCTCTCCAACGTAGCAGGCCACTCACAATTTATTTATGAAAAAATCAGCGTAAAATGCAAAGTGTTTCTAACGTTAAAGCGCTAAAAAAGCTAAAAAAAAAGAAACACAAACTGAAAAAATAAGAGAATTAAGGATGAGCTTAAAATGGCAATTGCACTTAAAGTGCAGCAGAATACCAAAACACATGCATGCGTTTCTATATGCAAAATATGTTTGTATAAAAGCATTTTTTATAAAAACAAAAACAACAAAAGGAAAAAAAAAACAACTTGCAAACTCACGAAAACAAAACTAAATCAACTCAAATCGTAAAACAAATATGAAGCTGATTCAGATGTAGATGATGCTACCGCTGACGTTGATGATGATGTTGCACTTACAGACTTGTTTTAATAAAAAGAAAGTGCACGCACCGGCAGACCCAGTTGCAACTAAGAGTCCGTCCATCCTCTGTTTTTAACTAAGACTTAAGTATTTTAATTAAAACTTAGTTTTTGTAACGCCCAGGACTGTTGTGTCTCGGGAACAGCTCTTCTTTTTGAAAAATAAATTAATTCTTAAAAATATTCCTAGTGGCCAGTTTTATGGGTCGAAAATTGTTTCGTATTTTTTGTTGCTCTTGCAACTTTCGCAAACATGCTGCTGCAATCATAGAAAAAACTCTTGCACAAATAATATATGCAAAAAGTAGATTTCCAGAGAAACCCTTTAGACCAAAATGCACTTTTTCTACACACAACAGTTTTGCCTCTACACACACTCACACACGCACGCTGCCGATGGTTGCAACATATAACTGAAAGCATCAATAAGGATACGCGAATACGTTTTTTTTTCTATAAAAATAATAAATAAAATAGAAATACACTCACACATGTTAGCAAGTGAAAAAAGTTCTAGCCAAAGTATAAAAACCCACACCAAACGAACTCATCAAGAGTAAAAGACAAAGAAGCCGAGTTGTTTTATAGAGAAACGTCGAAACGAATAGTAGGAGTTTTAGGAAGTTTGACAGTGTATGAAGAGTGTTGTTTGGCCTTAGTGCATCCTAGTAACATGGACACACAGGCACACGCGAACACACACACACGTACATGCTTATATATGCTGGGCTGTATGATAAGTTTCATATGTGTGTGTGTGTTCACTGTTCAATGTGTCGAGCAACATAAGCAGGCCAAAGCTAAAATAAAAAGTATTCAAATAAAATCTAAAAAACACAAAACTTTTTTTTGAAATTCGCTATAACATTTTTTTTTTTGCCTTTAATTTCACTGAAAAGTCCAAAGTATGTGCACACATGCACTGCAGTTTTTTGCAACACAAAAAATGCACTAGAAAAAAAGAAAACAATCGTATTCTGTGCTGATGTGTGGGGTGTGAGCGCTTCTCGAAATGATTGAATGTTGCTCTCCCACCAATGGTCAGTAGAAGTGCAGGAACAAAAAAAAAAAAATTAAAAAAAGAAGAAGCACACGGCAAGGAATAAAAAACTAAGAAGGTTGCAGTGAACAGGGCTCTAGACCAGCGAGCACTGACAGAATTGTTTAAGGACATCATTTCAAAGAAACTTTCAACGGCTGAAACTCTTTAGCCGCCGTTACTTGTACATGATACGAGAATTACAAACTCCATAAAAACTATTCAATTTTTTTTATATAAAAATATATTATTTTTATTTAGTAAAAATAAGTAACACTAAATTAAACAGCAAATTCCTTATTCACAAACAATATTTCATACTTATAAGCTGCTTATACGACAAATTTGTCTTATAAGCACGAAATATTTTTTATGTATACGGCCTTAAAATATCTACAAGAGAAAATGTTTGCTACTTAAAATTACTTAACTGGCAACCACTGAACATTTTTCTACTTGCCGCCGTCAAAAAATTTATTCATCTCTTGTCACCTGCCGGAACTATTTTGTTTATACAAGCAAATTTGAGAAGCTCGATATATTTCTTTTTCTTAATAACACCGAAATTTATTAGAAAGTTTTTTAATTGTTCTAAATGCATTTTTCTTTGTTGGCAAACATTTTCAAATGCATTATTTTTTTTATCAACGCACCGGGTATGGAAATAGTACAATAAATTATAAAAGAATGTTTACAAAAGTCATAGTTTTTCGTGCTATTATTTTATGATTTTATGACTACAGTTTGAATACCCTAAATGTTGCAAAACTAGTGCTTTCCTGCTTTTATTGTAATCTGGCAGCAAGATTAAAAAAAGGTGCTTGCCACCTTTTTCAACCAAAAAAGAACAAGCGCAGCACATATTTTATATTGAAAATATATTAGAAATAAATTTGAAGAATATAGGGGCACAGAAGCCTACTGCTGACAGATTAACAAATTGTTAATCTCTCTTTTTTTGTTCGTGTCTGAGACTGACTGGATACGATTTATGCCTTCTCATTAGAAGTGGCAGCGTAGTTAAACACGTAAGAATCCTCAGAATAGCTGTAATCCTATACAGCTGTCTGAGTTGCAGAAGTGCGTGTGAGAAGAAAAACTCCCGCAAGAGAGTAAACAACCAGTGGTCTGGTTGCACTTCCAACGAGGTTTGCTGTTGACTGACTCAGAGCTGCAGTGCCATGGAGTGTTGTACACCTTCAGCAAGTTATACGCCAAAAGCATGATTTAGATTAAATTTACAAACAAACAAAAAAATAGTTGGTTTTTAGTATTAGTTTTGCGTAGAGAAATAGGTGTAAGCTTCCTAGCTCTGGAATCGTATTTAGGATTTAAGTTCATTTGCAATCCATCACTGCCAGAACGAAATCTCTAGCTCTTCTGGGGGCTTGGGAAATCCGATTTTCACGACAAACAGTCGGACATCGCTTACTCTCCATCGCAGAATATATATACTTTATGGAGTCCCATATTAATATCGATGAAATTACACACGGAATTACAATTTGTTTCACTTTTTTTGTGGCAATTCCGCCACTATTCAGTTACGTTTGTATCTCGTAGTGCTCCCGAAAGATCTTGCAGAAAAGTTTAATATTATTTTTAAGAGACCATAATTATTGAAGCGCATAAAGAGCGTCTTCTAACATATAAAAAATTTAAGATCTCTAACTGATCCACTAATAATTTTGCGTTTAGAAAATTCAGAATATGGAATCAATAAAATCGTCGCAATTTAAACATTTCCACCGTGTTTGAGTTTCAGTGTAGTCTTGCAAACTATAAGCGATGCGTTTTAACACACACAAAAAAAATATATAAAAACAACAACAACAGCAAGAAAAAATCCAAACGCGAATTGCATATAAATTGCATCAAAACAAGGCCCACGACTCCGTTTCTACTATGCAACTACTAAATGCACCAACACACAACAGCAGTTAACTAACACACACCCAAACACAAACTCACATACGTTTTCAACTAACCAACCAAATGCTGATGCAATCTGCACTTTTTTTATTATCGCGTTTTCTTTTTTTTCACATTTTCAAAATAGTTAAGCCCCTGTCCGTGCTTGTTTGTATTCTCTTTCCTTTTTTTTTTTTTCTTTTGGAGACTGTGTTGGCTGGTGTTGCACAAGTTTTATATGCAAATTGACGCGTAAGATGGGTATGGGTCTTGCAAAGCTGTGGTGAGTTATTGGGGAGTTAGAGTAAATAGATGAACGAAAGGCGAGTTCAAAACTTAGTCTATGCTGTCGAATATGAAACAAATAAAATAAATTCAGTTTTTATATTGACGTTGATATTTCGCTGATGCCTTCTTCAGTGCAACTGACAATTTTTACAAACACTAAAAATCCATCAAAGTACCACCAGTGACAGGCGACAGGGGCTTGTGGTTGCGAGGGGTATTTGAAAGGGTGACAGTTTTTTGGTGGCTTAAGAGTTTTCATATATAAAATTTTATTTTAATAAATAAAATAAAATTAATGCTATTTTTATCGTCTATGTAACTTTTGCAACAACAACGAATATGCAGACTACGTGATGGCTAGAAAGCGATCGATTTCGAAATAGTTGCTCACGCGTAACATGTGCTGAACTTTATATATATTTTGAGAGTATGTTTTGATACCGTCTGCTTATGAAACTTTGGGTCTAGAGTAGAGTTTTTATAAAACTTTGTTTGTGATAATAATTCTATTACAAGATCTGCGATATATGAGACTGTTGCAGTCGATCTTTTTGAGACAGTTGTTGTATATATTTTAGCACATTTCTTGCGGTAATTCGGCAATAGCGTGACGAATATTGATTCTCAAGTCCTCAATGACAAGCTGGTCTGTGACGTAGCCCTATAAAGAGGTATGACAGCGTAAAATATCATAGATTTTATCAGATTTACGGTTCTGAGGCCCTAGAAGACTCCGTCACTGTGTATGTATGCACGTGCATGTTTGTATGTGTAAGTACGTAACCCGCTTATAACTTTGGAGGCCAAAAACCGAAGTGGGTCAAACTGCAAGTGGTCTTTAAAACGGTTCTGAACTCAAACTTCCTGTGAATTTGAACCGATTCGAAATGGTGATTTGAAAAAACCATTTAGATAAATTTTTAAACGGATATATCGATCACTTTATAATCACATTTGTGAAACAACGTCGGCCCCCGTTCAAAATCGGTCCATCTGTTCGTGAGATATCGCTAGCGAAAAAGTTCGAGAAAAGTGGTTTATTTTAAAATTATGTATCTGATCAGTTAGTGTTTTTGTTTCTTCTATGGTAAACGAATAGCACACCAATTATCCTTTAAGACGTGGGACTCGGTTGATTTGAAATTATTGAATTATTGTGTTAACACTCTAAATAAATTGTTTTCATATTAAAACAATTATTAGCAGTTGTTGTTCCTTATTTTTTTATAACTATAATTAGAGTCGGAAAAAAGCCAACCGATTGTAGAATGAAAACGTACCCGTTATTCATATATTTTTCTGTGAAAATAGATAATAATTTTTTCAAAAATTTTATATAAAATTTTTATGATAAAAAGAATTTGCTCAAAATAAAAAAATGAATATGGATATGATGTTATGATAAGAACATAAAATAAAATTTGCATATAATATTTTATGTCAGCTTTAAAAGGAGATGGAGACAAAAAATTACATTTCGATTTCTTCTGGATCCAAATTTAGCTTTATACACTTTTGCCGACATTGAAATTTGCATTTGGGGTACTTTTTCTTTTTGCTTTGATTTATCATTTTTCCAGCAATGAAAGCCCATGACCAGAAGACATATTTTCCAAGTTCATTCAATCCAGTCATGTCCTGCAAGATTGCAAAAAATCTCTGGGTGCACTAACCAGTTCATCATCTTTCATTGCAGGTTAAAATGAGCCTTAGAACAGGCCCGTTAGCTAAGAACATCGCCAAAACTACTGATTTGATCTACCAAGAAATATTTAAGGCAAGACGCAAGTTTTAATGATGGACACGCTTCAGACTACATCTGTAACTCATCCAATTATTAAAAATTTCTTTAAAGCTTTGAAAATTCTTGGCACAGTAGGTCCATTATAATAGAAAATGTTATTGCTCTCTCTCTCTCTCTCTTTATCTGCCTTACTATCTCTTTCTCTCCCTCTCTCTCTCTCTCTCTCTCTGTCAATTTATTATATCTGTCTAGAAATCTTTAATACTTATCCGAATTGTTATTTGAACTTATTAAGAATTATAAATTATACAAAACAGCACGGTGATTTTGTTAAGATCATGCAAAATCATATCGAGAATTCTGGGTTTAAAATCTACTGTATCCATTTTAATAAAATTTAAAAGCGGAGAATACAACGGTAAAAGGCAAAGACGAACCAAATATTTATTTTTTTAATTAGAATACTAGAGCACTGATTTTACTTTGTGATTGTTATGGCGGCAGCAACATTTATGTAAATCCTTTCGACAAGATCACATAATCCTCTAATGCCAAGCGGCTGGGCAGTACTGAAAACCAGACGAAGTTGTCGCAGCTGCCTCATCGATAACACTTCAGTAAACAGTTGCTTCAAATCTATTCTTTATTTTGAAATTTATATTATTTTATCATTATGATCGCATCGCCGAAATCAGCTAAAGGGTTTGATATTGAATGACGAGAGGAATAAGTTGCACTCCTTATAATGGAATCATCTGATCTAACAGCAACAACATACACACGGAAAGAGAAAAACTTTTGGTTTTTGCAACACAAAAACTCGTGCACATATTTTATGCAAAAAAGAAAAAGATGTAGAAAAGCACGGCTGGTATTGAATAAAAAAGTAATCAACAAAATGTCTATTTTGTGCAGCAACAACAAAAAGCAAAACAACAACAAAATACAACAACTGAACTCTATTATTTTATTTGCCTTTGTTTTTCTCCACAACATTTGAACACAAATGCACGCATAAAACACACACATACGATTTGGTTTTCTCTAAATAAGAAAAATTAACAAAGAAAAAAACGGCGAAAATATAAAACCAAATTTAAACAAAAAGGAATGCAACAAAAGCGAAAATAACAAAGTTTTTAACGACTTGTCCCATCTGGTCAATCCAATGCAAAACTGCACTCATACACACGCACTCCCTTGTCCACTTGCCCGGCTTAAGCTCTCTGATAAATTTACAACAAATGCAACAACATCCGGTGCACTGTTGTCATTCATTTGGCTGCAGCAACAACAACAGCAGCAACATATTGGTGGCTGCTGCATAATTTTTTTGTGAAATAGCAGAGACAAGCAAATTGCATTTCTAGTTACAGCAACTACAACAACAACAATGTCATATTCGAACAAATAGATAATAGAAATCTTTTTAGCCTCCTCTGTCTCCCACTGATATACTGCCAATTTTGCATGTGTGTGTGTGTGTGTGTGCTCGTGTGTATAGAATTATTGATTTTTTTGCAGTGCGTTTCCACATGTGAATTTCGTAGTGGATATTGATGTTTTTCCAGTTGCCATTTTTTGGAGTTCCATAGTTTGGGTTATGTTAGAGATTTTGATGTGTTATTGCATTCCAGGAATTCGCTCCCATGTACGTTTGCTCAGTTGAGAACAGAGGAGGATGCGTTCGTTTTTGTAATTACAAAACATTGACGTACAAACGCTTTTGTTGTTCAATCCACTTTTGTTTGGCAAAAAAGTTGTTAGAAATGGTGCGAGATATTTTGATTTAATTTTTAGATGCAGTTTTATGCACTGATTTGCTTAACAGGAAATTTCATTTTATTTTGCATGTTTACAACGACGGACAACGCACAGTGGCGTAATAGCCTCAGCAGAGTAGGATGAGAGCTTGGCCGATTCGAAGTTAGTATTGTTATTGATACTGTTGTTGACAAAGTCTGGGATTTTGAGTTCAACCTTGCGCCTCGCTCTGGCACAATGCAGTGCAGGTGGCTGGGAAAACAAAACAAACTGCTTGTTCTAATAAAAAATATGCGAAACGGTTGACACTGAAGACCATCCCTCTTCGTGTTAAAACATCATAATTTTAATAATCAAACCTCGTAGTTCTCGATTATTAGACAAGAATCGAAAAAGCTATCTGATCAGAGATATAGTTTCGGATTTGCATACATCTGACTCTGTTCTAAACACACAGCAGTGCCAAACAGCTGTTTTCTGATACCGCATATACTAACAGCTGTTCTGTTCTGTTGTGAAAATGGAGAAGTTAATTATTCGAGTATTGATAACTTCTTGATTAAAAATCCTTTTTGAAAAACTAGCGTATCAAAATTATATTTCTTATAGCATACAAAACACTTACAACAACAAAAAATAGTTTAATTTCCAACACTAGAATCAGTGTTGTATTTTCAACACTAACAGAATTATTTCCAGAGTATGAAATATTTTTGATTACCGTGAAGAAATTATTTTTATTAAATTCGAAAAAAAGTTTAAACTTTCCAGGTCAGCAGCTGTCTTTTAGGATTTTCTGATTTTCATACTTAATTACCTGCTTTTAAAATAACACAGTTCAACACGAAAAAGAACTTACGGAGTTCTGACGATTGATCCTGGTAGAGAATCTAAAAAAAGATATACGTGTGTGGCCGTTTTGACAAATCACATCGGAATTTTATTTTAGAGGCGGTTAGAATTGTCCATCTCTTGCAGCATGTCGGGGTAAAAAGGAATATTTTCCTTACATCTGAAGTATATGGTATGTTTAGCAACTTTATAGAAAATAACACGACAAACATATTAACCCTGTTACTCCCTCGTATAAAGACATTTTCTAGCTTTATTCCAACAAATCATAAAAAGCACCTAGAAAAAGGGGAGGGACAGGGATGAAATGTTCTACAAAAATGTTGCCCATAATATTTTAATTTATAAGTCAAAAGAAACAGCAAAAAAACAAGCAAAATCCATAGCCGCTGCTGATCTCGAAATAGCATATAGAAATCGGATGTATTGGTGAGGCCGAAGTCTGACATATCACTACCACATGCCAAGCATCAGTCCAACATTTCTCACAACGATTTTTAGTAACAAGCCGCAGCCATCAAGTAGACTCACTGAGGAGACCCCAACCCATATCCGGCCTCAAAGTTATCCAACACTAAAGGAGGAAGCAACGATTTTCGAGCCATCTTACTGCCGATTCCGGATCATGGCCCTCTAAAGCGGCACGTGGTCTAGTTGATGTTTATTTATTCTCAGTAACATCAGCAACCACAGCCATGTAATTTCCGATAGAACGACCAGTCCGGTGGTGGCCACGAGTGGCCCGTTGACTGGTTAATGTTTCCTTTTTCTAAATAACATTAGAAGCCACAGTCAAACTCTCGATAAAACGACGTTCTGATTTGGAAACCTGCAACGATAACTACGCTGAGCTAACACCCCCGAACGTTTATGGGTAATAAGAATCGGATACGATTATTCCACGATTATTTTACGGAGTACATTTGCCTGCTTGAATTCTGCCTCTTTTTAGTTCACAAATGCCAAATATGATTGACATCAGACGATATTAGCAAAAGTTATTGCATCGTCCGATGGTATGATCCCTTATATTATTTTGAATTTGAAATACTTCGCAAACTATAGAACGACTTCGACCGCACATCGGAGATGTTATTAACCCAGAATTTTATTCGTTCCTGTGACTAAGCGTACAAATAAGAAGTGGAATCGTAGTTAACCATGGAAAATTCCCCATAACAACCTTAAATCTGTACTTCCATCGAGGGCAAGGCAATAAATTTTCAACTCTCCGCTATGAAAATTAAAGATTTTCCAAACTCAAGAAGATATTGGCATGAGTACGTTAGCAAAAATCGATTTCTCGTCAAACTTCTATGTTCTAACTCCATAGAAAGTGTTTCGACTAACTTTGAGAAGGTGTTTATATGTAAGTGTGCTTTCATATGACAGCTTTCCTATGAATTTATAAAAAAACATTTGTTTTTTTGTAAATGCAGTTGTTTATTAAGAGTAAGTTAAACAGCCAACCGATTAGAGAAACATTTGAAAAAATTGATTTGTCTTAAACTCCAAAATTGTCTATCGAATCACTCATTGTTTTCGATTCTTTTATATTCATACAAGAAGACATCAAACGCCGCTTTGGCATGAAAATCGGTTGATTTCAAAATTAAAATATTAGATTTAGTTCGAAGAGCTTAAAAACACAAAATAGCACATTAACCAGGTTAAGATAACATTGCGGTTAAAATTACTGGGAACTTGCAAGGAAGGCTTTTAGGAGCAGCTGTTTTCTATATATTTTCTAAGAAATGCAAGTGCTAACACACGCATTTGAATAAATATTTCAATAATTCTTTTAGCAACAGTTTGTACTACAAAATGTTTGAAATTAAAACATTTAGTTACTTCTAATATTCATACCTGACCAGGACAACAATTTATTATCAACCACAAAATATGCACACATTCTCAATTACAAATACAACAACCCTCAAAAATAAGCATTCATATCTTTTCATTTTATTTTATTTCATATTTTTCAAACAGGACTTATTTTTATGCCTGCCCAAAATAATGTTGTTGTGGTTTGTAATCAAAATTCTATTAAAATGCTTTAATAGCGACAACTTTGCTGCAGCTTTAATTTGATGGAAAAATAAAAATGTATCTGTTTATTTGTGATAATAAAAAAGAAAAATGAATGCGCAGTCAAAGTTTTGTTTTACACCTCCATTTAACAAGACCTCAGAATTACACGCAGTTTGATGTCCGTCAAATTATAAACTGCCCATAATTTTAGACATTAAGATTTTTGTAAGATTTGCCTGCAAAGTTTTCGACAGCGTGACATTTGCTAGTGTCATTAAAAGTTATACTCCATCGTAAAAGTATTTGTAATTGTAGAATTTCATTCTTTAATGCGATGCGCTACATGATATACAATTTAAATACTTGGAATAATAAGTAACCTGTTCCTTCAGAAGGACATTTTAAATTCTTTATCAGATAACGAAGGAAATGTTTTTAAATCAGCTGGGCTACACGAGTGATGTCATATATAAACTGCTCCATTGTGATTATATAAGAAATCATGCAGCATGAACTAGAGTATTTAATATGGAACCAAGTGAATTGTCTTCTCGGGAATATCCTCTTGGAATCATTTATTTGTTGAATGTTAAAAAATTTTTTGTCCGAAGTTTTAAAGTGAAGGGCAGACTTTAACTCTTCCTAGAACTTAATGCTGGGAAATATTTATAACTTTTATGTCGTTAACCAAGGGACGAAGGCATAACACTGGCCTTTGAAGACGTGTAATCAATCTCAACGTTAGTAAGTGCACTTACGGCCCAAGCTAATAGTGCCCTCAACACTATGTGAAGTAGTGAGTGTTATCGATTCTTCTAAAAGGAACGCGTGGCACTTGTATGAGTTCGATGGTCAACTCGCGAAAGCCCGATAGCCCCTGACAGTTAACTTTCTACAAATTTTGGTTTTATGAGAGGCGCCGGTCCACTTTCTACCAGACTATTGTGGTCGATCTGACTTACTTGAAATTCTTAAATACACTACCGCTGTTCTGTTATTTCATAAACACATAAATATTTTTTATTTTTCTTTAATTTTAATTTTCGTGCTGGTTCTATTTCCCCAAAATGTTATTATAAAATGCAAAGTGATCAATTGAGGGGCTATAGCTACTTCCTCTGCGCATTTCACTGGGGCTAATGCAGATCATCAGGGAACCTGTACCCAACATTTCTTAGCATAACTAAAGATATTTATTACAATCTTCCACTTTAATAAGTGAGAAGTCCAAAACAAACATTAAAGTCATAACAAGAACTCACTGGTCACGTTTTCTTTTTATTTTCTTACATTTCACTCTGATTATGTTGACCGTAAAATGAAGAATGTTCTCTCTAAAAAGTGCCAGTAGACTTATTTTATTTTGTTAAATAAATTTCCACAACTTGAAAGAGTTGCTCTTCCGTTAACCGATTTGTGATTTACGTCCAAAGAACGAATATTTTTATAATAACAAGGGCGATTCGATGGTAAATCTGGATGACAAACCTGTCATTCGTAAAGGAAGATTAGTTTTAAAGCCAAGTTTCCTGATTTCATTTAAGAGAAGGCCATTATAACAGCGACAAAACAAAACGCACACTGAGATTATGCACAAGGAAGTCGATAATGTTGGGTATTGGCCCCCACATGATAGTTGTTCTGATCGGATGGAACGAATATCAGTTACAAAGTCTCAAGAAGCCGAATCATTTGAATACTTATTTTGCAACTTGAAAGATGTATTCCGTCCTTTTGATATCGCACTGAACTTTCAAGACTACAACTTTAAGAGTCTCTACTTCCTTAATATATCAGCCATAGAAACAGATGAAGCAACCCAATTATATAGACGTCGGTGCATAAAATTATAATGCTGGTTCCTAAGCGCGTTGAAGTCCTGCCGAGTCAAGTATTCGCTTGACATTGTTTATATATTTTCATAAGGTCATTATGTACTTAAGCATTCATATTCTTCCCCATCGCATCGTCAAGTTCTGTCATCTTCGAAAGAGTCTATAAGGCGATAGGAAACAAATAACCCCATTGTAAAAAATTTTTTTCAGAACAAATTCCTATTATTCGTTTCGAAGCCATAACCCGTAATTGAAAACAAATATCAAGTATTTCTATTTCACCGAAGTACTGATATCGAAAACTACAATTCCAGTGAAGTGGTGTGGATACGGCTGGAAGATTCAAATAGAAGGTTATTGAAGAAAACTAGTGTAGGGTCAGTAAATCAACATTTCACACACAATCGTGATGAGAGTTTTGCCCAACGTTTTCGTATTGTTCATTTCAAAGCCATGACCCATAATCAATGTCAATTTCTTTTCTAGAAAATAATGCAACATATTTCAAATGTTTTAACAGAAAATGGCAACATTTTGTCATTTCAAAGAAGACGTCAATCCAATATCCCCCACGAAAATTAATATCTGTTTTAAAACTTTTCGCATCCGCCACTTCTTAGAAAATAAGTGAAAAACTGTTACATGTTTTCCAGAAAAATAAAATGCCACAAAGATGTAATATATTATTGATAACTGCAATTTGACTCTTCTCGACTCAAAACTATCAACAATAAAAATCGTGTAGAAGAAAAGATGGCTCTTGCGGCGATAAGAATAATAAGCATTCGTTACTGTGAATGGCGAGCGGTATTGATCCATGCTGATCGAATTTTCATTTCCAGATATAAATTAGCTGAATATCAACAATATTTGTTTCCAACAAGACGTCGTAACTTGCCATAGATCCGCTTAACTCTAGATATATTGTAAAATCAACTTCGTTGTTGGAGGTGATCCTCTCGCTCGCCAAAGGACCACTTTTCTTCTTTGGGGCTAAGTTAAGTATTCGACTTATGTTGCAAAACCAGCATATTAAATAAATCCGTTTAATTAAGCGACAAGTTATAGGCATAAGCCTATTATATTAGCAGATTATTTAGGATGAGCCGATTCATTTAGAAGAGCATGTGAAATGAACCAGATCACATGGATCACATGGAAGAGCAGGCGAAATGCATCAGTCTATATCGAAAGAACTATTTTATCGAAAATAGCATGTCAGAAGAACCAGTTAACTTCGAATAGCATGTAAAATAGACCGTTTCATTTCGAATAGCACGTCAAAGGGACCGGTTTAATTATATTTAACAGATTCTGATAATTTGTTATTTTTATTAAATTGATTTTATAAATGTGACATCAAGCTGCTTATTTCGAAATCCCTGTGAAATTAATCGATTCATAAGAACCTGTTTATGCCGAATAGCACGTGAAAAGAACCCATTAATTTCGAACCGTTTAATGACGAATAGTATGTGAAGCGAACAGATTAACTTCGAAAAGAACCTTAACTGAATGTCATGTGAAATGAACCGGTTAATTTTAAATGTCCTGTGAAATGAGCCGATTCATTTCGAAGAGCACGTCATAGGAACCCGAGTCTAAGATTATCGTCGGCACCTACCATTATGGTCTATCCGACGGTGGTCCTAACACCGGGTGAAATTTATGTTCACCACCACCCCTGTCGCCCTCAGGGGCCACCTGAGCGTCCCTCGAGGACACACATGTTGCAATCTTAATCATTTATTCATACACCTTGCTAAGGTGTTCGGGCCTATCTTAAACTCTTGTTAACGTTTTGTTAACATCTGCTGATTCGTAGCAGCCCATGGAGACTGCCATCAGCTGGGTCAATGTCCAACATAGTACATATGCCGGAACATCAACCCTTATCTGACATCTCTACCAGCGACTCATGGTATTGAACAACAGCCACCACGTGGACTCATTAAAAGACCCCAACCAATATCTGGCCACAGAATCAAGAAAAGTCTCATCTTTGGGGCTCAACAAGATCCCGTGGTACCAGTTATGCCTCCCAGATCAACCTGATATTCCTTCCACCTGATATTCTTATATTTTCCCCAAAAAGCACTGTAACGAGGCGGTATGACGTGCCCCCCGGGGGGACGTCATAGGCACTGATAGTTTGTTATGGTTACTTATTTTTATTACATATGATTTTATAAATATATCAACTGGCTCAATTCGAACAACATGTGAAATGGGCCGATTAATTCCGAACAGCTTGTAAAATAAACCCATTTATTTCTAAAATCACGTCAATTGAACTGGTTCATTTCGAAAAGCACCTTAAATGAATCAGTTCATTTTGAATGTCATGTGATATGAACCGGTTAATTTCGAAAAGCACATCAACAAAGCCGTTGTTTGACGAATATTTTGTTAAAAAAACCGCTTCAAGACGAATAGCATAAGACTTGCCACGTTTATATGGTTTTTCTCAAAATTGTTTTGTTTGTGATGTCCTTTTCGGCTTGATGTCTTCACAAACAAAACAAATTTATTCAAAAAAGTTTTTCTCAAATGCTAAAAGTTAATGGTATTTGGCTTGAGGACTGAGGCCACAATGTTCACATAGGATGATTCTATAGAATTTAAGATGAAATTTTCAGTATCACTTGTGGGCCTACCACTGCGGCCTGTAGGATGTTGTGTCTATTACGATGGTCAAATCTTTTTTCCAGTTTCATATCTGTTGACATAATTTCTTTATAAAAGTTTTATATGTAGCCGTCCGTTGTTCATCTTCCACTTCTGTTGTAGCATTTTATTGTCTTCATTTATTAGTCTCAAGTTCTGACGCAAGAACTGTAAGAGATTGACAGCGTAAAGCAAATAAAAAATAAAGAATCATAAACATTTTAATTGTAAATGAACAATTTTCTTTTTAACGCCTCCATATAAGACGGAATTAAGGATGAATTTTGTTTGAGGGAGCATCACATTTGCGATGGATTATTAGCGAAGATATAAAAAAGTATATCCATCAATTATAGTCTTTACGACTAGAAGATCTGTAACATATTGTGTTGCTAGTAAACACACACATACATACATACATACGTAAGCACTTATGTATGTAAGTATGTATATTAATATACAGCACACTCACATACATATTCATGTTGTGTTTCCAATTGTCGCTGTTATTGTGTTGTTGTATTTTTCATAATTCTGTTGCACTGAACTGTAAAACTTAATAATAACACAAAACAATTCTGTTGTTGCAAGATTTATTTTCAACGTTTGACTTTATTTCCACGTCAATTATTTTGGAGAATTTAAATGGAATAAACGAAGGACTTGCACGTATATAATTATTGCTTAGCTTGGCTCTAAAAATTGTATAGAATATAGCATAACAGGGATATATATTGATTATTTTTATTTCTAGATTAACCCTAGAATCCTACCGTGAGTGGTCAGACACTCGGCTTGATATTTTTATACATATGGCAACACAGTTCTCTCATCTATTTCGTTGTATTCACATTTTATGTTTAAATAATTCATGCAGTGCGCCAGAGCATTCATGGATTTAAAAAAAATTAATTTTTCAAGCAAATCATTTTGAATCTTCGAAGTAGTACACTATTTTTGGAATTGTCGTTTCTTCAAACTCTTTAAATTTAATTATGTGCTAATTTTTTTCCCCTAAAAATTGAGGGGCTGTAGCTAGTTCCTCTGCACAATTCAGTGGGGCCAATGAAGATCATCAGGGAACCTGTACCCTCTACACTCCAAATAAACTATTTTTATTTTAAAACAATTATTAGTTGTTGTTCTTTATTTCTCTTACAACAACAATTAGAGTCGGAAAAAAGCCAATCAATTGCAGAAAGGAAAAGTGATCATAGAGTTCTTGCTCTGATTTTGTTCTGAAGAATGTGATTTTTATTTTAATGAACATTTTATTTTTGCTATATTAATATTTATATAGGCTAATTGTTCTAACTTTGTTAAAATCTCAGAAAGACATGATGATAGAAATCTAGGCACACCGGAAAGTCAACATCAATTTTATTCAACTTACACAGCAGAGCAGAATAGCTGTTTTCGAAAGTCGCAACTCTTTCATCATCAGTGCTCATGTGTATTGTCTTTGTCACCACTTTTTAGGTGCATGTTCAGCTGTTCTGCTCTGCTGTTTAAGTTGAATAAAATTGATGTTGACTTTCCTTTGTGCCTAGGAATGTTTATAATCAAGTCTTTCTGAGATTTCAACAAAGTTAGAACAATTAGCCTATATAAATATTAATATAGCATAAATTAAAGAATTCTGAATCCTTCTCCTTTAAAAAAGGAAAATATTTTGTTATTTAGCTGCTTCAAACAAAAGCTTCTTTATGGTTTTTGTATAGCGAAGTTAAATTATTTAGAGCTGAGCAGTTGAATGAGGGGTCTATCGAACTCGATATATTGGTTCTTATGTCTGTTTAGAGGCTATTAAATAGCGCCGGTATTATCTCTTAGCGCAATAGATAAAGAATTATGCCAGGTAAACTTTTTCAGTACAGCTAATAACTACTTCTCTAGAAAGGCCACATTGACTATAAATTTTCGCAAAATTATAAGTGACATCCTGAAGAAACCAAATCAGCTTAATAAGTCATTAAGTATCATCAAGAGAAGGATAAGTTGTAGATTTAATAACATTTTAAGAGGTGGAATATAAAATAATAATATTTAATAAATTCCAATTTAAAAAATTTAATAAGGTCCAAATGAAGGAGTACCAAATCAAAGCGTGTGGCAAAACTGTTCAAAGCCTAAATGACTACCTTTTCTCCACATGATTTCCTTACAACAAAAAAAAAAATAAATACTTCAATATCAACAATTTATTATTACGCACGTAAGGTCAGTATCAAGTATTGGTAGCGCTCAAGGGTTAATGTAATTTTTTTAGATGCACTTGGTATAAAAAATCTTTAATGATATAAAGTATTCATTCATCGTAGTCATCCAGCTAAGAATGCAAGTTAGGCCAAAATAAGTCATCCGATATTGTTTTACCTTCTAAATATCGGTTGGGGTTCGCGCAGTGTGTGCCGTTGCTGCGTGCTGTTGAAACCACATGTCCTGCTGTCCGGATTCGTTCCATGCAGTCACTCGTGGATTTTCGGTACCCCAGAAGGGATAGTTTTACTTGTTCACGTACCCACGGAAAGTTAGCCTCATCGCTCAATATGATTTTGGTCGAAAATAGATTTCAAAACAGATTTCACATCGGCTGCTATTCCAAAAAATAAGGGCATCTTCCAATAGGGTGATCTCTTTCGGCCCACTTTGTAGTATAGAATCCTTTTATAACCAAAATTATTTAGCCACGAGAATTGTTTTTACAACTTTTATTCGATCAATTTTTCCATTCCAGTATTATGAGAAAAATAAATTGTTCTACGTGAAAACGAACTTATTCACATTTATGAATTCTGATTTGCGTTAGTATTATTTGAAAAATATATTTATTTCTGAACCCACGTTAATATCAGAATGAGAAGGAGATTTATTATATATATATATATATATTAAGTAGAGCATCTCAAAAAAAAAAAAAAACAGAAACTTTTGTTAACATCGGGACGTCATTAAATTTACTTCGCTTGGAAAAAATCGAACACTCATCAAATCTCTAGGTTTGAAGCGTTCTGGACTAATTTAGAAAGGATGACACTATGTCTGTATGTGTGTATTTGTTTGCTTGTGTGAAAGTACATGAACCGCTTATAACTTTTGAACGTCTAAATTGATTTAATGAGCGCTTTGAAACTTTCAAGTTCTTAAGAGTACTTTTCAAAGGGTTTCATCACTCGAGAACGAATCACCCGATTTTTAAAAGCTAAAAAATTTTGTATTTTTCATTAACCTGTAATTCTAAATCGAGAACATTAGAGTAGATTCTAATATTTATTGTAGCAGTATATGTGGAAATTGATGCGCATAACGTGAATTAGTTTTAATTTGATAGCATCGCTAAAACGAAAACAATTTCGTTACACATCTTCTGGTGTTTTACATTTTAAAATCGGCTCACACGTTCCAGAGTTAGTGCGAAATATGTCTACGTACCTGGCTAATTTAGGGGGAGAAAATTGCCATACCCATAAAAAAAATCTCGACCTGATGGAAAGAACCGAATACGGATTCGAACTTAGCGCATCAAAATCCATATGGTGCACATAGTTTTAGTCAAAGTAGGATTTGGCTGCTGAGCAGTGTAATTTAATGATCCGAAATTATATATCTAATCAGTAAGTGTTTTTCATTCTTTTGCAACAATCGAGAACTGCATCAATCGCCGCTTATCGTGTGGGAATTTATTGAATTGAAACTTGATATTAGGGTTTTGGTTCGAATAGTTACAATTAGCAGGATATTGCTGGGATGACTTTTAAAATCATTCGTTTAATGGTATTGATAATGGAAGTGTAGCGGCTTTCGAAAACAGCTATTCTACTCTGCTGTGTAAATTGAAAAGATAAAACTGATGTTGTCTTTTCTGGTGCTTTGGAATATTCGTCATATTTTCGTTCACGATATCTCACAAACAGATTTTAGCCCGGTTTACTGTGATCGTAGAAGTTAAGATTTGATTAGTTTTAAAGAACCGAAATGTGCAGACGTTTGAAAGTAATTAAAAAAAAGACTTTGAAAAATACTTTTATTCTAAATTTCTTAGAAATATCTTGAAATCTACCGGTTGGAATCGGATCACGTTCACAGGAAATTGAAATTCAATAACGCTCTTAAGAACGGTTGAGCTGTTCAAGAGCTCACGTACTAACGCATACACCAGTGAGTGAAGCTTCTTATGATCTTAAAACCTAGAGATTTTATGAGAACTAAATTTTTTTAAAACGGGGCAAAACCATAAACTTAGCAGTTTTTTTAAATATAAGTTTTTCTAGGGCGAAATCAATACTATTTATTTGCAAGTTTTTTAAGAAAAAAAACTAGTAAAATATATTTCTTTACCAGTTTATTAATCATTATTTGCTTGCAAATTGATAGCAGCATTTTAGGCTGTTCTAAAGGATAGTTCGCATTCGGTGAAACATCTAATGGGAATCTAAATGATTTTCGTACTGTCTAAATTCCAAGTGTTAATCACAAAATATATTATCTCAACTGGCGTCATCTAGCAGTAACTAGTTGCCCTACAGGATATATGAATTCTAATTGGAAGTGGGTCGATAACATAGTTTTTAGGAACGGATAAAAATCCTAAAAATTATCTAGTATTTAAGAGCATTTCAGCACTCTTAAATTGCTTACGTCGTTGGCGATTTGGAGGGTTGCAATAAAACCAACCACCACAACTAAACAAAAGATTGTGTTGTGAACGACAGGGCTGCCAACTCTATAAAAATTGTAGGTTGAATGCAATGGAAAATGCGAGCCAGTATTGAAACACGTCTAAACAGCAGGGCATCCACCAGCAAAATGGTAGTGTGTATGGCTTTAAATATTGGCTGAACAGCAACGACGACACCTACAACTACTGCTTGCTTACACCATAATGTCTAGCACTAACACTGCTGCAATATTTACGTATTGCGTGTGTGTGTGAAGGCTGCTACAATATGCAAAACTAAAACAATATGGTTTTGTTTGTGGCAGTAGCACAAAAAATAAGATTTCTGAATATGTACATTTTTGATGTTTTGTGCTCGTGTGCGCATGACAAGAAATTATTATTATTTTTTTTTTATACTTCTACAAATTATAATCCTCGATAGAAGAATGCAATGGAAAATGCAATTTTTTGTTGGCAGTCCCAGGCGTGTATTTGCCCGCATTAAGATTAATGCTTTTGTGTATGCATTCATTTGGTATGTATTAGAGATGCATGCGAAAGTGCATTTATGTACCAGCCGGCATGTTTACAACAGCAAGTGCATGTGATTGCATATTAAATGCATGTGGGTAAAAAATATTTTAGTTGCTCGACTACACACACACAACCAAATTTGTTTTCTATCCCACCTTCTACTGCCATGGCAACGTTTTTCTATTTGATTTGTAGTTTTTTCCTGTTTCATTTTTGTTTTTTTCCTATTATTTCATGCAATATTTTCGGTCCGGTATTTGCTTGTGTATATTTTTATTTGTTAGAACGCAAATTCCTTTTTTAAAGGATTTTTTAGAAACTTTTTATGATATTCCACACAGGATATCATATGAATTATTAATCGTATATGTATTTGCAATAATAAAAAATAAATAATAATAATATTAATGGTTTTTTATGTGTCTCATCTCTCAATAGCTGCGGCTCAAAAACACAGTCTACTTTTGATGATAGAAATAACAGAACCAACAAAAAATATATATTTAATTTTGGCGGAAAGGCCAAAGACAAATTTTGTCACTGCAGTTGATTTAGCTGATGTCGTGGCTAACGTTTTTTATCTATGTTTGCAATTGCATATACACCAGTAAATTTATTTTAGATTAATTTCTATATAATTTGAATTGGTTGTTTAATTGTTAGCATGACAGATACTTCCCACGAATGCACAAATTATTTCTTCACATAAAAAACCATTTTGAGTGTGATATGTTTTGTAATTGTGGTAAGAATTTAAACTCGTTCTTCAGCATACAATGACAAAGAATGGTATTAACAAAATTATTGTTTACAACATACAACACCTACGGCAGGTTGTGCTTGAACTCATGCAGTCGTCTTCACCCACTTATTGAATTAAATTCCTTACAGTTGTATTTATAAACGATTACTGTCGTTTTGTAAATGATAACAAAAACCCCGCATTCAAAAGTTGTTTCGACTCTATTGTAAGGGTAAGGTAAATTTGAATTATCCTACGGATGTATGCAAATAATAAAATTAAACTGCTTTAATTTGGTTGCTAAAAATATTTAAATAAGAAATATATATTTGATGAAACTATTTAAAATAGACAGGATCCTATTCCAACCTCACGTCAAGAGATTGTATTTGATATGTAATCAGCCCCATTACGATTGGCGTTTTTCGGCTTAAAATTTTACAAGTTGCAAAACATTAAAAACAATATCTTACAAATTTTCGAATGTGAAGTCGAAAAACGTCTACCATAATCACGAGGAAACGTCCATCTCAAATATCTGTTTTAATATATAACAATATATTATATTTCTCAAATTATTAAGTAAAGATCACCGTTAAGTTTCGTGCACCCTGCATTTCAAAAAATACTTTGGCACAAAATATAAAAAAATGTACTCAAAGTTATTTAAATAAAAGTTAATATTTAAATATGCATGTGTCTGCGCTTAAAAATTAAACGAACGCATATTGTCAACACTTTAATTAGTCACCTTTCATATATATCAGCAGCCCTATTCTGTAAATCGCTAGAGTTTAATTATATCGCTAATAATCGTCTAAAGTATTTTTAAAATAAATAAATTTTTCACTTATTTGTGAGCTTTAAGAACAATTAAAAGCAGTAGAATTTAAATAAAAATCACTGTTAATCATATCTCTAACTTGCAGCACCTTAAATATATGCAAACGTTTCTTGCAACTGTTTGCACTTTGAAAAACTTCTAGAATTGTAATGATGGATACTTATCTCTTACGAAATACAGAATAAGACTATAAGTAAGACTGTAAGTAAGACTCTAATTTTTTTTAAAGCATATGAGAATTGAAAGAGCTACAAACCTGACCGTATTGTCAGCTAAAGATTATTATAACTGAAGCTGGCTGCAGTAAATTAAACGTCAATAATAAATTATATATAAATAATATAAATTAATATAAATATATAAATGTAAATACTATATATAAAGGGCGAGAAAATGAGAATTTATATATAAATATTCTGGGCTTAAACGTAAACGATTAAAACAAAAAGTAAATTTTATATGGAAGGCTGATGAAGCAACCCCTATGTGTATTAACCGGGACTAATTTTATATTATTATTATTTTTTTCCGAGAAAATATATATTGAAATTGTTTTTATAACTACAATTAGTTTTCGAAAAAGACCAGTCAACGTGGAACAATCATGTCAGGAAATAAATATGCAACTATTTTTTAACTCTTATTTTAACTTATTCATCTGACTAGAAGTTAGATATTATATATATATTTTTCCTAAGATAATATGGGCAAAAGTTTCCCGGAATCACTACGTCCTACACCACTGGGGATGTATGCACAGGAAGTAGATAAGGGTCCCCAAAATTAATAGTTTTTATTTTTTATTATTGTGAATGCTGGTAAAAACACCACAATCAAATACAATTTAGTGTCAAGCAACATTTCCCTATGATATAAATATTTAAAACGAAAGTTGCACACTTTTAAATTATTATTAATAACTATTAGCGAAGTGATATTCTTTTAATATTAAATTAAAAACAATTGCGGTATTCAAACTGTGTGCTATTTAGTAATGTTGACATAAAGTCATAATATATTAGACCAGCTTAAAAAATATGTTGTTGTGCTGCATACAAGAAAGTCATAAAATAATAGCACACTTTCAGGTCATAAAATAACTCTAGAGATCTGAGTCGGATGACTGAAAATCTTGAGGCGAGACAGGGATTGTACATGTTTGCCGCCGCTCCTATATGATTCAGGACTAAAAAACAGCATAAAAAAATATTCATTCCTCTGTCTGTACATTAAGAGTAAAAGTAAAAAATGTTTCTCATTTAACTGACGTAACTGGCAGCCACTATACGTTGATCCGTATGCCGCCGCAAAGAGATGTATTCAGCTCATATCAAGGTTTTAGTTTATACGTACAAATTCATTTAGATATTCTTGTGCATGTTAAGTTGTTCACACTAGTTATGTATTTTGTGCTATTATTATATGACTTTATGACTACAGTGTGAGTCCCCCAAATATTTCGTAGTTAATTCAAAGGATATGGGCAATTTTTTACATGCTTTATGGAATAACAATTTGTAAATTTTGTATGGCAAAAACAATGTTCATGTGACTCAGCGGTTTCCTTGGATGAAATGTCTATATGATTTAAACATTTCATTCGATTGTGCACACTCAAAGTTTACTTTGGCGAAGTCTTATCGAATTTTTAATAAATTTTATTTCACTTTGGCTGAAACAATAAGAAAAGCAAAGAAGGGTAGCTCAGTAAAAAGGCACTTGTTTTGCCGGCAGTGGCATATACTTATTTCTATGACTAAAAATTTAGCCTTTTACGAGAGAGCAACGCGTCAAATTGTAAAAGTTTATTACAAATATTTGAAAGGCAACTGAGACCGCTCGCAAACTTCGAAGAATTTTCTATAGCGAATGATCCCGCAACTCGCAAAGAGGAGTCCCAAAATTTTATGAAACTGGTTTAGAAAGACTTCTGTACATTAACCCGCAAGTCGGTTTCTTGCAAACGAGTGTCTCCCAAAATCCGAATCAACTGCAAATTTTACGAAGCACTGTCCAGTGAATTTTGGAAAAATATCTTCACTTTCGAGCCCAAAGAGCACAGCCTACTCAGGAGCTCAAATCAGCCGGGAAGGAATAGCACCTGCAATTTGTTTAATGTGCACTAGAGCAAAATAAAGTCAATGACAACTTTTCGAAAATAAAAAATCATTCTCTCCGTCGAAGGACATTTCCATCCAAATGGCTTCCTGAATACACAAAATTATCGAATTCAGGGCTCAGAAAATCCAACAGCATCTACAATGGACAACTGTCTGTTGAGGATTTTCGACAGGCAGCGTTTCTGTTTTATTTGCATTTTTATCTGTTTGTAACAACTTTAATGCTGCTTCATTTTAATGTCTCACTATCACGATTTAACTGAGTTTTAACATTTTGAAGAAGTCCTTATGGTGCTGCCAGAATATTTATTTTTAAATTTTCAAATCCACTGGGACAAAAATTGAAAATCAATTAAGCAAAATGATTTTGATTCTTGATCTTGCCGACAAAAAACTTCTGTCAAATTCATAACAAAAAAAAACTAAAAAAAGGAATTAAAAGCTCTTAATTAAGTCCATATAACAAACTCACATCACACTTTTATTCCTCTAACATTTCGGTATTTTAATGAAATTTCTTGGCACGAGCCAAATCCTCAAATAGGACTTAATAAATTTTAGAACATGATTTACTCAGTCCACGTTGTATGGCCTGGCAAAGCGAAACCACAATAATATGAACTGACAAACCGAATTGAGAATCTTTTTTTTCTCTCTAAACTAATTTTTGACACGACTATAAAGTAACAAAACAAACAACAACATACAAACAGAAACTACCTCAAAGATAGGAAAACATTCATCTGATAGACTGAGCAAGCAATTAGAAATACAACCCTCAGACAGAAGTTCTTAAAGGCTTTATGAAGAGAAACAAAAAAAAGCAGCAAATGACAATACAAATTCTGGTTTAAGTTTCCGTAAAAAAATAAAACAAAATGATACTCATAAATAAAAGAAAATCCAACAGTTAAAAGGTTAGTTTCATGTCTACGGGCTCTTAGACGATGAGGCGAAAGCAACAATGATATTTCGAACAGGATATATATTTTCTCGGCTTTCTTTTCCTTTTCTGCCCAGTTCTGCAAGAAGAAGTGTGAAAGAAAATAGAGAAATACGTTAGAAAAGTTGCAAAAACTCAATGATTTCAAATCTGTTTCATCCCATAAGTCGTAGACGATAACACTCTTACGGCCCGAGGAGACTTTTCTTGCCTGTGTTTGTTCTGTTGTTGTTATTGTCTTTTAAAAAATTTTTTCTCTCCTTTTTTTATAGTTATAAAATTCAACCCTTTTTTCTAGTTTCTCATACGTGCTTCCTTAGATTTAATAAGAGTTTTTTGTTTTGTTAAATAAAAAAAAAGAAGTTGTCTGGTCTGCGTCTTGTTGCTGTTGCAAAAAGTTTTGTTGAAACTTTTATATTTTAATTGATTTCAAGTTTTTTATTCTGTTTTTAATAGTTTTTACTTCTTCTGCCACATTTTGTTTGTCCTTGGAGTTTTTAAATTCAGTTGGAGTATTTTTGTCCCTTCATTTTTTTATAATTTTTTATTTACTACTTTATTGTTATTATTATTTGCTCATGTCGCACGCCAAATCAGAAACAGTCTCAACTCATTATGAAACGATTTTTTTAAAGTGCTATAACAATTTTTAATAATATTAAAATATAATGGAGTAGAAAGTTGATAGTTAACGCAACTAAAAGTTTTAGTCATATTAATCTTTTGATTGGCATCAAGTTTTAATATTTGCAAGAAATATTTGATTTTGAGTTTTGACTCTTTGTGATTCAGTATGCGATATGTATGTCCAGTTCTTTAAACAATTGGGTGAGACATATACGTTTTTCTTTTTTTTGTCTAGCTGAACTTCTAGATGTGTATGTCTATTACAATCATCCAGAGGATGATCTTGGCTGTAGTGGCGAACATAAGAGTTTGACGCTGCATGCTGCCAAGAATTTGGTATCAGTCCTCTGAACACTGTCATCTCCTTTCTAGTTCTAGCACGTTTCCCGGTATGCGTCGTGGGTAAAATCCAGGTCTATTGAAAGGTGCTGAACTGAAAATTATTTTTGAGGCTTTTCTTTTTGTTTATAAATGAGCGGGGTAGATAAGAAATAGCAGTAGGGAAAACCTCAAGAGTCGTGATTTCAATGACTTATTTTTATTTCCTGTGCCACTAATTTTCGTATTTCTTTTTTAATTTCCAGTTATGAAAATTTTCCAAAATCGGGAAGTTATTGGTTCTACCCCATATTGGAAAAGTCGTGTTCCTATCACATCTCCCGTTTTGAAGTCCCATAAAGCTTCCCTGATTAATTCTGAGAGCCCATCTCTATATCTGTATGTATGTGTGGGTAAGTATGTGATTGAACCGAGTTAAACCGAACTGGTGGCGTCCAAGAGATCGTTTCTGAACTTAGATTTCCTGCGACTTCAAACTGGTAGATTTCGAGTCAAGTCGACCACCGTAAATTGGGTAAAAATCGGATAATTCGTATGCAAGAAATCGTGAATGAAATAATTAAAAAACAGTAATTTTTTTATCAATATTATTATAACTTTTTTTGTTTTATTTATTATTATTATTATTATTATTATTATTAATATATTGTTCTTTTAATAACCTCTGAAATTATATATCGGATCAGTTGGTTAGTTCTCTCAATTCCTTTATAGTATTCGGAAACTATATCAATCGCCACTTATCATGTGGAAATCGGTTGATTTGAAAATTAGAATAAAATTGTTTTAGTTAGAAGAGCTCAAAAGCATGGAATTGTACAAGAAGAAGGTTATGACAGCGTTGTAGTTTATATTAGTGGGAAGTTACAGGGACGGCCTTTAGGACCAGATGGTTTCCACATTTCATTTTTTTCATATATAGTTCACAAACTAAAATACGAATGATCAATCGAAGATATTTAAGAGATATCATGGTGAAAACCCAACAGTGAAATAAAAGTATAATTGATTTATAAATCACCGTGTACATGCAAAGGATTTTCAGAAGTTTCTTTTGAAGAATTGTTAATTTAAGCGACTTCTGTGTCTGAATATAGTTCACGTTATGGCTGTGGTGTGATAACAAGAAATATTGAGAATGGATTGATTTTCGTACTGTCTGAACTTATAATCAACAGCAGCTACTTTTGTAAAGTTGTTGCTGGAGGAGGACCAGCACAGCTTTCGTCTGAGCTTGCTGACTATTGCCCTATGACTACTAGAGTGTATGCATGAGGGGGTTCGTGTACAAGCAGTTGCCGCATGTGTGGACTTGTGATCCCGTTGTTTGGTTCCGCGTGCTATCAGGGATGGTAGAGGGCATATAAATGCACACGATGTTAAGATATAATGCCATACACACTTTAGTGTTGTAAAAAATCGGGCGTATAGTTAATCGACTTGAAGATCGAAATTTCGGTAGTCAATTAGGCGGCTCTATAATCTCTATAATCAGATGCCACATTCTCTACTCTACAAACCGGACAGTTTGTTGACCAGAAGGTATAAATTTTAATTCAGAAATATATAATTATAACGCGGATAAGTCGATTGGAATTCGGAAAGTGCCAGCTGTTTTCTTTTTTCTTTCAGAGAATAATATATGATATAAAAGATACTACTCATTTTATGTTTCCGTATTATTTTTAAAAATAAGTTTAATAACTATAAATAAATATTTTAATGCAATTAAATTAAGTTGAATGTATCGAAATACCAGAGAAAGAAGAACGAAATGTTGTTTTAATTACCCAACAAGTAATTTCTCTGCGCGAGTGTGAGTGCCTTCAACAGACTCTCAACCCCTTAAATCCTGGCGTAAGTCACCCCTGCACACATGCAAATGAATTTGCACAAATATTTGTACGAGCAGCAGTTTGTTCACCATCTACAAATATGCCAGAGTCATAAACATAAACTATAAAATTCTTTTGTGTATCTAAACGTACAAAATAAATGTTTTCTAATGTTGGAAAACTATTTCCAAATTGCACATGTACTTTCGGATGCGATTAAATTTGTAAACGTGTAGTAGGAATGAAACTCCAACCCCTGTATTTCACTTGGAAAAGTTAACGTTACCTGTCCAGTCATACATAACAGAAAACATACCCACCCCATTTTGTTGAACAGAACAGCACAAAACTAAACAATTGGGATAGAAATTTGATTTTTTTTTTCTATTTTTGCAAATGGCAATTTAACGCAGAGACAAAGACATAAAATTACATAATTTGCTTAAGGTCCCTGATAAGGATACGTTATGAATTTGATAGTATGGGTTAAGCCAAATGTACTCATTTATAAAAACATGGCGTCGTCTTTACTATCCCTTCTCATTTGGGATAGTTTCTGTGGATATTCTGTGCAAGTATCCTGTTGCAGGATAGCTGGAATATTTATATACAGGGTGTGAGTTCAGTTAGATTCCTTTGAAAGTGGTGTTGGTTGGTTGGGTTGTTCTTTTTTTTGTAGTTATAAAACAACTTACAACAACACAAATGCTGTCCTAAAAACTTTGAATACTTTGTAGAGTTGGTGGAGTGTTTGTTAGCTTTCGTAAGAAGAAGATAAGAACAGCGGGCAAAAGTGTTTCAAAATGGTTGATGCGAGTGCAAGGCGAAATTTCATAGTTGATTTATAAACGAAAGGTTAGAGGTTGTAATTATTTTTGTATCAGTTTTTCAAAGTTAACTTTATAAATGCGGTTTAAATGTAGGAGGTGTAGTTTTAGGGAGGCAAACTAACTCCATGACTTCTGTGATGAATTTTGAATGAAAACTTAAATCGAGATTGTGAAGTTCCGATGAATACAGTGTCTGTCCCCACGCAAGGCTCTTAAATGGTCGCTTTTGATCACTCTCTCTCTCTCTCTCTCTCTCTCTCTGCCTCTCTCTCTCTCTCTACGGTATTATAGAAGAATGTCATAGCCAAACCTTGGCATGGAGAGACCCGTATATGAGAACAACTGCCCGTTTTTCAAAATACAACTTACAAATTTGCTACAATACTTTTACAAAATTTATGGCTGATTTACCGGTAATTAATTTTTGTTGGTCTTAGACTAGCACTCTGGGGATAACTCTTACATGTGCCGTAAATTAATCCAGAAAAAGAAAGTAGGGTATAAGTGTCAAGAGAACAAACGAAGAGAGATTAGAAGATAGAGACATTGTTTTTAAGCATTTCCCACTTTTTACTTAGCCGGTCCTCTTTTCTCTGATCTCTCAGTACCTGACGTCCTTAATCACTCCCATTGAGACAAGTGGACACAAATCAATACAATCCTCCACTAAAGACAGTCAGAAAAACTCGACACCATATTCATTTCATTCATTCAATATCAAGATCTTTTGATAAATGCAGCACCCAGCATTTGGATATAGACCGCCGATACTCGTGAACATTAAAACGTTATATAAAATCAGCTGCATTTCTAATCAGTTATTTTTGACACTTTTGAAAAAAATCTATTGGAACTAGAACAAAGGGAAATTAAAACCGGCAGCTGCCGAGCTGGAAAGTTAAATATTTTTAATACTTAAATAACTAAATAAAATTTTTTATTAGAAAACATTTTTATTTGTTATTAAATATAATAAAAATTAAAAACTCGAATCCAGGGTTGGACAATCAAAAGCTGTCCCGATACATTAAAGTCTTCTCTTCTTCTAACATAATAATACTTTTTGAAGATATATTTTGGTACCAGAAAACAGAAAATTCAAAAAGACAGTTCCAGAACTGGATTATACATTTTTATATATCAAAGCAGCTATAGAATGGCAATTTATTTAGCCACCGAAATTATTTTATATGAAATAAGACTACGATTTCGGGGTTGGACAATCGGAATATATTTAGAACATATAAATAATATTTGAATATTATTTATATGTTGTTACACATCTTCTGGTGTTTTACCTTTTAAAATCGGATGACTCGTTCCGAGTTAGGGTGAAATATGTCTACGTACCTGGCTATTTTGGGGGCAAAAAATTGCCACGCCAATAAACCTCCCATCTGGACCTGATGGAAAAAAACGAAAACGGATTCGAGTTTAGCGCATCAAAATATAGTTTAGTGCGCATAGATTTATTTAAAGGCATGACAAATAGTTATTTTTTGTAGAGCAGTGTAATTATTCCTAATAAATTAAATATGTTTAATACTTTGGAAGGAAATTTATTGGGTCTGGAGATCAGAAAAGTGAAAACCAGTTGTGGAGATGGAAAATTTAAATAGATATTTTAATCAAACTAAATCAAAATTTAGATTACAGGGGTGGAAATTGATATTTTGTTGTATAAAAGTAGCCAAGTGTAATAAGTATTTATTATTTTCTTATAAATCACATTTATTTGATGTTTTAGAATGAAATTCAGCGGTATTACAAATAAGAAAATCCAAAAAGACCACAGCAGGGCTGGCAAAATTAAGTATATTTTGTAATATTGAAGTAACTATTTAAAATTTTTTTTATTGATCAAAAAATCAAATGATATCAAGTAGATGATTCCAGGGTTGCACAATTGAAGCATTTTTTGATGTATTACAACTAGAAGAGAAATAAGCAAAAAATAGTTCCAGAGATCCAAAACTTGAGCTTATTTTTTTTATATAAAGGTAACTATCGAATACCAGACCTTATTACTATTATTAATTTAAACGAATTTCTTTTGCTTCTGAAAATCAGAAAATCCATAATATGATTCCAGAGCTGAAAATTCAAACTCTCAAAATACAACCATCTAAATACTTTTTTATTAAACCTGTTTTATACTTCAGAAAGAACTGAATTAGTATTAAAATGCAAAATATAAGTACAAAACTTGACTTGTCCAGGGTTGGACAATTGAAGCATTTTTAATTGATTTATTTAGTGGATATAGTTCTAAATAGATTGTTCTTTAATAATCATCAAAATTAAAAATGTGGCGCCAGAGGTGGACAGTTTGAGGTTTATAAAAGTAACCATTTAATCTACTTTTTATTTGTTTTTTGTTACATCTATCAGGAATAAATACATAAAACAAAAAAGACTTGTCCAGGGATGGGCTATTTAAACTTTTTAGTACTTTTTCATGTTTTTGTTGAATTTGCTTTTTAACTTACTGCTGTTCATAATTTGACGCTTTTGTTCATCACCAACAATCCGCATGCTAATTAGTTGAGTTTATAGACACATTTTTTTTGTTTTATGTTAATATGTTGTCTGTGTTTTGATTAGTTGAACAACTTTTTCTTTTGTGTTTACAACTACAAAGTAAATACAAAATATAAAAAATTTAATTACAGCAGATTTTTTGAACCAAAACTTAAGGACTATAATACAACAGCGAACGATGCAGTAGAGCTGATATTAATTTTTCTTTACTATGGAGAACTTTTTAAGGACATTAACTGCCGATCAAACAAATTCCATGCCTATTCATGACCGAATTGTCATGTTGTTGTATAATTTACACTGAAAAATTAAATCTTTTGGAAAGCATTTCAAAACGTGTTCTAGATGACTTCATTATTGATTTTTTTTCTAAATTTGCTTTCATACAGGGAAGAACAAATTATTTTACATAAACATCAACGCAATATTTCGCCCCTTGCAAATCTTTGAAGTCCATCTTTAAATTTCTTGCAAGTAATTTTAAATTTTGTGACAAAATGATTAAATCTCTCCCCTAAAATTATAAATTATAAGCTCCCGTGTATGCATGAATAAGTGAATGTTTTTATACATACACACTCTCAAACATACACACATACTCCCATACACGCTCAACTCAAGACTTGACAATTAAGTAAAATAAATGAGTTGTAGTTGACAGGCGTAAAAAGTAACGATGGCAGTGGAATAAAATGGATGGTAAACGATGAATACCAGAACAAACAAATAGCCCTGATGTATCCGAAAGATGTTGAACTAGCAAGTTAAAGTCCTAAAAAAAATCATTAAAATATGACGCCAAAGTATGAGATTAAGCTTTTACTTTGGCAACGAAGGACACGTCCTCATACACCAAAGTTTTGTGCAGAGAATCGTCGTTGTCATCATCATCGGCAGAGTATAAGGAAAAGAGTTTCAAGTGATAAACATGGCGTGTATTGGTGTGCGTGTGTGTTTGTTAAGCCAGTGCTGTGATGTTGTTGAAAGAACTTTGTTATTTGCCTCAACAAGACGGCTAAAAGTAGAAGTATAAATAAACACCCCTCAAACTCTTACCAGCACGTTCGAATGTGCTTTCGGTATTACGAAAGTGAACGTATTATAATTCTATCCCCCGTTTTTGCAATAAAAGTGGATCGTGTTGCCTTACCCCTGGGCTTAAAGTTATTGCTGTTTGTTTGGTATTTCTGCTGTTGCTGCTGTTTCAAAGTTGAGGTCACTAAAGTCGCAAGATGAAAACGAAACGCACACCAACGAATGGAAAAGCCTTGAGCATTAAAAAGGATTTAAATTCAAAGATTTTATAGGCACATTTTTCATTTGAGTATATACATTTTTCATTTATTTTAAAAAGTTAAGAGGGATTATAATCAAAAACTACTAAGTTCTGGTCCGCTAAATAAATCTTCCCTTCTGAAACTTTACGTGCTGCTATAAAAAGGTTTTACTCAATATGTATTGTAGTTCCTTAAGGTAAACTGGTTTTTGGGTTGTCCTTAGAAATACTTATATCTTTTTGCTTCCACTACCAGCATCACTGTTGAGGTGTTGGTTAACCTAAGAGAGACCACAAAAAGCATTCCCAGGCCATTACCAATTTTTATAACCTTCACAAAAAAATTAAAGGGTTTGTCATTCCGTGTGCAATTTCTTCTGGCTTCTTATGAATAGCGATGATTATTGAGCGACGTCCGTCTGCTTGCACATGAAATCAGTTTTCCCAAACCCCCCGAACAGCTAGAGACTTGGTTATGGACTAATGGATTGGAAATGAACTTAATTACAGTAGTATTGAAATGCAGAAAATACTGTTCCAGAGCTGGGAAGCTTACACTTATTTCTTGATTTAAAATTAATAACAAAAACCAATTATATTTTTGTTTGTTTGCCAATTGAACTCTTTTCATGCTTGGGAAGCCTTAATTGTATATTAAAAACTAAAAAACACACTTTTTTCCAGGAATGGGACATTAAAAGCTTTTTTTGAACATTCAGCATTTTGTAGCACATGTAATAACAAAAATGCTTGAAAATCTTCAGTTTTTCTTGAATAAAACCGCTTTATACGTCATGAAGTCTTGCATTGATAAAACAAACAAACAAAAATTGAATTTTTGCGTCCAGAGATGGGAAATTGAAAAATTTTTTGTGCCCAAAAGTAAACAAAAAGTCAAACGTCGTTTTTTACTAATTAAAACTATTGTTTTTTTTTTGGAAAAACAAAATTGGTATCAAAATATAGAAGGAAATAAAAATTTCTATTCCAGGGTTGGATAGCTGCAATATTTTTTAGTACATGAAAGTGACTAAAATGATTAAAAATTTTATGTTTTTCTTAAATAAAACCTCTTTATACATCATGAAGATTTGTGTTGGTAAAAAAATTTAAAAATTAAAATTTCGTTTCCAGGGGTGAGAAATTGATTTTTATTTCATTCATAAAAATAACCAAAGAGTCAACTAATTTTATAAATTAGAAAGATCAAAATTGGTAAAAATATATCTAACGCCAGACGTACGCTGGTGAAAGGTATATAAGATTCGGCACAGCCGAATATAGCACTTTTACTTGTTTATTTTAGAGCCGTCCGCAACGGCCGAAGTTGTTGTATTTCGAATTGGGAAATTGTTAAAGATTTCTACTCTGAACTGTTTGCCAAAATTCACGAAAAGAGCGATTAGTTAGCTTGTGTCCCACACATGGATTCCTACATTTCGTAGAATAGTGGCTTTTCCCATTCTCGCAACCCTTAAGTCAGGTATAGACAGAGAAGTAGTACATAAGAACCCAGTAAAAGAATACTCTCCAAAAAAGCCCACAAGATCCTGAACATATGATCCGGAAGTAGAGCAATTCTGGATCTTTGCTAATAATTTTTACAGTGGTTTGTCTCTGCAAGAAGTCCCTTCTTTTCAACTTTTCCTTGAGTCCGAAGTCATGTTTCTCATGCCAATTGAATCTGATTTTTTATGTCGTTTCTAATGATTTCTTAAATCTTCCGAGCAGGTACGATGCTGGTGGAGGACACTCAGTTTTACTTAGTGTTAAGACCATCAGTTATGCCTTCAAAGCGACGATGGACTTAAAATTTAAAGACCGATCGGATTGTATTTGCCCCTAAAATATCAATTTGTTACCAATTTAACTGAAAGTGGACTAGGAATAGTTCTATTCATCGACAAAATCTTTGAAATTTTTGCTCACTTGGCTTACTTTCTTGCACGAGTTGGATTTCAAAGACACGTAATCCAAGATCCTTATGTGAAATTGTCCATTTAGTCGAAGGAGAAACTTTAAGTCGAGCTTGTGGCGTGATCCTCAATAGCTCGCTTCAGAGCACCACTCAATTCGTTGTCTTGTTGACGGTCTTGAATTGTGTAGAGTGAAATTAATGTGAAAGCGAATAATGGCTTCACTATTACCTGTAATTATTTTGACAGTAAAATGAACGAAGTAATCTTTGAACAAATCTATTATTCCCTTTCAAAGTCACTTTTTATATTTTGGAAGCACTTTTCTGGCCAAATTGTTTGACTTGTCACCAGGATTTCATATCCACCGCTGTCAAATCATAGCCATCGATACCCAGAGTTCTCATGTAGTCAAAAAATACCCGATATTTTTCATTCCACCATAACACATTTCAAGTTTTATAAAAAAGTAAACGTCTAATCGATATCACTGCTTTCAGCCATGTCAAAGATTTCATTCGGAACAGGTTTGATTCCACACAAATTTATTTGTGGTACTTCAGATTTCGTTCAATTTATAAATCAGAGAAATTCTTTTTATGTTAATAATTTATGAATTTTAAACAGTTGCAGAAACACCGTAAATAGTTCCTAAAAATATGCAGCCTTATATGAGAGAGGATCATATTATGATCTCCTCTTAATACCAAATGCTCTGTGAATGCTTAATTTTTAATGTTATTAAATCGGTTAATGAAATTAACATTAATTAACGGTTTATTGGCCATTGACGAGTGAATGAAATAGCGTTTATAGAAAACAGAAATAGTGGAACGCAGCATAAATCAAATCCGATAAATTTGTCTTCTCTCAAAATAGTTTTAGAAAGGAGTTACAAAAATTTCTAAAAATAATTATTACTTTTTTAAAGTAAATTTATTTACTTATAAAAGGAAGTGCAAAATATTTATTTGCACTGCAGGAGAAGGAATTTATGGTTCTGTTCATGATATTAAAATTACTTTTGTTCAGAATAAAATTTTCGATCTTCTTTTTCTGAAGTGCCAAACGGAATGAAATTCGTTTCCCAAAGGAGATGCACTCTGTGAAATGGCATTTTTTGTGTAACAGATGAACCATTCCTAATGATGAGCTGAAATTTATCAATTTAAATGCACTCGAAAACAAATAATTATTTCACAGCGGCAGACAAAAAGTTTTATGTCATTTACTTGTGGTTAAATAACGTCTACAAAATGGGCTTTTTATGGCGATATATCATTGGCTTGGAATATAAATCTGCCAAGTCCGCTTTACACAACAGCTGGTATTTGAATTTCATTCGAATGCGAAGCAGACTTTTCATTGGCTGACTAAAAGGATTTATTTATCTTTGAATCTCCTCAGTTTAGAAGAACTATTTTGTTGGCCTAATTTCCTACCCCAAGTGAGAAAAATATCAAAAGTTGCTTTTTTCTCTGTGAAATTAGGTCCACGTGAAGCTCCAGGCTTTCACTTAAAGTCAACGATATTAAAAAACTACCTTTTACAAAGTGATCTTTAAGGCTGTAGAATAAAAATTTGTGCATCTTCAGCCTTTTAATTTATAATATTTTTGTTATTTCACTACCTCTAGTGGTTGGAAAATAAAACAAACAAAAACTTAATCATTAATTAGATATTATAATTTTATGCATACAATTATTTATTAAATTCTACAAAAATTTAATTATAAGAAACAGTTTTAGCTCTTTCGTTAGACCTAAACAAACGTCATTAATAAGAAATATTATACTTTCTCAGTGTTGTTTTATGTTGCGCTTGTCTTTGTTAACACAATTTACATTGAAATACAATACCCTCTTACGGCAAACAAGATATTCTTAAAACACACACACACACATACACTCACACTCAGAAGTGCAGCCTAAAAACACTCCCCAAAAGAGTTCTAATGCTTTTAACTAGAATATGAATAAAAAGGGTTTAGATTTTCCTCCAAAATAAGTGGCCGGAGAATTTTAGAGATTTTGATGGAATAAAACAAAAGAAAGAACAAAAAAAAAAAAATAATAAATTTAAAATAAAAAAAGAAGCAGGCAAAGACACACAACAGCTTTGGGTATTGTTTAAACACGATCTCATTAATTATTTAGATTTAAGCTAAAAAATACTTGTGGGGGCGGCAGAAGAAATTATTGTTTAGAATAAAACATTAACCAAATACCAATAGAATAAGACAATAAGGACACACACACAGACACGCACACTAAATATGCATACGCAAAACACATTAAATGGCAGGTCATCAAGGAATTACAAAATTCAACAAAATTAAACTCGGGTCAAGCTTTATTTTGTTGTTTTAATGGCAACGAAAGGAAAAAGGATTTTAATTGTGACGCCATTAAATGTTTTGCGGCATATATCGAGAGCCAAGTATGAGTTGCACTGCATTTTAATGATGAAAAATATTCGGAATTTACTTTAACAGCAAAAAAGACAGGAAGAAACATTTTATTAATGTTCCTTTTGCAATTAGAAGTTCTGTATAGTGAAAATCAGTTGGAAGAGAGCAAGAGTTGTTAAAAGATTGCTCGAAAGTAATTAAATGCTTTTGTGTTGTTGGCGTTAATTTAATTCGTTAGGAGCCGATGTGGCAGTCCCACAGGTGACGAGCATTTTGCAGATGTAACGTGGCTTCTATAGGGTATCGAAATGTCGCTTCTCGTTTTCGGCAGTACATCCGACTGCTGTGATTGAGAATATAATTTCTAGCAGCGCTTAAAATGGCTGCCTTTTATGTTCCCTTTTTTGTCTTTTCGAAATATCAGGTTGAAACCATAAAATGATTTGATTACAAGAAGTATTCTGCTCGGTTCACTTCACCAATTTTACGGCCGTTAAAATCATGTTATCAGCAGCATCATTCGCTGCAGGATAAATGATTTTGATTCCTTTCTTTCAATAAAACCGCCAGCGTTTAGTTTATTTATATAAAAGGATACCGTTGTTGAGTGACTGACCAACTGCTTCATCATCGCACAGCCTAAACAACTAAAATATGCGACCCTTTTCAGAAGTGTACATCCACCGAAAATGGATTTTCTAGAGTTAAGGGCGAAAAGGGTAAAAAGGGGATGCAAAGGGTAAAATCTGTATTTATAAGTCAAAATTTTAAAATGCTAAACAAATTTTGTCACTTCTATTGCACTCTTTTTGTATGCGTACTCTTATGGGTAAAAAGTAAGTTTGGTACTGTTTTCACTTCACCCAACTTTAAAATTATGGTACAATGCGAAAAGCCTTTTAGAGCGCTTTATTCTTCTTAATATATTAAAAATATTTTTGTATACTTTTTAAAAATTTGCAGTTATAAGGGGAAAAATTATACTCCTTTTGGTACTTTTCTCTTAACAATAAATTTCATGTGCACAAACATGTGAAAATAATTTTCACTCTGTTTTGCTCAATATCTTTAAGAAGAAATTTTTGTGTATTCAATTGTCAAGGGGGTAAAGGGGGACAAAAAAGGGTAATATCGGCAGTTTCAAATCAAAGGCACACAAATACTGTTCAAAAGTAATTCCAAGTGTTTGGCCCTTTTTTCGGTATATGCACTTTTTGAGTAAATAAGTTAAAAATTATATTTTGTACTTTTTTGCACTCCATATATCTTCTTTACTTTATATGTATTTGGGTCGTTTTATTTTTCTAAAATATATGTCGAGTATGTTTAAATACTTGTTGAAAATTTGCAGTTATAAAGTGTTAAATCTACGCCGTTTCTGCTGAGTGCAGTAAGAAATTTTTGAAAGTTCAATTACGAATGGGTTTCAGGGAGGCAAATAAGGGCAAAAACCATAATTTTTATATCACGGGAGCCAAGATTGATGGACTCTAAATATGAAAAGCCTGCGAAATATGATGGATTTTAATTCGACAAGTGCTTGGCACTCTTTTGAAACATGAACTATGAAGAGGAGTTTAATTTGGTACTTTCTTGCACATCTGCTAAAAAGTACCCCGAATATGTTCTGGTAATTTTAAAAAAACTTCAATTTTTAAAAGGCAAAAATGTAACCCTTTTCAGTACTTTCTGCCTTCCCGCTACGACAGTTTTATAAAATCGGGAAGTTATTGGTTTTAAACCGTTCTGCAACTATCGAACGCTCATCAGATCTCCACGGTTTGAGATCCTTGATTACTTATGTGAGCCCTTCATTATGCCTGCATATGTTTGTAAATGTACGTGTGTATTAGTGTAAGTATGGGACCAACCAGGTAGGATTTTGAAGAGCGTTTATGCACTTAGATTTCCTGTGAATTAAAACCTACTCGAACCGATAAGTTCCAAAATATCAAAACAAAAAATTCAAATAAGAAAATTTTTCAAAATGTTTTTTTAGAATGACTTTTAAGCGGTTGTCAGTCAAAAACCACGTCCAATACCGTACACCGGGTCAGCATCTATTAAACCTCTCATGTAAACGACAAAAATTTTTAAAAATTGATTTATTTTGATATCATAAATCTGATCAGTTATTGCTCTGGAGTACTCAAATACGCTGTAAGGCACAGCTGATCTTAAAACCACGTCGTTGCTCATATTAAACCTGATTTATGAACAAAACTAAAGACATATCGAATGGGCGATACCCAGCAGAAGACTCCCAATATAATAATATATGATAAGACGTTTCAAAATCTATCTTGGTGAGCAAACCAGAGCTTTCAGCTGCTTCTTGATTTAAAAATTTTTGCTGCTGCCAAGAAAACAGTTGGTGAAGAAAATATTTCAAATATATTTGAAAATAAATCGCCATTATAAATAGATACTATTAATGACATCCTGCTCTCTCAAGGGGTTAATTTTAGTTAATCAAAACTGTAAAGACCCCAACTCTACAGCCATACACCAGCATTCAAAACTAACCACCCAGATGACGATTGTTCTCAGGCACGTAGCGGTTGGAGTCTTTCGACCATTAACAAAAACTAAACTGTCTTCTTAATGATTTATTGTTTTGCTGAAATCAAAAAATAAACAACTTTGAAAAAGGTAAACTGCTAAAATTGTGACCGACTCCAACGTAAAGAGTGAAATGAAGGTGGTGGAATATTCCAACTCGACGGCGGTGGGTGAACTCCTTCTAGTCAATTTTGCATAATTTTTTTGGGGGAGTATTTTTCTTTAGCCCTGTCAAGTTCCATTGCGTTTACATTTGTAACCTTTCACGTCACAAGATCCAAAAACAGAAAGCAAATGGTGTTTCTTTATTTATTGGGGTACAACGCACTTTCTTTAATTTAGTAATGGATTAGTAGAGTTGTTGTTGTTGTTGTTGTTGTTGTCTGCAAGACCAAAGTATTTTTGGCTAATGCCAAGTCATGTGCGTCTAAACGCTTGAAAAATGTTAAGTAAAACAAACAAAAAAACCTGTTTACAAAACATGACGACCGTAAAGATGAAGATTTATGGGCAAGCTACGCGAAGAAGGGGCCTTAGAGCGCTCAGTATATTTAAATTAATGAGCTCTAACGGCAACGCAACTACTCACATGCATTCTAATTACAATTTTAGCTCCTCTTAGAAATGTTCAAGAAATTTCTTACTGCAATTTATGATTTCCTTTAATGTATTTTTGCACGTTAATGCGCAAAACAAAAGCCGAATTAATGCTGCCTCTGAACAATTTAATGAAGGATTATTATGGCGATAGTGTCAGCAGCTTTTATTAAATTTTGTACTAGCAAAATATTAAAAATTTTTTAAAATTAAAATAAAAGGCTTCACCAACAAGATATAAATGATGTGGTTCCAGATATAAATGATGTGAGATGAATGAAAATAAATGTATGGGGGATTCCACATGCAGTATAGCAGGGAACCAGGGGTGTTATCACATAAACGATGGTTTCATTAAGATTTTTAATTTTATATTTATTTAGAATAGCTCTATTGAATTGTGCAATTATTATTAAAAGCAGAGAAGATAGAAGTTGTATAGTAAAATATAACAACAACAAAATATATATTTTAATAAATAAATTGGTATTATTCGGAAAACTTCACTTTAAATTTTTGATTATTGTATCATTCATAATAAAAAAAGAATCACATAATTTAACTGAATGAGTATAAAAAATTGACAAATTGACAATAATTTTGTGGCAGATTCAATATCCAAAATAAAATGTTACACCACTAGTTCCCATTGTAATTTCCAAAATACCAGATATAAACTGGCACTTTCTTAAGAAAACACCACTGCAAAACTCATCAAACTTATCAATTGTTATATTGTTGTGGGTTGTTAATAAGTAAATAAAGTCCAACGGGAATGTCCATAATATTATTCGAAATTCTTGTTTAAATCATTAAACAAAGTATTTCTATTCCGGCTCAGGTTCAAAATCTTCTTCATGTGTATTTAATTCGAACTTTTATAAAGTGGAATTTTAAGAATAGATTTGTACTTAAAATTTTCCACTTTTGACGCTTGTTTTAGTTATTGGAAATAATCATTCTCTCATTTCTAAAGAAATCATTTTCTTTTCTAAAAAATAATGCTATATTTTTACGCTTTTTAATAGAAAATGGCAAAATTATGTCATTTGAAAATAAGAAATTTATTGGAAATTAATTATGAACTTTTTAAGAAAAATTATTTCTGTTTTGAAACTTCTCCAGTTTGAAGTGCACCTCTTTTGCCGTTTTCTTCTATAAAAAATAGTGCTGCTTTTTTTGCAATTTTTACTAGAAAATGATAGAGTTATTTTATTCGAAATTAAAGAATTTATTTGAAATAAATTCTGTAACCCTTGAGAAAAATTATTTCTGTTCTAAAATTCCTCCACACTAACAAATTGCAATAAAAGAAATAACAAAATTTTACTCGTTTCCTTTGACAAAAAATTAATCTTGTATGACATCTTGACAAAATTTGACAAATAAGATTATTAACAGCGACAGTTTTTTTTGTAAATTAAATACAACGCTAGTTAACGATTTAAGGAACCATTATTGAGTTGAATAATTTCTATAGATCTTATGATTGCGATCAGCTTATAAGCTAATTATGAGACGATCTTTTCTTATATGTAATTTGTATTATAAGCAGCTTATAAGCTTCAAATAGTTGTTGTGATTAGGATATATATCTTGTGAAGAAACTGATATACATATTGTTATACTGTTAGCATTACCTTCTATTAAATATGGACTTTTTGAAGAAGTTAAACAAAAAATTAATATCGCTGAATATAGACTTATAATTGAAGCTTAATTGCTTAATTAAGTTAACATCATTAATTCAATTTTAATATACAATTAATCCAAATGCTTTCAATAGAAAAAATAATCCAGTTGATATTAAACGGCAATTCGTGGAATGTGCAAATGATAAAATTTTTATATAAAGAATTATTAAACTTTTCATACACAATAAATAAAAAATTAAAAACTACAGAGATTGCAGAAAACCACCTTAAATTGATTCAATAATTTCTGTATTCTTCAAGTTATTATTCAATTAGCGAACTGCACTCCCATCGGTAGAACGCTGCAGTATATTTTTAATTTTGTTTCGAAAGCTCTTAGTAATTATTTTTGGTTTTATTTTATAAATGAAGCTTCGAAATTAGTCTCGCTGTTTCAACTACTTATTCTGCTAGAAATACTTGATTTTATTTTCTTCCCCTCACTGTTGGTATAATTCCTTTTACGATTTTAGATTTTGGAAATGATGAAATATGCTCATGGTCTAAAATATTTCTTAATTTGGACCTTAATTGCACAACAGAGACCACTTTGTATTAAATTTTGATTTATCTTATATGTGCATGTGTGTGTGTGCGTGTGGTTATAACACACCAATAAAACTATAGATGATTATGCTGTTGTGTCCTTAAAACTACAACTACACACGAACATGTTAAATAAAGGACTTGAAGAGCCCCTGAGGTGAACAAGCATCTATTGTTTTGTTTTTAAACATGCATGAGTTAAAGCGCCAGATGTTAGTTTCAAAAACAAAGTTTTAGGTTCCTGGCATACGCACACACACACACACAAATACTTAAATTTACAAATAGTAAAACTTGTAGTTTATGCAAAATATTTTGAGGTTTTATTTGTGCGTTACAGTGTAAAAAGTAAAAAACCAAGGAAACACAAAATTTTATGTGGAAAAATTAAAACTAAAACAACATGTTCTTCTTCAAAAGGATGGCAAAATGGGTGAGCATGTGTGTGTATGTGTGTGTGTGTCTGTGTGTGCTAGCAAAGTAAATGATGAAAACAAAAGTTTTGAACGAAACATTAAACCATCACTGCAGTTGGCCTCCAAAAACTAAAACAAAAACTTACAGCCAAAGGATGGATGTTTTTGTACGTGCATGCTGTTAACCACTACTGGCCAGTTGTTGTTGTTTTTCTCGAGGAGGAGTATTACAGTATCTAAGACAAATCCCTTTGAAGCCATGGTTGGTTTAAAGTGCTGCTGCACAATTTCTAAATGTGGTTGAAGAACAAATAATATTGTAAAATATTTGAAACTAAACAAAACCTCAACAGGGAAACTACTTTTTCAAGTAAAATAGATATAGAAAATCTGTGTTGGATCTGTGAAATTTTTGTTTTAGTGTTGGCTCGGCTGCATTTTGCAAAAGGGAATTGTGTGGTTTTCATATCATATTCTGTTCGTAAATATTCAGAGTTTTTACCTCTTCTATTTGTTCCAGGAGCAACTTAAAATAAATAATTATATATTTCGCCATGCATATACACAATTCTGTGCGTTGTGTTTGTGTGTGTGTATTTGAGGAGTTGGTTGCAAATTTTTAGCTAAAAATATGAAATTTATTTTAACAAAATTCCTAAACATACGAAAGTTGTTGTTATTAAAATCAAAAATTTCAACAACCATAATTTAGCCTCGAGTGACGTACATGAGTGAAACGTACATGAACAGTTCAGAGCTTTTGTTATACAGAAGATTAGATGAATTCATTTAGAAAAGTTCGTACACTGAGAAAATTAATATGCGATGGCAGTTGGCATAAATTGCATGCAGAAAGAGATATTTTCAGTACATGATTTTACAAAATCCCAGTTACATATTTTAGTTTTTGTTTCGCACAAAACAATCTTAATTACAGAGGTAACAAACAGATGATAGTCTTGTTCTTACCCAAAACACGATACCAGTAGTCAAGGAAATATTTGAAGTATATAACCTAAACGGTGTAGCCCAAATCTTCTCATTTCTCTCAGCAGCGAGCTCCAGAATGAAATTGTATTGTAATTAAAGGACTTGTATGTTGGAAATATATAATAAATAATCCAGGAATTAATAGATGAATCAATAAATAACTATTTATTTATCAACTCACAGGACAGAGTGGTGTTTTAGCAAAAGAAAATTATCTTCCAAATCAAGTAGATTTCAATTTCCAAAGATATCACGAGGACTGCGTTGTAATTAATTAATGCTTTTTTGACTTCTCGTTGGCGCCTGTTCCTGTATTGAATAGAACAGTTGCGTTGATCACGTTATTCCTACCATAAAGTTTTTAATACCGGAAAATATGAAAAATGCTCCGTCGACATGATCAAAAAATTATATATAAATAAGAAATCCTCTGTTCCACAGATATTACCGACAGTGACTGACACCGTCGTGTAATAACGAGCAGAATAAATCACTCTCCTTCGCCGCGACTGTAGTAAAACTTCACCGGAGTATTAAAAAAGAAAGAAATGGCAAAACCAAATTCTCTATCTTCTCATCACTCTTCATTTATATAGTAAAAATTTACTATATATAATATAGTAAAAATTAATTTGAAACACTATATAAATAGGTTTGTTATTTCGAGTGTAATTTCTTCGATATTCTAGATACTTATGAATAGCGATGACGATGTCCGTCTGTCCGCCTGTCCGTCTGTCCGCCTGTCCGCCTGTCCGTCTCTCTGTACCTGAAATCGGTTTTCCGAAGCAGCCAGAAGAGCGAGACACTCCGTTTTTGGACTGATGGATTGCAAATGAACTTAAATAGAGTGGTATTGAAAAATCCAAATTACGGTTCCAGAGCTGGGAGGCTTACACCTATTTCTCGATGAAAAATTAATACCAAAAACCAAGTATTTTTTGGTTTGTTTGTAAACTGAATATATTTAATGCTTTGGGAAGCCTAAATTGTCTATTAACAACTAAAAAAATTTAGTATTTTTCAGGGATGGGATATTATAATTTTTATGGCACACTAAATATTTTGTAGTACATGTAATAATGTAAATATTTAAAAATAATACGTTTTTCTTAAATAAAATCTTTTAATACATCATGAAAAAATCAAAATTTTATTTCCAGTGGTGGGAAATCGATTTGATTTTTATTTGTAAAAGTAACCCAAAAGGCAACTAACGTTGTTATATTTTGTTTTGCTAACTACAACTATTTTATAACTTAAGAAGAACAAAATTAGTACTTAAAAATACATGTAACGCCAGATGTACGTTGGTGAAGGGTATATAAGATTCGGCATAGCCGAATATTTTTGACTTTTAAGCATGATTTTCTTAAAACACGAGCTTTTTATGGTTTTTTTTATTATAAAACAAAACCAAGTTTTGAAAAATTTTTATTGAGTTAAACGTATTTATTCTATTGGGCGGTAGCCCGCGACATTGGCGAGTCGACAGTCGATTTATTATGTATTTATTAGTTTAATGTGTTTCGAAAGCGTGTAAAAGTACTTACACTTTATGAAACACACAAGAACATAAACCGCACTAACCACCCTGCATGAGTACAATGTGACGCATTAGTAACATTATTATTAATATTAAGTATACTCATGGAAGCACAATATAAACAGAGAGCTAAAAAACCAATCAAACAAACCTTCAAGTGCAGCTAATAAAAAGCGTGTAAAAAAGCAGCAGCTGTCAAACATGGCTAACAATTCTACATTCCCTACAACGAAAAAGACACCCTTTGCAACTCCATGTTTACCTTTTGACGTCTAAATTTCTATGAGATGTTTTAATATGTGCAAAATATATTTGTATATCAAATTCTCTAAAACACATGCATTTCTATTTCATTTTATTGCAAATAACAACTCACACGCACTCACTCAAATGCACTTCCATTCAAACTAACACACGCGTACACTCTGCTCCATCTATTTTGTTTAACTTTCCAGGTTCCGTATTTTAATAAAATACGTTGAAATACATAAAAATATGTGCATGTGTTTGTATGCGTTTTGGAATATTAATGCAATTATCCTTTTTACTACACACATTAAGCAGGAGTTTCTAACTCTGACTACGTCTTTCTGTCTATTTTACGAAGTTAATTTACGAGAAAATTTACTACCAATTAGTACCAGTTTTATATTATAATATAGCAAGGGGTTTATTTACATTTTATATAAAATAATGAAACCATTTCATTAGTTCTAATAAATTTATTTTACAATATTTTAAATAAAAAGGAATCATTTTATTAGTGTAATTACTTCGTGAATATGTACTCGAGCTTAGCAATTTAATGTTGACTGGATATTTTCCAGGCTTAACTAATAATTATAATAGTTTCATAGAAATCAATATATTTGAATATCTTTTAATGTTATTGAATAATTAACATGTTATTATAATTGCGATTCTGAATTTTTCTCTCTCTAAATACGATTCCATAAGACAAACAGAAATATTCATCAATCAGAAAGACCCGAAGATTAAACTCTAGTGAACTTTCACCTAAAAGTCTGGGCTGCAGGTCGACGATATTCTTTTAATTTGTACAGCTATTTCTTTCTGAATTAGTTGTCGCAATTATTAAATCATATTCTGGTCCAAAATTAAAACTCAAACTGCACAACTAGAATATTAAAGTATCTATCTCAGGACACGTCACGTGGCTAGTGCCCAGGCACTAGCAACCGGTTGGAGTAGCGGAACTTTATATGAGAGGTACAAATAATTATAATATGGCATTATCATTGGAGGGGGCCTATTGACATAATAAAGATACTTGGTGACATGTTTACTACCACTCCCAGCTATTAATCGCCAATAGAACTAATCCAGGGGAACCTGTCAGAAATAATATATTCGAATGGTCATTATCGGCTTAAATTTGAGCTACCGGTTAATTTGAATCTAACAATACTTAATTCATTTTGTTCTGTCAAAAAATTGAGCGTGGGGACTTATTGAAAAATTATTTCCAAAACCAATGCCTCGTTGCTGTAACTGATGTGAGAACCTCTCGCATCGAAAAAATTGTCGTCACTCAGAAATATATTCTCATGAGTCAGAATATATTTCTTAATGTACCCTGCAGAAATTGTTGAAGTAAATGATCCATTTTAAGAAAAAAGGAGTTGTTACAAGATGGTCCGATGTAATGCATACATGGACCATGATAACTGAAACTAGTTTCCACACTAGTTTTCTGTGGTAATCCATGGAGTAGTGACATGAAGTAATTTCAAGACTACCCATGTGTTAATAATGTGCGGACTAGTTACTTAGACTAGTTTTTGTATTAGTCTGACGTAATGTTTTGTTGGATTTCATGGTCCTCTCGTAGAACATGCTAATGTAAAATCGATCATGTTGTTCCCATATATTTGGATTATTTTTGGACTAGCCCTGGTCCCTTGTAAGGGACACACACGTGCGGAGTATTTATAATTTTTTAGATTTTTGTAATAATCAACAGATTATTCTATAGATAAACTTAAGCATAATTTTTAATTTTTTACAATGCGAGAATTTCTCACCAGGACAATTGATCGGGTTGCACGAAAATGTAGTACAAAATTTTATAGCAGAGAAGGACGTTTATTGCGAAAGTTCGTAAAGCTTTTCTCATTGTCGATGCGCCAAGATGTGAGCTAAGAAAAACAGTGCGTACACCCAAAAATATCGAAGCTGTGTCCTTGAATGTGCATGTGGCTTTGAGTGTGCTCCAGAACTGAACGTTTCACGCACCACGCCTAACAAAATTCGATAGTTTGAAGAGCTAAAGCCGCATCACCATCCACTTCGTTTTCCCTTCCCTAAATCTATTCGAATGAAGCTAATTTTCATATTGGTAGGTAAGTTTATAAGCAACATAGCCGTACTGGGGCTCCAAAAACTCACACGTGATCACACAGAAGACAGCGCACCCATTACGAGCGACTGTTTAGTGCGGCTTTTGAAGCGGAGGCGTCTTTGGGACATATTTCTTTGAAAATGAGGACGGCGCATCCAATATGGTCAAGCAGACACATAGCGCAAAATGATAATCGCTTTTTTTTGTACCCACTCTTTGTTGGTCCAAATTAGTGCACCTGTCCAAAATCTCTACAATTGATTGCACTTCAGTTAAAGTACAGCCAAAAGTAAGTTTTGCGACATGTTAAAGTTGGATTTCTGATGTCGCACTTAAGATCTGGTATCAGCAGCGCAATATAACAGTGCCTGGATTATGTGACCGAATTTATAGATACATTTAATAATTTTTTTATGCAATTAATTGAGAAGCAATTGGAGTAACCTTGTTTGGGCCACAAAGCTTGTCAACTCGGTACTTTTTGCAAAAATCTTAGTAACTTTTCGATTATTCGACGCAAACAACTTTAAAGTTGGTGGTAGATGATTCTTAAAATCCTTTCTAGTAACCCAATATGTCGTAGGTTATTGATTGTTGCTTAACTTCCATCTTGTGAAATATCTAGACTCCTACAACCTTGTTAACAACCTCCTTATGAATGCCGTAGAGTTGGCCCTCCTTGCAGAAGAACTTTGTAGCTCTATACACCGTTTTGACAAAAGTTAATTGGTGGCTCTTAATGGCATGGCAAACTCCCTAAACATATTGCCTTTGGTGACGACGTGAGCTTCCCTTGCTTTATATCAAGTTTTCTCAGAGATCGTCTATACAAGTTGTTATATATAAATTGTTTCAACTAAAGTATTTAAAGTTAACACAAAGGTACCACAAGCTTCGTTCTTTCCCCTACTATGTTTCTAGTTTTCCTTAACGTTCTTCTATTTATAACTTCTACTCCTTCGCAGATGATAGCAGTATTAGATATTCATATTAATCTGATCATAGATCGACATAAAGAGACAGACTATGTATGACATATTGAACAGTGACCTCAAAGAAATATCTGAATGAAATCAAACACACAGTGTCGATTTCAACGCCTTTAAAACCAAGCGTTGCATGTTTATACACAAGCGTGCAAGCAATCATGCTGTCTCGTCTGTTTTCATGGGCAGTGTATGTGTTAAGAAATCAGAAGCTCTTAATACTCTGGGCATGGAAGGCCAGACTGAAAGATGACATCTTTCAAGTTGCTAAAGAAGCATTCGCTTTTTAGGACTGTATTAGATATACTTCAACTTATTTGATCTTCTCACTATTTACTCCTTTTATATCCGACTGAAAGTTAAATACAGGAGTGGGCCGGTACTACCAAGTCTATTTTGAAGTTACTCCCATGTGTACAGGCTCATCGTAGACCAACTCTATTAACTCTCTTATGTAAAGTCACATTGTGGGGTGCATTTCGCTGTATTATCGTTACTATAATGGGATGTGCTCAATTGAAATCAGAGAACTTGATTTCGGAACCAATTCTTTTAAACTCTCAACGCTTTTTTCAGGAAGTGCGCATGAGTTTTTGGTTCGTATTCCAACGAACCGCACTACGAACTACAAAAATAATTCGATTTTTGGCCGGACAGTCCGTATGTGGAGCAAACTATCTGCTGAGGACTTCTTCGCGCCTCTCAATATGAGTAAGTTAAAATCGAATGTCGACAAATACCACCTCCTGTTACCACCTCCAAAATCTTCCAGTTCCAGCACAATGCATTGCAGATGTAGGGGTTGTTCCCAAAGTGCAGGTCCTATTCTTAAAAAATTTCGTTTCGATGTGTTATTTTACATGATGGTGGCACTAAAATCAAAATTAAAAATTGTATATATTGACTAATTTTGTACGAATAAGAGACGCTACCACATAGAACGATGTCACTTATGACATCGTTATCGCAGGTAAGTCATTTCTCTGCTGGTGTCATCATATTACACGGCCTGTAAATATATTTAAATTCACAATCACTTTAAAAGAGCACAACTGCTTAGTTGAAAGATCATCAAATTAGGTCACACCTAAAAAGTATAAACAATTCTTTGACTTTTGTCCCCTTCAAGGATTTAAAACAGAAACTCGTGCCATTCACACTTTATTGTTAAGCGTGACTCTTTAACCCACTTGAGGATAAGTAAAGATCACTTAAAATGTCATTATGGAACACAATGAGTTGTGAGAAAAGGTACCCCTATTCTCACATGGGGCAGAAGACAGACAAACAACCCCTTTTAAAATAAAATAAATAAACAACAAACCACGAATAGAAATACAAGATTTTACAATTAAATGGCTTATTTAATAACTATTTACAACAGTTTATCTTTTGAAAATATGCAAATTTAAGATATAGAACTCCACAATTTTCTTTAAAAAAAGCAATCCTTAAATTCAGTTTTTCTAGCTCCAGCAAACAGCTTTCATTTTTGTGATATTTTCCCAAACAACAACTGATACGAACGTCTTCCCAAATTAATCCTTTTAAACTAGAAATTATTGTCTTAGCAGCATCGCAGTTGTTCAAACTAGTTAAACTTCTTAATATTCCCAAGAAACTACTTTTTGTCTAGAGATCTTCTATTTGGCTTTGAAAAAGTTTTCAAAGATTTCAGAAAATCAATTTAAATTCAACATTTCAAATGCAGCCCTTATTCTTGTGATATATTTTTGAAAAAATAAAAAATATTAAAAGATCCTTTTTTCTTAAGGGGTGAAAAGGTGAAATCTATGCTGACCATTAAACACTGATGTTCAACATCATCATGATCACCATCATCATCATGACAATCATAGAGAGATAATTTTAGCATTTGACTAGATAACTGGTTATGAACACAAAAGGTTAAGAATATTTTTCTAGTTTTTCTATGAAAAATTACACAAACGTCTGAAACGTTAGATAAAAAAATATTTCACAAATGTTATGGAAATTAGAATCTGGTTGCTGTCGTTATTATCTCTTTCCTCAAATAAAATTAGTATTTCTGTTGATCATGTTTTTGTGTGCTGCGTGATCATTTAGTTTGGATTAAAGCGCGTACGTGGTAACATTAGAAAAATATTAGAGCGCGCTAACGTTGATAAAACGACGTTAATTGTTTAAAATTGGTTTCAAGAGATTTCTATATATCCTTCAAATATTTATGGAAATTATTAAATGTGGATAATAAAAAGCAATTTGAATTAAGCGTTTGTTTGATTTATTAAGAAAATATATCAATGAAATTATGATTGAAACAATATTAACTGTGATATATGCAACTCCATGCTAACATTTTAAAGAAGGAACTTTTAAAAAAGAGATACAAAAAGACTCAAATAAAATACTTTAACAAATAAGATTGAGACTACCGACTATATAATCATCTTCATGGCAGGTAAATATAAAATTCCTTTTGTTTCATGTGTTTTTCTACGACACCAATTATTGTGATTTATTTATAAATTATTATGTATAAAAGTAGCCGCGGTAAAATCTTTTGCATTTCATATCCAAAAGATCGTCTCGTTGCCAAGACGAACCTAATCCGGATATTATCAATAGAAATTGAACACCATAAAACTGCCTACAAAGCAAAAGAAACGTAAAAAAATAAAAAAGGAAAAGTGATCAGTGAGTTCTTGTTATGACTTTGATGTTTGTTTTAGACTTCTCACTTATTAAAGTGCAATTTGAAATAAATATTTTTAGTTATTCTCAGAAATGTTGGGTAAAGGTTCCATGATGATCTGCATTAGCCCCATTGAAATGCGCATGGGAACTATCTGGAACCCCTCAATTGATCACTTTTAATTTTTTAGTAAGATTTTGGGAAACAAGAATCAGCACATAATTAAAATTAAAGAGTCTGAAAGTTTTTTTGGATTATCAGTCAGAGAATGATCCTTACAAATGTAGTGCATTGCGCTGGTCCAGGAGTGGGCAGTTTTTTAAAAAGACGGATTGAACAGGGATTGTAGTTCGCACTAAGTTTTCCTTTTTTATGAGTAGGACTAGCGCTCAGGGGGCGACCCCTATATATGCAGTATATTGCACTGGAACTGCGAGAGATGAGGATAGTGTTAAGAGGTCAGATGACGGCAGATTAGACGATGCAGAGTTTAGTTGCAGCTATTTTTAGATTTTCTCATGGCGAATATTTTTGCTACAGATACTGACGAACAAGGCTGCGGGCCTCGTAGCCTTTTGCATTAATATTTCAGCCAAGGTTACCCTAATTTACTTTGTACTACTTAAAACTTTAAGAACGAATACCTTGAATATATAATTAAAACTGGGACAAACTGGGATCACATTAGAGAAGCAATTCTGGGATATTTCTTTTCTTTTTGTAAAATTCTTAGGCCAAGTGCAAGTACTTGAATTAAGTATGACTATTTGAAACTCGCTTTTATATGATCCGTAGTTAAACTAAAATTCCTGCATCTGATCTAAGAAAATCCGCGCTTAGCTTACTTTTTATTTTCAGTATGTCTAGAAGCGGTTTTTTAAGAGGCGAAAAATTATGTTATCACTTACAATAGCGCTTTGATAAGCCATGATTTTTGTTCGATATGCGACAGCCAGAAGCAACAGACTTCTATGGATGCTTAATATATATAAACAAAATTTCTGAAACACATAAGACTTACGTACCAAAAATATAATAAAATATCTTATATTCTGTCATATTGAAAGCTTTTGTGGTTAATGAAGTAGTACCTGGCTGCCACCAGCTTTTATTGCTTGTAAGTCTTGATATTTTTTTGCTGGGATGCTTCACGACTTTAGTGATAATTTGGCAACAGATTTTTCCAATTTCATTGTAAATAATAATAATAATAATAATAATAATAATAATAATAATAATAATAATAATAATAATAATAATAGTAGCAATAATAATAATATTTAATTTAATTAATACAATGTTTTATCAGAAGTTTGATACCTTCTTGTTAATAACATAACAGACTTATACCATAAAGTTGACAACACTGATTATTCCCTTCTGAGGGCAAATTACGCCACTCGATATTGATCGAAATTTCAATATAATAAATATAAGAAATTCAATCATTTTCGATTGCCATAATATACCGAAACATCGCTCATCTCTACTCTGACCACTCCTTGAGTCGAACTCCTCCGTCGGTTATTAGAGTTGCCTTACAATTTATGATATTAAAAACTATTTAATTCCAATTGTCTATTCATCTTTTTGAACACGTTGTTCTTAACTCCAGCATAATGAAACTATTTATGTTATTTAAATACTTTTATAAGAGAAAAGATGTTCTTCCTTGTTTTCTATGGAAAAGAATATAATTTTATGTTGTCGATTTCAAGAAATTACTGCTCCTCAAGACTTGAGACTCTAATTTTAAAATATTCTTTTTATAAATACGTTGTTGTTTCAACAAGTTTTTCTTTTTACCAAAAATTTTCTTCTCACGCTTTAAATTAAATGAGAAATTGAACAAAAAAATTAACTCTTAATCAGAACAAAAAACAAAAGTCGTTTAAGCCAAAATAATTCTTTTTTTTTTTCGTAAATAAATGGAAAACAAATAAAAAGGTTACAAGGTTAAATCGCTGAAACGTCCTTCGCTGATTTATATATTCCACCATTTACTTGTTATATTTTTCTATGTTTTTCGCAAACAAATATTTTTATATCTTAACATTTCGGAAAAAAAGGAACAAATTAAAAAAAATGTATACCAAAATAGAAGACTAGTCGGCTAATGTGTAAACGCCACATAGAGAAGAAGAAGAACAAGAGGAAAAAAGCATGATTTCAAATCTCTCCACTAAAAAATATGCTCCGTACACATTCATTTTTTTTCTAGCGCTATTCAAATCCTTATCATGTGTTGTTTTGTCTGGGTTAACAATATTTTTTGTAATTTTTTTTCATTCGTATATTTGTGAACTTTAGCTTGTTATTTGTACTGTGTTCCTTTTTTTCAATTTTGCTTTTCTTGTCGTTCCGTTTATATTTTATTAGTGTCCTTTTGCCAAAGCTTAGACAGAAAAATCAACAACGCCATGCTGCTGGCATCAGTTCGAATGTATATGTGAGCTGTCGCTAAAAAATATAAAATTTTTTTATTACTTTCTAACAATTAGTTGTATGTAGAATACATCACGTACATGTGTGTGTGTGTGTGTGTGTGTGTTTGTATGGGTGAATGTTTGATTTTTAATTGTAATAAAAAATCAATAACAAAAAACGTGCAAATAATATTGCAAAAATATATTTTAAATCCATGTTAATGATGTACGCAGACTTTTTTAAAATTAAGAGATCAATTGCAGTTGGAGAATTGTTGTGAAAAGTAGATCGAATTTTAGAAACAAGTGAGTTATCGATCCGTCTCCTGCCCAATATGGATGTAAAATAAGTTGATAAAATTAGTTTGGCTCTTATTGTGAATATCACTTGAAAGTCCTGGTAACATATGAATTTCTGTGCGTTTCTTCGATGATCGAATGGGGTTCTAAATAAAAATAACTTTGATATAAAATTTAATGTTAAGTAAAAGTAACACTTAATCGGATGGTTAAACAGCTTTTCATTATCAAAACTCTTCTTTACCTGGAAGCGTGTAATAAACTACCGGGTGGATGAACGTACTAATAATTTTACCGTAAGTTCTTGCCATAAATACACATATAAGAGAGGCATTTAAAACATTTATATAGCATAGTTTTAGGAACAAATATGAATATATTACTTCTTTAAAATTATTTAGCAAAAGTGCACGAAAGAGGAGCTTTAAAGTAGTGATAGTTGCCTGGTCTGGTACTGCCATATGACGAACAATATTAAAGTATTAAACACAATGACGACAGCAGGCTACACGAACACCGACTACAAAAGCCGTTGGCTACAATCGTCGCCTCGTAGTCAGCTACTTAATTATTTCTAGAACGACACCACCAAATCAATAACCTTGAGTTGTTGTTTGTAGTAGAATTCTCTTCATATGCCAGTGTACCCGCTTTCATATATTTAATACTCTTAAACAGTTTTGTTCCAATAAAATATATTTACAGCCCACAATATATGACAAGATATCATTTCAATAGCTTGGAAATATGGTTTATTGTTTCTATTTGTATAGTAAAACAGTATATTTTCAAGTTTACAATAATTGAATATATTTGTATTATACTGGCAACCACAAAAACAGCCTGGACAATAACCCGTTCCCGTGTTGTCTGTAGTAGTAAAAATAATCATTCGTATATACGCACATATATTCTATTTTTGACAAGTTGTAGTTTGTAGTTGGCTGTCGTTATTGTGTTTAAGCTTAAATTGTATTTTTCAAATTATCACATATATTTTGGGAAGTTTTTAATTTTAACTATGTGCTGATTATTTTTTTCCAAAATCTTTCTAAAAAATTCAAAGAGATCAATTGGGGGGTTTTAGCGAGTTTTAATGCGCATTGCGCTGGGGCAGATCATCAGGGAACTTCTACCCAAAATTTCTTAGCATAACTAAAGATATTTATTTCAAACTACCACTTTAATAAGTGAGAAGCCTAGAACAAACATTAAAGTCATAACTAGAACTCACTGATCACTTTTCCTTTCTTATTTTCTAACGTTTTCATTCCACAAGTATTTCGTTTTTTTTTACTTTAATTTTAATTGTAAGAGAAATAAATCACAATATTTAAGTAAAATTTTTGAAAAAACAAATTAGTGGATAGTTAAAATTAAAGAGATTAAATTTTATTTTTTGGAGAAGTTGCAATAAACAAAATCGCTGTGAATTACTTTACCTCTCACTCCACTTTTTTGACAATTATTTTGCAGTAATTTTTCTTAGTCATTTTGCAATTTTATATTGATTTCACTAAACCTAAAGCACAGTGCAGCATTTTGTGCCAAAAAAAATTGTAACATGCTTGTGTCAAAGCGTAGCCGCATGAAATTTTTATGAATTCTATAAACAATCAAACAAAAACGAAGCACAAGGAATTGAGTTATCGTAGCGCATATAAAATTATACATTTGAAAATATTGACATTCGAAACTCTGTACAAAATTGTGATATATATTAATATATAGTTAAAATAATAGGACTTAACAAAAGTGTGTTATCGGTTTAATACAGTTCTCGTACGCTTTTTCATAATAAAACGGGCGCAAATAAGAACTGTTATCACTTTTCAAAAAGCCACCCGGTTAAACCAAAAATTAACTAAAAATACACATGAGTTCTAAGGATGAAAGTGAAGCAGTTTTCGAAAACAGTTGTTCTGCTTTGCTGTGTAAGTTTGATATTTAAAAGTGCTTTGAGTTACTTATCATGTCTTTCTAAATTCAAAATATTATTCGAACAATTATTCTATAAAATTTAAATTAATTTAACCCAACGTGGTTAACAGCGTTTGTACCTCAATGACTTTGTATTGCATTTCAGAACTATCACATAAATGCAAGAATAACAGGGACAGTATACGACTCAAATCCCATTACGTAGGAGCGAAATGATTCAAAAGAGTCATGAAAATCATAAAGAAATTGTAGCTGAACTTTATTAACAGCACTTGTATCAAACACTTAAATAATAACAGACTTGTGCTGACCAGCACGAAACGTGTGCCAATTGTTGTCGGCCAATTTGTATAGCGAAGGCATAGCACTGGTGGTGGTTTCCCAAAACCATCAAGTTACAAGTCTACAAGTAAAACGGCACATAAAACAACAAAACTCACAAAAATGTATTATCATTTCGTGATAATTTTACTTGTAAATTAACAACCTCTGGTACATCAGGAACGGTCTTCTGATGCCAGTTTTGCAAAAATTACTTATTAAAACTATACGACTGAAATTGCCTACAAATTAACAACACCTTTACATAATTGTATTGTCATTTTTTGAGTATTTTACTTGTGAGTTTGTAACTTGTAGTTGTAAGTAAAGTTCCCTGATCATTGAACAGAGCTGAAAACCATGACGCCTACTTGTTTATTAAAAAAGCGCCTCATAAGTGAACAAGAGCACATTAAAATATAATTTTAAAATTTAGTAGACGTATAAAAGCACACTTTATTTTTATATTAAAAGAAAAGTAAAAGACTTTGAAATATAAAAAAAAACTTTCTTTTTATTATGTAGTCAAAGTGATTATTTACGAAAACTACATAATTAAAATTATTTGGATATTCACCATTTATAATACAAAAATATCTGATAGTGTAATATTAGATTAGAATCCGATATTACACTAGTCAGCAACGAACCATCTATTAAGATATTATGGTATTAAAAACTTTAAAATTTGAAAGAAATAGTTTGTGTCGTAACCTGGTTCTTGTGCCGTTTCAGCTCTTACAGCAACAACGCTATTATTTTCATTTTCAAATCAACCGATTCCCACTTGATAAACGGTGATTGATGTAGTTTTTTTGCCATAAAAGAAACGAGATCAGTTAGAGTGATCACATACATAATCTCGGAGTTATATAAAAAAATCTCCTTTCCTTTCTCAATATCTTACGAACGGAGTACTCAATTATGCCACGCTTTAAGCTAATCGACGCGGTTTTCAAATTTCAAAAGCTTGTCAGTTAAGCAATTTAAAATTTATTTAAAATAATAAGTTTGAAAAACGACTTTATAAGTTTTTATGGGCTCGTTTTGAATAAAACAGGAGATTTTTTTCTCTAAAGGAGGGCAATATTAAGAATATTTATTATTATTATCATACTGGCAGTGTGGATTAGTACTGATTTTGATGTTGCTACGCCACCTCATCAGCGTTCTTTGCTCAATTTTTTATTATTAAGATTCCACTCCATATAAAAACAAAGAAAAGTATATCTCGCGTTACATATATTTTTAAGCCCCAATTTTGTTCTTCCTAAATTATAAAATAAACAACGTCAGTTGTCTCTTTGGTTAATTTTATGAATGAAAAGCAAACCAATTTCGCACCACTGGAAATGAAATTTTAATTCTTTGGTTTCTTTATCAATGCAAATCATCATGATGTGAAAAACTGTTTTATTCAAGAAAAATTTAACGTTTTGAAACATTTCAGTTATTACATGTACCACAAAATACTGAATGTGCCAAAAAAAAAAATTTTAATTTCCCATCCCCGGAAAAATATACAATTTTTTTTAAGTTTTAGTAGATAATTGAGGCTTCCCAAAGCATAAAATAGGTTCAATTTACACAGAAACAAAACACTAATTCCTTTTTGGTATTAATTTTGCGTCGAGAAATAGGTGTAAGCCTCCCAGCTCCGGAACCGTGATTTGGATTTTTCTATACCACTCTATTTAAGTTCATTTTCAATCCATCAATCCAAGAACAGTCTCTAGGTCTTCTGGGGGCTTGGGAACATCGATTTCACGTACAGAAAGACGGCCACCGTTCAATCGTCATCGCTATTCATAAGAATCTAGAATATATATAATTTATAGGGTCCCATATTAATATGGAAGAATTTACACACGTAATGACAAACCCTTTCACTTGTTTCTGAAGGGTATAGAACTCTATTTTAATACAAAACAAAAGAAATAATTTGCAAATTTCCAACTTTAATCTAGAGCCTGAATAATAGCTCTTGTATTAATATATAATTCTTTCTACTTTAACAATATCGTCCTTGCATTGAGCGAACTTTGACAAACTGTACTTCTTTGCTTGTAAAATGCCATGATAACACCACAAAATGTGACGGACTCGTACATGAAAAAATAAGGAGTGGAGTTAGAAGTTTCCACAAATTTGTATCCCGTAGAATTTTATTTAAAGCATCTGCAGTAAAAGGATTTGCAGGATCTGTTTTAATGTAATTGAGTACAACAATGCGGAAGGAATAGTTTAGATCTGCCTAAGATATCTTTGAAATAACTTGTTTTAAAACAATTACAACCATATAGTTTTTGTGACCTCTAGCAGCATCAGTTCCTAAGCCCCGGTTATATTTTTTAATTGTACCTGGGGAGACTTAAATTTCTAAATTTAGTGGATAAACTTTTTATTGTTTCTGAAATTTTTGTTTTTGATAAAAATGTAATCCTGAAAAGTTTCTTTCTAATAGAAATTTTTACCTCTAAATATTATATTTTAATGCACACAAATACTTTTGAATTTTTAATTGAAAACTACCTTCATTTTATCTTAATTAATGCCTCGTTGTTGAAAAGTTTTCTTATTAAAATTATAAAATGCAGTTTTTCCATATTAATATTATTCAAAATATATTAAAAAAGTTTCGTTTTGATCCTTTCAAATCCCTACATCCATCAATGGCTTAGCAAAACTTCATATCCTGCAGCTTGCACACTATGCCACCCACACTCACGCACACACACACGCGCCCATACATACGAAAGCAAAAAAGCTTAAAATACAAGCACCAGCACATGCAAGAGCGTGTTATATATAGAGAGAAAAAATTTATATATATATAAAATATAAAGAAGAATAACAACAATTTTTAACTACGTTTTCTATTGGCTTAAGACTAGGAGCTGGAATAAAACTATAACAAAAACTGAAATCTGAAAACTGAAAATAAGAGCGAAGAGTATAACATGCGAATGTGCATATAAATGCAATTTCCAACACTTGGAGAAGATCCAAATGCAAAAACTACACAAAAAGAATGCACACATTTTCCAGCAAAATCAAAAAAGAAAACTGGCCGAACAACAAAAACATGAAAACAACAATAAACTACTGCGTCCTAATCCAGCAGCCCACGCACTAAAACGAATTGTACATAACGGCTGCAGTCTAGCAGAGTAGGACAACATTTTATCTACTGAGTCAAAATATATTCTCAAAATATTATTAAAAAAATATATATTCTATCTCGAGATATACGAATAGATTTGCTGATTACTTTAGCAGATCAAAAACTTGATCACTGTGAACACTACGAACACTTTGACAACAAAATCGATTTTGCTTTAGGGAAGGGACTCAATTATATAGAAAACCTTGTGCTCTTCAATTTTCTTATGAAAAAGTTTAACAACCTTGAGAAAATCTTGTTTTAAAATTTATTTATGCGTTTTAAGGAATCTCTTGCTCGCATTATTGTGTGGCAATTCAGAGCCCAATTTAATGCTGTTGACGGAAGTAGTCAACACAAGACTACGATGTCTTAGATCCCGAGTTCGACTCCACACTTAGTCCTTAATATGATCTCGAATATTTCTGTTCTGAATTAGTGCCGGATTCTAAAAATAAATTAACAAAAAATGTTAAACTCTTTTCTTTGTATAATTACTAAATTTCATCCAAATCAAAAGAGGTCATGTCTCTGGCGATATACTATGGAATAACCCATATCTATTTTCATATATAAAACAAATCTAATTAATTTTGTTCCGATATTACCTGGAATTTATGGCTCAAAAAAGGGTTCTAGTTCTCGTCAGATCTCCACATTGGAGGTCCTAGAAGAGTTATCTGATTAAATTTGAGAAACCTGTACATACGTATATTTGTGTGTGTGTGTGTGTAAATCTGTGTGCGGATAAGTATGTGACTCCTGTAAAGTGGAACCGATTCAAGCAGGTAGATTTCAAGACACTCAAGAAAACTGAGAAAAATAAACTTATTTTCAAGTGATTTTTTAAAATAACTTTTTAAACTCTCCACACATCGGAAACTTACGAGCTCTAAAAATTTTAAAAATCACGTCGATCAGTACAAACTAGGCTAAAATAGGTTAGTCTGTTCTTGAGAATTCGAAAAACGTTATATCTTTAAGAACTTCCAAAATTACTTAATATCGAAGATGACACGACTCTGGCAAAAAAATTTTATTTAACTTTTATTTTGCTGCCAAAATATAAAATTTAATTTTTCTGCGTCCAAAAATAATACAAAGCGCAAAAGCTTTTATTTGATAGATTAAATAAATTTTTTATTTCTATATATTCAGTTTAAAAATTACTTATTTTCTAAACAACAACAAAAATAATAATAATAATAAATAAATAAAGAAGAAATTATTTATTTTCTGCAGAATATATGAGAATTAGAAAATAACTCCTATTTTCGAATGAATAAGAGCAATTGAGAAAATATGTTGTATTTTTTTTTAATAAAAAACAAAACCTGAAATGTTTACTAAAATGTGATTTTAAAATCAAACTGCGAACCGCTACGGTCTCAGATAAAAACGCTGTCATGAATTATTATCGAACTTATGAGACTCCCCACTGAGACAAGAATAATCATTCAGGCTCATGTTCGAGCACGCGAAAATTGTTATTAAATCTTATTAAATGAAAATGTGAAAAATAATTATGTTGCTGAAAACAAGCCCCCAGAAGAGCTGGAGACTTTCTTCTTGGACTAATGGATTGGAAATTAACTTAAATGCGAAACTTGGTTCCAGAGCTGGGAAGTTTACATCTATTTCTCCGTGCAAAATTAACGCCAAAAACGAATAATGTTTTTGATTATTTATAAATTCAACCTATTTCATGCTCTGGGAAGCCCCAATTTGTCTCTTAAAAACTATAATGTAAGCATTTTTTCCAGAGATGAGAAATTAAAAGTTTTTTCGTGCAGCTTCAGTATTTTGTGGAACATGTAACAACTAATATTCTTAAAAATTTTAAGGTTTTCTTAAACAAAACCGCTTTATACATCATGAAGATTTGCATTGATAAAAAAATTGTGTGTCCAGTGCTGGAAAATTAATTTTTATATCATTTAAAAAATTAACAAAAAAGGAAAGTGATATTGTTTTTTTTTTTGCTAACTTAAACTATTTTATAACTTAAGAAGAACAAAATTGGTACTTAAAAATATGTGTAACGCCAGACGCACGTTGGTGAAGGGTATATAAGATTCGGCACAGCCGAATATAGCACTGTTACTTGTTCAGCCTAATTTCAACATCTATTGAGGCAAAACAATTTTTTGTTGGCAGTTTTCGAATGTTAAAATGTTGTAGGAAAACGCAAAGCATTCATATTTCTTTTTCTTTGTTATTTTAACTGAGTTGTTATTTTGTTTATGAAATATAACACAAAAAATTAAAGGTCTTATAAGCTGCTTATAAAACGAATTTTCTATAAGACATGTGTCGTCTTACTTGTTGTGAAAAATACATTAAAATTGAAAAAAAAAGAAAAAGTTTTTTCGATTTGTAGTAAAAAAATATGATATAAAATTTATAATATTTTAAAATTTATGGCCGCCCAATAACTTTGAAAGTTTGTTCCTACCAGTTCTAACATATAAAAATGCATTTGGGTGTGGCATTCAAAATGTACAAACGTTCATGTGCATTAGTTTTTCGTTAGCGGCACACATGCACACAAAGATGAGGATTATAAGTCCCAAATATATAGACATCTAGAAAATGTTTCATACAGAAATGCATGTGTAGTGCAGGCACTTGCATCCAGGACAACAATAGACAACAAAAAAGCTAACACAGCCTGCACACGCTGATATGAAGATGTCTGCTGGCACACGCACACACACATTTACATGCAATCGTGTATATAGATATAGATTGTTACATACTTTCAACTAGATGGATGTTTGATACTCGCATACAATCAAACAAATGCACACATTCGCTTGGCAGTGCATTATGTGCATCCGGTTTTGCATGCATACAGAATAAGCTGTATATGGCTATAACAGCAACAATAACAACAACAAGGTAACTAGGAGTACAAAAATTGTCTATCTAATTTTTACGCACACAGAGACACACACATAGACATGTACAGCTTATTTAGATGCAATTGATAGTTCTAGTCATGTTCTAAAAAGTGCAATCTAAAAATCGTCCAGAGTTTGAGTAGGAAATTATGAAAACTGTTGAAAAAATAGGGGAAAGCAACACTGATGCATGCAAGAACAGAAATACAGGGTGTGAGTGTACGACTGTGGGGTATAGTTTTATGTAAAAGTGTTGGTGCATTTCATATTCTATGCTGATAAACTTAGTTAACGTGTTCCGTTCTTTTTGCCTTTTTGTTGTTCATATTGTAATAGGAAATTTAAAAGAGTGAAAAAATATATACTAAAAGTGCATAACTCCTGCATACAACAACTGCAGCCGCAAACAAAAATGTATTCTTGCAACAACAAAAGAGCTACTCTGCTATAACACACGCCCAAATGGCGAAGGTCGTAGAAAAAGTGTTTTAAAATGAGGCACCTACAGAAGACAGTTAACTAAAGCCAAATATTTTGTAGATGCATTAAATGAGATTTGCTGGCATTATTTTTAATTTCAATAAGACTATCAATATCGATAACTACAGCTTGACAGCTGGGAATGACAATAAGTTTTGGTGTGCCATCGTGAATTGTGTCACGCACCAACAACTCTTTGGAATAGTGGATATAGACAGAGTGTTTAGATTTGAGGTTAGAAAGCGAATTAACTGTCAACTGGTAAAATGTCTAGAATTGAGGTGTCATTCTTTGACATATTTTAGATAAAACTTGGGAAATTTTAAACGTGGAACCCTACACTCTGGAACAAAGTTTTTTTTATTGTGAAAACTCTCTAGCAAAATGGTCAAAATTGTACTGTATCAATTCAAGAAATTCAAGCAGATTTTCCTCATAATCAGGCTTCCTCTGATACTGCTAAGAGTACTTTAATGGCTAAATTCATGGTTCATGACACTGTTGCAGGCAACAGATCGAAACAATACCCTAGTAGGGCTGGTAGTAATCCAAACACAGCCGATGTACAACCGAGTGTCGAAAATAAGTCTGGAACATCAACCCGTCGAAGAGTTGATCCTCACCAGAGACGCTTATGCAACATTTTTCTTAAAGATCCTCTCTTATCGTCTGTAAAGTTAAAGGCGTTCAATAATTAAGGCCGATCAATTATCGTTTTAAACACGATTGCTGACACGTCATCACTGCAAATTCCCTGCGCTACCAAACCATGATAAGAGATACTTTGAGGCCACAATTGGCTACTGTTAGCATCAGTCGACTTTTGCGGACACACATCCAAACAAACAAATCCGCATGAGAAATTTGACGACATCAACTGACCGCACCGTGGGGCATCTGGACTATTTTTTCTGGGGCTATTTGAACGACTAGACTTACGCAACAAACCACAAACAACTAAGGCTCTCAAAGATGAAATGCAGTTCCCCTGTTTTTACTTTTCATGGATGCCAATGAAGCGGACTTTTCACAAAAATGTGTGTGTTAAGCCACTATTATTCCTAACCTAAAATTTGCCTACGCTTTACCTTAAAAGAAAAAAACTTGTTCGTAAAGCTCGTAGAATATTTCGTCCACTTTCTAGTCAACCTACAATAAACAGTTTCATTTTGCTAATTGTTCTGAAAGTGTTTTTGATTTACAAGGACATGATATGTATTTCGAATCACATTAAAAAGTCAACTTAAATTTTGATATATTCACGTTATACAGATAAATAGAACAGCTGTTTTCGAAAGCCGCTACACTTTTATCATGAGTAATTTTATGCAATTTTCTTTGTTACCATTTCTTTAAGTGGCTGAGTTGACATCTTATTATGGAAAAATTATACAAAAACTATTGCTCTTAGATTATTTTCTGAGCTTTAAAGAAATTCTCACACATTGTTTTACATTCCAGATGACGATACGTGCTTTTATAGCTTTTCTATGGCAGAGATTTTATAGATAATCATATCAATGATGGGGCTGGTACTTAAAATTAATTTTATTGCTATAAGAAAATATCACAAGGACATTTATATTCTCTTTAGGACAAAAAAGGACCAAAATAATAAACAATTAAATATCAGAGATGATTAAATAAACCTGTCTTTCGCTTAGACTGCCACAGTGCATATTCCGGCAGACAGCTAAATAACTTTCAAGTTGATCCTTCTAACGACTAACAAACTAGAGTTTGCAAGAACAACAGCAACAAACTCCATGAAACGTAAGTATCCTGTGCTGTACTTTAAAATACATGCTGCATACATACATGGATAACAGCTCCCTATTTCAAATCGGTATATAGACCAAAACACATATGTAGAAACGTACATACTGGCTTGCATTGAGGCTCCCAAACTCACACACTTAAACAAATAAATTAAGCTTTTGTGTAGTTTCAAAGTACATGCAAAAAAAAAGAGGCAACAAAGTCCAACGAAATGCAAAACACTAAAAAACTAATGCGCTAGAAAGAGAAGAAATTATTAGAACCACGTTGAATGCGGAATGGAAAAAATAAAAACAGCAACAACAACAGCATTTCAACAAAAATTGTTTTACACAATTTTCTCTGAATAAAATTTTCGTATAAACTTTTACGAGCAAAATTTATTCTCATACGAAATCATGCTCTTCTCCTTAAGCTCTATGCAAAATAAGCACCGATAAGCATTGCACTCATACTAACATAATTACATGCCTATATATTTACATGCATCCTTACATACATACGGATGTGTATGTTTGCATGTGTATGTGTGTGCATTACATGTACTGCCATGTCTATTTTGCATACGTATTATTTTGAGCAGAAACTTGTATGATTTGGCTCTATTCCTCGTGCATCCCGTGAGCAACGTGTATCGTATTGCCGTGGTTCAAACATCGATTGTTGTACATACACTCGCATTTAGGGTGTTTTGGACTTTCTTGTTGTGTCGCTGTGATTATTGAGAAGAAGTTGCTGGTTTCTACTAAATCATACTCCCAAGATTTTCTACGAGAAAACTCAAAAAGCAGGAATAAAATAAAAAAGAATAATTCAAAAGAGCGTATGCAAGTGAGAATGAATAAAAAATAAAGTGTGCATGAGTGCGAACGTGTTGTGAAGGAAGTGTAAAGAATATCAGAATACTAAAAGTGTTAAGAAAACGCTCATGAGAGGAAGGAAATTGGAATTGTGATTTTCCATTCTTTTTGCCACTTTTGGAGATAAAATCAATAATAGAATGATCATAAAATGCTACAGTTATTGATAAATTATTTTCTAATTGGGATCAGCACTCAGGACATGACTCTTTCGTAGGCTGTGCATTGTGACTGAAATGGAATGGAGGGGATGGTGTTTAGAGAGCAGATAAGAAGATTGAAAATTTGGTGGTTGATATTTTTTTTTGTGAATAATTGTTATATAGGCCCCGACCCTGGAGAGCGCTGTACTCTGTTCTCTTAGTGCATGATGGTATAAATCAATGTCAGTAATTTTCAGCGATCAGTGCAGGTCAGAAAAATTCGATACCGTCTCCATGACTAAGTGAAAAGTCGAACTTGGTATCTAAGTCGTCATAGACTTGAGTTCGCTACTTTAGCCAGCAGACGTATATCGATTCAAAATACTGTGATAATGAATAAATATATTATACACGCACACATGCATATGTAAAACATAATACAACACTGGCAATGAATGTTCACCAAATGAACCGCGTTTTAATATCGGGAAATATTTGAGCTAAGGCCAAGTCCTTTGCAAGTCCTATAAATATTTTGCTAAATTTTGCCAGATATTAATAGACTTTCGTGCTATTATTAGCTTAGCCACTCAACAACTTTTGTGGATTTTTTAGAAATATATTTATTTTTGTACAATTTATACTCGTACATCGAACAAAATTTTCTTCCTTCGAAATCCTACGACTTCAGCAATAAAACACAAAAATAGTTGAACTTCTCTCACAAGGTGTTGGTATGCAGGTTTTTGCTAATACAATTCACGTATGCAGTTTTTTCATAAGATTATAGTAAATAAAAACTGCTGCCGCAATTAAATAAGTCAAAATCGTTATGAGTACTGATGCTGGCTGGTGATGCAGCAATTTTCCAAAGAAAAGAAATTTAACTGATATTGAATTTCTCTTGATCCTTGGGCAATGGAATTATAAAAAAACTTCTGGGATAACGTAATCAATTTATCACTTCGAATTAAAAAATATATTTTACAGAAAAGATCATAATCATCGAGCGGGAGGGTGTTAAAAATTAATATTCTAAATATACAAAAATTGTTTGTTTCTTGAAAGTCATTAAAACTACAATAATTGATTTTACTTAAAACAATTGTTTTATTTTTCTCATAATATGTCATACATCTCAAAACCAAATTGACATTTGCCGCCATTTGCATTTGTAAATGGCTGACTACTTTCTCCGCGCCCTGTACTTGTTAATCCCATCAGGGAATCAAAACCACCCACTGAACAGATATATAATTTTGTGTTAAAAATTGTATGTTTAGAATTTTAAATTTTCGGTTTTAGAGGTCAAGAAATGTTATCCTGATTAATTTGTGACATCGTTTGGTGCAACTCTTTACAAATTATTTAAAACTCCACTTTTAAAAATGCATTTATCCCAAATTTTCTTGGGATATCTTGATATCTGCTTCTTCAGGTCGATAGATTCTCAGGCGAAGAGAAGCATGTAGAAGTTCTTCAGAAGGCTTCCAATTTGGTTTGATTCCGTTTTGCAGTTTAAATACTATTAGCACACATACACAACACTCACACGTACATACAGCCATAGTCAAGGGTTCTCAGAAAGTTTCGGAGTACCTCAAAACGTAAAGATCGGATGAGAACTCGATTTTTTTAAAACTGGGTAAAACCAGTAATTTCCCCGTTTTTTAAAATCTTAAAGTTTCTTAGCTGAAAGTAAAAAAATATATGGCAATTTTGCGCCATCTCAGAGTTCATAGTGAAGATATCATTCTTACATCAGGCGGGGATATGAACATATCGGTTAACTCAATTCCAACAACATCAAACTCAATTTTTTTTTATAATTTATTTTTTAAACTTTCTGCACTGAAAATTAAAAATTTTTAAAAATCGCGAAGTTCTGGTTTTCCCCTAGTTTTGAAAGAAATCGTTTTATTATCAGATCCCATTATTTCAAGGTTCCTGGAAGCGTCTCTGACTGATTCTGAAAAGCCGTCATTATGTCGGTATGCAATTGTGTGTTGTGTGAGTGCGTGTGCGTGTGCAAGTATTACCTTGAAGCGGCTTGACCAATTTCAATCACACTGATGGCGTTCTAAAGTATTCTACTGATCTTAGATTTTGTGTGAATTGGAACCGTCTTAAACCGGTAAATTTCAAGAAGTTTTAGAAAAAAAAGGCTTTAAAGTCGATTTTTTCAAATCACTTTTACACAGTCTTACCGGTCGATTCCAGAAACTGATCAACTCTCAATATTATAAAATCATTGTCATTGCAAATCTGGTCAAAATCGTTTAAACCGTTCGTGAGATATCATGAACGAAATAAAATCGATTTTTTTTTTAATATTAAAACTCCTGAATTATATATCGGATCAGTAAATATATTTGATTCTATTATAATAATCGAAAACTATATCAGTCACCGTTGATTTGAAAGTTGAAATAACAGTGTTTTGGTTCGAAGAGCTTAGAAGGGTAGACAAGCACAAAAACCAGGTTAATATGAGCAGTATTTTTTTTTACCAATTTAAAACGCACGATCGTTAATACGTGAAAATAATTATCTGGCAGCTCTGGTTGGTGATGCCATATATTTTATTCAAATATGCTTTTGAAGTAGTATTGCCAAACATACTTTTTATTTAAAATTCTATGTTTTACGTCATTGTGCACACGTTTTCAGAATTATACTTTATAATTTACACAGACAATTTGCAAAATGCACATTTACTCAACGGCAACTGAGAAGACCCTTAATATTTGCAGGATAACAGAGTTTTGATATCGATAATATTATACTTTTCGAGTACTCTTCTACTCTTGAATTATGATTGATTCATTCGTGTTACTTTTATGGCTAAAAATAATAGCATTAACTCATTAAAAACAAGTTAAGGATTATTAAACGAGCGTACTTTGATCCCCATCTTTTTTAAAATAAATTTTTATGAACCAAAGAAGGAGAAACATTAACAAAATATGTATGATGTCATCAAGACATTATTTCTTATGGGTTTTCTTTAAAAAAATCATTATCCTTTTTCTCATGAAAACACATTTACACTTCTCTTTCTTTTCCGCTATACTCTTTGCTGTCCAACCAACATCAAATTAAACTTTATCACAGGCTCTCAATTTTAATGAGAGAAGAAAATGAAAAAAACAAAAACCATGATGGCTGGTTTTTATTCCTTTTTCTATATACATAGAAAATACAGGGAAAAAAGTTATCTGTGTATGGGTGGGTGTATTAGCAAAAAATATATAAAAAGGGCAAAATATTCCAGAGCTTGAATGGCATTAAAAACCCCACGCAGCTACTCATACTAGTGCACTGTACAAAAGTATGTGTGTGACTTTTTTTGTTTTTGTTATATTTAACGTATGCCATTTAGAGAGAGTATTCCCAGAGTTGTTTTTATACGTTTTGCAATTTTCTCTCTCAGTTGTACCAAACAAAAACAACATTTTGTTCCCTTTTCTATGAGCTCTTTACCCGTTTTTCTTTTTTTTTCTTAATTTTGTTATATTCTTGTTTGTTTGTTTGTTGATGCTGAAGCAGGTGTTATGGAGCAGGTGGCAGGCTGTCTCTCCTTCTTCTACTTATATTTGATGACATTTTCCTTGAGAACCCACACACTTACACAGACACACTCGGATAGATTTGAATAACTGTGTATGGGAACATCTTTTTAATACTTCAAACATAGAATTATGGTTGTTTGAAATGTTTAATATGCTGAGCTTTTTTTATTATTTAAATTTAATGAAAATATGCCGTAACGTTTTATTGTAATTTTCAACAATTATGTGCTAATTGTTTGGCATGAATTAAATATTTTATTGTAGAGAAAACGTGCGTTAGTTTTTGTGATTAAACAGATATTTTGGTTTACAGTTTTACTTGTATTTTGTGTGTTATGAAAAGAAAAGAAATTTTAGATCTATTGATTTTAAGCAGCTGAAGGAAAATTTTATCTTTAGAAAGATATTTTTTAGCACTTTTACTTCTTTTTTGGTTTATATAAAAAGTATGAACACCTTTAGAGCTCACCTAATGATATTAAAAATATCATATACATGTCAAGATCATCAACAGGTCTTGGTTTTTTTCAAATATTAATTTTCTTTTATTTTTAAGTAAATTATTAAGCTCCTTTTCAAATAAAAGGACATAATCCGAATAAAAGAAATGCCCTTTTTTCTGAAAGTTCTTTCACATACTTGTAAGTTACTATATCTCCGATGCTGTTAAATACAATTAAAAGAAAGTGCCAAAGGATGATGCTGGTAAAGTGGACCTTAAAATGCATTTGTATTGGTGCTGAGAAAGAGCATGTTCCCGGCTGATTATCCATCGTGGCAAAGTTCATTATTTCAAAGCTCATCAAATTGGCGGATTGTCTTGGCGATAGTTTTTTGTTTTCATTGCATTTTTTTCTAAATTATTCAGTAGCTGACTAAACGACGACAATTGCACGAAGATGCTCTTCGTAAACTTCTGCAATTTTTCTTAGGTTTTAGGTTATAGATATAAAATATATTCACCAAATATGTTTTTCCAGATTGGTCAAATAGAATTACTAAATCACAAACATTTAAATCAGCTGATTACGACTTCGAAAGCTATAATTCGTTGGAACACATAAATATCCTCTAATCTGTCTTCATACTATCCCCACCTCTCCCAGTTCCCACACAATGTATTTCATATGTAGAGGCTTACCCTGAGTGTTGGTCCTACTCACAAAAAAAGGGGGTGGTGGTCGCATTTAGCTGCAGTGGAGCTGTAAAAAGCTCACATAGACACACTGTTCCAATCACTATTGCTCAACTACTTCCGGCAATTATCAGTTAAATTGTTCTACAATTTACTCTGTTCATAAGGAGCAGATTTTGTCTAAAAAGTGGGATGAATTTTACGAGTTTGGCTACTCTGTCTTTAGTTGAAAATTCATAGAAACATCTGGCAAAAATTATATACATATGATGCAGCCTGAAGTGAATACCACTAATACTACGAAGTTCGCTTCCGCACTTAGTCACGAATACTATATATAATTTTTCTGACCTGTATTATGGCATCGTTGTGTTAATTGTTGTCAGTTTGCTTCACTGACGAAGGCATAGAACTGGTGGCTTCACGCTACCAACAGCGGGTGGCACTTTCATTTACTAAAAAGCATACGGCAGCACACTACTTCGGTCGTACTATAGCAAAGAGTAGGAAGTAAAATTAGCCGCAATAAAAACTTGATCTTCTAACCTTTCATCATCTAACCTCTCAACATTAGCCCCTCCTTCCCAGTGCCCGCACAATTCATTTAAGTGCTGCTTCTACTTAAAAACAATCAAAGGAAACGTTTCATTAAGACCTCAAAGTGAAGGCTTGAAATTAATTTTAGATTGAATAATGCTGTAGATAAAGTTGCGCGGTTAAGCTACGCGATCGGTTTCTATAGAATCGGCGATGAGAATAGAAGTCAATACCTGCAAGTCGAGAAACTATTGGTCGTATTTTTTTTTAAATAAATAATTTCGTGATGGGTAGAACTGTTTACACTGGACTCGAGTCGAAATACCCCGTCTTTATACCTACACTTGCATTTCAATACAGGGTGAGCCAATATGACCCAAGCGGTTTCTTTAATTACAACTGATTTAACAATTAAGTATTTTGAATTTAACTAGGAGAATATATCTCGCAAGTGGTGGCCGTTTTCTACTTGGCAAATTCGTGCGTTTCGCAAAATATTAGGTCTTATGTTGTTGATTTTGGCCTGTGTATTGTTACTGTTTAGTTTTAGGCTCATTAATATAGACCTTTACTTTCAAACAAGTTCAATCATTCTGTAGCAGTAAAGTTGCTAGAAGTCTCTAAATTTAGGCGAAAATAAACTGCATCATTAAGTCGTTGCTGATAATCTGTCACAACTTTGTATGAATGATTGTTGTATTCAAAATTCTAACAGCGGCTCTTACGAGTGAACAAGATGGTTGATGTTTCCACATATTCCCGAATGAATTCGTCTACCACCGTTTTCCATCGTCTGATACCAGAAAGTCTCCTTGTTGACCCTTCCGAACCAAGATATGCCACCAGACTTGTTACTGTTAATTCGGAGGCTCTAACCTGATCAACAAAATAACGACGATATGCACGCCGAGTCACGACATTCAAATGGGAAATTAACTTCAATGATATGGGGACGTTGTTCAGTTGTGTACTGTTTTCCGTTTTTAATTTCCCAATAACGTCCCATTTCTCCAAATAATTTCCCACATGGTTGAACACTCCTGCACCATTATTTCGTACATCATTTCTAACACTATTTCCAAATTTGAAGTAGAAAAGAGTGCTAATTTGTAATAGAGCTTGAATATATTCATCTAAACCAATCTTTGACTATGGAGGAAATCAAAATTTGCTGGGCTTCTATCAACCGAGAAAAATACGGAAAAATATTTACTGTTATTTTAATAAAAGACTAGTGTCTTTAAGTTGTTCACAGCTAAAGTGTGTCTTAAAAATAACATTATTTTTGCTAGGAATTAATATTTTGTGCAACATCAAATGCGGCAGATGTTAGATTTAGTTTGAAAACTAAAGACTCGCCTTTTAAGAAAATTGAAATAAGAAGTAAAACATAAATTTTAAAAGAAACTTAAAACAACAACGAACCAGAAAAGCGTCAGACGCTCAGTATCAGAAACACAGGACACAAAACACCAGCACTTTTTGCACAATCCTTTTTGTTTTTTGGTTGGTTATTGTTTTAATATATTTTGAAATTTTATTTTTTAGCTCGATTTATCTCAGAAAGTTCGTTTTGTAGATGTTCAAATAAATTTATTTTTATCTTTTTGAATTTAATGTGCCTCGAAAGCGTGCAAAAATGTTTGCACATTATGAGCAGATAAGAACATGAACCACACCAACAACCTTGTACGAGTACAATGTGAGGTATGAGCTACATTATTAATAATTTTAAGTATACGCTTGGAAGCACAATAAAAAAAAAACGTTGGATAAATTCAAGCGAAACTAAGAAGCGTATGAAATCATTTAAAATCTCCGGCCAACGCACTCAATGGTGCAGTTACTTATGGAAACACATATGATTCCACAATTGAGACTGTTGAATTTATTTTAGCCTTATCGAAGTCTTAAGACCGACATGTTCATTTGCCATTCCATGGGCTTGGAATAGTTCCATCAAGAAATTTTAAAAAGTTCACAGACATTTTTAATTACAACATTAAGAAGAGAATTTATCAAGAGATAGAATATCAAGAGATATTTTAAATTTTTAAATATTTTCCCTTTACCTTTAATAAAAATTGGTAATTACAATAAAATTGTTGAAAATACAAGTTGCAATCTGAATAACACTTTGGCAACAATAGATCGATGCCATAAACAATTAAATATCCTTTTACAAGGATTTAGTTTTTATTTCATTTTCGTTAATTTCTAAACAATTTTTCTTGTATGCAGAAAATCATAATTTGATTGAAAAGTTCATGTTTTGTTGCCGGTTCATGTTTTTGCAGCCGGCCATTGGGAAGAGTAATACAATCAACACATTCACAACCTCTAACGGCCAATTTAGCCAATTTGCCAGTTTACAAAGGATGTTCAATATAAAAAACTAAATACCTTTTTTGTGTATTTCAATATGAAAATGGCTGCGAAAATGCATATTCAAATAAAAATGCATGTTACAGCAAAACTGCACATGGAATTTTGTTTCCTTTTCAATTTCTGTATTGTTTCTAATACGGCCTGTTTGTTTGTTTGTTTGTTTGTTTTAGTTTCGTTTGAAATATTTTTGTCAATTCCCACACAAGCAACGACTTGTTTTGCATATCGGCTGTGGCGAGTAGAAAGCAAAACAGCCTCAACTAGAAAATGGCTCAAATAAATAAGTGAGCATTTGAAAAAAAATAATAAACAAATAAAAAAACAAGTCAAGTAAAAAATAAAAGTGCATAACAGCAGCCGAACAACGCCCTTAAATCAAACAGCGCTTACAAACCGTGAGAACAACAAAAACTTTACATCAGCCGTGTAAAATTCATTTCGAAAGTTGAAAGTATCCAGTCAACCGTGTGGCAGGAGTATGACAAAACATGCATTTCTTTGTTCCACATTGAAAACACGCGAGCGATTTGTTTCGATTTTTAATTTTTGAAATATTTTTTTTTTGTTTTATTTCCTTCTTTCGCTGTCACTCAAAGAGGCTGGTTCACAATCAGACAACATAGAAAAGGGAAAATTATAAACTGTTATCATAAGAAATCAGTGAATTTTATTTAGCGATTATAATTGACAGCAGTAGAAGTCAGTTTACATGTCAAAAGCAAGAGTTCATTTTAGATTCACGTGAAATCGGTTTGCATTTTCAAAGAGAAGACAATTGAAATGGCGGCTAATTGTGGCGCGAAGTCTTCTTTATTTACAAATATTTTGGGCAAAGCTATCAAATACCAAAACGAAAATTTATACAATTGTTGATTGGCGAGGATAAATTGTAACATTTGCAATATACAGCAGCCTTTTATTTGTAATTTGGTTGAATTATACAAGTCATTGGCCACGAAGCCAAAAATCACAAGTTCGATCATGAATATGAGTTCGAAGCTTTCGGACCTGCTTTAAATTGGACCTGTCAAAGTTATGGGACTGCAAATTGCAAGACAGTGACTGACACACTCATGCGCTGAAATGTAATATACAGTAACGAAGTAAAATAATAAGGAGAACTGGAATACATCAGTTTGGACTAGAAGAAGGTGTATAGTGTTGTACAGAGTGTCCTTTTTATTTCATTATCCCATTTAATATAATTGAAAAAATATTAAAATTATTCTATAACAAAAAATTATTGAGTCTGTTACCTTCGTGGCCCATAACAAACAGAGAGTTGGTTTAATAACTTAACTAACACGATTTCTCAAATAAATTTCGATTACAGACTCAGCAATAATGAACGCTGATGAAATGTAGTAGCGGTTCCGTAATCAGTACGGATCCGTTCTTCAAGTAGAATGATCATCAGTTATTTTAAATATCCCACTCTTAATAAAATTGAATTTAATATAAGTCAAAAGTTATTTGTAAATTTGACTCTGGCCTTGGCCCTAAATAATAAGTCTTGTCTTGGTAACCCAGTAAAAAGGACATTCAAAAGAAGTCACTACAATTCTTAACTCATGACCTGGAAGTAATTCGAATCTGCATATTTTCTTACGCTTTTTACAACGGATTTTCATTGAAGGAAATTCTAATTAAACCTGATTTTTATATGTCGTATTGTAACAATTTATTAAAATTATTTAAGACAACTGGTCTCCTGCGCGTCCTGCAGATTATCCAAGACTCTTTACCAATGTTAGGACCAAGCAGCTTCTCACACTTTTAAAGAAGTCTCTAGTACTTCTGATTAAAATCATCACGGAGTATTTTCCAGTCAAACAAAAAACAGAACGTCTAGTCTTATCCTAAAATGGTCGTTGCAGAACCTGTTCTGAAAAAATAAAATAATGCCGGATCTTCTTTATGAACGCTGGGTTATACATCTGGGATATCATTTCCTAAGCGAACTGGATTACCTCAGCGTGCAGCATTAGCTACCCTACAGGCTGTCATGATAAACTTTGACTAGTGCTCGGCAACTAATACATCAGTACATCGTAGGAATGTAGAGGGTGTAGTACTCTGTTCATCACAATTGAGTAAAGGAACTTCAAATGCTCCGGCTACTTTCAGGACAATAGAGTTTCTAAAAAACCATTAAGAAAAGGGGTATTTTTAAGGCTGCAGTTGGAGGCAGCGAACTTAGAAATTATTTTTAGCTTGTATTCAATTAAATTAGTTAATTAAGAGTAAAATATTTAGAATATTTATTATAATTTAAATGCAAGCAGAACAGATCAGTGGTGACCGCGAGGCCGCTACGCCATCTCATCGGCATTTCTTTTTAATTTTTAACTTTCTTTATGGTTTTACCAGTGATTTAGACTACCAGCCATTGAATGAACGAAAGTTTAATATGATATTAATTATTTCCAAATTCAATTACTTGTGATCAGCACGACTTTCCCCAACCCTGATGACTATTATTCTAAAAATGCAATCTTTTCCTTGCTTTTTTCTAGGACCATCGGCTGCTGAGCCCAAAAACTATTTTGTTATCTATGCTCATTAAATTGAATCTATAATTCAATTTCAATTAAAAATAAAGAAAACCACAAGGTGCGCTTTTTAAACATAAATGCGTTTGCTATTTATTATTAAGTCAAGTATTATTATTTTGAGGTTGAATTCGACATATTCCACTCTTAATAAAAAAGTTCGGTTTTCATACAAATGAAATATAATATATGAGTTCGCGAGTTTATAGTATAACCTGATTAATAATTCTTGTCTTAACAATTAATCCTCTAAATTAGAACAACACCAAAGGCACTCCTTAAAAAAAAATACGCATGAGAACTGGCTAAAGCCCCTCAATTGATCACATGGAAATTTTTAGTAACATTTTGGAAAAAAAATAATCAGCATGAAATTAAAATTAAATAAAAATAAATAAAAATATTTTCAAAATATTTAACTCTTAATAAAATCATAATTTCAAAATTCAATATACCGATGGCAGATAACTTAGATCCTGTTAAATAATTTTCTATTAATTAATTTTATCTAAAAATAAATTCATAATTCAGCAAAAATTTATTTTAATGCCACTTTATTCTTAGAATTTAGGAATCTCTAATCAAAATTTTGTTTTTGATAAGAGGTTAATGATGTTTAATAATGAAGAAAGTATAATAATAAAAAAAATTTTTTTCAAAATACTCCACTCTCAACAAAAAGAGAATTAGAAAATAGTTTTCCGATGGCAAATTTGAAAAATTTGTTAAATAATTTTAAATTAAGTAATTTAATTTACAAGACGTCTAACAAATAAAATAACTTTATAATAATAATAAGAATAATAATAATAATAACAATGATAATAATAATAATAATAATAATAATAATAATAATAATAAAAATAATAATAATAATAATAATGATAATGGTAATAATAATGATAGTAATAATAATAGTTAATATGTTAACTATTTAACATACTGCCATTGTACTATTATAATATGAAATTTATTTGTTGGGTGGTTAAGTAATGTCTATATGATAATGAAATGCATATAGACATTGCTTAACCACCCAACAAATAAATTTCATATAATGGTAATAATAATAACAATAATAATAATATATTTGGCGTGTTAGAAGTGGTTTAAATGCCTTCGCACTTATAGTGGCCGTCGAGCTGCGTCGAGTGGTGTTTCCACTAAAACCATCCCCCCTTGCCCTCACGGAACTGCTTTCAGCATTAATTCGTGAAGGCCCAGAATAAAAGTTCTGCAAAAGGACCCTTCCTTATATGCCCACGTCTGGGCCCGCCATGCGCAACCATTGTGGTGCTTCTAATTGGTTATGATGAGAATCAAAGGGTGGACACCTTCTGCTAAAAGTTGGTCAATGTCCCTTTACTTACTCCGTAACATAGATTCCACGTAGTCCATTTATCACTTACTTCAAGCATTTTGCCAACAACGTTGCCAGGAGTGAGTTCACCGGTCTGTTCATATAGGTCACTTCGCTCTGCCTGCCACTTGTTGCATTCAAAAAATGTGTGTTCATCATTTCCTGCTGTGCAGTACATGCCAAAATAAACTCTGTCTTGCTTATACGATAGCGATATTTGAGGAAGTAACCGTGTCCTGATAGGAACTGTGTCAGTAAATGGTTTACTTCCCTGAAAGTTCTTTGTGCCCACACCTCTATGTGGGGATGAGCCTTAAGCTTTATTTTTGATAAGAATAATCTTGTTCAGAATTTTTTTTATAAAAATATATTTAGTTATTTGCAACGAAGCTAAACACTATACTAGCACTTTAAGCATACATTTTTGGGGTACTCATATTTGAGAACCTGGGGAATTTTACTAATAAAAAAAACCCGTTTTAAAAAATATATAGAAATTAGCTTTAAAAATATAAAAAATGCACCAAAAATGGACTGTGGAAAATACGTCGGTCGCTCGATATACGAAAAAAAAATTGAGCACAAAACTCCCTCCTTCTTTTCACAATAATATTTTAATTATTATTTTAATTTATAGTTTTGGTTTCGTTATTTTTTTTATTAAGTATAAATTAAATTTTATCTTTTTCATCCGGTTTTCCTGAAAAGTGTATTTTCCTCAAACTAAATTTATTTTTTAACGTTTAATTTTTACTTCAACGTGCTGCGAAAGCACACTTTATAAGAAGATAAGAATATGAATCACACCAGCAACCTTGTACAAGTACAATGTGACGTACTAGTAACATTATTAAAAATATTAAGTACACGCGTGGAAGCACAATAAAAAAAAAAACGGTGGATACTCACAAGCAGACATTCAAGTGAAGTTAATAAAAAGCGTATAAAAAAGGGAAGACTTTATTAGATAAAAACTCTTAATGCTCGAATTATCCTATTCAGGGAATATTTCAATTCGTTTAATTCGCCTCTTGCATGTGTTTGTATATTCCTGAATATTCTGTAACAGACATTTTTGAATTCGAAAATTTAAAACTCTCATCGCCATCATTAACTGGAAGAGTCTCATTATTTCACGTAATTCAATGGCGTGAAAAAATTAATTAGAATTTGCACCAGATCTTGTAGGCACTGCATTTTACTGCATTCTAAATGCACTTTAATAAACAAAGAAAATTAAAGATGATGGCATTTTCTGAGGTGTCTGGAAAATGTTCCTCTTGTGTAAAATATAAAAACTGCATTTAAAATTAAAGTATTTGCTTGGCAGCTTCAAACAGGAACGTGTGTATAATAATGAATTGGTAAAAAAATGTTAGGAACTCCTAAATGCATTGGAGCCAAAATGGTTATTTGCATGAAAATAAGAACAACAAAAATTAAAGTTGAGTACAGGACACTGCAGGACCAGGAAAACTAGATGAGAGTGCAAAAAAAAGTCAAAAACTTACACGCATATAAAACAGTTGCTGCAGTATGGGAACAACAAAATTTACACCCACTATTTTACACACATACACTCAAGCACACACACACTCACATATACATGAATGTGCAGTTAAGAGCTCTGGCGGATGTCTGAACAAAAACAATTTCTGCATATCAAAGCAAATGAGAGTTGCATTCACGTAAATTTTTTTCTTCTGTAGTCAAATTGCTTGCAGAAAAAAAACAACAGTAGGGAGCAAAACTGGCAGACCTTTTCAGTTTTTTTTTTAATTAATACAAATATAATCTTTTAATATCCTAAAAATATTTAAGCAAATAATTTAACGATGAAGAACTGCAGATGCGTATGAGCGTTAATGACGGGATGTTAGACATTTCGAAAAACAGAGTTGCCCTGCACTGCTCTGGAGGTTTTAATCGATTTAGGTTTTGTCAAGTTTCTTAATAAATCAGTGTTGGATTTGATTTTCTAAAAAGCTTTAAGAGTTTTCTTCGGAAATTCCAATATTTTCGCAACAATTTGTTGGGAACTCGCATCTTTTTTTGTTGTAAGACCACTGGAGAACAACAACAACAAAAATGGCAGACAACAATGAGAGATTTTTAAGGAAGACTAAAGGAAAGAATATTTTCAATGGTGTTTTGAAATAGAGAAAAACTGTATTTATACGAGACTTATTTTTTATATTTTGTGGTATTTGTAATTTAAATCGAATTAATTATTGTTGCTTTAAATTTAATTTGTCTTTGAATAGGATCGTAAATTCAGAACCAGACTGGAAGTTCCATACGCATAATTTACAATTAAAATGTTGCTGTTTTTTTATTCTTAAGACAGTCAAAACCCAAGACTCGAACAAACATGTTGTGATGACATCTAAATTTGGTACTCCTATTCTGAGTATTCTTTATGGCCATTTTTTGGGTTTTATAAAATTATGTTTCCTTTTTTCGCCTTCACTGTACTTTCAGTTGCATTTTTCTCTATTGAGCTTAAAGCCATAGAAATAGCCACGTTTGCAGGTATGTGCGTTTGTTTGCAACATGGGCTTTGTTTTACATACAACAACCATTTTGAAAAGTTTTGAAATTTTTAGGCACACATACACATACATACACACACATACACATTCATATTTCCATCTAGCAGGCAACATTATTTACCAAAAAAACCAACAACATCAATGTCTATATCCTATGCAATTTGACTGAACGTATACCAGGATCCTGGCTGGTGAAATTTCATAGAAAACTTTAGGCTACAACAGCGTATGTAGAAAAGCGTTCTGTGCTTGTGCTTGTGTTTGTAACGACATGCTAAAAACGATTTATTGCAGTGCTATCGTTGGTTTTTATGGGTCTGTTATATAAATGCAAAAATGTTTTTTACTCTTTTAAAACAAAATTTGTTGCTGATTTTTTTCTCCACTTTTAGCCGTAGACTTTGTGATGTGCATAAAAATGCAAAATGCAATATTTCTTTCAAATGCTGGCGAAATGCACAAAAAAAGAAACCTTTTCTAAAAATGCATTTACGAGCATGTTGCAGTTTTGCTTTGCTTTTGTTGTTGCTGCTGTTGCATGCCATTCCTATTTAGTTTTACTTTTTTGTTATATTTTTCATTTCGATTTTTATTATGTTTGGGTTTGTTGCTTTTATTTTAGTATTCCTGGAACGTTAGTTGCATTTTATGGAATTACAAAATTGTCCAATTTATATGCAGATGCATGCTGGCGCATAATAGACAAAATAATAAAAACATTTATAAGTTAAAAAAAAGAAAAAACTGTGCTTAATCCACACGATGCAACTACTGCAGCCATCAGTGGCCATTTGCTGTTCATAATGTTTCTGTATAATTTTGCTCGTGCTTGTCCGATTGGGGCTCATAAAGACGCCGTGGCGTAGTTTAAATTGGTGATATGCTGTGAAGTATGCAATAGATATTTTTCTATTTCCTACGCCTGCAAACGACGAATATACAGGGATCGTAAGTAACAGTCATCCGAAATATATAGACTCAATAGCTCTTCATATTAGAGTCAACGGAAACCCCTGTCATACACTAACAGATTTGCATTGATCTGATTGTTCAGAATCGATTGTGATCTTGAAAGATGCTCGCAACTCCACTTTCAATAATTACTTTTCAAAGAAAATATTAAAATTCAAACGAAACTTTAAAAACTTTTGCTCAATTTTGCTCTCATAAAATAAAACTCTTTTAAGCAGTTCCACTTTTCTGTCTAAATAAAGCTCTTTCTAAAAGAATCTCTTCTTTCTCTCAAAAAGAGTGTTTTATTTTTTATGAAGAGTTTTACTGTTCCATCTAAAACCATATTCTTTTCATTTTTTTAATATTTTCTTTTGTAATTCGTATTATATTATTTGTTTAATTTAACGATCATAACTTTCACTGATTTATTATTTTCCTTAAAAAAATAATTTTCATTTCAATAGCGATTTATAGAATTCCAACGCGAGATTAGAGTACTTTACGTTGAGTCTCAATTTATGTAAAATGAGATCTATTTTCTAACAACAAAAAACACGATTTTTAGGAAAATCTAACTGAAAATTCAATAATAAATTTCAAAACAAAAAATTTTCAACAATAATGAACCAAAATGCACGTATTTTTTTTTAAAGAAAAAAAGCGTCGGCTCTTCATACTCTCTTTTTCGTATATTAAGCGCCCGACGCTTTTTTAAGTCCCTACAAGGAAAATTGAAATTTTAAATATATCGGAAAATCAAGTTCTCAGCAGATGTTCACGTTTTGAGGTTGTAGAAAGTTTGACTTGTTTGGGAACCCGTCATTATGTGTGTATATATGTTTGCGTGTGGGTGTGTATGTGATTGCAACAAAACTCAAAAAGACTTATAAAAATATAATTTTTCAAAGTGGTTTCTTTCAAATAACTTTTTAAGTGCTTCTTTGGTCAGCGCTTAAGATTTGAAGATCACGTCGATCACTACGATCCGGCTCTAAATTTGATAATCCGTTCGTGACTTATCGAGTACGAAAAAGTAAAATAGATTAATTTATTTTTTAAGACTCCGTAATTATATATCTGTGACTCGCTGTTGAGCTTATGTGAGAAATTTTCGCATCGAAAATATTAATAATTATGCTTGTTATGCGTTTTATTATAGGGTTATCCATAAAATAATATGTTGATTGTTATGAAAACCTAACGTATAAATAAATTCTGACTCATTAGAATATATTCCTGAGTGATGAAATTTATTTCGATGTGAAAAGCTCTCATATCAGTTACAGCAACGAGGCACCGATCAGTTAGTGTTCTCGATTCTTTCATAGTAATCGAAAACGTCATCAAAACGGTTGATTCGAAAATTATAAAAAAAATGTTTTAGCTCGAAGAGCTCAAAAGCCTGGAAACGCACAAACATCGGCTTAAGTGGGAAGCTGCATGGATGGCCTTTATGGTGAACCATTTTCCATATTTTTTTTTATATTAAATTTATATATTTCATAATTACATTTTCTAAAAAAATCATGATTTTACGTTATTTTAATTTATATATTTTAATGACACCAAAAACCTCAGTATTCCTTTACGAAGTTGCTTTGACACTTCAGCTGAAAACATTTTGTTATTAACACCCGACTCAATATATTCTGTGTAGTGCAGATTGCTGCATGATTTTAGTCTACTATTCAGAGTGAGAAGAAAATATGATCACGGAAAATACGAATATTAAAATGGTATTTGATAACAAAAGAAGGATGTAAAAAATATATTTTCCAACACATCCTGGAGTTTTAAGTCATGCCTGCCGTTGTGCGTGCGTAAAGAAAATTTCGTAATAGTTTTATATTTCAGAAAATTTGCATAGTTGCTTTGATTTTTGCTGAATAGAAATATATGGGTTCTAATTTTTTTAGCTGTAGACTCCAAATCAGTTTGCTTGCATATGAAAGATATCACGATAACCTGGAAAACCAAATTATGGAATGAGGGAAATGTATTAGAGTCGGAAAAGGAATTGAAACTGCAAATATATTTCAACTGATAATATTTCAACTTTTGAATGGCAGATAAATTTGGCTAAGAAATCAAAAATTTCCTAAAATCGCAAGAGCTCATTTCATATATCGGCCAGAAGAATATAGAAATTGTACTGGTAAATATCCTGCCATTGATTTTTACTCTATTAAATAGTTTTCCCTGAGTACTTCAAGAGTCGTTGTTAAAACATTCAATATAATTGATATACATATATTTTATGCGAAGAAATTAATCCTTTATAGACTGCAAATAACTTGAATCACAAAAGACTCTTTATTTATTCTTACAAGAATTTATGTTTCGGCAGAGCTTTTAACTCAACGGCAGATACTAACGTACTCGTTTCAGCTATTTGAAGTTAAGTTAATTATCATAAGACGTTATACGACGTCATATATAACGCGTGTTTTTTTTAGAGGGTCACAAGATTGAGTTGGCATGGTTGCATTATTTGAGCACCCATTTAACAGCTGAAAGCTGCTTTTCGTTAAGCTTCCTTTAAAATTTTATTATGAATCGACTCACATCAGAGCAACGCGTGCAAATTGTAGAAATTCTTAACCAACATAATTATTCTATTCGACAAACTGCCCATTCAAAATTATATATTCTGATGTAATTCATTTCTGGTTGAACGGTTGCGTAAATCAGCAGAATTGTTGCATATGAAGTGAGAGGAATCCACCAGCTTTTGTCGAAACACCTACAGATACAACCACAGAAAATATCTCCTTGGTGCGCTTCATGGGCTGGCGGAGTCATTGGCCTGTATGCCTTCAAGAACGATGATGGTCAGAATGTTGCCGTCAATGATGGACGGTATGGGAACATGATTCGAAATGTTTTCGTACCTGAATTAAGCGGCATTAATACGACTGATATGCAGTTCCAACAGGACGGTATCACAGCGGACGCTACAGTTTATTTGCTCAAACAAACTTCTGATGAAAATATAATTTCAATTAATGACCCAACCAATTGGCCGCCAAAATCGTGTGATTTAAACCCATTAAATTATTTTCTTTGTCACTTTATTTTCTGTCACAACTGCATTTGGTACACCATCTTCCATCGCCCACTGTTCGTAGTGTGCAACACACTGCAGTTGCATTTTTGCCCGGCTCATAAAGAATAAAAATGAAATAAATAAAAACGTATACACCTGCGGGTATTTGATTTGCTTTTAATGTTTTATTATTTGAATTTATTTGCATATAAATCTGCATGTTTTTGCATGTTTTATTTGCGGATGTCTACTTAAATATTAATTTTGAGTTGAAATATTTAAAATTATGAATGCAAAAGGCGAGCAAACAAAATTATATTTTAGTTGCAATCAAAAATCAAAAAAAAGATGCTTTGATTCATTAAGTGATTTTTATGTTGCAAAATTTTAATACACTAAAATGTTTGTTAAGAACTGGAAATTAATATGCAGACAGGGAAGGAAAATGACGTTTGTTAACCAGGATAATCTAGAGAGATAATCTAGAGAGATGTTCTATTAATTTCACTGAAAATGTTATTCAAGTTGAAGTTGTTTCAAAAGAATATTGCAAGTAAAGACCAGGAGCGATTAAGGACCAAGAATCGATTTTAACTGAGTTGATTCCAAATATAACTAAAACCATTTAATCAAATCAGCCATTATTTATTTAAATAGATTTGTAATATTTTAAAATTTTATGACAATCAAAAGGAAATTCATATCAACTTTCATACTTGAGCCTTCCAAACACACAAACACCTTTAAGTGGAATTTGACTCTAATTAAAGCGGATATCATTTGAGATAATATTCAATCAATTCTTTGATGTCTACTAAGCTTTCTCCAGCAATTAAATTCGCCTTAATTAATTTCTCAGTTGAGATAAAAACGCATTTGCATGTAACGACAAAATGATAATCTTCATTGAGAAGGACAATGCCCCGGTAGTACAGTTGAACTCGTCTTGAATATTCTTCAAAAACATGTAGAAGTTGCCATCCATAAACATTTTTATAGACAAGAAAAAAACTCATTCAATATGCACACAAATTCCCACAAAAAAAAAAACGTTTTCAAATCTATTCATGTGCACGTAAGTTTGGGGAAATGAATTAAAATTGCAAATACAAAACAAAAGATGAATAATTACCGACACTCCAAACCTTTTGCTTTTCCCCCCACCTTCACGAAGTTGGGTACGACGTGTGCGGTCTGTGCTTGCATAGAACATGCAACATTTTGTTGCATTCTCTGGCTGAGTCTTCACATGAAAAACAAACAAAAACAGTGGCTGAGACATAAAAACAAAAGCAATAAGAAATTTAAGAAAAAAATACCACAACAAAGAGAGACATTTTGATGGATACAGTGATAAATATGTAGATGAAAGTTGTGCTGGAACGATTAATCGAACTTTCTAATCTCCAACGATTATTCGAGCAATTCTATGTTTTCTAAAAAGTTTTGGAAACGCAGAAACAAAATATGTATCTCCTGAAAACTATTGTAATCGTGCGGTTATATGGGTTGTTTTTTATCTGCAGGAGAACTAACGATGACGCACAAGATGGTTTGGCAACTGAGAGTTTGAAACCTGCCAAGTCGTTATTATTATTTTGACGCCAGAGAGAGTCTACCGAATTGTGAAAAATTACTTTTACAATAATAAATATCTTCGGGAAATTCACACATCATTTCTTGTATCGCCGTCGTCGTCGTCCTAACGAGCGAGCAGTTTCTGTCTCCGAGTCAAGATCATCAACGTGATACTAAAAAATGAGTACTGAAGAGAATATTGCTTCCACAGCAGCAGTACTGAGAAACACAGAGAACTTGTTCTTTATTGACTGTGTAAGACATTCCGCTTAAATATCTTCACTGACGTACTTATAAAATAGAGATCGTGCGGGAATTGAAGCTAAACGACCATCGTTTGTGCCAAATTTTCGTCGCTGAGCTTTTTAGAACAGAATCCGATAAAGAAGGATGTTTATTCATGGCTGTGTTAATCGAAATCTTTGCCTTCGTCATTGAGACAAGAGGACAACATTTAACATAATCTTGCACTGAAGCAGATCAGAAAAACTCAACATCTTATTCAGGGCTGAGTGCGGAACCCAATGCGGGTTTAAGGCATCGTACGCAGTCGTGTGTTTTACTACCCTCAACTTAGTTATTTCAACATGTAGTTTTCTTATGAAAAACCGAAATATTGAAATGATTTAGAAAAACTTTATAAGAAGATTTCGTGTGAAATATTTTTAATAATATATATATATATATATATATATATATATATATACATATATATATATATATATATATATATATATATACATATATATATATATATATATATATATATATATATACAATAAAAAGGTAAATAACTAACGAGGACTCCATGAAACGATTGCAAGTTTATATTCTCATGAAGTTTAAGAACACGATTAATTAAGCGATTATTTAAAGATTTTTCTCATCACTAAATTCACCTCTTCTTCTTCATTGTGTAGCCATCATAATTTTACAAAAACCTACGAACTTTAAACTGATGCTGATTGTATAAAAGAAATTGATGGCTTGGAGGACTCCTTCTCCTGCTTTAATAGAAACTATTCGACCGTTAACATGCAGCAGGAGCACATCCCATGGACTTCTTTATATTCATATTAATGCAAATTTGTGAAATTTTTCCTACGGAGTTTTCTAAGCACAGAAAAAAATGCATTTTAAATCTTGAGGTGCGTTCACACTGGCCAAATAAAAGCTTTTCGGAAAATGTTTGAGGAGTAGAGCAGTTTTGAATAATTTTGGACTATATAGAAACCGTTAGTTCGTTATATATAAGATTTTTCTAATTCATAAATACCTTTCAAATAAACTGAGCAATTTTTTGATCAAATATTTGTCAAATCTGAAAGTAGTTTTTTGATACATTTTGTATTATATTTTTAGACTTTGCAGACGCTATTTTCTTAAGGGCTGTAGAGGTTTAAGTTTTCAATAAAACTAGACGTAAACGGCTCTTTCTTATTATTATTAAGCTGATTGCTTGACCACATCCTCATGACATAACTGACACTGGAACAAAGTGAGAAAAATGTGCTGATTTTTAGGAAAACCAATAATAATTTCCAGGGACTTGGCGGTTTATTCTGTGGTAAATCAAAAGTCCGAGATATTTATCATATCGCACACTATTTCATAAAAAGTCACAACTCATAACAACAATTTCCTACCATAAATTCTTAGTTTCACAAAGCAATATAAAAGTAGGCAAGTAAAAATGCTATATTCGACTGGGCCGAATCTTATATACCCTTCACCAACTTACGTCTGGCGTTACACACATTTTTAAGTACCGATTTTGTTCTTCCTGAGTTATAAAATCAGTAGACTCGTTGGTAACTTCTATGAATGAAATAAAAATAAAAATTTTAGTTTTTAATTTTTTAGTTTTTATATAAGAAAAACTTAATTTTTTTTACCATTTTGGTCACTTACATGTACTAGAATATATTGTATGTAACAAAAAACTTTAAATTTTTCTTCCCTGGAAGCAAAATTTTTATTTTTGTTCTTCTTTTACCAATGCAACTCTTACCGAGGTATGAAATAGTTTTTTTTAAGAACAACTTAAATTTAGTAACCATTTTGGCCACTTTCATGTACTACAAAATATTGCAGTTATCCAACCCTGGAGTCGAAATTTTGATATTTTTAATATATCTAATATTCATTTTGTTTTGCCTGTTTAAGACAATAGTCTTAATTAGTAAAAACAAACGACGATAGTTGCCTTTTTGATTAATTCATGTACAAAAATACTTTGAATTTCCTAACCCTGGAAGTAATATTTTAACTTTTTTGTTTTTAATATCAATGCAACTCTTCATGAGGTATAAGTTAGTTATATTTAAGAAAAATGTTAAATTTTTAACCATTTTGGCCACTTTCATGTGCTATAAAATATTGCGTTTTTCCAACCCTGGATTAGAATTTTTTTTTTTAATTTTTAATACCAAATTTGTTCTTCCCAAATTATAAAACAGTTTCAGTTAGAAAAAAAACATCAGTTTTTTTGGTTACGTTAATGTATGGTAAAAATTAAACTTCCCAACCCTGGAAGAAAAATTTTAATTTTTAAAATATTTTTTATCAATCTTCATGATAAAGCGACTTTATTTAAGAAAAACTTAAAAATGTAAAGTATTTTAGTTATTACATGTATTACAAAATGCTGAATGCGCAGAAAAAACTTTTGATTTCCCATCCCTGGAAAAATTGTTTTCTTTTTTTCTTTTTAACAGACAACTGAGGCTTCCTAAAGCAGGTTCAAACAAAAATAACTGATTTTTGGTATTAATTTTGTGTCGAGCAATTGGTGTAAGTTTTCCAGCTCTGGAGCCGTATTTTTAAATTTCAATATCACTCTATTTAAGTTCATTTCAAATCCATCTGTCCAAGAACGAGGTCTCTAGCTCTTCTGAGGGCTTGGGAAATCCGTACACGTGCAGACAGACGGACAGATGGACAGACGGACATCGCTCAATTGTGATCGCTCAATTGTCATCGCTATTCATAAGAATCCAGAATATATATACTATATGGGGTCCGAATATATATCGAAAATATTACACACTAAATGACAAAGGCTTTCACCTTTTTGTGAAGGCTATAAAAATTCAAGAAACTAATTTAACCCTGAATTCCACATACTCCGTCCATTCGCCGCTTCATTTTATAATTTTGTATTGGCGTTCTTTTTTACAGGGCTTTTTGTATATTTCATTTTATGAGTTATGGAATTTATGTCGAAAATGTATGGCGATATTCTAGGGTTAAACGTCTTCTAGTTATGGGCATGTGTGTGCAGGACTTGAGCCCTTTTCACGCGATCCAACCAAAACTATAGACACTAGTTTGATGAGGGTATCGTAAAGTTCGGGTTATAAATTTCTTCCTTTTCCACTCCCTGTCTTGGGAGTGTAGCGAATGCATGGCCCAGAGAGTGTGAGCTATTATTTTGGTATGAGTTTTTGTGCAATTTCTTGCTGGTGAAAAAAAAAAACAACTTGCGATTCCTCAGAAATACACACAAATTTAACGATTTACATACACGCGGGTTTTTTGGTTTTGCACGGAGTTGAGCTCAGCAGAAAGAACTGATTCCTTTTGCTAAAAGTATCCGGCGTTGCATAATTTCTTTTATTTCTTATTTTTACTTCACTTGTTATTTTAGTACGTTTGCTGATGATGTTGCAATACTTTGCAAAAATGTCTTTGATTTTTTGTTTGCATTTTGTGATGACAAAAAAGAAAAAAAATGTGAAGTTGAACTTTTTGATTGCATTGTGTGCATGTGCAAGTGTATGGGAGTGTGTGTGTGTGTGTGTTTGCTGCAACTCCTGATTTTTCAAGGGAATTGGTAACCATTTTTTGTTGCAAAATTTTTTTCATACTTTTGGCACAAGGATTTTGTTAGTCGTCCTGCCATTTTATTATTTTTCCTTTTGGTGTCAGGTTTTTGTTACGGGCAACTTTTAGTCTTTGTTTTCTGTACTCTATTTGAAATTTTGTTTTTAGTTTTATTTGCTGCATTCATATTGCATGCATTTGCGCAGGAAATTTGTCTTGTTTTATATGGATTAATGTTTGTGTGCTGTTTTGTTTGATTTTTTTTGAAACTTTACAAATGAAACTGCAGGATATTGAATGCACAAGGAAAAGTACAGTAAATGCAAAACCTTTCTTCCTTTATCCCATAGAAAACGAATACAACGTTTGGGTTGAAAACAAAGTAATTATTTTTGGAAGTTTTGAAGAAGATTGAAATTTTCTGAAAAGGACTCGACTACAAAAAGTCTGGAAAGAAAAATGGTATGAACGAATAGGAAAAGTTCCTTAACGAGATGTAATTGTGTAACAAATGGAAGAAGGGGTGTACGTTCAAAAAATCTACTCTAGAGGGAGGGGTGTTTTATTAAACTACGAGTGGTAGCGTTAGTCCTGTCTAAGTTCTGGCTCCTGGTGGTTCCATTTTAAAAGCTATTAATTATTATAAAAGTGAAGTATTGAATGCTTAAAGCCCAAGTTATACTGCACTCATGATGTGGGCTTTTTCCCGAGGGATCGTCTTAAGTTTACAACAATTTTCTCAGATTTCATTCGGCTCATAAACAGACCAGGGGGCAAATTACGACATTCGATACGACTCTAAATCTTAAAATATTTCCATATAAACTGGATTGAAATATTTCATAACTTCGTTCGATAACGAGTAATTTGCCCCCTGATTCGTTTTCATTTTTTCTTTTGTACTCCCAAATAGCAACGAAAAGACCATGAAACATACCCCACATTACCACGACTCTCCCTTCAATTCATAGATTGGTCTACCCTGCTACTTCCCATGACTTTTTCGGTCATAATTAATTATCTTTCGAATTTATATGAGAGTTTTCTTCCATTTTCGATCGGATGTAAGTGAAAGAACTATTAAAGTTTTTATATAAAGTGAAGTATAAAACGTAAGAAAATAAAAAAGTGAAAGTGATCAGTGATCAGTGAGTTCTTGTTATGACTTTGATATTTGTTTTGGACTTCTCACTTCTTAAATTGGAGGTATGAAATAAATGTATTTTCTTATTCTAAGAAATATTGGGTACAAGTTCCCTGATGATCTGCATTAGCCCCAGTGAAATGCTCATACGAACTTCAATTGATCACTTTGAATTTTAACAAGATTTTGGAAAAAAAGATTCAGCACATAATTAAAAACAAAGAGAATTCAATTGCTGTTCATTTTCTCTTCTTCTTAATTACTTTGCCAATTTATTTTAATTCTTTTTAAAAATAAAACACTAGGGATTTATGAGCGAAAGATATTTTCACAACACACTCCAGTTTTTGCTTTTCTCTCAATTGATCACTTTGAATTTTTTTGTAAGATTCTGGGAAAAAAGAATCAGCACATAATTAAAATTAAAAGAGTTTAAAGTGAAGTATCATTTACGTGCTTTAATGCTTCCTTGAGGACTTGAATGAAGTTTGCCAGCCATCAGATATCAAACTGGACTTGTCAAAACATGCAAAAAACATTAAGATCCACTGATTCCTTAATGATAATGCAACCAACCATTCCTTAGAGATGCATTCGGCCAAATAAGAAACAGAAAAGACCTATTTAAATTTAAGGGCAGTCCCTTTATGATTTTTGATTTATTTAAAGTTTCTAAAAATTGGAATCATAATAAATTTATAAAGAAGCAGGGAAAATCGCTTGCAAAATATATCCCAAATATATGCAATTACGTACTATTTGTCACATACAGGGTGTAGGGTGCACTACGCTGAATTTTTCATTTCAAATATTCACTACCTCCTTCAATAGCTGTCCCAGAAGCAAATAAAACATGCAAAAGTAATAATAACTGCAATAAGAAAAAGTGCAAGTTGCGTCTGCCAAAAAAGAAAGAAAAAAAGAAACAGGACATAAAAAACAAGTTGCAGCTGTAAATCAGCAAAACATAAAAGAACTTTTCAAAATTGCGCATAAAACTCCAGCAACGCCATAAAGTCTTGTGTGCCTCTGCCTGGCTTTCCTTTCAGCCCGTCATCAGTCTTATGGAAACCCAACGAAACAGTTGCAAAATAGGCAAATGCCAACTAAATCTACCAAGAAAAAACGGGTCTATCTCCTCTTACCACTCCGCGCAACAAAATGTTGCACGAATGCAGTAGGAACCGCGTATTTTTTTATTCCTTTGCAGGCCGCTGTCGCTATTGGTTTTGGCGTTAGACTTAAAAGTATGCACGTTTGCTGTTGCCTGCTGGATTTTTTGTTTATTGATAAATTACTTTTTATAGACCGGCAATAGAGGCAGAGGTGTAAGAGAGTGTTTTGTTTATATTTGTAGGAACTGCTCATGTGTCACTTGCGTTCTTTTAAATATCGTTAATTTTTGCACAGTTTTTAGTCGCTGCCTGCAGTGGATTTCTTTTGCCATTATTCTCCTGCATTGTTTTTCATTTCTTTATGGACTTCAGCTGCAACTCGAAATTGAATAATAATTTTTTTTGTGTCTCACAACAAATGATTTTGATTGCAAAGCACGCATGTGAAAATATATATTTTTTTCTGCTCTCTATAAAATGAATAACCATTTTAAGATGTACTAGACCATTAACGGAATATGGCTAAATATATAGTCCTAAATCGGAGAATATATATTTTCATGCCTGGTACTTCGCTGCCGCAATGAAATACGGCCGCCTTGGTAACCAAGTTAAGTGATCAATTAGCAATTTCACGCGAGACAACTTAATTTCATGAGTAAATAAATATGATGGAATTATAATTTGACGATATAATTCCAATTTTAATACCATAATCGAATACAACTTATCCACAATCGCCATTGACATGCCAAAAGCAAATCTTTACCCCCACTAATTTATTCTCAAGAGCTTTCATGTGAGTATCCCGTATTCCCAGTGAAAAAATATCTTCCCGAAAATCAAATAATACCATCACTCACAATCCAGAACTGCTTTTAATTTGAAATTCTTATATAACATTTTACATATTTAGACAGTCACAAGAACTCCCTGGAATCTAAATGGCGTTTAAAAACTGTAAAATTAATTTTGATACTCATTGAAGTATTGTCCGAGAAAACTCTTTCGGTTAAGTTTTTTAACCGCTGAAGCTTTAAATTATATTATGATGATTTATTTAATAAAGAATCTGTTGCTCTAACGTAAATGCTTACGGCTTCAACGGTTGGCCCTAGTTTACACGTGAAAGTCTTTGCCTACCCAAAATCTTTGAAATTCATTTTTATAGCTGCCGGAATATATTCAAAGAGAAATCTGCTTCAACATATTTTCTTTTCTTTTACTTTCAAATTCTTACACTTTTGACAGGTAATTTTTTTTTTTTGTTTGTGTCATGTTATAATTCGCAGGTAACACCACAAGTTCAGCTGGATAAGGTTTAGTGAGCGTAAAATTGTCCAGATAATGTTTGAAAACTAAATGCAGAATAATTTTGACAAAATACGAGAGTTATATATAATTTTCCGCTGGGAAAACTGCAAGTTTTAAACAATCGTGAAAGTTTTGAAAAAATTAATTTCTCATCAGATCACCACGTTGTGAATTCCTAAGAAGCTCCCTAACTAAGTCTGGGAGTCCGTCATTGTGTTTGTATATGTGTATGTAGGAGACAAGCCAACTTTGGAATGGCTGAAGCAAAAGAAACGAAACTGGTGGCGTTCTGAAGATCGTTCTTGAATTCAAAGTTCTTGTGAATTAGATCAGATTCGGATCTCAGAAAGAATTAGAAATTAGTACTTTTCGAAGTGTGTGTTTTTTTTAGAGTAACTTTAATGGCTTCACCGGTCATTCTCACAGTTCTTGCCATTTGAAAACCAATTCAATCACTATAACTGAGTCAATATTGGTAGATCCGTTCGTGAGCTAACGTGGACGAAAAAAATTAACAAAAAAACTGTTGCTTTTCTTAAACTCCGAAAGTATATATTCGACTGAAACTCGATTATTTTACAGTAATAGAAGACTACATAAATCATCATGTGAATATAGGTTGAGTTTTAGACTCGAAGAGCTCATGAGCATAGAGTAGCTCAAAGACTAGGCTGCGATAACTTTTCTGTAAAAGATCAACCGTTTTCAATATTATTTTTTACGTAGAACTGGAGTTGCTGAGTAGTTGTACCGTGATTTGTATGAAAGAAATTTATTACTGATTCAAAGTGAAAAAGATATTTGGGATATTCACACTGTGTGCTATTGACTCATATTGCCATCAAGTCATAATTTTTGAAACCAGTTTAAAAAAGTTTTTGCTTTGCTGCAAACAAAAAGCCATAAAATAAAAATAAAAAAATAAAAAAAACTCTTTCAGGTATGTTTTTGTTTTGTCATAGAATAGATCTAGAGATCTGAGTTGTACAGTGTGAGTCCCTCAATTATTTAATTTGGTCATGCAGCTGCGTGCCAAAATACTACTCGACTCTCTGTTCTTTGAAAAACTCAGAAGATGAGCTGGAAAAGCTTCCTCGTGTGAACCAGCACTTGCGTGTTAATAAAAACATGGAAGCGTTCGTATACCATGTTGTAAATTTTATCTTGAAAAGACAGGACATTATTTTCAAAATAATGAACAACAAATACGAGATCTGTTCGAAATACAAAGTGAATTTTTCACAAAATGCATTTTCTAATTTCCTCTAGATCCAAAAAACAACAACCTCTCCAAGGCAATCTTGAGCCCAGGAAAAACTCTCAAGTTGCTTAATGCTGCTGTTCTTGACCAACAGTTTGAGCTTTTTCTAGTTGGCAATCTTAGAGGAGTTTCAGTGCCACACGATTCATGGCTCAAAATTGACTATACATTTGCATTGCTGGCATGTGGAAACCCTAATGAACTGCTGATGGTGACTCGATGACTGTCCTTAACAACTTTATTTATCTTTTCAACATTTTCGTTGCTTGTTGATGCACTGAGACCACCAGGATGAGCACCGTAATTCACATTTGATAAGCAGTTTTCTGATTGTTACAGTGAACGTGTGACCGTATGCTAATGCTGGATGTAGGGTATTTTCATAGAGGTTTAGAATTTGAAAACGAAATAAAACAAAGAAGAATTTTGCAGTGTGTCAAGAAATTTACTCTATTCGAAGTTTAATATTCTGGAAATATAATTTCAATATGACTTCGGGCATATGATTGCCACGACTGGATCGAACGTAGTCTAGTCTGGAGGTGCAATTTTCGATGACTTTTTCCCAAAATGTGTGGCCGTACATAAGTAAATAAAATATGTATTAAAATTTAGCTTCACTCAATAGTAACACCGAAATTGAGGTCTGAATAATCGATAGCACAAAATGTCGATATAATTCCAGCACTATCGCATGCCACTCTCATCACTTGAATTGCTTTTGAGCATTCACTTCCATTTCTTACAGAAAATTCGAGACGAACTCTTTGTTACAATATTTTTGACACCTGCTGATGAAGTTAAAAATGTATGGCATTTTTTTAACAAGATAATAACAGTAACAGTTTGTTTGCCACAACCATATTATAGTCTTTTGAGAGCAGGACATAAAAATGTATTCTATATCCCCAAATAACGATAATAAAAATTGATGAAAATCATTCGGCTTTTATTCTTCCTGGAACTGCATAAAATTCTAGTACCTGCTGCTGGCAATAAAAACTGCAATTAGAGGGAAATCCATTTGAAGATAAATCCATTTGAAAGATTCGTTCCCTCACCCTGCCACTTCGAAAGTGCTGTGTTTTTGTCAGGATTACAATGTCAAATTGTTTTGTTTTTGGCTAAGAAAATGAGTCAAAAAAAGAAATCAAATCGCATATAGTCTTTTAGAAAATGCTATTATTCTTGCCACGTTCATGCGGCTCCCTGACACTTTTCAACTTCAGAGGTGCAGTTTTAGGTAGAGTTTTCCTTTCCTTTTCTTTTTTCTCTTTAACTTGAAGAAATAATATTTGAGCAGACATACGCCTGCTGAGTGCTATTCAGTTGGAGAGGGAGTATCATGTTGCAATTTTTCCTTATGGTTATTGCTGGCAATAATGACGATGACGACGATGATGACGTTGATATTGACAATGGCGTTGACTGTGTCATCGTACATAGAAACTGTGGGGGGTGTTCGGTGCTTTTTTTTATTTCACTATTTTGTTGTTTGTTTTGAGCCAATTTTTTGTCTACATTTTTTTATTGCTCTTGTAGGCAGATTATGAAGCAACAAGACCTGCTCTCTTCAAGTCCACCTTTATGCACTTCCTGTGCACTGTTTTCGCTCTTCCGAACGATTCAATAATTGCAAAAACTTTTTTGAATGGCCATAAATGCAAATGCTAAAGCAAAGCGTATAAAAATATATGCGAAAATTGTTGAGGGAAACCAGAAAACAAAAGAAATAAAATAACTTTTTGTTTTCATTAATAGAGTTGAAGGTCTTCCACTTTTTCTAATCAAAACTTTTAAACGCAACAAGACGCATAACGAAGGTTTTGTAGTTAAATTTTTTCGTCGCTTTAAAATAAAAAGAAATCTTCCCCAACATGCAGTGCGTTTTTGGCAAGAAAAAAGTTGACGTTTTATATTTTATTTTTTATTTTTTATAGGACAATGACAACAGTGTCATTTAGTTCAGGGCAGGTTGGTGGCGAATTATACACTTTTATAACCTTCTCAAAAAAGTGTAAAAATTTGTCAACCCGTGTGTAATTTCTTCGATCTTAATATGGGACCCCATGAAGAATATATATTCTGGATTCTTATGAACAGCGATGATGGTTGAGCGATATCCGTCTGTACGTCTGCCTGTACGTGAAATCGATTTTCCCAAGCCCCTAGAAGACCTAGAGACTTCTTTCTTGGACTGATGGATTGGGAATAGTCTTAAATAGAGTGGTATTAAAAAATCCGCAGTATGGTTCCAGAGCTGAAAAGATTACACTTATTTCTAGACGCAAAATTAATACCATAAGCCAATTATTTTTGTTTGTTTGTAAATTGAACCTATTTCATACTGTGAGAAGCCTCAGTTGGCTATTAAATACTAAAAAATAAAAGCTTTTTTTCAGGGATGGGAAACTAAAATTTTTTTACACATTCAGTATAACTAAAATGGTTAATCATTTTAAATTTGTCTTAAATAAAACCGCTTTAAACATCACGAAGATTTGCAGTGACAAAAAAATTAAAATTTCCTTTCCAGGGTTGGGAAATTGTTTTGTTTTCCAAGCAAAAAATTTCCAAAAAAGGCAACTGGCGTTGATTTCTTAATATTTTTTTAATCTAAAACTATTGATATCAAAAAATCAAGCAATTGGTATGTAAAATTTAAAAAAAGTCAAAATTACGAATCCAGGGTTGGACAAGTGCAATATTTTATGGTATATGAAAGTGGCCAAAATGGTTAAAAATTTTTATTTGTCTTAAATAAAACAAATCTATACCTCATGAAGAGTTGCATTGATAAAATATATATATATATATATATATATATATAAGAAATTAAAATTTTGCTTCCAGAGTTGGGAAAATTGAAGTTATTTTTTATAAAATTTTTTGTAAAATGAGTTTTTCTTCAATAAAACTACTTTATACCTCATGAAGATTGCCATTGATAAGGAAAAAATTTTTAATTAAAATTTTCTTTCCAGGGTTGGGAAATTTAAATATTTTTTTATACATAAACGTATCCACAAAAGCAATTGACGTTGTTTTTTTTTTTTTTGCTAACTAAAACTATTTTGTAACTCAGGAAGAACAAAATTGGTACTTAAAAATCTATGTAACGCCAGACGTAGGTTTGGCGAAGGGTATATAAGATTCGGCACAGCCGAATGTAACACTTTTGCCGTTTTAAAATATTTTTTCACTGTAATGAAACTAGTGGTAAGACGATATTGTAATACAGAAAGAGGAAATGAGTGATGATGTGGAATTTATCCTTAAGGCTTTTAGCAGTTTGACTACTGCTATTGAAGTTTTAAGTCAAGATTTTACTACCAAAAATTTGTCAGTTGAAGAATTGTATCGATGGATTCTTAAAAATAATTGCTTAACTGATATCATTAATCCCCTTATATATGAATCCTGTAAGGAAACTAAACCGTTCACCAAAAGTCTTTTAATAGCTGCCAAATATTCTCCACTTTTAAGCTGTTTTTCAAAAAGTTTCTAAATTGAAAAAGTTTTCTATTTCATGGCATATCAAAACAGTTATTTTTTTTCTAAATTTTTATTTTTCTAACCAACTGTTTTTAGTTTTATTTCTCTAACATAAAAACACGTTTAAAGCTCTTAGAAGTAATTGTGTTTTGCAATTTGTGTGCCATTTTCTTTTTTCGTTCACAATTTTATTTGCATTTAAATTATGCTGAATTTCATTTCAATTATTTTAATTGAAAACTTTTATTTGTTATTTTAATGTTTTATTTCTATTTTTATTTGCAGGCTTTTTGGTCGTACGAATGAATATTTACAACATTCTGTGGCTTGTTTGTCTAATGGAAATAATGAAAAGCAAAAGAACTATAAAAATAAAACTTTACTCGTTAATAGTTTAAAGTTTTTTTTTGTTGTCAATGGAAATTTGTGACACTTTTGAGAGTTGTTTTATTTGTAGAATCATTTTCGAATGCAGCAAACTGGAACCGCATTGTGTGACATTTTGAGCAGGTGAGTTGATTTAAATAAGATCAGAGTGACTCTTCAGTGTTTTCAGGGGCGAACTCTGTTCAAAATTGTTTTGGGAAATGCTGTCGTACAAGAGTGCTTCGTGAGGAGTACTTGTAAAATAATACTGCAAAAGTTGTACTGTAATCTTATGATTAACATCAAGCGAAATGTGTGCGACAGTTTTTTTTTTTTTTTTTTTTTGTTTTGTAGAAGAGAGAATATCAGTTGTGCTTCAAGAAATTTCAAATAATGTTGCCTTCATTCTTGCAATGAAAAGTGATAATTTTTAAAGAGTTTTATAGTTTTCAGTTTAACTAGTACATATTTTTCGGAACTGTCGTTTAAACTTTTCAATTTTAATTATGTGTTAATGTATTTTTCCAAAAATGTTACTAAAACATTCAAAGTGATCAATTGAGGGGCTTAGCTAGTTCCTACGCGCATTTCACTTGGGCTAATGCAGATCATCAGGGAACCTTTCCCCAACATTTCCTAAAATAACTACAGACATTTATTTCAAACTTTATTTTAAGAAATGAGAACAGACATCAAAGTCATAACAAGAACTCACTAATCACTTTTCCTTTTTTATTTTCTTGCGTTTTTATTCTAAAATTTATTGGCTTTTTTCCGACTCTAATTCTAGTTGTAAGAGAAATAAAGACCACCAACAACAACAACAATGGTTTTAATGTTTTAGAGTTTTGAGATCGATCAAAATATATATGAATTTTAATAAAACTATCTAATATTTTAAGCAGAAAGTCCCTTTAAAAAAATTTTTTTGTTTCAATTTCAATTTCAATTGTTTATTTGAGCCTTTTAACAAACCATATGAATTAAATTACATTTCAATAAAATAGGACCACTTAGGACTAAAATGTATTATCCTAATTACAAGATATTAATACAGTAACAAACTTTTTTTTTTGTTTCTTACATACTACATCACTCCTTTGTGTTACTCCTTCAGGAAATTAGTTATTTTTATTTGATTTGCAAATATTTTCTTTATATTTAAAACGAAAATAAGAACACTGTTTTCTTAAAAATAAAGAGACCTTAAGCTTAAAAATATTTGAGAGTATTACAAAGAGGTCGAAAAACAGCAGAATTTAGGATGAAGTGTATAAATTGACATGAAATATATTGTATTCGAATTACAATTAAAATATGAGTTACCGCAACTGGTTTTGACGTAGTCTTCTTTAGAGGTCCAATTAAAGATAATGTGTTTCAAATGTGTTGCCGTATGTCGGCAATAACACGGCGAATATTGTCCACAATTGGCTAAGCTCTTTGGTATAATCGGCGTAGGCTAGCATTTCCTTATATCCCCGCAGGAAATTGTCTAGCGGCGTTAAGATCCACGATGGTGAAACTATGCGGCCTTCAAAATTATCCATTAATAAATCAATTGTAGCACGAGCTGTAGGACATGTTGCGCCGTCATGTAACGAAAAGCCACTTATCCTGACTCCATAGCAGCCATTTCGATCAGCATTATTTTTATAAGATTTTATTATAATCACTTATATGTTCGTTTGTTTGTATGTATTCGACTCTCCATTTGTGTTGTGCTTCCAGGCGTATACTTAATATTATCAATAATGTTACTCATACGTCACATTGTACCTGCAAACTGTTGTTGGTTTGATTCTTGTTCCTATCTTCTCACAATGTGTAAGTGGTTCTACACACTTTTAAGCAACATAAAATAAAAATTCCAACAAATTAAAAGTTTAAAGAAACTAAAATATAAAATTTTTAAGAAAATTGAGCTAAAAATTTTAAATTAAATTTTCAGATAATCTTAAAAGAATGATGATTTAAAAGACAAGTTTTATTATGAAAAAAAAAACGTGTGCACTTGTGCACTGTTTTTCCAATTAAAAACGATCCAACGAACTGGCCTATCATGAGCAGGAGTTTTAAATTTTTTTTTTCACTTTTTGCACACTTTTACCGTTTAAGGTCACATTTGATCCACAATGCTGACGAAGGCACGAAATGAATTTTGGTTTTAACTCTCATTTTCGTCAAAGGCTGCAGTTGCATTCAGGTGCTGCTCAATCGTTTACCCTTTCGTTGTTGGACTTGTCAAATACTGAAGCAAAAAAATTTCAAATTATTTGGAGCAAAAAACTTGACGTTAAATTGTGATTCACAACTAACAGTGTGAATTATGGTAGGATTACCCTGTATTGAGCCTGTCTAGGATATTTGTGGGGCTCATTAAAGTTAGAACTGAGTTAAGTTCTCACCAATTTGCTGCTTCCGAATGATCAATAAACTCGTATTAAATTTTCCTTTAATATGTGAAACTCCTTCCTATTTTCCGCGCTTAAGCTCTGAGTCAGACAAATGTTTAGAAGTATTTTATAAATTTCTTTGAGACCAAAATTACCACACTCCAGCATTAACGCAGAATAGAAAAAGTCGACATCATATTGATGACTGAGTGCAGCGTCGAACTCGGGTTTTAGAGCACCGCATTCTTGTGTTAATTACTTCAGCCAAAAGCGCCCTTCTTAATAATCGCTTGAGTTTTTATAATGCAACGCTTATGTTGTGAAACAAATGTTCCCATTCTGTTTTTTAAATTTCTTAAGAGCTCAACCTACAAAATTATAGTTTGAGTTTTAGACTAATGTTTATTTCTTTTAGCGAAAAAAGTGCAACATTTTTTGCACTTTTCTGTAGAAAATGGCAACATTCTGTGAATTTAAAATAAGGAAATTACTAGAACTTAATCCAAAATTCGTGACGAAAAATGATTTCTATTTTACAGCTTCTTTAAACTGCCACTTTTTAGAAAAATAGTGAAAAAATGTTGCACTTTTTTTAGAAAAGATAACGCCATAAGAAATAGCAACAAGACCTTTAGCTTGTTTTTATTCCGATGTAGAATGTCTTACTTTACTAACGATCGTTCTGATATTGATAACGATTTATTCTTAATTTAATAAAATTTATGCAAGATTTTATTAACAATCGTTCCTGGTTTTTAATAAGTAATTTTGTATCCTTTTGATCTTAATATGAAAATACCTATAACTTGAATCGATTTCGAAAGTTATTAAAATATTAATCGTTTTTAATTTAGTAACAGCCATTGACAGTTTTGGAACTGTTTTTCCCCCTCTATAGAGAATGGAGTTTGGAGGCAAATTATGTATGCTGAATATTATTTTATTATCTCCAAAAACTATCAATTATTTGAATAACCAAAAACAAAACTAAAGACACCTTTTTTGCATTAAATTAATTGCCGATTCTAATATTATTTCAACCATGAAATACATACAGATTTAAAAAAAAAAATCACAAGCATTGAACAAATAGAATTGGAAAATAAATATCAATTACGAGTATAAAAATGAGTTTGAAAAAAGAAACACCCAAAAAGCGTAGGAAACACGTTTAAAAAAAACAGCAAGCAGGCGTAATATAGAGCAAATTAACAAATATTTATAAACGCAATTAAGCAGACAACACACCACCGCACCGCCGCTATCGTCCTGGTCTTGAATACACTCGTACACCACAACAAAAACACATACGCAAACATTCACAACTCAAAAAAGCAGTGAAAAAAAGGAACAACTCAGTTGAGTTATTTTCAATGAACAACTCAATAGAAACACCGGAATTCATAGAATTTTTCAGTACGAATGAAAACAAAAGCAACAAAAATTCTAAACGAAAGCAGGGCTTAATGCAATAAACTGGTAAACAAAAAATAAAGAAAACTGGCCCAACAACTGCAAAAAAAACCGGCATAGAAATTTTTAATTTTTGTGCAATTTTCTTTATATTTAAATTTATGCATCAAATGCACATTCCATGTTGTTTCTCAATTTGAATGCAATTTTTTCTATGCACGTACCTTTTCTGCAGCCTTCTCCTCTTGCTGGCTGCTCGCAATGGCCAACTGAGTGCACCGTGTTGTGGCTGCTGCAAAAAATAGATAAAAAAGACATTTTATATAAATTCAAATATTTAGTTAAAACATAAAAATATCATGTGTACAGACATTAAATCCGCAGATGCAAATGTATTGGTAAGACATACGCGGCAACTTTAAAAGTGTTTATAATTTTTGCAAAAGAAAAAAAAAGAAGAATTATATCCACATACTGGTTGCATTCACTTTCTGAAAGTACGAAGCACTTCTTTCGAGAAAAATATACATCCACACTTCAAGAATTTTCTTCCTAAATTCTATTAATTACGACATTAATCAAATGAAAAGTTTCATAAAATTAAACCCTTATCCCACTACGATAAATTAAGGAAACAAGTTTCGTTTGTACCGAAAAAAGATATGCTGCTGTTTTAAATACTTTCTGGCCCATTGTGCCGCCTGGCTGCCTAACAAAATGCAAACATTTTCAATGTACTTCTCCATCAGCCAGCATGCTTTTGGCTCCGATATGCAGCAGAAGCATTTTGTCTAATAAAACTAATTGAAACACAATGAAAAATTCAGTACAGTAACAACGAATTTGGAGTGCCCTAAGAAAAATAATATTAAAGAGAGGGGTTTTAAGAACATAGACTCATCCCCACTCTTTATGTTTCCTTTATAAAAGTAATTATTTTAAATTTAGTTTTCTAAAATATTCAACAGATTTTCCTTATTTCTTTTTGATGCAAATACGAGGCCTTTGGAATACGTTGCATGTACTTGTTTTATCGAACTTTCAAATCTAAATTTTAATTTTAAACTCTGTAGGGAACAGTGGTATGTTTATGAGGCCTCTGGACCACTTTTTTCATACAAAACCTGCTTCTGCTGCCAGTGTTGTCATATTGATTACTTTTAACCGAAATATGCTTTTTCTTCATATTTTGTTTACAAATTCTTTTTTTGGTTGTGGCAACACTAGCAGCATGAGCAGCTTTTTTATGAAAAAAGTGGTCTAGAATCCTCACAAACATACTACTGTTTCTTTCTATATTTTGTGCCGTCTGAATTGTCAGATTTGTTCACATTTTGTCATTATGTGACATCGCAGTGCCACTTCACAAAGAAGATGAATAAGGCAAATCATGCCACAAAGTGTTGTGTTTGTGCTTAAGATATAAAAAAAATATTTGTTGTTGCCACTAGTACACACTATTGTGGCATCGCAAAACAAGCACGATTTCCGAAATCTTTTGTGCGGCATTGCGTTCCATATTATAAATTTTATAATGACATCATAAACACCACCGTCTTTCCATGATTTCATCTCGCTTTGTAAAAGAGGGAGACACCCTCTCAGTTGTCGTGGGAACTCAAAACGCCAAGGTCTGATGAGAACTTGCTTTTTTCGCGAAATTGGATTAACACAATAATTTTGGATTATTTTTCCATTTAAAATTAAAAAATTTTTCCAGAGCGGTCATGCTGAGTCCTCCACAAATTTCTTAGTTTTTCGTTTAATTCAAAATTTAATTAATTTCAATTAATAAAGCAAAATGATATTTTTGATTCAATACTAATCATACAGGCGCGTACGATTAACCTAATGAAATATTTTATTAAAATTTAACCCACATCCCACTTCGTTGGATTAAGGAAACAAGTTTCGTTTGTACTCAAAAAAATATGCTGCTGCTTTAAATACTTTCTGCCCCATTGTGCTGCCTGGCTGCCTAATAAAATGCAAACATTTTCAATGTACTTCTCCACCAGGCATCATTCTTTTGGCTCCGATATGCAGCAGAAGCATTTTGTCTAATAAAACTAATTGAAACAATGAAAAATTTGAAACAGTAACAACGAATTTGGAGTGCCATAAGAAAAATAATATTAAAGAGACACACGGTAGGGGTTTTAATAACATACAATCGTCCCTACTTTTTATGTTTTCTTTGTAAAAAAATTTATTGTGAAACTAGTTTTTCTAAAATATTCAAAGAATTTTCTTTAATTCATGTTAGTGTAATATCATATGAAATCACTTCGATTGTTTGTATTGAATAAAAAGAAATTATAACAGAAGAAAAATTTTATGAGAGACTTGGCGTCTTTTAATTCCCCTCAATTTGGCAACATATTATTTCAATATTTCTATTAATGACTCAATAAATACTTAACCGGGAACAAAAACAAAGTCATTTTATTTTTTATTCATGTACTTGCTTAAACGCAAGACTCTAGAGGTGCTGAACTCATTGTAGTGGACTCCTGCTATGGCTCTTCCGATCATAAGAGATCTATGAATGACTGACTGTACCAGCAATTTTGAGTAAAAATTTTATGTTCAACCTTTTTGAATGTCTTTGAGATTATTTCTTTCAAAATTAATTAATATGTTGTTATAAATATATTTTTAAGCTTTTCCTTGCCCCCGATATGTATTTCCTTAAAAGAGTCCCAACCTGTAAATAGTTCAGAGCATAAAATAGACCAGCTTCTGAAAAGTTCACAGGCATTACAAAGTGCATTTTAGGCAATAGAATTTTGTTTTATTTTTGTCATATTTTTTAGTCAAGTTTACTAGAATGCATTCAGGCAAGCCTCCAGAGATCAGCAGTGAGTACTGTAATAGTGGATGGAGTTGAATCATTTTCCAGGATTGCTTGTACGGGGTGTTTTTATAGAATGACACAAGTTTAAATTATAATGAGACAAGAAAATATATTTATTTGAAAGATAATTGTAGGAAATTAATGTTTAAATAATGATTTCTGTCACGTGGCTGCCACGGCTGGCGCATTGAAGGCGCCATCTGGAACACCAATTTTCAACAACTTTTCGCAATATATGTGGCCGTATTTCACCAATACTTCTTCGAATGTTGAATTGTTTGTGATTTATCGACATAGACAACTGATTCAACATAATCCCAAAGAAATTAATTAAATGGGGTTAAATGATACGATTTTGGTGGCCAATTAGTTGGGCCATTAAGTGAAATAATTTTTCCATCCAAAGTTTTTTTGAGTAAATCAATTGCAGTGCCCGCAGAGTGGCATGTGGCCCCGTCCTGTTGGAACCAAATATCAGCAGGATTAATGCCACGTAATTGAGGTACAAAAACATTTCGAATCATGTTCCCATACTGTTCACTATTGACAGCCACATTCTGACCATCATCGTTTCTGAAGACATCGCTTCAAAGGGCAATTTTCTATGGACGTTTCTGTGTGTATTTTGAAAAAAGCTTGATGACAATTCTACTTATTTTCGTACCGATTCAACCAGCAATGGGCTTTATCGGGAAATATAATATTGAATGGATGCGTTTGCCGAATAAAACAATTATTTGGATTAAGAATTTCAACAGTTTGCACGCGCTGCTCTGGTGCAAGTCGATCCATAATGAAATTTCAAAGAAAATTAAACAGAAACTAACAATCAGCTGTTAAATGGGTGATCACATAAAACAGTGATGCCAACTCAAAGTTGTAATACTCTACAAAAAGACATGCTGCACTTATACGCCCTAATACTTGTGCTTCACAATATGTATGAGGCTGTATATTTAGACTACTGGTGTTGTGAAAACTTCTGATTAAACCCGTTAAATTATTTTTGTTTGATCAGGGATTTTATCAAAAACGGTTGTTTGAGTGTTCGGAACAACTCTATCACATTGGTTTTTATATCGATGGTTCATACTCACTCTTAGAGTTGGGTCCAACTTCATCAAATGCTTAGTTCTGCCAAAAACCGTTGCTCAAACCAATGTAATTTAAATGGGTTTGACCAAAGGTTTTTGGCACAACTAAGCTTTTGATGAAGTTGTACCCTATTCTCCTCACTCGTACTTGCAATATCTAGAGTTGTGTCGAACTCCATCAAACTTTCATTTTTTGACAACAACCTGCGATCGTACCCATTTTAATTACATTTGTTTGATAAAAGGTGTATGATGGAGTTCAGCACAACTAGAGCGAATTCGTGAAGGATTTCATGTACACGTACACTATTCATTGCTTATCTCCAGTGTATATAAGAGAGATCAATTTGAATGAAAAAGCTTAAATGCAGCTCTCACTTTACCTGCTACTACTAGAGCTGTACCGAACTGAATCAAAAGCTCTCAAACACCCCCAAACGCTCGTTTTTGACAAGAACCTCTAATCAAACCCATATAATTTAAATGGGTTTGATTTGAGGTTCTTGTCAAAAACGAGCGTTTGAGAGCGTTTGATTCAGTTCGGTACAGCTCTAGCTACTACATAGTCCCTCATTGTCCCCCAGGGGTTTGAACGTTAGTTGCTCCTTTTTTTTGATAATTTTTAGTGCCTGCTGCATCTAAAAATTTATTTGCATGTTGGTTGCAGCCATATTGGAATTTCTTATGTGCTTGTGTGTGTGGAATATTTGCTTGATGCTGAATGCCAGTTAAATTATATTTTTTTGCCATTGTTGTTGCATCCCAAACAATATAGGAAAATAAACAACAACAAAAATTTGCAGCTGACAAAGCAATTTTATTTTTTTATGTTTTATTAAAACTCTTTTTTTTGTAATTATTTGCAGAAAAGTGCATCCAAAATATTGAAAAAATCATGCACACCAGCAAACCCACACCTGCAAAATGAATGGGAAGCAACAACAATTTCGAATTTAGGCGTAGTTGTTTGAATATTCTGATGCAAGTGCGGCAGAGCAAAAAAATTTGATTGTGCATTTATTTGCATGACTGCCAAGGTTTCCTAATAAAGACAGTTGGCTAAATCTCTTCACCAGCCATTCCATTGCCGGGTTTTCAAAGCTGGTGCTACACATTTTCATACAACCAAAAACGGTATAAGAAAAGCCTGCTAACATAAACTGTATGTATGTTTTATTTGCAGGAACAAAAATAGCAGCAGATATTTTTTGCCTTTTTTAGTGCTTCTGTTGCGAATGCACTTAAATCAAAAGAAAAACAAAAAAGCTTTGCTGAAATTCCGTAATGGATTATTGTTGTATATAGAATGTTTGTGTCTAAATCCGTATTGAATAGCGTTTGCTTTTGTACTCGACTGCCAGTTGGAAATATTAGCTGGGCAATTCTGAAATTTCAGATAGTAAAAAAGTAATAATAATACGCCCGCTAGGACGAGGATAATTTTAAGAGGAAAAATTTTAAGAAATGAACTTTTAAAACTCTTACAAAATAAAACAAGTGCCAGAAGACTTTACCAACTTAATAGAGAAACGGTTGACCCCAAAAGACATCTCTCTCTAACTTCTCGCTAATTTTAACCGCAAGGCAGTCGATAACTTTTGAGCTCCTTGAGCTAAAACTTTATAAATTTAATTTTCAAAACAACCGACTTCCACGTGATAAGCGGTAGTTGATGTAGTTTTCGATCGTTGTAAAAGAATCGAAAACACTTTCTAATCAGATAAATATTTTAGAACTTTTTCAAAAAAAATTACTTTTCCCACGGTATCTCACGAAGGAATTTAACCATTTGATCGGATTTGATTGGATCTAATCGGTAGAGCCGTTTAAAAGTTTTTATAAGAAAACATATGAAAAATTTTTTTTCTCAGTTTTTTGGGATATCTGGAAAGCTACCGGTTCGAAACGGTTCAAATTTATAAGAAACCTAAGTGGAGGAATACTCTTAAGAGCACGTAGCAGTTCAAATGTTATAAGCGGGTCACATACTTACACACATTCAAACATAGACACACAAACACACATATAAATGCGTACAGACCCATTGACGGGCTCTCAGAATTACTTAGGGAAGCTTCCTACAACCTCAAACCCTGGAGATTAATGAGTCTATGGCACAAATTCTATATTCTATGCTTCATATAATTTTGCGAGGTTATATAAGATTTTCATATCGAATGAAATCAGACGAGTATCTCCTCAATATGCTCGAGATATATATTGGAAGTTTCATGTTTTGCTACGATTCATAAGTTCATGATGACGGAAATGATATGATTGTTTGTGTAGTTCTGGTATCTGCACGAGATCTTTAAAAAATTCGTAAGATTAAATTAAAACAAAAGCAACAACTAATATAAAAATAGCATCCTTTTTCGTTTGGTGTCTTCAATATTGTCTTCAATTTGAAAGCAACATAATAGGAAAACGGTTGCCGCAAGGCAGCCGAATCAACATGAATTAAATTTCAATATTTCTAGTTCCGGAACAATGCACTGTAGGGGACATTCCCTGAATGCTACTCTAAGACAAAAAGGATATAGCAACGACGTTGATTGTTTAGCGCTGCTCTAAATATTTTAAGCAACTCAAAAGGTTATGCTTGGAAACATTTAAATTTATAAAGCTTTCGAAATTAAAAGACTAACTAACAGAAGCAGATAAAAAAAAAACAAACGAATAAAATCTCATATTGGGAGGAGGCCTCTTCAAACTTTTGAGCAACAACTCAGCGAAAGTTTTAGCATTTTACTTCAACTATTGAATAACTTATCGCTTCATTGAAAGTCTTCAAAGTTAACTAAAGTAAAGAAGGCAGCTTTTTAAATATGTTGCACAAATAATAACACTTAATTTGAAAAGCAAGTAAAGATCAGATGGGCAGTTGTCTACGATCTCAACTTGAAACTTTAAATACCAAGGAAGCCAAAAAGATCCTGAACTTATGATCTGGAAGTAGTGCAAGTCTGGATCTTTTAAAATGCTTTTTACAACGCGTTTGTCATTGCAAAAAGTTCTTTTTTTTCAATAATTATTAATATTTTTTTTTTATATTTTCAGTGAATCTAAAATCATATTTCTGATGATAATTAAATATGATTTTTGTGTGTCCTTTTCAATAACGTCTCCAATTGATTAGGGAAAGACGCCTACTGCGAGTTCTCTCAAGGAAAAGTGATCAGTGAGTTCTTGTTATGACTTTGATATTTCTTTTAGACTTCTCACTTATTAAAGTGGAAGTTTGAAATAAATGTCTTTAATTATTCTAAGAAATGTTGGGTGAAGTTGCCCTGATGATCTGCATTAGCCCCAGTGAAATGGGCATACGAACTAGCTAGAACCTCTCAATTGATCACTTTGAATTTTTTTAGTAACATTTTGGGAAAAAAGAATCAGCACATAATTAAAATTAAAGAGTCTTATCCGTATCATTTCCCAAAAGAAGTTTTATACTTTAAATCACCTGCAGACTTCTTCCCATATATACAAATAATTATTTTATAAATGTCTTTCATTTATCAATCATATTTTTATATATAAAAAAATTTTATAAGTATAAAATTATAATACTTGCAAACGCTCCAAACAACTTCCAACTTTCTATAAATAAAAAAAAACCTCTCAATCGGTTATTTGGTTGTTATTAATAATCGCTTTGATAAGCCTGATTGACTTAATGATACTTTTAAATTAAAGATAAAGTTGTTTCCCAAATATTATTTAATATATTTTATTGACTGCAGAAATTATAGTTTTCTGAAATAAATTTAGTAACTCCGAGTGCTTTTCATGGGACAGTTTCGCACCAGTTTCTTAAATTTGAAATGACGAAAGATGAAATCATCAGGCCAAAAACATGACACTCTGCTTTTTTGATCAACAATTTCGTCATAAATTTAGGACTCGTGAAAATTTTCTGGGTACTTTATTTTTATAATGCCCTCTTTCAGTTCCAGTCAACATGCTTTTTCCTGATTTTTCGATTTTCAACAATATATTTATAAAAAGAGGAGCGATCAATGAGTTGTTGATTTTTATATATTTTTAAACTTCTTATTCACTAACGTGGAAGTTTGAAACGAAATTTTTAGTTATTCTCAGAAATGAGAAAATAAAAGATCCCTAAAAGGAGACCCTCATTTGTGAAAAAAGTTTTATATTAAAATCAAAAAGATTTTTGAACTTATTGTTAATAGCAACTCCGTGATATTTCACATCTGGAGAGGAATTCTATTGCAACTCTTCCAAAAACTTTAGAAAAAGGATCGCAACTGTTCCTGTTTATATTTTTTTCTGATTGTTTGTTTCAAATTAAATCAAGTTGTTGTGAAAACTTCCAATGTTCAAATTGAAAGTTTTTTTTAACACAACAGCTGTTATTGAATAAAAAATGCTGACTGAGAGTAAATTTAAGCATTTTTTTATTGCTTCATTGAAAATCTTGTTAAAGTTGTTTTAAAGGATAAAGACCAACGTCAAATTATTAAAGCAACCGATTGGCCATTTAGTTAGGATTTCAACTTGTACCAATAAATACCTTCCAAGGAAGTCAATAAGATCCTTAACTTATGATCCCGAATCTGGACCTTTTAACAGTTTTCTTACCTTTGGATTGTTATTGCAAGAAGTTCCCTTTTTTTGCCACTTCACTTTACAGTGAGTCCGTAGTCCTGTTTCCGATGTTAATTAAATCTGATTTTTTTATGTCGTTTCTAATAACTTTTGAATTGATTATGATTTTAATTAGAACAATTAGAACGATAATTTTATAGTAGATAATGCAAGACAACTTCGTGTTAGTCAATTTGACTACTAGAATAAGGCCACTAAAATAGGCCTAAATATAAGAATTTACCATTCTCTTAATATATTGAAAAGAAAAAATAAACTCATCCATATTAAAAATAAAAACACAATCCCGTTTTCACTCACTCTTTTGCCAATTGATTAATTGCCTTAATTAATTGTCCGTAACAATATCAGAATTATATTTTTGCAACAAGAAACGAAACTGACAATTCGAATGAGCAGTCCTGTAAAAATACAAATAAATTAACCAGACACTTGAAATGGTCACGTAGTATTCCTAACAAATGCCCATCCATTTATGGAAAGCAACCCCAAAGCGCACAAAAAATATCCTTTTTAAAATGGTGTGGGTGCATTTTTCTAATCCTCACAGCTTCTGCTTTCTAATGAGCGAAATCTTAATGTTCATTTAAACAGTAAATTAAAATGTCATTTCTGTTTTATTTTTTATTTATTATCTTATACAACTAAATGAATTATGTACAAGTGTTTGTTTTTTATATTTGAATATCCTTAAGGATTTTAGAATTTTTTCTTACATTAAAGTTATTTTGTTGCAAAAATATCTGAGAACTGTTTGTGTTGTGGGAAATCTGTCTTCAAAATATTTATCAAATTAATTCAAATCACATAACAAAGAAGAGATGAATTTAAATAATTAAAATAGTAAAGTTGTGCATCTTTAAAAAAATTTTAAGTCGTTTCCTGGCAAAAGTGCAACATATTTTCACCTCTTTTCGAAAAAGTGACAGTTTGGAGGAGCTTTAAAACGGAAAACAGATTTCACAACGGATGTTGGATAAATTTCAAAAAGAACCTTAAATTAAAATCACATATAGTTAGCATTTTCTACTAAAAAGTGTAAAAAATATTGCACTCTTTTCTAGAAAAGAAAACTGCATTACTTGTGGTTTGTTCCTTCAAAACTTAAAATGTTGCATACTTTCAGGCAACAAAAGCAAAGAAACAATATATCTCGAAATAGGCTACAGGCCAATTTTTCCGCATTGAAATAGTTAATGTTGCTTAAATAGTTTGTAGCCAAAAACATTTTAATGGTGCGTCTTCATTACGAACAAAAAATGTTCCAGCATTATTATTATATTTTGTGAGTTCTTGTTTTCGAATTTTCATAACCAATTTGACATCCCTTTAAAACACAACAAAAATATGCATATTTAAAAATAAAACAACGTTAATATGTCCACAATTAATGTAAGACAGTTTTAAAAATATAATACTTCTTAAGTTGTTTTTAAATATAATATTTTTTTAATTAACAATCTGATGTGCTTCTTTTTTCGAATTTTACAATCACCGTTGCTTGATGACACCGAGTTGTATTTATAATTCGAATTTAACGAACTCACTTAAGAAAACATAAATAAATTCCTTGTCGAAGCTCATAAAGTGCCTTGACTTTCTTCGAAGCCCCATAGACGATCTAGTGAGTCAAACATTTTTTGGAGTTATTATGAATACCCTTCACAAAAACTTATAGGCAACCCTATAAAGTTTAGCCTGGGCTCTTATGAATATATGAATCGAATACGGGAAGTATGTCTATCCGTCTGCTTGTAGGTCCAACGCAGTTTACGAAGTGTCAGATGAACTGAAGACTCTATTGCTGGACTGATGTGTTGCATGTGGCCCCCAATAAATGGGTATTGGAACTCTGTAAAAATTAAAAATACGTATCCAGAGCTGGAAAATTTTAACTCATTTTTCAATATATAAAAGTAACACTGTGGCACCATTTTTTTTCAATTAAAACTACATGAATTAAGTTGGTATTAAAAAAATATATTCCAGGGTTGTGCAGTTCAATTTTTTTGCATAAAAGTAACAGACGTGTTTCGTTGAAGGTTATATAACATTCGTTAAAGTCATATATGGCACTCAGCTGTTTGTTTTATAAAAAAATTGAATTGAAATCATATTGTGCTTAATACTGTGTTCAAACATGCATTTTTAATTGAGTCAATTTAATTTTAATTGATCAATTAAATCTAGTGTTCACACATACTCAATTCAGCTGACTCAATTATCATTTGACAGCTGAAAAAACATTGTTTTTATTTGTTTCCTGAATATTCGTGTTTGTAAATTTCAAAAATGGATGCGAATACTTTCCAGCACCAGGCCTGCAAATGTGTTTGCCTTAAACGCTCCAATTATTATTTATTGTAGAAGGCGATCTTCCCGACACACCCATTGCCGCCTTTTCTTTTCTGCAAAAATTTAAGTTTTTTGTTATTGATTTTTTTTGTCTGTTTGAAAATTCAGCTTGTTTTGTTTATATGAATATTTTCTGAGACTTGGCTCGCCATTATAAGAAATTTTTCCACTCAGTGACCACAGTTCTTAACAAACATACTTATCACCAGGGTTGCAATTCAAGTTTTACGCAATTAACTTAATTATTTCATTAACTCAATTTGTTAATTGAGTTATTTTATGATAAGTTGTGGTCAATTAGGTTCTTAATAGCAAAAAAAAATACCCTAATTGCGCAATTAAGGGGTATGTCTTAACACGGTATAAATCTTTAGAAAAGCAAACTTTCAGGTAGCGACTGCTGTGTGAATATAACAAAAAAGCAAAACAAAAAACGATAAAACTCTAATAATTATATCAATTTTTTTATGGAAACATAAAACAGATATTAAAGATTCCTGTAACACCAACAACATTTTATTTTCAAAATATATTTCAATTCTGATTTGAAGGCACTGTTGACCGAAATAGTTAACAATAGACTACGACGCTTTAGATCCGGAATGCGACTCCTCACTCAGTCTTAAATATGGTAACGAATTTTTCTGATCTGCATTCATACAGGATTGTGATAATTTTTAATTTTGCTGACTTGCATTCATGCAGGACCGTGTTAATATCCGATTTCCGATTGTCTCAATGGCGAAGGCATGGAACTGCTCAGTAGCCATACTTTCTGTACCGGTTCGCCAGCGAAATGAAAATAGCTGCTTCATAAACTATTCCCTTTTTTGTAGTTGTGGCACCGCATATAAAGGGGTCATCCCCAGAGTACTTGTCCGAGGCAAAACAACTAAAGATATGCGACAAATCGTAAAAACAAATATTGTAGCCGATTATAATATAAACAATTTAGAGTGCTATACCCGGCTGTGGCGAATCTTGTATACCCTTCACCAACGTATATACTCTTACCTTTATCTGCCAAAAAAGTTTCATTTAAAAAACTCTGGAATCGGTTGGTTATATTGTTTCAATTCACCTAGAATGATAAATCGTTTTCGATAAAGAATATAAAAATTTTATTGGCACAATGATCCTTTTTTTCTGCATTATGAGAGTCGTTTTAAATTCTCATGCAGTTAAAAACTTCCCGATACAATGACAAACACTAATTTTTCTGATTTATATATCAAAATCGTATCTCCAGAAATGCTTAAACGTCCTGCCCACAACAAATACTTCTTCGTAGCTGAGCGTGTGATGCCCAAACATCCTGTTCAAATATTAAACTGTTCCAACGAAAGAAAAAAATCTATCTAAAATTTGTATAAAAATAAAAGAAGTTAAAAAGTTAAATTTCTATTCCAACTGTTTGTCAGATGGAAACAGTTTATGCAAATAGAAACTCGTAAAGCACAACTACCGATAAACGTGTAGTCTTCTATGCCCCCCACACACACACGCAGCTATTTTATATAAGAAAGAAAACTAATTTTATTACATTTTATTCCAAGCTCATGTGCACGTAAATGCAAAAGGAATTTGATAGCAGAAATGGCCTTAAATATTATATAAAATGCCAGGGCAAGCAAGTCTTGAATGCTCTGCCCCCTTCCCCCAGTAGCTGTGGGGGTGTATGTATGTGTGTTTGTAAGTGTATATGCAGTCATCATCAATGTGCTGAATATCTTTTTCTAAATATAGTATTTCTGTGGATTTAGAGGTACGAGTTGTTAGAAATATGTAAATAGTTGGTTGGTTTCTTGTTACCCTTAAGCAAACTGGCAACAACCAGCCACCACCCCCTGCACCACTATCATCGTCGTCATCATCTGCAATTCTTCCTTTTAAATGGAAAATTTTGCTTTTCTTTTCTTGTTGTTTTAATTCCAGCAATAGTTGCTTGTCGTAGTGACTTCAACACTTTCAACAATTGTCCTTGTGCACGTACGTTTTGCATGAGTGTATGTGTAAGAGTGTGTGTGTGTGTGTGGGTAGTTTTATATTCTTTTGTTTGCACAAAAGTCCTTTTCAAATAATTTCCTTCATACTTGTAAAATAGTAAAATATGCGAATACAATTGTTATGACTGACTCCCCTGGAATAACTGCTGTCTACACCCAGCCACCCACTCTTTATCTGTAATTTTTTTTTCTACTTTTATTTTACTGCAGACATGCTGAAATTCTTATTGTGTCCTTTACATCTTGTAGTATCCTTTTGCACTACCTCTTCATCTCACCTAAATGCTTTATTTGTGCAACCAACAATAATTCTATTCCATTTCCTTTTCACTCTGCTCATGCATCCACAAACTTTTGCTTATGATAATGGTTTGGGCTTTTGTCTGTGTGTTTTCCATACGAGTATATGACTTGACTTCTTTTCATAAGGGCTTTGCCAGTCAGATAGTTTCTCATTACAATCTCTCGAACATGTCCAGGATCTTTAGAATTTCAAACGGGCTTCCATGTTAGTTGGTGTGTAGCAGATCTATTTTGTTCAAGTTGTTCGTGTACGGCACGTACGCTCTGTATGAGTTTATATTGTCCTTTGAGGTTTGTATAGTGGGTGTCGGCAACCACAGTGGCTGGCTTTATTTTCTACATATTGTGAATAGACTGCCCGTATTCCTTGGCTGCAACCCCATCTTTGTTTTGCCCACTCCTGAGATGTTTATTTAATTTCATACTTGTTCTCATTTTCATTTTAGTTGCCCACAATTGTAACTTTATATTATTTTACATCTTTCTATTTGCTTAATGCAAAAAGAAAATGACATTTAGAAAAAAGAAACAAAAACAACAACGAAAATAAAACAAAAAGAAGCAGCTACAAAATGATTATAACGAACGGCATGCAAACTAAAACAGAAACTAAAACATGACATGCAAATATTTGCAATTGTGGGTTTTTAATATCTTTTCCTTCAAATAAAATTCTTCTTTGTCTGGAAATCATTTAAAATTTTATAACTTTATCTGTTGGCTTTGCCATGTCCTTTCTAAACTATAAAATATTTACTTTTTTCATTTCTATTTACGTAATTTTATTTTTACTCTATTTTTGTGTCTTTGTTTGTCGCAATTGATTTAATTTCTAATTCAATTCTTGTCTTCCCTTGTACATAAATATTTAATGGAATAATTTCGAGTTCTATAAAGATTGTAAATACAAATTTACAACAGTTAAAATTTATTAAATGCCATGGCAATTTGCAGGACTACTCAATCGGCAACATGTTCCAATTGATGAATTCAGATGTCATTAAAATGTTTAAGCAATTCCAAGACACAAGACTCAATTAATATTTGATTTGATTTTATATTGAAACTACGAGGGCTATCTACGAAGCTTAAAATTGTTTCCACTATAATGCCATTTAGAAATATACAATCGCCCAGTCAGTGCCACAAACTGAAATGAAAGAAATCTCATTTAGAAAAATGCACATGACAACTGATGATGAAAGTGTAGCGGCATTCCAAAACAGCGGTTTTGCTCTGTCGTGTGAGCTAAATATTCAAAACTGGTATTGAATTTCTCAGATCATGTCTTTCTAAATTAAAATAACCCTTTTCAAAAAATCAGCTTTAAAAAATTGTATTAAAAATTACGGACGTTGGCACTGGTTCACACTGTCGTGTTGAGGATGGCATAAAAATGCCACAGTGTGACTCCCGCTATTTTAATCAAGTGTAAAAAGTATTTTTTTTTAGCAATTTCCATTATCGCATTTAATTTTCTTAGTTAATTTTCGATGCTTAATTAATGAAGTAAAATAAGCAGACTCAGAACAGTTAATTAGACAATTAATCTTTTGATACATTCAATAAACAATTTTAATTAATATTATACAGCGTATTTTTTTAGAGTGTCACAACTTTGAGTTGGCATCACGGCTTTATTTGAGCTCCCATTTTATAGCTGATTCGTTCAATTTTATTTGAAATGTCATTATAAAACGACTGACAGCAGAGCAAATCGTTGAAGTTGTTGAAATTTTTAATCAAAATAATTGTTCTATTCGTCAAACTCATCCATTCAAAATTTAGTTTCCCATGAAGCCCATTTCTGGTTGAATGATTACGTATTTAAGCAGAATTTTCGCATTTGGAGTGGGGAGAAACCACAACTTTTATCGAAACACCCACAGATACATCCACAGAGGAACCAATTTTGCTGATCTCTAATAATGAATTCAGAAACACTACCAGTGAGGATATCCTGAAATATCGGGTTAATAAAACAACTTTATTTTAAGGCACAACCATGGAAAACCATAAAACATACCCGTGTTTGTTATATTATAAAAAATAATTTGTTTGAAGTGCCAATAACACTGTACAACAATATAAAACTTTTTGCAAAATTACAAGGTCCGAACTATAAATTTTGATAGAGCAGACAAACAAAATAGAATGAATACTTCCTATCAAAATTTGCTATCGAATGTAAAATAATAGAGATATTGGTGATTTTTAGTTAAATTTGCTCCTTTTTAAAAGAAGGACAAAAAAGACCCGTACCTTGAGGAGTTAGAGGGTTAATATATTCTACAAAAATATTCTGCATAACATTTTACATAAATTTGCTGAACACATTTTATACCTAAAATGTAAGGATCACATGGATTCTTATGCCGATTAAGAATAAGAATGTGACAGAGCTTGGAAACTTTAATGCCCCCTCAAATGAAATTCAGATGTAAACGTTAAAAACGCCGATACACGTGTCTATTATTTTTTTTGTCTCCTCTATCAAAATTTATAGGTGGGACCTTGTAATTTTTTTCTGCGTTGTACAGTGTAATTGATATGATCAGTTTTGCTATATCTGCTGTCAAAATATTGAATTTAAGTTTATTTAAGCTTTTCAGTAACTAAAATCCTTTTTCCCAATTTATCTCAAATACGCTGTGCTGTTCTTAGCAAAGCTGGATCTACTTTTCTCGCTCAAACTAAAAGTTCTCTACATATTTCGGTTGCATTAAGCTGTTGTAAAACTAAATTTAAAAAAAATCTAAAAATAAATAATTTAGAGAAGTTTATCCAACAACATAAATTAGAAAAAAAACTGCAACCAGGTGGACATCTATCTTTGGAGCAGCCTCACACTCTCAAAATAGTACAGGAAGTCAACATATTCAATGAAACCAAGTAGTCAACTGTAACCCAGCGAGCAATTAGTTAATTAGTTTTTGTCAAAATCTCTCGTATGTTTCTGCTGCGAAAACTTTTAACGATTAAAATTTGCTTTAGAAATTGATCTATTCAAAAGGCTTAAATTATAATTCCTTCATATAATCGAATGATTTCTTGAACATGCAAGAAGAAATTTATTTTTGTCTTGGACCAGCACTCAGGGTATGACTCCTACATATGAAGTGGATTGCGGCAGAGTCAAAATGCTGAAATCATAAATAAAAGTTATCGGAAAACTTAAAACTCAAATACTCTCCATTTTAGAGTCAACGAAAGGCTCTTTCTACCACTAGAGACGTACGGACCTGCTCTTTCTGAATATGTGCTGATCTTCAGACGTGTTCTCAACTCCACATGTAAGAATAATTTTTCAGAGAAAATATTGCAGTTCCAATAAATCTGTTAAGACGTGAGTTTAATTTGCCCCTCATAAATATTTTTCTATTTAAAAAGCTTAAAGAAGTTTCTTATTTCTCTCAAAAGAACAGTTTTATTTTAAATTTTTCAATTTTGTTAGCTTATTTATTTTAACATTTTATTTTTTTAAATAAGCAACTATTTTTATTTCAATGACGATTAATGCAGTTAGAATAGAAAGCCATTGAGTCTCCATTGTATAAAAGGAGTTGCTTTCTGACGAGAGAAACAAACTTATAAAAATATAAAAACACCTCAAAAGAGTTTTGACAGCAAAATAAAGAGTTTCCTACGATATTTAATATATTTTTTGTGAAAAATAATTATTTTAAATAACTGTTACAAAAAGATTTTTTCATTAACTCTTACGGCCCCTGTTGAAATATAAGAAAACTTAATCAGCAAATCCTGTCATAAATGATTCCTTGGAGAGCTGTTATAGGATACCATTTCCTTTCTCCGAAAGTAACATATTTGATTTCAAAATAAGCTCGTATTCGTTAAAGACTACACCACGTTGTAAAATGTTTGCTGGGGAGAACAAAGTACCCATGCACACACACACACATGCACACATTCCTATGTAACCTTACAAGAGCGCTTATCAACAAAACAGCGAACAAAAATTATGAGAGCTCCTAAATATTCAAAAATATATAATTTTAATCCTTAAAATCCAAAAAATACAGTGAAAAGACTCACGCACACATAAGCAAACGGTTATTCGTGCTTTCCTGTATAATTCCTTTTTTTTTGTATTAAAGCAGGTCAACAAGGAAGGAATGGCCGGCAGAGAAGCAATAAAATTATAAGGGTGTGGGTAAAAGTCAATGTGTGCATGTGCTGCTAATGAAAGCCAAAGAAAATGGCACGATGTTTTCTAATTTAAAATATGGCTTAAACTCTAGATGCTAAACACTTGTTCTTTTTTTTGGGTACACAAATACACCTGAACTACCACGTGCCATACAGACAAGCCTGACATCCTTCGCTGACCAAACATACATCATTTAGGACATGTTGAAAACACACACGCACACACACACACACACACACACACACACACATAGAACAAGCAAGTTAAATCACCAGGATTTATTTTCTACTTAAAGCTTCTGCTCCTTTTATTATTGTGTTTTATGATTATAAAGATGGAGATGAAGCATGTTTTGTGTGGGAGCATGATGTAGAGCATGGTAGCTGTGCATTTGTGTGATTGTAAATAAATATTAAGTGGTGCCTCGTATATATTAAATTGTACATGGACATTCCGAGCATGTTTGCCATTATTTGTTCAGGGGCATCTCAAGGATTGACGCTTGAGAAAAGCCGAGTTGAATTAAAATGGATAGCAAATATGGAAAAGGTTTTTTGGAGTGTTTAAATTTTAGAAATAAAATCTTTGTTTTGTCAGATTATCTGCTCTGAACATACAACACATTACCGGTCCACTCAAGGTACTTCGAGAAACCCTGGCCCGGCAAAAGTTTGGACAAACGAAAAGTGTACTTCATATAAATGAAAACAACAAAAAGAACGTTTCTCACAGATACGCTACGATACGTCCACTATCTGGCTCTTTGCAACACTTTAACGACTTCCAACGTTACTGCAAATATTTATTTGCATTATATTAGTACGCTTCAATTACACGCACTGATGTTTTCCCTTAAGCGCAATAATCTAAAAAGATCAATTGAATAAAAATCAAGCCAGAGGTTGGGCGCATTCCTTTCAAGTGTAGCGCCATTCAGTAACATTCATTATGATACATGGTCCATAAAGTACTTTCTACAAAAGTACTTTCTCTAATATTCCCTTTGTGTCCATAAAGTACTCTCTTCAAAAGTACTTTCTTCAAAAAGTACTTTCTCTAATATTCCCTTTTTGTCCATAAAGTACTCTCTTCAAAAGTACTTTCTTCAAAACGTACTTTCTCTAATATTCCCTTTGTGTCCATAAAGTACCCTCTTCAAAAGTACTTTCTTCAAAAAGTACTTTCTAATATTCCCCTTTTGTCCATAAAGTACTCTCTTCAAAAGTACTTTCTTCAAAAAGTACTTTCTCTAATATTCCCTTTTTGTCCATAGAGTACTCTCTTCAAAAGTACTTTCTTCAAAAAGTACTTTCTCTAATATTCCCTTTTTGTTCATAAAGTACTCTCTTCAAAAGTACTTTCTTCAAAAAGTACTTTCTCTAATATTCCCCTTTTGTCCATAAAGTACTCTCTTCAAAAGTACTTTCTTCAAAAAGTACTTTCTCTAATATTCCCTTTTTGTCCATAGAGTACTCTCTTCAAAAGTACTTTCTTCAAAAAGTACTTTCTCTAATATTCCCTTTTTGTTCATAAAGTACTCTCTTCAAAAGTACTTTCTTCAAAAAGTACTTTCTCTAATATTCCCTTTTTGTCCATACAGTACCCTCTTCAAAAGTACTTTCTTCAAAAAGTACTTTCTCTAATATTCCCTTTTTGAAAATCGCCATTTTAGATACGGACGTTTAAAGCCTACTGCTGGTTTAATGTAAAAACGAATGATATGCAGTCATTTGGCTTAAACAGTAACGATTAATATGAACGTTTCCTAAAAAGTACCTTTCCGAAAAGGTGTATTTTAAGCCAGAGCACAAAAGTAATTTTCTTTACATAGAGTATATATAATCACAAGATTCTTTAAGTTCTTCTCCCAAACAGTTCCTTTTGAAAGACCTGTTTCAAAAAGTACTTTTTCTTAAAAGTGATCTTTCATAATGTCCCATTCTCAATAAGTACATCTTTGCAAAAACAAACTTTTCCAAAGATTTTGTAAAACTACATTTTCAAAAATTGTCAGTCTATTGTTAAGTCTATTTTCAAAAAATTCATTTTAAAAAGAAAATTTTTAAATAAATTATTGTCTAAGACTAAAATTTGTAAAATTTTGTTTCAGAAACTAAGTTTTTAGGTATATAATTTTCAAAAAATAAGTTTTCCAAAATTTCATCTACAAAAATTAATTTTTGAAAAACATTAGTTTCAAAAATTTTATTTTTCTAAAAATTGTAAATCAAAATTAAAGTTTCAAATATTTCATATTCGAAATCTAAATTTTCAACCATTTAATTTTCAAAAACTAAGTTTTCAAAAAATAAATTCTAAAAAATTTAATTGTCAAAAAGTTCTCGAAAATTTCATTTTCTAAAAATAAATTTTCAATTATTTCAAGGACTAAATTTATTGAAATTTAATTTTTTTTAAATAAGTTTTCATAAAATTAAATTTTCCAAAAATATTTGTTTTAAGAACTTTATTTTCAAGATTAAATTTCAAATATTTTGTATTCGATATCTCAATTTTCAACGATCTCATATTACAAAATTAATTTTTCAAAATTTTAAGTCTTTAAAAATTTCATTTTCAAAATCAAAGTTTGAAAAAACTAAGTGCTCGAAAATTTCGTTTGCTAAAACTAAATTTTCAAGAATATTTTTTCAGAGACGAAATTTAACTTTATTTTGAAATAAGTTTTCATAAATTTCATTTTCCAAAAAACAACAGTTTTAAGAACTTTAAATTAAATTTAAAATATCAATTATTTCATATTCTAACTCTTAATTTTGAATAATTTAATATTTAAAAACTAAGTTTTCAAAATCTTAAGTCTTTAAAAATTTCATTTTCAAAATCAAAGTTTTGAAAAACTAAGTGCTCGAAAATTTAATTTTATTTCAGAGACTACGTTTTTTGAAATAAGTTTTCATAAATTTCATTTTCCAAAAAAAAACAATATTTTTAAGAAATTTATTTTTAAAATTAAGTTTCAAATGTTTGATATTCGAGATCTCCATTTTCAACGATCTCATTTTCAAAAACTGAGTTTTCAAAAACTTCATTTCAAACACTAATTTTTCAAAAAAATAAATTTTCAAAATCTAAGTTTTGAAAAACTAAGTGTTCAAGAATTTCTTTGTCAAAACTAAGTAATCAAAAATTTTATATTCAAAATTTAGATTTTTGAAAATTTCATATTCAAAATAGTACCTTTTATAAAATCACCATTTCCAAACACAACCCTACTCATTAAGTGCTGTTTTCAAAAAACAATATAGAAATTTTTTAGAAGTGTACTTTCCTAGAAAAGTACCTCATTCGAAAGCTTTTTATCAAAAGGTACCAAATTTCCCCGTTTTAAATTTTTTACTCCGTTTTTCGTCCCATTTACAAAAAAAAAAAAACATGGAAAACGGTTCGCTTCCCACTAATTTTAAACACGATTCTGATCTAGTTCTAATGTCGACGAAAGAAACGGAACAGATATATAAGTTCCAAGTTTTTCAAAGAGAATCACCATTTTTACCAATTTTTTCGTGCACGATATTTATGAATGGATTAAAAGACTCTGAACCGGTTCACAGTGATCGACATGATTCGTCTGGAATCGATTGATTAAGAAGTTTAAAAATTATTATTTTGTTAAGATTTTTTTTAATATTTCGAAATCTACCGGTTTGAATAGTTTAAATTTTTGAGGAAATCGAAGTTAAGAAATGCTGTGCAGAACCAGTTTGGTTAGATTCGGCTCAGCTGTATAAAAGTTACAAGCGGGTGACATACCTACACACAGATATATATATATATATATATATATATATATATATAGACATAGTAATGGGCTCCCGGAATCGGTCAGGGAAGCTTCTTACTAGAGCTGTACCGAACTGAATCAAACGCTCTCAAACGCTCGTTTTTGACAAGAACCTCAAATCAAACCCATTTAAATTATATGGGTTTGATTAGAGGTTCTTGTCAAAAACGAGCGTTTGGGGGTGTTTGAGAGCGTTTGATTCAGTTCGGTACAGCTCTACTTCTTACTACTTTCGAACGGAGGAGGTCTGATGAGAATATGTTTGTCCCAACCATGTTCGTTATGTGAGTGCAATCATAACCGAAAGTTACAGCTCTTGGAAATATTCTCATGATATTCATATTAACAAAAGTTTTGGGCATTCACTGTAGAATAACTTCATTAAACATGGAGCTTTAAAAACGCTACAAATCATGTCGAGTTTTATTCTCTCTACAAAATTATATCAGTTTATTTATGAACTAATTCCAGTTTTCAACTAAATATTTTTCCCCCTCACAAATACAAATGCATGATTTCCTATTTTAATAAAAAAGTACATTTGAAACTCATATTTAATTACTTAATACTTCAATAAAATTGTCTAAAATATTTTTAATGAAAATCTCTCTGAAAAATATCATCTGAAATTCAAATATTTGCTCATCATTAAATTAAATTGCTCGGCAAACTTCATTAAATGAGAAAAACAAACTCATGAAGTAAATTAAAAATTTTATTTAAATAACAAATTGAAAAATTAAAAATACGAAAACGTATTAAAAAAGGAGGTCCTTGTAAAATTGACAGCTTCTAAAAGGTCTTCAGCACACACACACACACACGCACACTCAAACTCATGCTGCCTTCCTCCACCTTTTAAATAGCAACAACCAACATGGACCCCTCGTCGTAATTATGTACAAGTTGTCTTATTTTAATTATAATAATATTTCCTTTTTTAGGAATTTTTCTTTTTATTCAAAATGTTTGTGTACATAAACTCTTCTGCACTCTGTGAAAATAAAAGCTGAATTTTATGAATATGAGTGCACACTCGTCTGAGTACGTTGGAATGATTTCAAGCAAATACTACCAGCAAATTTTTGACGCCTTCAAGCGTACCTAATAAATATGCAAATTAAATATCTTTTTTTTTAATTTTATTTAAAATTTCTGTACGTCGTAATAAAAAAGAAAATGTAATGAGGGCTTGCGTAGGGTGTGAGTAAATTACTTCTTGCTGTTGATTTGTTTAATTCTTAAGGACACGAATATATCGCTCATGTGTGCAAAAAGAGTCTTTTTAATTTATAATTTCATGTATTTATTAGAATGATAAACAAGTGGGGTACTCATACTGTAGTCGTAAGGTCATAATTCATAAATTAATAGCTCGAAATAATACAACTGATGTAAAAACACGTCTAAATTTAATGTGCTATTTTGAAACATGGTCAGCTGGTGGGAAAATAAATAAAATAGAAATATTTTCTGCCAGGGAAAACGCAAATTGAAATATTTTTTATATCCCCTGATAATTCTATTTTTATTTTAAACTATAAAATTTGTCATTTCCAGCACAAGATTCTTTAAATAATTTTATACGTTGAAAAAAATCAGCTGCTGCGGGTTATATGAACCGAAGTGGAAAAAAGTACAGCGGCAGTCAGTTGCATAAGTTTAACCCTTTCCGACCCCTAAAACCATATAAGTCCCACTACATTTTTACAGAGTTTTCATGTTTAAGATTTTTACTTTAAATGATACTTCTTCGGAAGTTCAATTAATCGCAACACCTGTTTTTGTTCAAACGCAGTCGTGCAGTGGTGCAGCAGTGCAGTTGTGCAATTGTGCAGTCGTGCAGTCGGGTCAGTATGTGTCTCTGTTTTTTTTTATGAAAAATTTAAAAACGTTATTAAAATATATTTATTATTTTCTTATATTATTTTTTTGAATGCAGCCCAATAATTATGTTACACTGTTGTAAAATAACATGATTTTGTGACAATATAAATAAATACCAGACAGTGTGAGTAGCCCAAATACATATCAGGCAGTTCGAGGACTCGTTATTTGCACTCATTATGCAAAAATAAATATTTAAAACAAAATATTTTTGTTAGTCTTCAGCAAATAAGGAAAATCGAATCTCGCATTTGATTTAAATTTAAAAAAAATTAAATTGGAAGTAATTACTTAATGAAGCAATTAAATAAATAATTTTTAAATCATTAAGAAACGTTTTAAATATAAAAAGTAATTTTTTTACCTCGAAAGACATGTAGAGCTGTACCGAACTGAATCAAACGCTCTCAAACGCTCGTTTTTGACAAGAACCTCAAATCAAACCCATTTAAATTATATGGGTTTGATTAGAGGTTCTTGTCAAAAACGAGCGTTTGGGGGTGTTTGAGAGCGTTTGATTCAGTTCGGTACAGCTCTAAGGACACGCAGGGGTTTTATCTGTTCTTAAATATTTTGTTCTAATTGTTTGGTCTTTATTTTTTAAATTTGAGTGAGAATATTAAGATTGAGGCCTGTTTTGCAAAAAGGATATCTTCTTTATGATAACAATTGATAATAATTTATAAAAAATATCTTATATTATAAGAGAAATTAAATTTTTTTGTTTTTCGTTTTTCTTCTACTTTTATATAAAAAAAACAAAACTACAAAAATATCAAAAATTTTATAACTTTAAAAAGTCTGCTCTTAAATTGATAGAAGTAACCAAAAGTATATTGAATTTATTAAAATTTTTTTCATTTAAAAAATATAAAACGAAAGTTTTCATTTCTATAAAAAGCTTAATTCTAGAACCCAACTGTTCGAAAAGCGTTTTGAATTCAGAAAGACTGTTGCGTAAGATGGATACTCAGCAGAGCAGAACAGCTGTTTTCAAACAATTAACCTATAAAATTTAACTGTATACAACAACAAATAATTCGAAAAAAATTACGCGCAAATAAAAGGGAAAACTCTTTAAATGTAAATTTTTTGACTTAACAATCATGCAGCAAAAAAGTTAGAAAAATAGGACATGAGGAAATATAATCCAGCAGCAAGACAGGGACTTAACAAAAAGCATGTTACCATCGGTGTGATACGCTTCTCGTAAGCTTTTTCATAATAAAATTGTTGGAAATTGAAACTGTTATCACAAGAAGTTCCTTAATTAAATACATAATAATTAAAATCCACCTCAATATTGACGATGAAAGTGTAGAGGCTTTCGAAAACAGCTGTTCTGTTGTGTAAGTCGAACATGTAAAACTGAGCTTGACATTTCTATGTGCTTGGGAATATTTTTAATGTGTTTCTGAATTAAAACCTCTTTGCCAACAATAAGCATATAAAATTAAAAACAAAAAGCCAACCGATTTTAGAATGAAAACGTAAGAGAATAAAAAAAGGGAAACTGATCAGTGAGTTCTTGTTGTGACTTTTATGTTTGTTTTCGACTTCTCACTTATTAAAGTGGAAGTTTGAAATAAATGTCTTTAGTTATTCTAAGAAATGTTAGGTGGAGGTTCCCTGATGATCTGCATTAGCCCCAGTGAAATGTGCAAGGGAACCAGCTAAAACCCCTCAATTGATCACTTTGAATTTTTCAATAACATTTTGGGCAAAAGGAATCAGCACGAAATCGAAAACGAAGATGTTTAAATAACTTATTTAATTTATACGCATTCAGCTGAAGACTCAATTAACTGTTTTGTCACATAATTACGCTTCATTCTATTTTAGGGACATTTAATTTCTTTAGCGAAACAGCAAGAATGTCCTGTACCTGTCAGTATGATGAATCAAGACAAATTCCTTTTATTCTCAATTTTAACCCCGTGTGATATGAAACTTTTTTCTATCCCTGCTTACGTGTGTTGAAAATATATATAATAAAGTTGCTACAGTGCGGTTGCTTTTAAGCTGGTAAAAAAAGAAAAGCAGTCAAAAACATACTTATTTTCACACACACATACAAGCAAGCCTTAATGAGAGGAGTTGCTTGCAAAAGTTTTGCATAAACACTTGCGCAACCTTCTCCCTGCATAATTTAGTTGTTGTTTTGTTTTCTGTCATTTCTACTTATTTTATATTTAAAAACTTTTATTTATTCTCCAACGAATGATTTTCATTTGTTGTTTATTTTTACTCATCGTGCAACTACAGCATTAGAGGTCCCTTATCAAAACTAAAAATTCTCAGATGAGCCTTTACAAAATAAATGCACATGCACACTTGCTCGTAAGCCTGCAGGCATTAGGGTGGTCCTTGATAAGCACAACTTCAGATTTAGTTAGCGAAAGCAGTTGCTGTTCTGCCACAGAAGCTCATAACTAAGTGTTTATGCGTTTATGAATAAGAGTTTTGATTTAAGGCATCTAAAAAATCCGACCAGATAACGTCATAGGCTGTGAAGCTTCCAGTACATTAAGACGAGCTCCAGTACCACAATCATATACTGCGGACTGGATAATTAATATCTTCGATTTTTCTTGTTGTTTAACTGCGGCCAAGAAGAGATGTTGTTCAAGATTTATTTTCCGAAAAAAATTTTCCTTCACGACATGTCTCATAGAGATCGACCGTTTCTTAATGTTAAGGGCTGGTTAATTTGTGAAAACGGTCGGCACAACCGATAAAAAATTATTCCAAAACTAAAACAATTTAGAAAATAAACTGTTTATCAATCTGAATCGGTTCCAATTTACAGGAAATCTACGTTTAATAGAACCCTTCACAGTGCCATCAGTTTTAATTCGATGAATTCTTTTAAAATTTATAAGCGAGCCGCCTACTTACACACACACACCCATACACATACATCCAGACATTTTGATTGACTCTCCAAAGTAGTTGAAGAAGTTTCCTAAAAACGTCGCGAACGGATGAAAACTCTTTATTTTCAACAGGGGTACGACCAACAACTTCCCAGTTTGAGAATATTTTAAATTTTCTTACTGGGAATTTAAAACAACAATTGATTAAAGTGCAAAAAAAATTTGAAAAAATTAAAACTATATTGTTTAAGGCTGGAATCGATTTATTTGCTTGTCTTGAACTTTTAAAACAATTTAAATTTCCTTGTATCGGGTGTTTGTTATAGAGTGATACAAGTTTAAATCATAATAAAACAAAATAATATATTTTTAATATCAATGAAATGGTCTTTATTAAATAGAAAATTGTACGACATTAATGTTCAAATTTTATTTCGGCCATATGGCCGCGGAATCTGGAACACCAATTTTCACAAACAGTAACATTCTGACCATCATCGTTTTTGAAGACATATGGGCCAATGACTCCGCCAGTCCATAAAGCGCACCAAACGGTAGTTTTCTGTGGACGCTTCTGTAGATGGTTCGACAAAAGCTTGTGGATTCTTCTCACTCCAAATGCGATAATTCTGTTCATTTACCTACCAATTCAACCAAAAATGGGCTTCATGGGATAATAAAATTTTGAATGGACGAATTGCACGATAAGTTTGACGAACAGAACCATTAATTTGATTAAAAATTTCCACAATTTTCACGCGTTGCTCTGCTCTGAGTTGATTTGTTACAAAATGGCAAAGTAAATTAAACAAAAAGCAACTATCAGCTGTTATATTGGCGGTCAAATAAAGCAGTGATGCCAGCTCAAAGTTGTATCACTCTATAAAAAACACCCTATATTATGCAAAATGTTCTAGTTTTCATATGTATATAATAATTATTTCATATTTTTAATATAAGAAAATTTAGGTTGTGTTCAACTTACACAGCAGAACAGAACAACTGTTTTCGTAAGCCGCTGCACTTTCATGGTCAGTACTCAAGTGTGTTTTTATTTATTTTTTATGTAATTATGTGGCTTCTTTAAAAGTGATAACAGTTTTTATTTGTACCGAATTTTAAAAATAATTTTTGTTTTAAGTGCTATTTATTCAATCGGCGATCAGGCAGTTCCAGTTAGATTTTTGCACACCACTTTTTTCATTTGAAATACAAACAGAAAGTGTTATAAATTTGTTTAAAATATTAAATTAACTTGAGTAAAAGAGATTAAATTATTCGAAATATTGTTTTTATGTACATATAAAGTTCACTAACGCAAAGTGATTTACACAGTTAAGGCCTAAAATTTACTGATTCGCAATTGCGAGCACACTTGTTCTATCGGTGAATGGAGCCTTGGAGCTGTTTCATTGGATTTTTCCCATTTCTAGTGTCAATAAATTTCGTTGAAATAAATAATATTATATTAGAAATTAATTGATTGTCCAAGATTGGTATTTATTTTTTCATATTATAAGAAATTTTAGTATTATTTAGTTACACTATTTATTTAAAAAATAGGCTCCCAGCCCTGGAGCTGATGTTTTGATTCTATGGTTTGTACTACCAACAAGTTTCGTTAAACAATATCAAATATTTTAAATTTATAAAGAAAAAGAAATAATTTCTTTTTGTTAAAAATATATCAGCTATCCGAATTTATAATTGTACAATTTTTAGTAACGAGTTAAGTATTCTGGAAGTATAAAATAGATTCAATTTAGAAAAGAAAATTAAAAATTAAATATAAATAAAAATAAAAGCAAAAGTTAGCGTTGACTAGTTACTTTTATTGAACAAGATTCAGTTTCAAGTTGCCAGCTCTGGAGGAGAAATTTACTACCAATCTATTTAGAACCAGTTCCAATATATCAGTTCAAAAATTAAGTCTTCAGCATGTCTACTATTTCATTTAATATATTATTCAATAAAAATTAACAGCCCAAAGGATTTTGGACAATCGCACAGGCTTTTGTTTATACCAGCGTCCTTAATGTTTATACAAATTTTCAGCTACCCAAATATGTGTATGCACATGCTAAATGACATCCCTGCTATATGTCCTTAATGATATGTTTGATTGTGTGCGTGCATATGTGTGGGTGTGAAAGCACTCGTATATGAGAGCAACCAACAGAAACCAGCGAGAAAGTTTTTTTTTACAAAACTACACAGAAATTCAAGTTAAAAGTTAAATTGAGAAAAACTATTAAACATTTTCTATTAAAAACTTTTGCAACAATAAAAAACAAAACAAACTACTCGTACATAAACAGCAACGCCAAAGGAAACTTGTTATTTTAACCGAAAGAACAACAAAATGACGACGATAATGAATTTGTGCAAAAATGAAGGAAAAAAAAGATTAAACTGATTACAAGGATATGAAATGATAGAAAGGAGAAACTTTCTTGGTTTATAAATTGCTTAAGGATTTATGTTTCAAAGGATATTAAAATACAAACTAATTGCTTTTATTCAAAAATTTTAAAAAGTATTTCTGTTACCAAAATATCTAACGCAGTTGAGCAGTTCGCTAAAATTAATGGAAAATGTTCAATATTTCCAGCTCAGGCTCGACTTACAATTTCTTGAGGGTTTATAATGAGATTTTATTTAAGATTTCAAATTTCCAATTATGCGAGCTCTCAGCTTTTTCTCATGTACGGAAAGATAAAAGAGATAATTTGTATGTATTCAGTTATTTATTTTTATATCAGGAGTTGTTAGCTACAGAAGAACTAACGATATCGAAAACTGTGCTTTGACAGCTCAGAATATCGCACGTTTTTGATCGGTGGGATTTGGCAACACATCACGAATAGTTTAACTCTACAACTGAGATTCTAAATTATGAAAATTTACTTAAAAACTTTCATAATAAAATTATTCGTAAAGCTCGTGGAGGCACTTTGTCCAATTGCAGTCATCGGCCTACTGAGCAAAAATTTCCTGCATCTAGAGAATATTTTTGCCCTTCCTGCTTAAACAAATTAAAGACCTGTTGTTGTAAATCACTTTGCTAGTTAAAAAATTTTCTAGGAAACAAAAATAAGTTTCTAAAATATATATACTATATGTTCTATTAGATTTAATTTCGAAAAGTGTTCTGAAAGACATGATAAATATTCCAAAAAACAACCGAAAGTCAACATCAGTTGTATATACTCAACTTACACAGCAGAGCAGAACAGCTGTTTTCGAAAGCCGCCACACTTTCATGATCAGTACTGAAGTGTATTTTTATTTATATTTTATTTAAATAAGTGGCTTCTTTAAAAGTGATAACAGTTTCTATTTGTACCGAGTTTTAAAAATTGTTTCTGTTTTCAATGTTACATATTCAATCGACGATCAGGCTGTTCAAGTTATATATTTTGAGCATCATTTTTTTCACTTAAAATACAAACAGAAAATGTTATAAATTTGTTTAAAAAATTAAATCAATTTGGGTAAATAGAGCAGTGAAAACAAAATTATTTGAAATAGTGTTTTGGGTACACATAAAGCTCACTAACGCAAGGTGATTTATACAGTTAAGGCCTACAATTTGCTGTTTCGCAACGATGCGCACAATTGTTCTCTCGGTGAATGGCGATTGCATCGAGTTTTAGCGACTTACAGTGGGTACTTTTTGTAAAGCCACGCAAGTTTAAATCATAATAAAACCAGGATATATATTTTCAATATCAATAAAACGGGCGTCATTGGAAAGAAAATTTTATGAAATTAAAGTTTGAATATGATTCCTGTCATGTGGAAGGCGCAATCTGGAACACAAATTTTCAACAACTCTTCGCAGCATTTGCGGTCGTCTATCGTCGATAACTCAGCGAATGTTGAATTGTTTGCGGTTAATCGAAGTAGACAAGTGTCATAACAAAGTCCCAAAGCAAATAATAGGGTTAAATTACTCGATCTTGGTGGCCAATTAGCTGGGCCACTACGTGCAATTACTTTTTCATCAAAAGTTTCTTTGAATAAATGAATTGTGGCGCCCGCTGTGTGGCATGTGGCTCCCTCCTGTTGGACCCAAATATCAGAATGATCAAAAACACATAATAGAAGTAAGAAAAAATTTCGATTCATGTTCCAATTCACTATTGTCAGTAACAGTCTGACCATTACTGTTTCTGAACACATGCCTCCACGTCTTACGGATGGGCATATAGGGACCATTTTAGTAGTCAAATGGACCATGTAACTCTCAGCAAAAGGGGATATATGCCGGTTATCATATTTAAAAAGTAAATGCCATTAAATGATTTAACAGATTATTTAAACAAAATTCCATATTTATATCTGCTTCTTTTTATCATTTTTCAGGAATACATATGAAATCTTTTAACATCTTTTCTAAAGAATTGCAATCTGTATGAGTTTTGAAACCAAATTAATATGTGTATGAGAAGCTGGATTAATTTCTTTTCAATTCAATACTTTCAATTGACAAAATATTGAGATTTCTATTAAAAAGTGCAAGAAATATAACATTTTTTTTAGAAAAGAACACACAATTTAATGCTAAAACAATGACTCAAGTTAAAGTGCATGTCTAGATAAGTTTTTGGATTGATTTGTCGTCAATTCAATATTTTCAGTTGACAAGATATTGATTTTTCTACTGAAAAGTGGAGCATTTTTTCTACAGAACAACACACAACTTCATGATACTAAACAAGCTCCAGATACAAAGTGCATGTCTACAAGAAATATTTTAAAAAGTCTTACGTTTATTTTAGCATCTTTTTACTCTCACATTTGCCCACACGAAATCAATAGAAAATTTACTGCCGGTAACACGATGTGACTAGACATCGTTCCGTTCAATGACTGCTTTTAAAACAAAAATAAAGTGCTAGAATTTCCCACTGTGGGACAGAAGGATATATATCTTGACATCGTTTATATCAACATATAAAGCAGGTGGTATCAAGATTTTTAGTATTTTTCTTCTTCAGGAATCAACAATTGAAGGATTGTTTTCCTGGAGGCACAAATTTCTCTGCGAAAAGTTTCGTTTGTGATTCAACCGTTTAAAATACTTTTATTTGGACTCGCTAATATGTTTTAATAAATTTTAATCTTTAAATTAAAGAATTGTTAAGATTTTAGTTCAACTGTAAATAAACTTATAAAAATAAAAACTTATAATATTTTTAATTCTTTATATTTGCAGCTCCTGGTCTATTTTGCGCAATTCTTCAGTTACCAAAATTGTTTTGAGATAAAATTAAACTGCGGGGATGTTAACGAAGCGGTTTCCCATTGTAGCGCTGTACCACGCCTTCAAATAACCCTCTAATCTGCTGTAATCAAATACACGCTTTCTTAATTATTATGTTTTCTGCTTTTGTAGTCTCTTTAGTTTTATGCTACTTTTCTGCCATTAATTTTTATAATAATTATAATTATATATGTTATGCTATTTTGCGCTTAATATGGCTTTTGGCTAAGTAGTAGTTTTAGTGCTGCTGATTGTATTAACAAGAAAATAAACTAATAAAAGATATGAATTAATGTCATAAGATTTTCTGCTTAAAGTGCTTTTATTTTGTTTTGCTTTAATAATTCTGGGAATACTAAAAAGAAAATGGAGTCAATTAAAGGATTCAACGAAAATATGTACAGCAGAGTTAAAAATGGTAATTGTATTTATAGATAAGAAGTTATTAATAGAGATATTTTGCCATGATTTTTGGTATAAAATTTTATATTTTTTTTATAAATTGAATAAATTAAAATAATTTTAGCCGGTGTTCTGATATTAAGTCGGTATTCTGATACCGGCTGGGACTCTGTGTTTTAACACTGAAATCGCTCGAAAATTTGTATACTTCGAAGGACATGCAGGGTTATTATCTGTTCTTAAATATTTTGTTCTATTTGTTTGGCCTTTGATTTTTGAATAAGAATATTAAACTTGAGGCCTTTTTTGTAAAATAATATTTTTGAAAACTTGTATCATATTTTATTTTTCAATATTTCGACATCCTCTGGATACCCTCTTCAGCATAACAATTGATAATAATATATTAAAAATAACATAACTTTTAATATTATAAAATATTTAAAGTTTTTGTGTTTCTTGTTTTTTATATAAAATTAGATAAAATGAAAAGATTTTAGTTTGATATAAAAAACAAAACAACAGAAATATTTAGAAACCAAATATATTGAATTAATATAAAACTTTTAAGCTGATTTTGGTTTTCATTTGAAGTTTCCATTTCCATAAAAATTTGTTTTATAAATCAATTATAAACCGAACATATCTGCAGTTGAATGCGGTTAAGCGACACGAAATATTTTTGTATTTCCATTGAAAAATACTTTGCAAATAAATTTGAAAAATATCGGTCCACAGATGCCACCGGGTGCCTCCATATGTCGGCGATCTACTTAATCCATATTTCCATCCTTTTCTTTGACTGACTGTGCACGACTTAAGCCTTCACGTAAGAAGTGGCGACACAGTTAACAACGGAATGTCTAAAGTCATCTGAATTATAGAAGTTAACTAGTGCGAGTGAGACACTAAACTTTCGATAGAGAGTAAACGATCAGGCTTAAAATTTAAATGCGAACGAGGCCTGACGTTGACTGATTTAGAGATGCTGTCTAACTGATGATATAGTTTTATTTATACTGTGTTCAGGCATGCATTTTTAATTGAGTCAATTTAATTTTAACTGATCAATTAAATCTAGTGCTCACACATACTCAATTTAGCTGACTCAATTAGCATTTGACAGCTGAAAAAAATATTGTTTTTATTTGTTTCGTGAATATTCGTGTTTGTAAATTTCAAAAATGGATGCGAATACTTTCTAGCACCAGGCCTGTAAATGTGTTTGCCTTAACGTTCCAATTATTATTTATTGTAGAAGGCGATCCTCCCGACACACCCCTTGCTGCCTTTTCTTTTCTGCAAAAATTTAAGTTTTTTGTTATTGATTTTTTTTGTGTTGTTTGAAAGTTCAGCTTTTTTTGTTTATATGAATATTTTCTGAGACTTGGCTCGCCATTATAAGAAATTTTTCCACTCACTGACCACAGTTCTTAATAAACATACTTATGACCAGGGTTGCAATTTCAGTTTTACGCAATTAGTGATACAATTAACTAGTAATTGCTCAATTTATTAAACGACTTATTGAATGATAAATTGGGGACAATTAAGGCCTTAATTGCAAAAAATTTCCTAATTGCGCAATTAAGCTGTTTGTTGTGTTAATCGATCTCCACACACTTTTGTTCTATTAAAAAGTGCATTTAACTGAAACCCTGTTTATATAAAATATATGGTGATTGGAACAACATCGGCTTACAACGTATAACGGCATACCACGGCCCATGTGTATCATCATTAATTCAACGCAACTGAAAAATATTGCACCGTTTCGTGCCATAAAATGTATGCTGGTTTACAAGAGACTCTACAAAATCTCTCAGTTTTTTGATTGCCAATGGAAGTTCATTTATAAAGCTCAAATTTTTAGCTCAAATTGCAACATCGTTACAACATAAACGATGTTGCAAAAACAGTCGCAAACCAGCTCTGAGTCAGTCAACATCAAACCACGTTGGCAATTATTTTTTAAGTGCATCCAAACCACTGATCTTTTGCCCTCTTTTTTAAATTTCTGCCGTTCAGACAACTCTTAAAGGATCACGGCCCTTCTGGGAAATTTTTCGTAATTACTTACGTAGTTACTTTTTACGTGAAGGCATAAATCGTCTACAGTCAGTCACAGAAATGCACGAATAATTGTCATAGTCACCCGTCAACATCTGCGCAACGATACTTTTCAAATTTATTTGTTAGTATTTTCAAAAGAAATAAAAATATTTCAAAAATAGTTCTGAATATATTTCATTAAATATTCTTAATTAACAACAAGAAAGACTTTATAAAACTTTAGTTTGCAAAATTATTCCGATATAAAATTCAGCTCTCGTCTTCTGGAGCTTTAATTTTATAATTGACTTTTACAAAACAATTGCAAAAGCATAGAAGTTTTAAGACAAAAAGGATTTCACATAATCAAAATTAGTTTTATTTAATATCTCTCGTGAGCGGAATAAAATTATTATAAATTTTTATTTTCATTTAGCCGAATTCGGCTGCATATCGAAAAGACAATTTGTTCAAAACATATCGTCCGATGTGGAAAGATATACATATATAATTTTGTTGTTTCGTCTATAATATCCTCAATATCAACATGCGAATTTATTAATTTTACACATTTTCTGGATCCGTATGAAAAGGGAAGTCAAAGAAGCGATAGTCGTCTGACCGTCTGTCTGTAAATGTAACGCGGTTTCCTTCAGACGAGTTAAATACTTCATGCTTTACTGAAGTCTTAAAAGTATCGTAAGATTGGTATAAAAAAGCACCAAAATTAAAATTCCTGAGCTGGGAACCTCAAAATGATTTTTGGTATTTAAAAATAACTAACTAAAGTTAGTTTACATTACATACTTCAGTTTATATTACATACTTCAGGATAAATAAAATTGGTATTAAAAATCAAACAAAGTCAAAAATTCAATTGCGCAGAGTTGGACAACTGGCATTTTTTAAGTGCATAAAAGAACCCAATTCAAGAAATAAAAATTTAAGTTTAAATATATTTAATACTTTTGAAAGAAGTTCATTGAAACTAGAGGTTAGAAAAGACAAAAGGACAGCTCCACAGCTGGAAAATATAAATTTCTTTAATGTATTAAATTGACTAGAGAAATATTTTTTTTAATCAAAAATACGTATATGAGAAACTTAAATTGATGAAATCAAGATGATGGTTCCATGTTCGGACAATTGAAACTTTGTTTTGGTAGATTGACTTATTGGAAATAGTTCCAAATACACTGGTATTAAAAATCAGCGGAATTAAAAATTCGAGTCCAGACCTGGAAACGGTAAACTTATTTTTGGTATATAAAAAGTAAATTAAAATTATAAAAGTAAATAAAATTATGTTTTTCTCTTTCTTTACAAACAAATATTTCATATATTTTTATGAAATTCAATGGTACTAGACATCAGAAAAGCCAAAAAGAATGTGCAGGACTACCCAATCTATATATATATATATATATATATATATATATATATATAAGTTGCATTGTGTTAGTAATTGATGTTCTCCGGAATGCGTGAACCTATTTTGTTTCTTCAAAATTTATATGAAATTTGACATCAATACCAAGGTTTTTATGTATATACGGTTTGTATGTGTGTTGGTTCATGAGTTATAGCCATTTTAGTGCACACTGCAATCATTTCGAAATATTTGAGTTAATATTTTGAAAAACTGAAATACAATTCGTTTTGAAATTCATTACAATTAAATTTTAGTCAAACCATTAATTTAATTTATATACTTAGTTATTCTAAATCACAACTTCGGGGGTCTATGAAATAAATGACATATAAATACAACACTAAAATCATAAATATTTAATTAAAAACATTATGCACAGCCCACGTCATATGCATAAGTACGCGCAGGATTCAATGACTTATGTGCGTCATTACGGTCGACCAGATTTATTTATAACATTTACGTGTAATCCGCAATGGAGTGTCATTAAAGATAATATATTCGCTGGCCAAAATCCTACTGCCCGTGTTTGTAAGCAGAAATTGAAAGCGCTTATGGGCTTTAGCGTGATATCTAAAGTGTTTGGTGAAGTGAAGTACTGCTTGTATTCTGTGGTGTGGCAAAAGCTTGGTTTGCCACACGCTCACCTTTCAATATGGTTGGTGAATAAAATCACATGGCATGAAGTTTACAATGTTATGTGTTCCTAAATTCCAGATCAAATAATTGATCCTGAATTATATGATGTTGTTGTGCAAAATATGATACACGTCGTATGCATGAGTACGGGAATAAGAAATCTGTTAAAGCTTTAGAAAGAACAATGAAAGATCTCCGAGATAATTCAGAGTTGTTCGGTGTTGTCAGGCGATTTTAGGCAAACATTGCGGTTCATTCTTAGATCGACATCTGCCGATGAAATTGACGCTTGCTTAAAGTCTTTATATTTACGGAGATCTCTTAAAATATTAAAACTCACTACCAACATTCGTGTTCAGTTGCAGAATGATCTATTTGCTGATAAGTTCTCTAAGCAATTGCTGAAAAATTGGGAATGGTGCAATGCCTGTTGATGACACTGGATTGATAACATTCCCAAATGATTTTTGCCGTTTCGTACAGTCAAAAGAGGAATTAATTTAATGTGTTTTCACTTACATAACACAACAATACACATGCCATGCATGGTTGAGTGCCAGAGCAATTTTAGCGGCAAAGATCCTACTGAATTAAACATGAGTATACAATCAAAGATTCCTGGCGAAGTGGTGTTGTGCAAGTCTATCGATACTCTTGCCAATGAAGGAGATGTTGTGAATTATCCAACAGAATTTTTGAATTCGTTGGACTTACCAGGATTGCCTCCGCATAATCCCCAATAGAAAGTTGAAGCCCCTATTATTATGCTTCGCAATATCAATCAACCCCGTTTGTGTGAAGGTACAAGACTTGCTATTAAAAGGTTGATGGCTTATGTAATTGAAGCTACTATTTTGACTGGAAAATTAAAAGGCGAAGAAGTATTCATTCCACGCATCCCAACGATTCCGTCTGATATACCATTTGAATTTAACAACATCAGTTTTTTTTTTAGCCTTGCGTTTGCGATTACAATTAATTAGGAGCAAAGCCAATCTTTAAAAATTTGTGAAGTGAATTTAGTACATCCAGTCTTCTCACATGGACAGACAGTTCTATGTAGCGTGTTCGCGCGTTGGCAAACCATCGGTTTTGTATATATGCACCGAAAATGGAAAAACAACAAATGTTGTTCACCACAGAGCATGACAATAAAAGCAGTTTATCACTGATATAAATGAATTCGAATTAATTCTCTGAATTTCTTTTTTACACTACGAAATGTGCAGGGGGTTCGCTAGTTGATTATAAAAGCGATTTAAAAACAAGTAAATGTGCTATATTCGTCTATGCTGAATCTTATATACCCTTCACCAACGCACGTCTTGCGTTTCATATATTTTTAAGATATAAAATAGTTCCTCTTAAGTTATGAAATAGTTTTAGAAAAAAAAACAACGTCAGTTGGCTTTTTGGTTACTTTTATGAACGAAAAAAAATTAGTTTTCCACCCCTGGAGAGCAAATTTTAACTTTTGTTTTGCCAATGCAAATCTTCTTGATTTCTAAAGCACTTTTATTTAAGAAAGACTTAAAATTTTTAAACATTTCAGTTAATACAACTACTAAGAAATACTGAATGTGCAAAAAAACTTTTAATTTCCCATCCCTCAAAAAAAAATTTATATTTTTAAATTTCTAATAGACAATTGAGGCTTTCCAAAACATTCAACAAAATAATTGGGTTTTGATAATAGTTTAGCGTCAATAAAGAGGTGTAAGCTTTCCACCTCTGGAACACTATTGCGGATTTTTCTGAATTTAAATACCACACTGTTTAAATTCATTTTCAATGCATCAGTTCAAGAACAAAGTCTATACCTCTTCTGGGTAGCTTTTGAAAACCGATTTCTCGTACAGACAGACGGACATCGCTCAATCGTCATCGGTATTCATAAGAATCTAGAGTATATATATATATATATATATATATATATATATATATGTATATATATATATATATATATATATATATATATCAGTGAATCTTAGTTCCAAAACTAATTTTACGATTAAAAGTTTTAGGTTATGTTTGACTTTCTATACCGATTTCTTGCTGAAATATCAAACAGGTTTGAGTGCAACTTCAATAATGCAATTTTTATTTTATTTTATTATTATTATTATTATTTTTTTTTTTTTTTTTTTTTGTGGAGTTTCTGATATCTGCTACCAAAATATTTTTTTAAAAAACCTAATATTTTTATGATTTGAAAACAAACCAAAAAAATAATATCTGCTAATCATTTTTAAATATGCTCGATCGCAAGAAATCAGTTGCTCTCATCTTCAAAAAATAATAATTTGCCAGCCCTGCAGGTGTTTATAGCTTTAACGGTTTCTAGTACCATTAAATATCATTAATTATATCAAAAATTAGTTGATATTTTTCATGCACAGAGGAAAATTTGTATTGTCCAACCCTGGAATCCGATTATTTTTTATAATCGGATGTATTTTGTTTTTAAAATGGTTTTCATTAATAAAAAAATTACGAGTTTGCTTTTGCTATTTACTTTTGTAAGCCACAAATCAGTTTAAGTGTTCCAGCTCTGGAGCTGAATTTTAATTTTTTTTTGATATTCAATAACAATCTATTCGGGACCATTTCCAATGAGTTAAGTCGACAAAATAGTTAATGAAGCATCAACAGTTAAGAGCTCTCAGGACGTTCCGAGTAGGACGGTTATCAGTTTCTAAAATTAATCGATTTTATAGTGCCTTTAATTTCGATATTGCATGTGAATAACCCTCTTTGAAAGTATGACATTTACAACAGAGAACGAAATATATATTTATGATCTTGCGGAATCGATATATATATATATATATATATATATATATATATATTTATAACGTACTCTACAGCGGAGAGCTGTTGCCTGGTGTGAATAACTATTGAACCATCTCCCGTTAATCAACTCCTTACTTTTCTAACAGAATCCGTCCGTACACTTGTCCCTCTACAGACAGTCAAGTCAAAATGTAGCATTTTCAATTGTTTGTGGCCACAGAATTGAATGTCTTTGGCTTGAAAGAGAAGTAACTAATTTACAATGTAACGACTGTTAATAACTTTCTTGCTTAAAAAAAATATTTTCCTTTTTTCTAAGAATAGTTACTCAGAGAACTACATGTGATATGTTCTACACATTAACATTTTCCAACAACTCAAAACGATTTTAATTTTACCTGAAGAATGCGTTTCCCAACAAACAGGTGCTTGAAAGTCTAACTACAAGATAAACATCAGCACAATGAAGGCAATACAATATCTGACAATTTGCTTTAAAAGCCTTTTCTCACCCTTTTACATAATTAAACAAACTGTAAGTGGATCTATTTTGCTTTCAATGCCATCTATTGTTCAATAGGCAGACTAACAACATATTCAAACAACCCTTTTCGCTTCTAATATGAAGAATAATAAACGGAAACTTATTAGAAAACTTGAACAACGCGTCCTTTTATAAAGTAAAGCTTTTCAGGCAAAAGCTCTTTGTTGCTACGACTACAATAAACCTTACAAACTGTGGGATGACACAAGGAACTCCCTGTACTAAGAACATTTTCTAATTAGAGAAAGAGAAAAAAAACGATTAACAATGATGCCAGATATGAAATAAAAACTAATTATTTTTTAATAAATAAAAGAAATTTATAACAATAAGAAATCAAATCTATATAATTTTCTCATTGGCTTGAAAAAACTGTGTTCATCTTTTCTCTATGACAAGTACAGTTGTCCACAAAATATTATTAGCTTTTCACTCACGTCTCACTTTCAAGTCTTTAACCACCTTTTCCACTCGTTCTTAACTTGAAAAAATATGACATGAATGGTTGCAAATGAATTTCGAGTTTGAGAGTATGAAGTTGAATTCATGAATAAGCAAGATTTTATGTGCATACCAAATTAAAATTAAAAAAAAAAAGAATTGCCAGCAGTTCCTTTAGAGACCATTTATTGTAGCAACAACGTCAATTGTGGAAGTGGCAGAAAGCCGAAACGACTCCATAATTTTGTTGAATGTGACAAATAAGAAAACAGTAAATGAAGGCAGGCATGCAGACACACAGACATCAAGCCAAGGAGACTGTGTCACTAAACGTTTAAATACAATAAAAAAGCTTTTGAAAAGTAAAAGTGTTTTCAAGGGAAGGTCTCCTAAAGAAACCAGCCGCTAGCTGTGGTGTGTCTTTAGGTAAACTAAACGTTTGCTTTAAGCAATTGAAGTTTTATCCTTTTAAGTTACAGTTTCAAAATGTACGTTCACATAAGCAGCAACTGCTGGTAAATTATTAGATGTTTTAAACAAGAAATAGTTCCATTTAATATGTTGCAACAAATTGGACACTAATTTTCGAAAATCCAAGAACAGAATTTTATCTAAAAAGTGGAAAATATGTCGCCACGTTTATTAACAGCAACAACATGAGATACACTTTTAGTTCCAACGTTTCTTTCAAAGTATCTCTAGTTTATCTTATTCTCATCTTGAATTGTACATAACGTCTTTACATCCAGCATATTTCCTTTTATATAAGTACGAGCACCAGATAGAATTTGAAAAGTTCCCATTAAAAAAGAAAAAGAGTTTGAACTTTAAGTCCATCCCCGTAATCCTGCTAATTTTAACCGCAAGCCCATCGTAACCTGCTTTTTATGCTGTTCTGTGCTTTAAAGCTCTTTGAGCTTTCATTTTTATTTTAGTTTTCAAATCAACCGATTCCCCCGTGATAAGCGGTGATTGATGAAGTTCTCAATTATTGTAAAAGAATCGAGAATGCGAACTGATCAGTTACACAATTTTGGAGATTTAAAATAAATCACTTTTTCTGTAAGTTTTGATTCATGATAGCGCACGAGTGGGTTAACAGACTTTGACCCGGTTTATGGTGATCGAAGAGTTTTTTTTTCAAAAGGTAATTAGATTGTGTAAGCGATCGATGAAGCCTCTCAAAAGTTATGAAAAAAAAAACACTTTGAAACTCTTTAATCTTAATTATGCGCTGATTATCTTTTCCCAAGATGTTATTAAAAAATTCAAAGTGATCGATTGAGGGGTTTTAGCTAGTTTTTATGCTCATTTCACTGGGGCTAATGCAGACCATCAGGGAACCTTTACCCAACATTTCTTAGAATAACTAAAGATATTTATTTCAAACTTCCTCTTTAATAAGTGAGAAGTCTAAAACAAATATCAAAGTCATAACAAGAACTCACTGATCACTTTTCCTTTTTGTTACACACTTTGAAAAATATTTTTTTCTAAATATTTTTGGAACGCGATTTTAACAAAATGAGAAAGAAGCAACAACTTTATAAATGAGAAATTTTTAATTTTGATGGGGTAAAATCTACCAACAACCAGATTCGATTAACTCGGTTATAAGTAGGTCACGCAGCCACACACATACATAGTGACGGGTTCTCAGACTTAGCCAGGGAAGCTTCGTAGGACCTGGCAATAAATTCCTTATTTTTAAAAATGTTATATTTTCCAAGAAAGAAGTAAAAACCTTCCAAGGAACTCAACAAGATCTTAAGCTTATGATCCGGAATGGGTACAAATCTGAATCTTTTGTATTGGACGGGTTCTTATTGCAAGAAGTTCTCTTTTAGGTCACCTTTTCAGTGAATCTGAAGACATGTAGTTGATGTCAACTAAAACTGATTTTCTTGTGTCATTTGTAATAATTTTTTAAATTGATTGATGATCTGGATCTTTGAGTGCCTACACCAGCAACTCTGGTCTGCAATAAGTGCGGTGCGTAGCTTTTCTATATAAAATCTAATTACTAAAAATAAAGTTAGGAAAGTTATTAGGAATTGAAATAACATCACGGCCCACATTCTACAGTAATATAAAAAATTTTACTCTCCAAAGATATAAATTATTTTATAGTGTACATAAGATTCCAATCAAGTTATACTCCTTTCTGCTCATCGTTTCCAATGGAGTTTCTCAGTGAATCCATAGAAATCAGTAAGAATTTCTGCTGACCATTTTCTTTTATAGAGCTCTCCAATTAGTATAAATCCTCTTGAAAACTTTCGGCAGGTTAATCAAATAGGCTACCATAATATTCCAGAAAGAAAACTTCGCTTCAATAGAAGACATGAAAACATGTGACTTTTAGCATTCTAAAGTTTTATAACCAAAAATAAGCTTTCGAGTTATCTTTTAGTACAATTTCAAAATTTAGATATTTTGGGATACTTAGCAAAAACTAATTAACATATTCAATACAGGATGCAGACAATTGGAATACTACTGGTCAACTAACTTTTGTATAGTCACAAAGAATACTGCGCATGCGCGTATGCACCAACACAAAAATCACTCTCTTAAGTTTCCTTCTTTCTCCAACAACCCAATAAAACTTATATTGTATCTATATTTGTCTCACCAAGCGCACCTTCCCATTGAAAATGAATATAAAACGTGTATTTGGAAAAAACTCTATTTTATAAACGAAACTCCGTTTTAGCCTTAAACACAATCGCACACAATCAAAGCAGGAGTAGACATATTTCGTACATGTTTTTTTATAATTTTAAGGCTTCTTTAACAATTCGTATGGGGCGAATTCTCTGTAAAGTGTTTATTACGCACCCGAAATGACAATTTTACTTACACTTAAAGTACTTGCAGACACTGACACACACACACACACACACTCAAGCATTTAGTTGCACGATTGTATGAGTACGTAGCGTGTATTAATGAAAATATTTGTTTACATGCTGGCTCCAATCCGACCGCATGGACCTTTCGGTCAGTACTTCCTTTACTTTCATCTGCACAAGAACATAAAAAGCTTTTGTTTTCAAAAATACACTCGAAAATCAATGCAGTAAAATCATAATGCAAAACAATTCTCCATTTCGAATTCTTATTAAAACTTATTTCTATATACTTGTCGAAGACGAAATTAATTTTGATACAGCAGAGTGGCTGCATATTTGAAATTATAAAAATACCACACAAAAGATTTGATTTTAAAGCTTTTTTCTGCCAAAATAATACATCCCTAGATTTACCTTCAGAGTCAAGACACAGTTTTGAGTATCAGCGCAGTTTTAACAGAGTCTTTTGCAGTTGTGTTTTTCACTAAGAAAATCTACTGCAAATAGAATTTTTCATTTTAAAGAAGTCAATAAGACTAAAAAGTTATTATCAGAAAGTAGTGCATATCAGGATTCATTCTAAAGCTTTTTCAACGTGTTGTGAATGCAAGAAGTTTAACCATTTTTAACTTTTTAGGGAATCCGAACTCACGTTGTGACGAATTAGATCTGGGGGCAAAAACGGCACTCAATATCGATCGCAATTTGTTTGTTTAAATTGTGTTGACTTTTCGACTGATTTCGAATGCAGTAATTTGGACTTGATTTAATTTAATTCTAAACACTTGACTAAGTCTCTTATTAGAATGGAGTTATTTAAAGTTATATAATAGAAGTTTGCAAAAGAACAAAAACAATGATAAATATCTGGAAAACTCAACAGAACATTAGAGCTGTACCGAACTAAATCAAACGCTCTCAAACACTCTCAAACGCTCTTTTTTGACAAGAACCTCTAATCAAACCCATGTAATTTAAATGGGTTTGATTAGAGGTTCTTGTCGCGTTTGAGAGCGTTTGATTCAGTTCTGTACAGCTCTACAGAACATCCCTGTAACTCACCGCTAATTTTAACCGCAACGCAATCGTAACTTAGTTTTTGTTGCTAAACCACAATTATTTCAATTTTCAAATGGTTAAAATAGTTTTCGATTACTATAAAAAAGTCGAGAACAATAACTGAACGGATATATAATAACAAAGTTGTTCAAATACTAACACTTTTCTGTATATAATGAATTTTTTTGCAACAATTTCAACATACATAGACGGGATAGAGGAACTGTCACTACTGGGGGTGCAGTTTGGTTTGTATTGTAGGTCAAAAGCTGAATATAATTTGCTTAACTTGAGGCTGCAATATCAAATAAAATATCAACCACGATCCCAAATCTTTTTACAAATTTGTTAATATTAAAAGGAAATCATATATATACCCCTCTACTATGAATTACTATGAATTACTCTGGATACGGCCGTAATTTGCTGATTTTTTCGCCTCAACTTATTCTGATGATACATACAACACATCTCGCAACTATCCTTTTCCTATACAAGAACAACAACCAGTTTTACTTCCTTGCCTCAATACATCTGCTGTTTTATATTTTATAAAGAAGCTTAAATTTTTAACATCCAGTGAATCTGCTGGTATTCCTAATTGTATTCTTATACATTGTGCTGATAAACTGGCTTATCCTCTCACTATTCTATTTAACTTGTCTATTTAGTAGGGCTATTTTCTAAATTTATGGAAATTTTGTTGTTCCGTTATATAAATCAGGCTAAAAGTCAGATGTAAAAAATCATAGAGGTATAGCAAAGTCAAGTACTATTCCAAAACGTTTCGAACAATGTATTTGTGAGCCTCTCTGCTATCAAATTTTATCTTTTTTATCACCGTCTCAACATGGGTTTCGTAAAGGACTTTCTACTTCAACAAATGGAAAACACACAGATGTGATTTACACTGATTTTAGTAAGGCTCTCGATTTTTCCAGAAAAGTTAACTCAAGTGGATCTTTTACTCTAGGAGGCAACTTATTGGAGTGCGTCAATGACTTTATTGACCTCGGGGTTCTTTTTGATCGTAAACTTACTTGTATTAATAAGACCCGTGGTGTATGGGCTTTCATTAAATGGTGGGCTAAAGAATTTAATGATAACGAGGCATCTTTATACTTCTCTTGTCAGACCTATTCTGGAATATTGGTCCGTCGTCTGGAATCCTTACTATAATATCCACTGTGATTGCCTAGAGTCGATACAGAAACAATTTCCACTCCTCGCATTACGTAATACATATCCCAACCGTATAAAAACTCTCTAATCAAACTTGCTACCTTAAAGAGTACTAGAAAAGTTTTAAATGTAGTATTTGTTATTAAAATCATAAATAGTATAGTGACATCTCTTTCAAATTCTTGGTCAACCAACTGTCGTTTAATATACCGCAACGTTCCCTACGACAATTCCGTTCTCTGGAACTATAATTTTCTCGTCAAAATTACGCAATTGCCGACCCATTTCGTAGAGTTTGTGATAACTTTAATGAATTAAATAAATTTAATGTAATTAAACGTAATATAATTGGGCAGCTGGTTAAGACCTCGAAACGTGGAGATCTAATGAGAATTCGATTTTTTAGGAACGAGAAAAATCAATAGTTTCCGAATTAAAGAATCATTGAGTAAAAATCATGACGTTTCTAATAATTTTTTTTTATTTACTGCGAATTGTCTTCAAATAAGTTCCGATATTGAGTGAGTAAAATAACTTCTTAATCAATTATCTGAAAGACAATCGCCTATAGAAAATAAATGAAAAATAGATCACCAAAAATTAATTCCAATTTTGTTGACTGGGTTATTATTGCATGGCTTCTTGTTGCGAGTACGCTATTGATGCCTTCCCTAGAAAGCATCTTTCTGAAAAAGAAAGTTTTCTTATTTCCATAAAAAGCTACACTAATAAAGGAAATATTTTATTTAAAAAAAGTTTATTTGTTCATCGCTAAGTGAAATCTGTTGCGGTCAAACGAATTCTTTAGTTTTGAAACTACTTGCTTTTAGCAGGTCCTTCAACATCATTCATAATCACTACAATTACCCACACAATTTTTTGAGTGTAACTACAAACGGACTATAAAAAGTTAATCGAAAAAGTGTGAGTCAATACATGTTTTGCAGAATTTATTCAGTGGCATTGAAAGTGGCAGGGGTCTTAAGCTCACAGGGTTAGAGCCAAGAAGACTTCAAACTGGCTTCATCTTATTTTATAATATTTTTACTATTCACCTTAACTTGGTTACAACCATCGATGTAATCAAAAGCCATTGCAGCTACAGCTAAGCAGTATGAGTGGGAGTTGGTCGTACACCCCACGTGTGTTTGTGTTAAATGTTATCTGTGTTACTTGGGCTACAAAAACAACATGTAATGCTTAGCCATTCCTGGACAAATCGTGCACGTATAAAAGAAAATACAATTTCAATTTAAATGCTTATTTTTTCCATTTTACCATGCGGCTGCATGTGAGTCTCTCTTAAGTAAATACTTTACATTCTTTCATTTGTTGGGTAGTGTAAAATATTCTTTGTTAATATTTCAAATGCTTGGTAACATGAAAAAAAGCATTTCAAAGTTAAATACAAAAAAAAAAAAGTTCAAACAAAATGGTAAACACTCTAAAGGATTCTCCAAGGTTGCGATGGCGTTCTTTTAGCAAATTTCTCAATTGGGGAAGTTTTCGTTTAGAGTTATTTGGCGCAATAAAAAAAATCCTTTAAGTAGACTTACTACCCCGGTTACATGAAACTGAAATAAGTTAAGCAGCCATTTTGAAAAGGATATTAAACACAAACGTTTATAAAAAGTTTCCTTTTTTAAGAATCTTTAAAGTTATTTTGAATTTTTAGGGCTCAAAAGTTAATAATTCTATAAAAAAGTTAACTCACAATTTATAATATATTTTTATTTGTATTTTATTTTATTTAATTTCCTTTTTTTTAAAGAAACAAAGATCAAGTCGCAAGTCTTGTTGCATCCTTTAGAATTGCTTTCCAAAAATAAAATATCAACTTCACTCGAAAAAGAAAATATTTCACAATTAATGTAATTGTTTATGTTCTTTTTTAATACAACGTTAAACCGTACAACAGAGCTTGTGAATTGTGCAAATATATTTTATTTAATATATATCTGGACTATTCAAATAGTGTGTGCTAAGTCATATTGTCATAATCGTTTAGAACACTTTAAAAAAAATTTTTTCTTAAAAGCACCATTTTAAGAATCATATTACAATTAGGGCACAGGATTCAACAAGGACTTAGTGTGCACTAGCACTCATTCAATCTCTCAGCACGACTTAAAAGTCAAGATCGTTTGGATTGCAGGTCATGAAGACATTCAGTGAAATGAAAATGTGGACGAGTGCGTAAGAGCAGGTTCGGCCCTAAACGAAACAGACTCATATAAAGATATCGATAAACCCTCCGTTTAAATGTTAAACATTTTAAGGAGTGGGCAGGGAGAAGAGTGATAATAAGGTGGTCAACAATTAGCGGCTGTAGGGTATCAAAACGCCTTCAGCGGCGTTAGGACTAAACAGCTTCTAATTATTGGAAAGAAGTCGCTGACAATCTTGATAGAAGTCATGACGAGGTACAGTGCGATCGGGCACATGTTACAGCGTTTGGGCTTTCCATACGATGGTCGCTACAGGGTTCTTCTGCGACAAAGAAGGACAGCATGTTTCTAAGCCTGGCTCTGCACGAGCGTAGGTTTTGGTATTCAAGATCCCGTTTCCTGCGTTATATTGACTGTCTCAGGGATGCACGACTGGCTGCCCTGGCAGGGTTTGTGAGAAGTTCTACACAGTTCTCAGGCACCAGTACATAATTTGTAAGAAGTGTGTGAAGAGTAATCCTTTGAGTATCACAATGGGCCTTTTATGCCCTTCGAGCGATATCTATATAACGGCCTTTACGAGCAATCCTTTTGATCTAAACTAACTCAAATTAAAAAAGTCACCTCGTCAGAAGAAAAGATTTTTGAAAAATCTTCTCTTATGCTAATAAAAAGAATTCTTTGCGATAAATTATTAGTTCGTAAAGCATAAGAATTAAATATAATCGATCGCACTGTTGAGAGTTAAAACAATTAAATATTAAAAGACTTGAATCTTTTACGGGCCTAAGAAATTATATTTCCAAAGAAGTTTTAAATTATGAATTGTCACTATGATTTTGTGTACGATATCCCTGACTTTATAATTCCATTTTTAATTTAATGCGAATCAACGTTATTTGCGGTAATTCTTTCTTCACTTCCATGTCCTTTTTCTCCTTTACATTCCCACGGTGAGATGTCCTGCGGTATAAAATCGCACGATTGTGGCGGTCAATTAACTTCACCATGACGTGAGATAACAGGGCCATTGAATTTCTAACGAAAAAAGCCAGTTTTTTATTGGGGGTGTGGCATCCATTTGGATCCACATTTTGATCAGATTTATGACCTCATTTTGCAAGAAATACGACCTGATGACCCCATCAGCCCAGAAAACAAACTGGGCGACAATAAACAGGCATTTTTACGTTTCCTACAGACCCGGAAATTTGCGTTCAATTATTCCGATTGCGGGTTATTTTAACAAAAAAGATCACGAAATCTACAAAATGCACTTCGATTTGCACGCTCACATTTGTAAAAGGTCTCATCAATCTAATCGCCCTGCTTAATTGTGTAACTCTTCATGGTTCAATTTGTTAAACACTGGAGCAAATATATGTCACACTAAGTTTGGAATAAGACTTGAGGTTAGAATATGACTCACAATTAACGTCCTGTATTATGGTTTTTTTAACTTCCCGCTAGAACAATTAAAAATAAGAAAGGAATTGGAAATTATTGGTTTCAACCCGTTTTGAAAAAATCGAGCTCTCAACAGATCTCCACGTTTTGAGGTCCCATGAAGCTTCTAATTCTGAGAGCCCGTCACTATATCTGTACGTACGTGTGTGTGGTTAAGAAAAGCGGGCTTCTGAATGGCTAAACCGAATTAACCCCAGTTGACGGCGTTTTGAAGAGCATTCTCGAACTTACTTACTCTTAAATATCTTCATCGATCGATTCGACAAACTAATCAGCTCACGTTGATCACCTTAAACCGAGTCAGAAACCAAAATGGTATATCTGATCAATTAATGTTCTCGATTCTTTTATAGTACTTGAAAACTGCATCAATCATTGCTTATCACTAGGCAATCGGTTGATTTGAATATTAAAATATTAGAGTCTTAACTCGTAGATCTCAAAAGCATGGAATAGCACAGAAGCCATTTTACGATGGCCTTGCGATTAAAATTAGAGTGAAGTTATAGGGATGACCTTTGGTCTTCCATCTATTTAATGCTAAATTAAGTAACTTTTACTGCAGGATACTGGTTTGAAAATTTTGTTTATGAAGAAGATATTTCTTGGAACAAGAATGTCGCACAAAGGATCAATTTTTCGCTTCCAATTAAGCGTAAATCAATTGACAAAATAGTCTTCAGTTAGAAAAGTGTTGCTGACTTAGTGGTTTATTCCTCTAAAAAATATAATTATAAAAATGGTTGTCTATTCACAAGCCTCGTTGCGTGATTTCAACTTGTATTTGATAAAGCATTTGCAAACAAAATTTTTCAAAGCGAACAAAATCTATTGCAAAAAAATTTGTTGACTGTTACACACTTTCTGCTAAAAATATTCAAATACTTGCCGAGAGTTATGACGACATCCTCAGCATCTTTTGTAATAGTGATTGAACCTAAAAATATTTTTCACGTTCTCAACATTTTCATTGGTTTTTTATATGTTGGACCGTCCAGGAGGAGAGTCATTGTCCATATCTTCCCGACTTGTTCAACTTGTAAATATTTTTTTGGCCCACTATACCACCGTATGCCACCATCAATATTCCCACAGCTTTAGAGGACTTAATTTCTACTTCTTCGTTCCATTCTTGGAAGAACCGGAAACCGCCGAACGTTTAAATAGTTCCAATTTTTATGACTCGCAAACATTCTAAATACTTGAGTAAGTGAACAAAACTTCGAGTTGAGTACGCCAGAGATGGAATTACCGCATTCATTATCGAATGAAATTTCAGTACAGTTTCAATACAAGTTTCGGTCGATATCGAGTGCATTACAAAGAAGGTTAATCGCATGTACGCACCCTATAAAATTTTCAAATTCTTTTAAGTTTTTGAACAGACCTCGAAAACAGTAAAAAAATTTAATAAAATGTTATAATAAAAAGCCGTGGGTTTGCAAGCTACAAGATCTTAATCTGAGCAGGACGAGTTTATATGAGTCAGTCTGTGAATGAAATAGAATTTTAAGGACAACATAATGGCGAAGTGTCTCATTTTCCACGCTGAATATGAAAGACCTTTTTCACCAAATGAACCATGACATATTATGATTATTATTTACACTGCGAATAAATGAAAGTTAATGAGAGAGAACACGAAAAAAAAAGGAAAAGAAAAACATTTTTGCAGTTGTTATTAATTCTACTTCAACTGACAGCTGGAAAAGGATGAAACCAGCGCCATTTATTATTAAACAAAACAATGAATTGTTAATATTTCGCATGTGAAAAAAGCTCAACTAATTATGAAAATAATTTTGAAAACTTACAAAACAGGGGTTACCTGAAAAATATGTAATAAAACAATAAGACTTTTCCAATTAACAAACAAAAGGTTAAGGGTGGCTGTACAACAAACGCGGCACTAATGCCAACTTAAACCTTCACCTTTTGTTGTTTTCTAATGTTGGAAATCTCCAGCTGGAAATAGAGGTGAGCGGGCACAAGCACATGTGCGGAAAAGCATTAGTTTTTTGCTTTTATGGTTGTTGTATGCAAAAGAAAATTCTTGCTTTTTTTGAATTCTAAAGCTCCCACCTTTCAATCACCTTTAAAGCAAAAAAAAAAAAAAAAAAAAAAAAAAACCTGGACCTGAATAAATGAATTATACAAAAAGGAGGATAAAACAGCTTTAGCCCGTAATTTAAACCCTTTTTTGAAAACATTAACGTTGGCATTTTTTTGCATTCTTATGGAATACATAAATTGTTGTTTTGTTTCTGTTTTTTGCTTTACAGAAAATGTCTACAAAGAGATTAATAATGAATGATGATTCCTTAAAACGCATGTGGCACAAGTACAGAAACAAATAACTTTTCTTCCCTTCGCCAGAGCAGGGAAAACATGGCGTCTACCCTTGTCCAAGCTTAAGCAAGCAACAAAAACAACAACAACAACAGCAACGTTAGAGCCCAACCAAAAATAAAAGCACGAAAAATGAAAACAATGGCAGCCATGATTTTGTCTAAATCACAAATAAAATCACACACAAAAAAGCAGAAAAAAAAACAAACAAGAAACACATTAATAAAGTCTACATTCAAATATGCACACACAAATTCGGAAATCCTTTTTCTTATTGCTTCACAAGGCCCACACACACACACACTCACACAAAAACCCAAATTTAATGTGGCCTCTTATTTGACACAAACCACCACATTCATCCTCATTTCTCGTTGGTCTTTATGCACGAAATTAAAATTCATTTGAATAAAACATCTACCGACGACGTATTTCTACATGAAACACCACTCACACTCATGCACTTTAACTCGCACACACACACACACATGCCAAATCCATAGCAGAATCTTGCTTTAACTTCAAGTCAGCCAATTGTTGTGTGGTATGATTACACTGGAGGTAGTTCCACTCAAACCCCAGCCATCCCTTATGAATATAATTTTTTTACCTCGACGAACCAGTAACGCAATTTTTCAACCCCTTTTTGAATATCTTGTTTTTTTTTCGTTGCTGAAATCTAGAATTGTTTTTCTAATTGTATAGGAATCCTGCTTCTATTCTTTTATTTCAAATTAAACTTTTCTTGTCACCTGGACATTTTTACGTTCAATTCGTTTAAATAACTATTCCTTTTTGAAAGCAAAAAAATTACTATTTTAAGATCAATTATCAATCAGCCAGTAAGAAGGCCTTAACTCACATATATTTGATTTTACATTATAACTTAATCAATTATAATAATATCTGTCCTGATCAACTGCCTGTAGAATCGTTAGTTTTGATAATTTTACCCTGCATGTTTGTATGGGAATCACTATAAAAGTCAGAGCCTTTTTAACGGGTGTATAAAATTGAGGTTAGAAAGCCAATTAACTATCAAGCGATGAAATGTAAATAATTGGGCTGTCATTTTTCGATTTTTATTTAGTGAAAAGTTTATAAATTTTATATGGAAATATGTGGGAAACTTTTTACTATCCTGGGAATTGATTGTTTGCAAAACCGAATCAAAGGTAATGAGGCCCCTTTTAATTGGCCGCCTCATTCTTGTTATATGACACCATTCTCGTGTTTATCTTGGACTAGCACTCAGGGAATGACCCCTAGATATACAGTTAATTGAGAAAAAATAATTAGAAAGTTGACGATCGTGTTAAGAGAACAGACAGACGAAGAGTGCTAAAAAGATAAACTTTATTTAAGCTATTGTTACTTTTAACTTCAACGAAGGATTGTGCAGTATTCTGCTCCTAGCACTCAGAAAATGACCCCTAAGTATACGATTAATTTTGCCTAAACTAGCAAGTTGGTGATCGTGTTAAGAGGACAGACGAAGAGTGATAAATATATAACGAACTTTATTTTAACAACTTTTACTTTTTAATTCGTAGATAAATTTTTTTTTCACTACACGATCCGACGAAGGACAGTGTAGTATTCTGCTGCTGGCACTCAGGGAAGACCCCTACGTATACAGCTAGTTTTGCCTAAGCTAGAAAGCTGGTGATCGTGTTAAGACGACAGGCGAAACGTGATAAAAATATAACGAACTTTATTTTGGCTATTTTTACTTCGCCGGTAAATTGTTTTGCCACACGGTCCGAGGAAGGGTAGTGCAGCATTCTGCTCTTAAGAAATTTATGATGTAGCGCTCAGTGCTACGCCTTCATAATTAACATCAACCGACAACAATGAACATAATCTTGCTTTAGTGCAGATCATAAAACTTCGACGGCATATTGACGACAGTGCGGTCACTACTTCAGCCATTTGAAAGACCAGGCTTAGGTGAAACAGCCACAAACAGCCGACGCTCCGAAAAATTAAATTTAACGAGATAAGCGGAATTTTGCTGCAAAATGTGATTAAAAATGTTGTACGAAGAGCGGGAGTCGGCTCACGTGCTTGAGCTAGACATTTGCCCGACATCATATTTCATTATTAACTCCCATATTTCTACTTCATTTTGATATCAATAAAGCTAAAATTGTCAAATATATATATATATATATATATATATATATATATATATATTTTGTGCCGATTTACTTCCCAACCTCTAAGTAGCGAGTCCTTTTATTGAGATCATCGAAATGTTTCACTGTTCTCTATTCTATAAAGCAAAAGCAGGGACGAGTATATTCCGATTTGCTTACAATTTCTAATCAGCACTGAGCTTTTGGAGACCGGCTATTTTAGATTGAGCTGATTCAATCCAAACTTTTGTTTGCAATTTCAATAACTTGTAGAACATGTGAGTCGAAATTAAAAAAAAAAATTTCGACTCACATGTTCTATTTTCTAAGCAATAATATCTCAAAAAATTGGATATTAAAAGTAAAGATATAATTTAAAAGTTACTAATCCTCTTGAAGTTTATTCGGTCTTCTTATTGTATTTTTATTTTCTGATATTTTTTGAGCGAAAACAAAATGGATATTTTTAAATTAATAAACATTTTGGGGAATTGGCGTTTTTTAAACTCTTTAATTTTAATTATTTTTCCTAAAATGTTACTAAAAACTTAAAAAATTAATATGGAAAAGTGATCAGTGAGTTCTTTTTATGACTTTGACATTTGTTTTAGACTTCTCATTTATTAAAGTGGAAGTTTGAAATAAATATTCTAAGAAAGGTGGGGTAAAGGTTGCCCGATGATCTGTATTTGCTCCAGTGAAATACGCATGGGAACTAACTAAAAGCCCTCAATTTATCCCTATGAATTGTTTAGTAAGATTTTGGGGGAAAAAAAGAACCAGCAGGTAATTAAAATTAAAGAGTTTATAAAATGGATCTATTTTTATATCAAAAAACTTATGGAAACTTTTTTATTACTCAAAGTCCATTTGGTCTCTGAAGCATTTCGGCAATTTTAACAAGATATATATTGTTTTATTGAAAGTGTTTTTCATTCTAAAAAATTTCTCAGTCTGTCTTTCTAATAAAACTTTCTCTAGTGAATCCCTGCTCTCTTGTCCCAGTTTCAAAAGAAAGAAACTAAATTTTAGGTTTTTATTTCAGTCTATACTTTTCTGGGCTATTCTCGTTATGCTACTCTGCATCGTTTCATGATAAGCGTTTTTTTTTCCAAGGAAAGCAATTTGCATTTCTCGCCTTTCCAAGGCGTAAATTCATTTTCCAAACGTAGCCAAGCTTTGAAAGTACCGAAACCCAAACCATATTTTGCACGTTTTTAAAGAACAGATTGTCGACGGAAGCACTATACCCTGAGTCCATCAAATTCTTCGTCAGTTGAACCACTCTCATGGCAAATTTAATAAGCATTGGAAAAAGGACATGCCAAAGCCCACACATGTTATGAACAGGAGCAGAGTTATCGTTACTGATTGCAAATGGTATAATTTTCAAACAGGATATAACCGTGTTTGTCTTTTTCATTGAAGTGTCCAATCAAATAACACACAAAAATAATTTTGGATGGATGATGATTAAACCAAATGGTCTGTTAATACAGGATACGCATATTTATTTGTTAATCTAACAGCAGGATTAAATAGAAAAATTTTCTAAAATATTATATAAATTATTTTGAAATATCGTTTAACGTAATTTATTTTGATGTATTCAGTTACGAAAACCCTCATTTAGGGAGGTTGTCCTTGAAAGGACAAGCATATATTCCGTAAAGGATATTTTCAGCTCCATTTTAGGCAACATTGCGCAAAAAATGATCTTTATCTGAATCCTTATAATTTTGTGTATATCTTTAGTAGCAATATTACAGCGGGATGAGGGGACGAAAGTTCAACACGAATCATACATTTTTAATAGTGGAAAATTTAAATAATTAAAAGGTTTTCTCATACTTTTCCCTAGCAAATCCAACTTTTAACCTCAGCGAAACTTTATAAATCTTAAGTTAAGATCAAAAGATCATAAACTGCCATCTTAAACTCCCAGCTTCTCTTATTAATTATTATTTTCAAAAATATTGTACATGTACAAGTGGATAAATATAAAAATTTAATTTTTTAGCTTTTGTGGGAAGGTAGGGGTGATGTCCTTCCGAAGGCACCCCAGCCCTAACAATAGCCTTGAAAAAATATATATCTATTCCTACACAAAATATTCATCCTCAAGCTCTTATGTCAATGCGAAGGTATCCTCTCAGTCGCTGAGCAACTCTTAATCCTGATAAGACGTTTTTGAATGCCATTTTATTAATGAAATTTGATTTATGTGAAAATAATTATTTCAGTTATAAAAGTATTCTACTTTTATTATCATCTCTTTCATATATTAAAATATCGCACAAATCTCTCATTAAAACTCCTTTTTCAACGGACAGCGACTACTATTTGGAATAACTCCAATCTCTTCTACTCATTTTCCAATTTACATTCGAAGCTTCAAAAAAATATTCTTTTCCAATCAAAAAAAAAAAAAAACTGAGCGCCTTCAGAAAAGTTTCATTTGTTTTAATTATGAATAATTAACAATTTTTTTCTCCATCAAACAACGTCATTTAAAGCAACAAAAAACGGGAATTTTTGTTTCAAGCAAAATAAATCGATTTTAAGAACCTAGAAGTTAATGGTTTTAGTGTGTTAAAAAAAACCTATTCACCAAATCTGGACGTTTTGAGGTCCTGGGAAGATTTTCTGACTAATTCCAAAAGCTAATCACTCATAAAAACTGTGAGACTCTAATAACAGCGTAATAAAATTATATTTCATATGAAATTCGCTCCATTGCACTTTACAAGCCACTCATAATTCTTATGAATAAGGGGGTATGAATGTATCTAAGCGTGTGTGTATGGGTGTATTCGTGAATTTCAAATCTTGATTGTCTTATATTAATTGAAAACCACTTATCACGTGGGAGTTGGTTGATTTCAAAATCAAAATAACAGTGTTTCAGCGCGAAGAGCTCAAAAGTGTACGATCGTCTAAGACGAATGGCCTTCCAATTTATTTTCTTTAATTAAGAAAGTATTATTTTAAATTTTATCATAAACATCGTACATCGTACATCGTAAAAAGGCGGAATTCGAGGCCGCAACGCCATCTCATCAGTGTTCTTTGTTCCCTTTTTTCACTTTTCACGGTAGTGCTACCGTCATATAGAATATCAACTATTTCGCCAGTGATTTTTTTTATTAATTTTTAGGTTCAAAAAACTTCTGGTTAATGAGAGATTCCCCAGCCCTGATGACTACTATTCCAAACATTCCAATTTTCTCTTTGCTAATGACCATATAATTACTATAACCTTAATTAAATTTAAAAAAATATATATTATTTTTTAAATTACCCTTCTCTGATGTGGCTTCAAACACAAACAAACGTTTCAAAGTTTGAATACGACATAAGGGCAGTGAAAATAAGTTATTCCTTTACCCAAAATACAAAGAAAAGCACTACGAAAGTCAAAAACAATTCCAAGGGAATATATAAAGTCTCTACCTAAAAAAATACATTAACTGGAAGGCTTCATTTGCGACTTGAAAAATGTGATCCGCAATATCTGTCATCCCACTGCACTTTCAATTTCGCAACATCAAGAGACTCTAATACCCATACAAACAGACGAAGCATCATTTCAAGCTTCAGTGGGTAGGCATGCAACACCTGGAACTTAATAGGTTCAGATCATTCCCATTTCCACAACCCCATTCAGATATTTTCATAATAGTTTTATTTGATAGAGACAATCACATTTTGACTCTTCGTATCGATGTCAGATGTTGAAGATCTGTAATGAAATGAACATGACTTTGATATGCTGCTGCCATCTGCGAATGAATCGAAATGTGATGTAAAAGACCATTAAGGCAAATTTGAAAGAGGGCGAGAGAAAGCCTGGAACCCAGCGATATCCATGAATTGATATTAATGTGGTTTGATGAGCTCCATTACAAGACCTCTCAGAGAGCGATCCCTGGGAAATTTCGATATAAAGAGGAAGAAGGAGTCCCCATAACTGGATGCAACATGTTTCTATCGAATACCTAAGAGACATCCAGAGCCACCAATTTATTTTCGCCCAAAAAATTATTATGAAACTATACGATTTCTCCGAAAGAAAAGCCTGTAAAGCGTCCACTACAAAATCCATACTGACGTCCACACATAATCCGTACTTCAGTGAGTTGATAGACTCTAAATCCTACTTCATTCGCATAGCAGCCAACTTGGATACCAACCAGGCTGTATGTCCAACTCAAACGTTGCAACTTGTATCTACCGCAGCAGGCCTAAATGAAGTCAAGCGGCTTCCTGCTCATACAAAATTTCTGAGCTCCATAACAGTCTTAACTGCTTTTCAAGCTCTCTTCTCTTCCAACAGTCTAGCATTTTTCTAATTATAAAATGAGCTGACAATCTAATTTTCTATTTCCAGAGTGCATCGATTTAAACTGGCCAATAATGAGTGATGCAATCAATCATTCACTACTGCAAGCAACGACGTGAATATCCAGGCGAGATTAGGTGACAGCATTTTTTGAGAAACTAATCCTGCTTCAGAGCTTTTCGAATTAAGTCCCACTATTCAATGGATACGATGTTCGCAGCAATAACGGTTGTACAGCCACTGACAGCAACAGAAAAATGCCACAAACAACATCAAGGACTTTTGGGTGAGTATAACAAAAGATAAGCACACACGTACGTACTCTAACACCAACACATACAAGGCGATATTGTTATGCAGCAACAAGAGCAACAACAACAGAGAGCACAACCAAACAGCAACTACAACAAAATGAATAAATACGTGTATAGAAAAACATTAAAAAAAGGCGAGAAATGTTGATGATGTTGGCAAATGTTGTTGATGATGTTGTTGTTGATGCTGTTGCAAAATGTTAGTGAAAATTTTCGCTTCTTTTTTTTCGTTGCTTTAGATTGTTCTTGTAGTTGTTAATTTTTGCATTTTTATTTATATTTCTCTGGTGAATGCTTTTATGTATAAGCAAGTGTGTATGCACGTGTGTATGTGTGTGTGTGTCAGCAAATACATGCTAAACTTTTTTGTGTGGAGAAAAACAAAATAATAATAAAAAGTTTAAAAAGAAACGTGAATTTCCACGTTTTTTTTGGATTTTTTTTAAGCTCCACCTACTTTTGCTGCCAGCGGATTGGCTAAAATTATAGAAGTTTGAGTTCTAACGAGGTATACTGCCCACCCAACTCCCCACCAAATTCATATCACGAGCATGTTGGATCATGCATTCGTAGGAGACGGCAGCACGGGGTAAAATTGTTTGTATATATTTTTGTGCGAGCAAAAAAATCTAGAAAATATTATGGGGGGAAAAAAAGAAGAAAATTAAAATATTTATTTTGTTAAAATTGCAAAAGTAAAACAAGCGGGCCGGGGAGGTGGGGGGTGCGTTTGTAAAGGAAGTTTGTGAATGAAATGTAAGAGGAAAGTTTGAAATATGCAATTTTCAAAGAGCATAAAAATTATGTTTTTGTGTTAGTAAAATTTCTCACATTTTAATAGAGACGGGCGACAGTGAATAATGGTGTAGTTGGTCTAACCGCTATGTATGGGTTATGCGTATTCGTACCCTACGATTGGCAGTGTTACGTGAAATGTAAAATTGCTCGAAATGCTCTTTTCTAATTAAAAAATGCATGATAAACATTCCAAAGCACAAGAGAAACTCAACATCACTTTTAAGAATTTAACTTACACAGCAGAGCAGAACAGCTGTTTTCGAAAACCGCTACACTTTCTCCATCAATATTCATGAGAATTTTATTTATTATTTATTTCATTAAACGGCTTGTTTGAAAGCGGTAACAGTCTCTAGTTGCAAAAATTTTATTGTGGAAAAGCGTACAATACCTGAATCAAACCGATGGTAACACACTTTTATTAGGTCCCAGTGTTGCCGCTTAATTATTTTTCTTCATGTCCTATATTTTCTCACCGTATTTCTGTTTGTATTCAATGATGATATTATTAATCTTTTTTATCACCGATAGTTATTGTGTGAATATGACGCTCTATAATTCAAATCTCCCAACTTTTATTAAATAAATGATAAGAAATCACAGCTCAGTGTTTGAAATTTTTTTATATAAAAGCCAATTTACTTCCTAACGTCAAATTTATTAACCCACATATCATATATAATTTTACAGATTAATTGTTGCAAAATATTGTTTTTAATTCAGAAACACATACTAAATATTCCAAAGTCCAAGAGAATGTGAACATCAGTTTTATATATTCAACTTACACAGCACAGCTGTTTTCGAGAACCGCTACACTTACATCATCAATATTCATGAGAATTTTATTTATTATTTATTTTACTAAACGGTTTGTTTGAATGTGGTAACAGCTTCTATCTGTTACAATTTTATCGTGGAAAACCGTACGAGAACCAACCAAACTGATGGAAACACACTTTTATTAATTCCAAGTGTTGCCGCTTAATTATATTTCTTCATGTTTTACACTTTCTGACCGTATTCGTGGGAGTGTCGTTTTTATTTTGGAACTTTTATTAGCACAGACAGATTTTTTGTAAACTATCCATTTTACAAACATCGATTCTGAGGCTTTTGAAAAGTCAAAACTTTTTTAACATGATATAAGAGTTGCACACAATAGAGTGTATGGCAGGCCGACATATACCAACCCTATTAACATTTTTCAACATCATTTTCACATTTAATGTTCTTTGAATGTAAATGTTCGTGTGCATATTTAAAGTTTGTTTGCGGAAAAGTGTACAAAACAAAAAAAAACAACAGTTCAAAAATTATGCACACATCATCATTAAAGTCGCCAACCACTGGGGTTTTCTTATAGAAGGATTGTGCGAGGGAGTATTTGAAAACGGTCAGCATGTTTTGTTTTATTAAATCATGAAAAACAGCCTGCGGAAAAGGAGAACAAAAGAAAAGGGGCACAAATCGACAACTAGCTTGACTAAAATTAGAAAACTCTTGCGAATAGACTCGTCTGTGGCTGGTGATTATCAAAATGACTTTCAAAAGTCTTTGAATTTTCTCAATAAAAGTCATGGAAATTAAACAAAATTCTCAAAGTTTCTATATTTTTTTATTGACCACATTTCCGTAGTAAAATTATTTTATGTTCGTTTTATGTTATTTAAAAATAAAATTTGCAACATGAGAAGGAGATGACAACAACCGCATTTGGCCCTTTTGTTGTGTTTTCATTTGCCCCAGCATTTTTGTTTCTTCCAAACCCAACTTTATTAGTGGCCTTCTATGGACTTATTTTTTCTGTCCATTTCCGGTGGCGAGTTTTAGTCGTGGTACGCACTATGGCGTCATTTATTTGCATTAACACAACCACAAACAACTGGTTTTTGTTTACTTGGAATATACATAAAATTACAAACACTCACACAACTGCGTGTACACACACTTTCACGTTGATTTTGAATGCAAAAATATTTTTATATCTTTTGGTTTGTGTTATTTTAGTATAAATTTAATTTGCTTAATATAATTTCTAATTTCCGGCTGTACAGCGCACCCAGACACATTAAAGTAAACACCAGGGATTTAAATTTATGTATTTTTTTGTGAGCTGATAATTAGCGCTGCAGTATAAATTGACACAAGAGATGAGGTATCATTACAAGTCATTTGGAAAACTTAATTACAGCTAATTTTGAATAATTAAAAAGCATCCATAAAATAGATTTGATCGAATAAAGAAAGCCTAAGCGCGATAACGAAAGGGTAAAGCCCTTTTCACTTTATATAAGTCCTGGCACAGCGACGCACTGTGGGGTTTTCATTACTAAAAAGTGAAAAATATTGAAACATATATAGGAAGTTTTTTACTTTCCAGAACTATATAAAATTTCACATCACTAGGAAAAAAAAGTTTTTTCTGACAACTACCGTTGATTTTCTACACAATTTTAAGGTGTGAGATGTTCAAGTTTTTTCTTGCGTGAAAAAAATTAAATTTTTGATAATTTCAGAATCAGTTTTCGCTGCTTTCTAAAGTGAAAATGAGATATATAATAATGAAACTCTCAACATCGAGTTAGTTTATTATGTATAAATGTTTGATTTTATCTGTAAAATAATTTCATTTTGTTTTCATCCATAATCCTATCAATTATTGAAAAATTTTCATAAGTAATTGAGAGTTAAGTCGATTTAAGAAAAAATATTTTGTTTAAATATACATACAAAATATCATCCTCGATCTATATCAACCCCTCACAGCGAAAATAACGTAACTGACATACATTTCGATAAAGAGTTTTTGATGCAGAATAGCAGCCCTGCATCCAACAGCTGATCTGGTGACACATTGAAAATTATAATGATTGTTAAGAACTGGATACTTTTTATTCCTCTTTTAGCCAACTAATTAATTAATAGTAAAAACAACTTTTTAAAACACCCTTCTATTTATATATTCCAACTCTATTAACGCGGCACTGCCTATTTTGACGATTTTATATTCAATTAAAAAGACACAAATTTTACATCTTTAAATTTGAAATAGGAACAGCATCTTGAACTGTTTTTCACTTTTTGTACATAATTATTATTTACCCTGTATGAAGAATATATCTTCAGCTGGACCTGCCCCATCAGTTGCTGCATAAAAAGTCACACCAAATTTTAAGTCTTTTCCTATTATCGCTTTCTAGATAGCAGAAGGGAACTGCCACTTGAACCAGCCCTGTTCCTCCAAATCGCCCAACTTCGAAAAACACTGCTTGACCACAAACCACATCATACGGTCACTTTTTTTTGGCTCTTCGAGGACTGTTTGTAGGCTTTTGTTTGTTTCTATAACCGACTTATTCGAAGTGGGTCTCATCGCTAAATATTGTTTCGTTACGAAATGAGTGGTTCCAGTAACCACTAAATTTAAAAAAATATCGAAAAACTAAAAAACGCCTTTTTATTAAGATAATTTATTTCAAATAACTTAACAAGGGCTTCACCGATCGGTGCTAATCCGCTCTTAATATTAAAAAGCTCCGTCGATCACTTCGAACCGGGTCAGAAACGGTTAATCAATTCATTAAATATTGTGAACGATTTTCCTGAATAACTTCGAAGTTATATAACTGATCACTTACAGTGCAAATTTTTTTTTATAGTTATTAAAAGCGCAGCATTCCTGAGCCTAGTATTTCTGCGAATTTTAACCGATTCGAACCGGTACATTTCAAGATATCTCATCCTTAAAAGAGTTTTATTTGGAATAACTTTTCAGCAGCTTAACCCATTAAAACTTAATATAATTGAGCTGAATTTACAAACCAATTCGATCACTGACTCAATATCGGTTAATCGATGCGTGAGATATATTGACACGAAAAAACTATATATTTCTTAAACTCCGATATCTTATATCTGATAAGATAGAGTTCTCGATTTTTTTATATGGGTTCTCTCAAAATTCTAGTTCCCGTGAATTATAGCCAATTCGAACTGGTACGTTTCAAAATATCTTAAAGTAAACTTAGAGAAATGCCGTTTTTCAAAATCATTAATTTGTTTTAAACTTTCCAGCAGCCTCATCCATCGATTCCAAACTCAAGCGAAAAACTCTTGACAATAAGAAACCACATCGATAACCGCAAACCGAGTCCAAATCTGTTAATCTGTTCGTAAAATATCGTGAACGAAAAAGTTCGAAAAAAGTGATTTGTGTTTAGAACTCCGATATTATGTATCTGAGCAGTTAGTCGATTCTTTTATAGGCACCGAAATATATATCAATCAGCGCTAATTATGTGGGAGTCCGTTAATTTGAAATTTAAAATGATACGATTTTAGCTCGAAGAGCTCAAGACTAGCACTCAGCGGATAAGCGATACATCGGACCACAGCTAAAAAGGAGAGGATAGTGATAGAAGATGGAGTTCATGTATCGGTACTATATTCATGTCTGAGAGCGGGAGTTCGTCCTCAGGATCTTAGACATCACAGAGTTGTGTTAAGCACTTCGATCAACATTAAAATTCATTGAAATAACAGTCGGCAATAACGTATAATAAATTATTTGTCCGTAATAAAAATAATAATAATAATAATAATAATAATAATAATAATAATAATAATAATAATAATTATTATTATTATTATTATTATTATTATTATTATTATTATTATTATTATTATAATAATAATAATAATTATTATTATTATTATTATTATTATTATTATTATTATTATTATTATTATTATTAATATTATTATTATTATTATTATTATTATTATTATTATTATTATTATTATTATTATTATTATTATTATTATTGTTAAATAATATTTCAACAACAGAATACAATATTCCAAATAAAAATTAATTACTAACCATGGCCGTCACGAACGTACACACATACACTCTTCTGTGTGGACACAATTTCCACATGTATTTGCGTTAATTTTCTCAAGAAATTATATGAAAATAATATAAAAACAAAATGGCGACTTATTTGCTCATATATTTTTTTTTGTGTCCTAGACTAAAACATGTAGTTTTTTTATAATTATATAACAGCAGACACGCAGGCTTCCATTACAAAGTAAACGAAAAATACACACACACACACAAACAAACTCACACACGCACACACACATGCATCCGTAAGCAAACGATAAGGCTCCACAAACAGGATAAAAAGGATGACTTGTGGTGTTGCATATAACAGCAACACACTCAAACATGTGAAGATGTGTATGTACGAGGGTATTTGTTACAAAACAACAACAAAAACAACAAGAAGAAAAACCAAAATACACTTTCAAAGCGAAAAGAAAAACGAGAAAATATTAAGCAAAAAAGAAAAAATACAATAAAACAGTTGTAAGAGAAAAACATCAACAAAAACAAGCAAACGAACAGATAAAAAATCCTCAAAACAGTGGTGAAAGACACAAAAAAGAGGAATTTAAGAAGTTTAACTGAGTGGCAGAGCAAATACGCAAAAAAACAACAAGAAACGAAATGCAAAAACAAAAACGAAAATAAAAAAACGTGAAATATTCATGCAACAACATGCTGGTGTAGCAACCCGAAGAATATAAAAAAAGAGAAAAAAGTATATAGAAAAACAAGAAAAGCAGGCAAAAAAGGACGAAGTGGACAGCCAGGAAAAGCTCGTGATTTATGAGCTTAAAATAAAACGACGGTTGGCGTCGTACAAGCGAACGCACATACAAGCAATTTTGTAAAAAACTTATAAAATGTTGCACATTTGCACATCCCTGTAAGCAGTTGTTTTACATTTGCTGGTGTATGTGTGAAAGTGAGTGTGTGTGTGCGTATGCAATTATTTGCACACCACTTTTTTAAGATGACACTTAAGAAACTGCTGATAAGGAGTTGGAGGTGTGACACATGCGAGTGTGTAAAGAAAAATATGTGCATTGAAAAGAATTTTGAGCAAAAAGACAAAACGGAGAAGGAGAAAATTATCGGATTATTGATTAAATAAAAATGTTGTTGCAGACACTCTACTCCAATAAATTAAGATGCACGGCGATTATAATCTCCTCTAGACGAGCGTTTTGTCCACTTTTCTTATTCCATTTTATTGCAAAAAGTAAAACAAAAATGAAAAGAAAAAAACTGTTTGTAAACGTTGGAAATGAGAATTTTTTTCCCTGCCAGTCAAGGCGAATTCAAAACAGATCCCAGTCAACAACATCCTTATCCTTTGAGCTGAATGTGGTGAAAATTTTAGTCAAATCCTATTATTTTTACTTCTATTTCTTTGACGCCCTTTCAATATCTCCCATGTCATGTTCTTGATTTTAAATCTAGGTAACTTAAATGATGTCCAAGTAAAACTGCTATATTCGGCTGTACTATATTCGGCTGTGACGAATCTTGTACATCCTTCACCATCGTACTTCTGGCGTTACATATATTTATCGTGGTTAATTTTATGCATGACAAAATATTTCAATTTCCTATCCCTGGAAGTGAAATTTTACTTTTTTGTTTGTTTTGCTGTTACCAAAGCAACTCTTAATGAGTCGCAACTCTTAATGAGTTTTTTTTATGCAAAATTTAAAAATTATAACCATTTTGGTCACTTTCAATTACTAAAAAAAATGTTGCACTTGTCCAAACCTGGATTCGAAATTTTTATTTTTGATACCAAATTTATTCTTCCTAAATTATAAAACAGTTTAAGTTACCCAAAAAAACCAACGTCATTTGTCTTTTTGTTTAAGTTTTTGTATAAAAATATTTCAATTTCCCAACCTTGGAAAAGAAATGATAATTTTAAAATTTTTTTATCAATGCAGATCTTCACGATCTATAAAGCGGTTTTATTTAAGAAAAACTTAAAATTTTTAAGCATTTTAATTATTAAATGTACCACAAGATACTGAATGTGTTAAAAAAAATTTAATATTCCATTCCTGGAAAAAAAGTTTTTCTATTCTTGTTTTTAATAGACAATTGAGACTTCCAAAAAAATTTAAATAGTTCAATTTACAAACAAACAAATAATTGGTTTTTGGTATTAATTTTGCGTCGAGAAATAGGTGTAAGCTTTTCAGTTCTGGAACCGTATTTCGGATTTCAATACCACTCTATTTAATTTTATTTGCAATCCATCAGTACAAGAACGAAGTCTTTAGCCACTCTGGGGGCTTAGGAAGGCCGATCTCATGTACAGACAGACGGACAGCCCGACATCTCTCAATCGTCATCGCTATTCATAAGGATCCAGGATATATATATATATATATATATATATATATATATATATATTATGGGCTCCCATATTAATATCGAAGAAACTGCATACGGAATGACAAACCACTTCTTTGTGAAGGGTATAAAAAAGACACTGTTCGTTCCACTGATCCCTGAGGCGTTCCTCAATGGTTATATTGAAGGCAACCACAAGGATCAGAAGGAATTGAACCACTTGAATGCAAAACGAAGTCGTATTTATCACTCAAGAATAGCGCTTTTCCTTAAATAAATTTTTGAGACAGCGTTTCTTAGAATTCAAAATTTTATATTTTACATCTTTTGCGAAAAAAAAAACTAAATAATTGACTGTTTTTCTTTGCTGGAATCGATTTTTATCAGTCGTAAGTTTATTATCAGTTATTGAATCTTCAACTATTAAATATCCAATTTAAAAAATGATATTTCTAAAATTTCAAGTCCATCCACAGCTTAACTTATTATTTACTTTAACGGTCAATGTTGTGGTCGAAACTAAATTTTTTTCTTTTGTTAAACGTCTGGTCTTCCTAACTCACACGCTATTCCTGATGCCAGCCTATTCAAATAGTAAATCAAAGCCAAATCGTGTGTATGAGTTTGGGAATGTTTTGCGTGTCATGCAGAAGCAAAACACACGAAATTGTCATGGCAAATGTTGCAAAAAATAATAATTTGTCGCTACAAAATCTTAACAACTTTCGAATAAAATGTCCACACAAGCTACAGAAGAGGAGGGGAAGAGTATTTTCCATTTCCTTTTATTGCAAAAATAAAATAAAATAAATTATTGCAAATTCCCTGTGTAAATAATCACGTTCATTTATTTAATTTTAGCCTCAATTATTGCAAATAATACGAAATATTGACAATATTGTGCATCAAACCATAAAACCAAATTGTAACAACTGCTCCGTAAATGCCGTACAGTCTCCACCGAATTGCATCTGCTTAACCAGAGCACAGAATTACAAACAAAAAAAGCACAAATTTTGTTACACATACGACAAGACAATGAACCGCAGTGAAATAAATGAACGGGTTATGGTCAATATAATCACATGCATAAGCACACACAAATACATGTTTATATGTGAGACGTGCACTTGTATTAGTATACGCAGGATAACTATTTAATAACACTGATGAGGTCTAGAAAATTAAATAAAAACAACTACAGTCGGCTACGAAAAATGTTAATTTGCTGCGTTAAAGTGATTAAAAGGTTTTGATGGAAAAAAAAATCCCTCCTGCAGTGGATATCAGAACGTTGCCACGAGGTCTGTTCAAAATTGTTAAAAGCTGGACTTTATTTTTTCTCTAAAAAAAATTATCTATTCTTGAGTTTTTATTTGTCCTCTTCTCTCTGGCACTTTTCATAGGATCTCATACGCTGATATCTTATGTCCTTGTGGTCCTTCAGCTATTCAGCATCTATATTCTGAATCATGACAAAATGCAGTCTTTTCAATCTTGGAAACAGGATATAACTGCGGTGGGCAAAATCTGGTGAATACGCTGAGGGCTGTAGCGTGATGACGGTGTCGTCTTAGGCCGACATCCAGCAGGTTTTTGTTTGTTAAATTTCAGTGACTTCTGCGCGAACCCCGCTGCCGCATAATTCATTCACATTAATTCGACGAGTCTTAACTTTCTTAATATTTTCATGCTGGGGCATTCTATAGGGTGTTCTTTTAGGAATGTACAATTGTGCAATCGAATAAAGTAGAGATGAATTTTTTATATTGATATGAAATTTACTTTGTATTAAGTAAGAGTGCTATATTCGGCTGTGCCGAATCTTATATACCCTTCACCAACGTACGTCTGGCATTATATATAATTTTAAGTACCAATTTTGTTCTTTCTAAGTCAAAATATAGTTTTAAACAGAAATAAATAACGTCAGTTGCCTTTTTGGTTGCTTTTATGAATGGAAAAAAATAATAATTTTCCACCCCAGGAAAAGAAATTTTAATTTTTTAAAAATATTGATGCCAATTTTTTCCGAATTAAAAAATAGTTTTAATTAGTAAAAAAAACGACGTTAGTTGCTTTTTTGGTTACTTTTATGTAAAAAAAAAAATCGATTTCCCATCTCTGTAAGCGAAAATTCTTTATTTTTTTAAAATGCAACTCTTAATGAGGAATGAAATAGTTTTAATTAAAAAAAATCTAAATTTTTAATCATTTAGGTCAGTTTACTGTACCATAAAAATTGCTGTTATCCAACCCTGGAAACGAAATTTTGATTTTTTATACCAATTTTGTTTTTCCTGAATTAATAAATAGTTTTAATTAGTAAAAAACGACCCTGGTTGTCTAGTTGGTAACATTTAGGTATAAAAAATTTCAATTTCCCATGCCTGGAGGTGAAAATTTAATTTTTTTTGTTCTTTTTTTATCGATACAAGTCTTCATGACCTATAAAGCGGTTTTATTTTAGAAAAACCTAAAATTCTTAAACATTTTAGCTATTACATGTACCACAAAATACCGAACGTGCCAAAAAAAAAAAACTTTTATTTTCCCATCCCTGGAATTTTTATTTTATTTTTTTTTTAGCTTTTAATAGACAGTGGAGGTCGAGATATAGGTGTAAGTTTCCCAGCTCTGGAACCGTCTTCCGGATATTGCTGAATTTCAATATCACTCTATTTAAGTTCATTTCCAATCCATCAGTCCAAGAATGAAGTATCTAGCTGGCGATCTGGAAATTACTTTAAACGCAAGATAATATTATGGCATTATAATTTAAATATGACTCCTGGCATATGAACGTTACGGAGGACGAATTTTCAAAGACCTTTTTTAACATAAACGGCCGTACATCGGCGATAACGACACGAATATTGTTCCCCAAGTGGTGAATCATTTCAGGCATATCGGCATGTGACGTTACATATTTCCAAAGAAAATAATCTAGAGACGTTGAAATGCCGGACCTTGAAGGTCAATTCCCTGGTCCAAAACGGAAAAGTACTCGGTAACCAAACTTACCTTTCAATCTTAATATGTTGCACCGTCCTGTTGAAGCCACAAGATGAATGTACAAGTCAGTAATCGTAGTTCTGTAGCGCGCACCATTGACAGCTCATAAAAAGCACCAAAAATTCAGTTATTCTGGATGTAACGATGACTCAACATATACTTGAGGATCCATTCATTCAGATAAGACATCCATTCAGACAAGAGTTGGCTTCACCGTTTAAAAAAATTCGCGCGTTACATACTCCGAGGAGAAGCATGATTAAAAAAAAAATTTGGATAATTTAGAAGAGTCGTCGGTCTGTTCAAATGCCAAATCAAAGAAAACATAAACCACTTGATGATAGTCAACAACGTGGCCAACAGTCAAAGGAGTTTTGCCAAATAAAAATATAAAAACACCCTTAACAAAAACTTTTTAATCAGGCAACGCAAACAACGATTATTTTTCAAATTTAAAATAAAAAGAAAATCAATATCAAGTTGATTTTTTTACTTTATTTAGATGCATCAATTTCTATATCCTTCAGTTATTTAATAAAAATTAAACTTTACAAATTATTTTGTGAGTTTTATTAATTTTTTCCGATAAAAAAATTTATTCCGCAAGTTTATTGTAATATTTTTTGCTATTATTAATAATAAACAATTATTTAATAAAAACAATTTATCAGCCTATTTCGTGGAGAAAGAAGTCTGTTGTCAATTTCAATTTGTCTTCAGCAAATGTAAAATCATAAAGAAACTAATTTTCTCATGAATAAATGAGTATGACAAAAAACTTTTATATCCCAGTAAAAAATCCTTCCAAGGAAGTCAATAAGAGCCGGAACTTGTGATTTGGAAGTACGGCATATCTGGATCTATTCTAATAAATTTCACAATTGGATGTCATTGCAAGAAATTCACTCTTCTGTCACTTTTTGGCGATTCCGAAACCATGTTTCTGATTTTAATTAAAACCGATTTTTGTATGCCGTTTCTAATAATTTGGTTTTCATTGATTGGGGAAAGTCGCTTACTGGGACTTCTCTGAAAGCTCGGGGACGCAGCCTTCTGCCTCATGTGCTTAAATGTACTTCATAAGATTCAAACCAAAAAAGTTTAACTAAAGAAACATGCCGCAAAAATGCAGAAAAATAGGACATGAGGAAAACTATCCAAACGTCAAAACAGGTATTTGACAAAAGTGTGCTTTCATCGGTGTGTTACAAGTCTCGTATGCTCCTTCATGATAAAATTGGTGTAAAGAGGTAAATTATCACTTTCAAAGACAAGCGCTAGTAAATGACTACACATGAGTACTGATGATGAAAGTGTAGCGGCTTTCAAAAACCGCTTAACTGCTCTTTTGTGTAAGTTATATCTTTAAGACTGACCTTGACTTTCTCTTGTGCTTCGGAATATCTTTCATGTCTTTCTGAATTAAAAATACTGCCATTTCTAAAGCTTTTCATAGCAACTTAACAAACTTTCCTAACGCCATGAGCTTGACTCTTATCCTTGACAAAACCCTAATTGTTCAGAGAGAAGAAGTTTTCGATAAAAACTTTATGTATCCAAACAAGGGAAAAGTGTCTTAACGCCATTCGTTTTGAATTGGGACACTATTTCTGTTCTCTATTCAGCAGATACTTCGTTATGATAAGTTGGCTGGAGTGACATGATACGCATCTGAATTTTTTATTTATTTTCTTTTTATGCCTGCATTAAATAAATTTATATTTAATACGATTCATATTAGCAAACGCGCTAAAATATCAGTTTTCTGTTAAATTCTATTCTTTAAAATTAAGTGCATCATTAACAAACGCTCTCTGTTATACACACAAAATAGAGTTTTACACTGAAAAAAAAAAAAAATAATATGAGAGTGTGTAGAGCAGAGAATACAATAAACTCATAAAGACAAAACCATAAGTGGCATTATAAATAACACGTTAATATAGGCCCACAAGCATTATATACTTAAGCAACAAACACATGGAGAAACAAACACGCACGCAGTGGCGCTCAGAATCTTATACACGGACATACGCACACGTTAGCATTAACATGGTTCAGAGAAAAGAATTTTTCGATGTTTTGTGATTCCTTAAAATGAAGCACTTGAAATTGAAAATAACTGAAAATAACAGGAAGTCCTTATAAATTTTTCAACTTCCTGCCAGTAAAATTTTAAATTTCAAAAAGTCCTCCGTTTTGATTAAAACGAGTTCTCATCACATCTCCAAGCGACTTTCAAACTGCTGATCCGAATTAACCCCAACTGAATGCGTTTGGAGCAGCATTCTTGGAGTTAGATTCTCTAAAAGTTTTAAGCGTTAAAAAACAAAACTTCTTTTAATGCGATTTTCTTACAACAACTTTTAAACGGCTCCACCGATCGATTCCACAAACTATTAAATTATATATCTTCCTCGATTCTTTTACAACAATTAAAAACTATATCATCGGTTGATTTAAAAATTAAAAAAAAAATCGTAACCTGGTTGTTGTGCTATTTTATGCTTTTGAGCTAAAATGTTTTTAATTCAATTTTGAAATCAACTGATTCCTACGTGATAAACTCTGACTGATGTAGTTTCCTTTTTCTATAGAAATACATAAATTTTTCTCGAATCTTTTCGTTCACGATATCTTAAAACAGATAAACCGATTTTAATCGATGGTTTTTAAACATCAAGAGCTGGTTAATTTGTGGATTTGATCATTGAAGTTATTTAAAATTCTTTTAAAAAAGCCTCTTTGAAAGATGTTTTTTAAAAATTTTTCTTTTTGGACATCTTAAAATCTACCGGATTAAATCGGTTAAAATTCACAAGAAATCTAAGTTTGGAAACGCTCTTTATAAACTCTATTGTCAGTTTGGTGTGATTCAGCTCAGCCATTCCGAAGTTTAATGCGGGTGGTATACTTACACACACACACGCATACACACACAGCCATACACACACGTACACTAACATATGCATACACACATAGTGAAAGGCTTTTAGAATTAGTCAAGGAAGCTTCCCAGGATCTTAACACGTGAAGATCTGATGAGAACACAGTTTTTTTTAAAGCGGCGTAAAACCAAAAACTTCCCAATTTTTTGAAATTTTCAATTTTTCTGGCGGAATATTAAAAAGCCACTGAAACTTATTAAACACTTGTAATTGTAGTAGGAGTGGATAATGGTATACTTGAGAACTAATTGCCAATACGAATTGGCTTCTGGTATTATTTATTTAAAGCGTTTTTTTATGGCTTTTGGGACTACTTATTCTTTCCATTGATAGAAATATTAATGGGACAAAAGTGTTGCAGCGTCAGTTCCACGTAAATATATTTTTGATCAATAAATCTCAAAATTATAGTATTTAATAAATATTTTAATTAATAAAAACCCCATAGAAATATGTTATGGGCAACAAAACTTTTTGGTTTTTAGTGTTAAATTACTCCAGATATTTCCTGGGTAATATTTAATCTGCCGGTTATAGTATTTAATAAATTTTTAAATTAATAATAACACAAAATTAATGATATTTGAAAAGTTTCACACAACTGGATACAACAGTAATATGTTATGGGCTATAAAATTTATTAGGGAGACAGAAATGGTACAGCGGCGTCGCTAGTGTTAAATGAATGCAGATATTCCCTAGGTAGTAGCTTTATTTATCATGTTGTTAATGGTATAAAAATCGTTTGGATTCTAAGGCTATTAAAATTATATTGTAGAAGAGAAATTAATTCATTTTAGACTAATTCACTACCTTCCAACAACCCAGATTACTAAAATTGTTACCGCTCTAATGATGAGTAAATAAATAACACACGCAACATCTACATCAACGTAACTATCAGTTTTATATATAAAAAAAGTCTATGTATTAACACAACAAAAAAGTAAATGATATTCATTTAATATACGTGCACCAACACATGCACTAGCGTCTGTGTGTGTGTGTGCGTGTGTGTGTGTGTTGGCAAGTATATACGAGTAATAAAAGGAAAACAAACAACAACTAACAGCATCCGTACAACCGCACGCATAAAAAAGCTTTGAAACAACCGTTACGCATACACTCATTTAGCAGCGCATTGTAAAATAATGAGAGCAAGAAATAAATAAAATATAACAATAATGATTTTAATATGGTACGAGTAATTTGCGTGTACACGCAATTCACATGTGTACCGAATACGACCGCGGCCACTCTTCTTCAGCATCTATTATTTGTGAGGCTGCTGCTGCTGCTGCTGATGCTACAGCTTATGATGACGGTAATGATGCCGAGATGATGCAGCTGGCAACTTAATGTTTCAAAACAAAAAACAAAAACAATAAAAAAAGCAGCAAGAGGATGCTACACATACACATACACGCGCGTATGCTTGAGGTGTGTGTTAAAAGGACGATGGAGGAATAATAATGATTTCGTTAATAGTACAATACAAACAAAATAAAAGTCTCACGCACACGGAGCCACATTTACAAGTTGAAACAAAAAATTATGTAAAAATAAATAAAATTTTGAAACAAAAACTGAAGGAAAGGATGTAGAAGAAACAGAATAATCAGCAAACAAAAATTAGTACGGTGGGATAAAATGGATCGAAGATTAAATAAATCAGATATGAACTCGTATATTTTACAACGTTAAATTGTGTGTAGAGATTTTTTAGGAATTTGTTTTGTTGTTGGCAACGATGTGATTTTGGCAGCACAGCTATTTTTGGCAACTCAGCTGTTTTTGGCAGCACAGCTGTTTTTGGCAGCTCAGCTGCTGTCGTGAGAAATGGGATTGTTTAGGTGTCCTATAATTTAACACGGAATCGACTTACAAATAAACGATGCTCGTAAATAATTGAATTTTATGACCAAAAATCGTGCTCATTTGAGGAAGAGCATCGTGCACTTCTTCCATTTTATGATCAGTTCGGGCAATCTTCTGAAACTGCTATTCAGAATCTTGTGACTACATTTCGCAGCTACATCCGACAGTGTTGTTGGTGACCCTGAATTACTAATTCAGCACTGTTGTTACTATTTGGGCGTCTGTTATCCCACTACTTGCAACTTTAGGCATTAAACACAATAACGACAGCAGGCTACAGACTACAACTTACGAAATATACAATAAATGTGCGTATATGAGAATGATTATTTTTACTACTACAGCCAACACTGCTACTGGTTGTTGCCCATGCTGTTTTAGCCAAATTAAACTAAAGCATTAAACACAATAACACACGACAGCAAACTACATGAACACCGACTACAAAAGCTGTTGGCTACAATCGTCGCCTCGTAGTCAGCTATTTAATTATTTTTAAAACGGCACCACCAAATCAATAACCATGAGTTGTTGTTTGTAGTAGAATTCTCTTCATATGCCAGTGTAGCCGCTTTCATATATATAGTACTCTTAAATAGTGTTATTCCAATAAAATATATTTAAAGTCCACAGTATATGACAAGAAATCATTTCATTAGCTTGGAAATATGGTTTGTTGTTTCTTTTTGCAAAATAAAACAATATATTTTTAAGTTTACAATAATTGAATTTATTTATACTAAAAATAACAATGTTCTATTTTGGTGAGCGACAACGAGTAGATGCAGTGTTGCCAGTCCAATATAAATAAATTCAATTGTTGTAAACTTAAAAATATGTTGTTCTATTTTACAAAAAGAAAATCAAACAATATTTCCAAGCTAATGAAATGGCTTCTTGTCATATACTGTGGACTTTAAATATATTTTATTGGAATAACACCATTTAAGAGTTTAAAATATATGAAAGCGGCTACACTGGCGTATGAAGAGAATTCTACTACCGACAACAACTCATGGTTATTGATTTGATATTGATATTGTCATTTTAAAAATAATCAATTAGCTGACTACTAGGAGACGTTAAGGCAAACGGCTTTTGTATTCGGTGTTCGTGTAGCCGGCTGTTGTTGTTGTGTTTTTAAGCTTTAGGCGGTAGCAATTTAATGCTTTTAGACTTTTTTGTGTAAAGTAAGTAAAGGATAAGCAAGCAACGGGTGATGCTCAGGAAGTCATTAATAAAGAATTCAGTCGCGAGATTCCGGCCGACATGTTTGAGAGAGCATGGCAAATTTAGAACCTCCACACAGTGGCACATGTTGCTTTTCATTGGATCAGTATTTTTACAATAATTTTTTTATTGATTTAATTTTTGTTTTTTGCAATCTATTTCTTAGTCTTTTATATAAAACGTGCAAATTGAATTATGTAAAAAAAATTGTATGTGGGATTTAATAAACACGTTCATTATGGATTTAATGAACTAATAAAAAACTAATAGGTTTTTGAAATTCTTTGGTTGTGACCTGGTAAATATTGCAACATTTCTGGCCCTGGCTTTGGACCAAATATATTACTCACTTATTATTATTTAAAAAAAATTTTCTTTTATAAATCTTTTATTCGTTATGATATCGTTGTTTGCTTTCCAAGATTTACAAATAGTAAAGATAACTTTTGAAGCTGTTCCACTGTGCGGTGTAAGCGTCATTTGACTTTTATATTTAAATCAAGTAATTTTTAAACATTGATTTATATAAATCATTCAGTCGACTCAAATAAGGATCTTAAAATTTTTTTTTTTAATTTTACATGTTTAAATAAAATTCGAAAGCTCTTAAAAAATTACCCATTACAAATTTTCATTTATTAATCAAGTGCTCAGGTCTAGAAGACCTTCATTATGGTTGGTTTCTTTTAAATAGTCAATATAAAATAAATAATAAAATTCTAAAAAAGTTGAATGAATCAATTTAATTGAATAAAACGAACTGAAAATTTTGTACGAAAAATAATCTGAAATGATTTTAACGAATATTTAGATATATAAAAAGTGATATATAAGAAAAAAATGTATTTAGATTTATTTCTACGTTCATGCATTTGTCCCACTGTACCTTCTTGCACATAAGAGAATTTCATTATATATATTGAAAAAAAATAATATAAAAAGTATATAAAAATACAAGTTGAAACAAGTATTTCATTTACGTTTTATATGTCTGCATTTTTCAGTTGATGCGAACTCATTAACAAAACTTCCGTTTCAAGCACATGATGGCGGCCATGGAAAAGCAGCATCCATTTTGGTCCCCTTCTACCTGCCTCCAACGTTTCCTATTATATCAAAGCGTTGAAAAATCGCTTTTTCGGGATGGGGAAGAAAAACAAGTTTCTGTTTTTATATAATAAAATAAATACAATTCAGCCCAAACAAATACAAAATGGCAAAACTCACATCATTTATTACCCATTATTTACGGTGGAGAAGGCCAACAGCAAACAGCCAGCAGCAAACAGCAAATCTTCTTGCCACTTCACTCCAAATAGAGTTGCAAAAAATCATGTTCGCAAACCAAATTTTTTTCTTCCGTTTAGGCACTTCTTCCCGTTTCAATTTTTAGGTGTAGGAAAAGATTTTTATATTTTAAAGATTTTTTTTATTTTGTTATTGTTATTTGGCAAATAAATCATTTAAATACGCTGTTTGTTGGTTCTTTAATTTTAATTTACTTTTGGCAAAATTTATTTACATCTTCTTGCCAGTTTTAGTTGAAATAAAAAATGTCATCATTAATCAACCGAAAGTATTAAAGCCGCGTGTTGTGGGTACTTTTTTATTGTTCTCTCTTTTTGAATATCCTTTAAGCCTGATAAATGTTTAGCGAGCATCTCCTGCTTTTGAAGTAAAATTGCGGTCATTTATTTAAAAAGATAAAAAAGGAAATTTAAAACCATTTATTTATATTTGTTTGTATATAAATTAAGCAGTCAAAAACGCAAGAAAAGCTTGAAGGCGTATCAGTACTATTGAGTGTAATAAATATGTTAAAGGAAATGTAATAAAGGACTGACAGGAGCAGGTTTAGATGAGGACAAAGCGACCTCTTAAGGCTTTTAACATTTTCCTAGTGCAGTCATCAAAAGTGATTGTTAAAATCATCGGCCCCAATAGGGGGCGTACAATAAGCAGTTCCAGAGTCTCTGAGACTTTTTGGCTCAGAATAAGTAGAATTAGGACCAGGAAGATGCTAACACTTGGAAAAAGTTTAGTTACATGGCTGATTGAATTCAATATGTGTTGCTGCACTATGGGTCTAACATATACAGTAACGTATAGATCTTCTCTATGCGTTCCGAAGAAGTAGTTAATACGGGGACTAAAAAGTCGGTGACTTGCGTTTATTTTCAACACTCAACCATGAACACGGTTTCGTTTTTCAGTGACCTGCATTAACGCATGTTTAAGCGAGTCACTGTAATCTTGCGCCAATGAGAAGGTTCCCCCGGTATTGTGGCACAAAGTTAGCAGCGAAGTAGCAAGGTTAGAGAAATAGTAATGAATGCAAGAGATTTTTGTATCAAAATTAGTCCAAGAGATACGATATTGTTTTGTGGCAATCAAGCCGATAAAAACGTGCTACTGACCAATCTTTCACTTTAGCCACATTAAGGTGGTAACCTTAATTCGTTGCCATATTAAATTAAATTTTTTATAGGCAAATTCTTGGAATAATGTTTTCAATTCCGAAAGACTTGACAAATATTCCAAAGCACCACGATTCAACTTACACCTTAGAGCAGAAGAACTGTTTTTGAATGCCGCTACACTTGCATTATCAGTACTCATGAGAATTTCATTTATTATTTATTTCATTAAGCGGCTTCTTTGAATATGATAACAGTTTCTATTTGTACCACTTTTATTATGAAAAAGTGTACAAGAACTAATTATATCAAACCGATCCCAACACAGTTTTATTAATTTCCTGTGTAGTCGTTTGATTATTTTGTTCCATGTTTCTGAGGATTAATTTTTTATGTTTTCAATTTTCCTAACACCGATTGAACGTTTTTGCCTTAGATTTCTAAAATTTTAATTGTAAGTAATTTGAAGCGAACTATTTGTTTCATTTAACTAACATTTTTTTAGTGTTTCTTTTTAATTTCAATCAGCTGTTAAGATTTTGTATTCATACAATATGTTTAATAATTTCTAGCTGTTTTATTAAATATCAATCTGTGATCCACTTTCAAAAAATTAAAATATAGTACAATTTCCTTAAGCAACTTTTAATAAATGCAATAAATAATAGATAAGAAATTTACCCGTTTGTTGAGTGAATACTCCTACTGTCATATGAGAGTAGCTGCAATTGTATGGGGCTGCACGTTACGAGTTCAAACCTAAAAGCAAAGTCTTAAACCATATTTATTTTACATTTTTCTTTAATTCAAAGTTAACTACAGAATTTATTTCATTTTCTATTGTTTTCCGTGAATTTTACCAGCGACTCTTCTATTGTAGAGGGCTGTCTTACAGGGTTGACTGTATTTTATTGTCAAAATCATATTGTTGAATGAAACGCTTTGCTTAATTAGCGTCAATATGCATAAATATTTGCTGCGATAGTTCATGGAGTGTCAATTAAACTAAGAAATAAATTATCACCGCTAGAGAAGATGTTTCGGAGAAGGAAAAGGAGAGCCTGTCAAACATCTGCTTCGTAACTTCCAGTCTTTGAAGGAACGCAGGTCTAGTTATATGAAATATTTAGGCAGTAGACGGTCCGAGGCATGTAGTAGTGTCTATATGCGCTTAGTCTTGTATAGGGAATAGTTTTCACAGTTGTTCATATGTAACCGCTAGTTTCAATGAAGTGCTTTTATTGTTGGCAGCCCAAAGATTTTGGACCACTTTATCTATAAAATTTAACTTTATTTGTACCATTTCGTTTTTACCATCTTTTTATACCCTTCAGAAGAGAGTGAAAGGGTTTGTCATTCCGTGTGAAATTTCTTCGCTATTAATATATATAATATATATAATAGATTCTGGATTCTTATGAATGGCGATGACGATTGAGCGATGTCCATCTGTGCATCTGTCCGTCTGTGTGTACGCGAAATCGGTTCCCCAAGCCCCCAGAAGAGCTAGAGACTTTGTTCTTAGACTGATAGGTTGGAAATGAACTTAAATAGAGTGAACGATATACGGTTCCAGAGCTGGGAAGCTAACACCTATTTCTCGACGCAAAATTAATACCCAAAAACAATTATTTGTTTATAAATTGAACCTGTTTCATGCTTCGGAAAGCCTCAATTGTCTATCAAAACCAAAAAATTAAATTTGTTTCCAGAGATGGGAAATTAAAAGTTTTTTTTTGCACTTTCTGTATTTTGTTGTACATAAAATAACTAAAATGTTTTAAAATTTTAAGGTTTTCTTTAAAAAAACCTCTTTATACAACATGAAGGTTTCCATTGATAAAAAAAATAATCAAAAAGGCAACTGACGTTGTTTTTTCTTTTTTTTGCTGACTAAAACTATTTTATAACTTAGGAAGAACAAAATTGGCACTTAAAAATTTATTTAATGCCAGACGTACGTTGGTGAAGGGTAAAAAAGATTCGGCACAGCCGTTTTGTATATAATTTAGTTAAAGATCAGTTTTCACAATTGTCTTGAAATAATTTTAGTTGTCTTGAAATAGTTTAAGCAAAATGTCTATATAACAAAAATATTTATACGCTAATTTTGAATACTAAGATAACAAATAAATTAATTGATTGTTAAATAAATTTTAATCATCAATCAATTTAATTATTTATTTTTTGTTGTCAGTCAGAGTCGTGATGTGGACTTCATTTTTGTTGAGAGCTTTTTCTTTACAACTTATCATTCACTATCGCTTGGAGTAGGACTATAATAATGAGAAACTTTTCATACGTCCGACAAAATCTTTTTCTAATTAACATGACGTTGTTACAGGGGCACTAAAAGTATAATTTCCATGTTTCTTGAGTTATGAGTGATTTCAATGGAGAAAATATATCCCGAGTACAACTCCGCTTTCAGTAAAATGTTTTCAAGTTGTCGGCTTGTCTGACCAACTGTCTATGACCAAGGCAAAGTCACTGGTAACTGTCCATGACCAACAGCTATTGACACCTCCGCGTACTAAAAGAGCGGAATACAGCACCCTTTTTCGTCGGTATATTTTGCAATAAAATTCAGCCTGGAAGTAAAAATAGCTGCAACAAATTGTTTTCTTCTAATCTGTCTTTCCACTGAACATGTAGGAGTCGTTCCCACAGTGCTAGACCTCTTATTAAAAAAAAAAACAATAGTGAGAAATATTTCTTTTGAATAGCTCATGTATGACAGTTAATACTTCTCGTAAGCAGATAACAAAAACCAATTAAAAAAATGGGAACTTAAGGTTGGCATCTTTTAGTGCTGGGATGGTGTAAATTTTTTTTTATCGATAAACTCAGATTTCACTATCGATACAAACGAAATCACTATCGACTAAATTTATTTATTTATGCAAGTGTTTTGTAGGAACACCTTTTTTAAAAATTGTGCAGTTGCCAGTTAATTTTTTAATATTTCGTCTTTAAAGTTTTACTAGAACAGCAAAAAAGCTCCTAATATTTTCTTCGCCGACTAAGGAAATAGGCCTAAACGATATATTATAACTATCTATAATATCCGCGCTCTAGCTTCTGCAGCTGTGGTACAGTTTCATTTACCATCAGTGCGTATGATTAACTTTGAAGATGGATGCTTTCTTGAAATAGCACTCATACGGCCGCATGTCTTCGCTGCAACCTGCAGAGTAGCATAATTTTTTTTTATATCTTGATTTAAATGTATTTTTGGACGAGATTGTTTTTAACGAGAATGAACTTGAAAATGTAATTCTTCATACACTTTTATCAAATCGACGAACCCCTTTTTAATTTGTGTATTTCCGTTGTACTCTTCACACGTGACCCCATCATTTTCCCTGCAGCTCCTGACAACTGCACTAGTGTTGCTCCTTCATTTCTTGTTGTTTGACGCTTAAAAATAAGTATTTTTCATACAACGAAGAGACTAACTATTAATAGTTTGTAAACTATGGGTGTACAAATTAGTTCGGTCCGTTTTAAAAAGATGGCTCTGGCTTTTATGAATGTTTTACTTTAACAGTTTTCAGAGAGGTAGACATCTGTCAATAACATTCCGTTCCCATCACTTCGAATTTCGTAAAAGAACTTGTTTTTAATTTTTTTTATTATATAAAATTTTGTGTTAACTAAGCAGCATCTGCGGGAGGTTTTAATGTTTTGTTTCAATTGGAAGAAAAGTGCAGCGGAAGCGCATCGAATGCTTGTGGAAGTTTATGGTGATAATGCTCCAACTGATAAATCATGTAGGGAATGGTTCCGACGTTTTAAGCATGGTGATTTCGGCGTTGAAGATAAGCCTAGACGCGGACAACCAAAGAAATTCGAGGACGAAGAATTGGAGGCATTACTCGATGAAGATCGAAGTCAAACACAAGACGAGCTTGTACATAGTTTAGGAGTGACTCCACAAGCAGTTTCTGTACGATTAAAGTCCATAAGAATGATTCAAAAGCAGGAATACTGGGTTCCTCATGAAATGAAACCGAGAGACGTTGAAAGGCGTTTTTTCACTTGCGAGCAGTTGACTCAAAGGCAAATAAGAAAGGGTTTTTTACATCGAATTGTTACTGGAGATGAGAAATGGATATTCTACGATAATCCCAAGAAGAAAAAATACTACGCTAAGCCTAATGAATCGTCACCATCGACCTCGACATCAACAGCAAAGCAAAATTTGAGTTCAAAAGTCATGCTGTGTATTTGGTGGGACCAAAAAGGTGTTGTGTACTATGAGTTGCTACAACCTGGCGAATCTATTACGGGCGATCGGTATAGGCTACAATTAATTCGATTGAGCCATGCATTACGGGAAAAGCAGCCGGAATACGAACAAGGACATGATAAAGTTATTATTTTGCACGACAACGCTCGACCTCATGTCGCAAACGTCGTCAAAAAATATTTAGAAACACTCAAGTGGGATATTTTACCACACCCGCCGTATTCTCCGGACCTTGCTCCTTCGGATTGCTGGTTATTCCGACGGATTCAGCACGACTTGGCAGGTCACCGGCTCACTTCTTTTGCAGAAATAGAAAATTGGATCGCAAGTTGAATTGCCTCGAAAGAAGAATCATTTTTTCGAGACGGAATTCGAAAATTGCCTGAGAGATGGGAAAAAGTAGCAATCAACGATGGACAATACTTTGATTAATCTATTAATTTATTTTGATTTAAAAATAAAAATATTTTTAACAACAAAAAACGGACCGAACTAATTTGTACACCAAATAATTTAACGTTGATTTCTTTTCTAGAAAAAATGCAACATCTTTTACACTTTTTAATAGAAATTGGCCACATTCTGTCATTTGAAGACAAAAAATATATTATAAATGAATCCTTTATTCCTCACGAAAAATAATTTCTGTCTTAAAACTTCTCTAAACTGCCACTCTTTAGAAAAGAAATGAAAAAAGGTTGCATGTTTTTTTGAAAAGAAATCAACGTTAAATTAGTTTACAAATTATGAACTCTATAAGAAACAAGTAAAAGTGCATTAGTCGGATGTGCCGAATTTTATATACCCTTCACCAACGTACATCTGGCGGTACATATATTTTTAAGTTCCAATTTTGTTCTTTCTAAGAAATAAAATAGTTTTAGTTAGCAAATAAATAAAAAAGAACAACGTCCGTTGCCTTTTTGGTTACTTTTATATATGAAAAAAAGAATCAATTTCCCAGCTCTGCAAACAAAACTTTAGTATTTTAATTATTTTTTCTTATCAATGCAAATCTTCATGTTGTCTAAAACGGTTTTATTTAAGATAAACTTAAAATTTTTTAACGTTCTAATTATTAAATGTACTACAAAATATTGAAAGTGACAAAAAAGACTTTTAACTTCCCATCACTGGAAAAAATATTTTTTTTAGTTTTTAGTAATTATTAGATTTTGGTATTAATTTTGCTTCCAGAAATAGTTGTATGCTTCCCAGCTCTGGAACCGTATTTCGAATTTTTTTGTCAATACCACTTTATTGAACTTTGTTGAATAGCGATCACCTCCTTAATAAGTGAACTTGTTATCTATTAGCGACAAATGAAGTGAATGGAAAAGATAAATAATTATTTCCATTTCCATTGTTTCCATTCCAGTTCGATTTTCATCAAATGCGTGATTGTCAAACAACTTTTAGATTCAAATTCCGATTAGATGCATTTGAATAATGAGTTGAATAAAAATGTCTTCAACAAATGAGTTTGTTTCAAAGTTATACTCAATGGAATAAATTTAAGCCTCCTTTTATATATTTTGTTTTATTAGAAACTAGAAATTATGTATTTTTCATTTGATAAAAAGTCTAGCTTAAGAAACACAAAATAAAACATTCGGAAAATACATGAAAATATTAAAAAAAAGTTAAATAGCAACACATAAACTTATGAAAAACGTTCTACCATCGGTTTGATGTAATTCTCGTATTTATTTTCATAATAAAATTATCACAAATAGAAACTGTTATCATATTCAAAATAGCCCTCTAACGAAACAAACAATAAATAAGACACACATGAGTACTGATGATGAAAGTGTAGCGGCTTTCGAAAACAGCTGTTCGCCTCTGCTGTGTAAATTGAATATTAAAAACTGATGTTGAGCTTCCCTTTTGTCTTGGAATATATATTATGTCCTTCTGAATAAACAATACTATCCAAACTGTTAGTAAATGGAATATGTTGACACAATAAATAGTTGGATATAAAATATTTTCCATTAAAATATTTAGTGTTTATACGACTTTACATGGGGTATTTCTTGATATAAATTTGCAAGAAATAAAAACTGATGCTCTTAAAGAGTCCCACGATTAAAATAAAAGTATAGATCTACACAATTAATGCCTGCATGTCCCCTTAATATCATAGAAAATAGTTGCCCACCTCTGCAAATATATTAACCATACTTTACTAATTTTCATTATTAAAAAATGCTTCAATATTCCTTAAAAAGAACTCCTCTTGCAATTTAAGCTGCACATGAATGAACCAACATTAAGTTGATGGAAACAGTTTAATCCAGAAAACAAGAAAAAAATCAACGTGTGTCGTGTCCTTCACCTAGAAATGTTTTAATTTCATCTTTTTTTTTTTGTTTATTGCCAGAGAAATATTTTTATATACTTTTATTTTTGGCACAATAAGTATTTTAAGTTGTATGCAGCTTGTAATGCTGCTGGTTGCATTTACTCTTTTTTAACCAACAGAAAACAAACAACTGCAACACCATAATCATATGCCCAAATAAATAAAATGCAGCAACAGCATCGCTATCGCCAAAAATAACAAAATTAAAAGATATTAAAAATAAAAACCATAAAAAGTAACCGCTTTAAACAGGACATGAAATCCCCGAAAAAAAACAAACAAACAAATATATAACAGAAATACAATCACGCGTATGTTAAGCCGGCAGGAAAAATTCATATGAAGCCAATTCAAAAACAATAATAAATACGCACAAATACACTTAAACGCATTCACACATGCACACACACACACACACGCACACTCTTTCAAACCAAAGCACGCACCGTAAAAAATCAACAAGAGCTCCCAAAAACAAAAACAAGAAACTAAAAAATTGCGGCTCCCAAAAGTATGCAGCGTTTTTGGTAGGATACTTGCGTATTGCACTGAGATGAGTAACTGCACGTGTAAGTTTTGTTTGTTTTCTTGTTCTTTTTTTTGTTGTTGTTGTTGCAAGTGTGAATATTAACGCACGCATACCTACAAACTCCTGCCTGCATTGTTTTTCATTCATACTTTCCAACACAAATTTACGAACTCGCCTGCACGCTTAACTCGTCCCTCTCTTTTTTCATTATAAAAAACATCGCATTCATTCATTAACTACAAAAGTGCAACCGAAAAAATAAAACTAAAAAAAATACTGGGTCCCATATAATTCCCAAAAAAATAAAAATAAAAATATATAATAACGAAACATGCAGCAACAACAAATAATGCAAAAAGAAATAACAAAAAATTAATCGCATTGAATTGACTTAATTCATATTTAACTGCAGCTCTTTAGTACAGGACCATTGATGACAACACCAGAGCCTTGAAAGAAAGACACACAACTTAGAGAAGTAATTAAATTTTTGATTGATTTATTAATTCACAAGGACCATAAAATATAATTTATTAAAACTGTTTTCACACTGACTTGGTTTTAATACATTCTGGGGGCGGAATGCAGTGGAGTGGCCTCTGGTTTCAACGTTAAAAACAACTCTTAAAACCTGGTTTTGCCATACAAAATTAATTTTTAGAAAGCAATTGCAAACTAAAGCATTAAACACAATAACGACAGCAGACTACAAACTACAACTTGACAAAAAAATAATACATGTGCGTATATGAGAATGATTATTTTTACTACTACAGGCAACACGGCCACTGGTTGTTGTCCCTGCTGTTTTTGTGGTTTTAGTCAAGTTAATTTAATTTCTTAATTGGTGAGCGACAAGGAGTAGATGCAGTGTTGCCAGCATAATATAAACAAATTCAATTCTTGCAATTTTGAAAATATATTATTTTATTTTACAAGAAGCAAAACAAACTATATTTCCCAGCTAATGAAATGATTTCTTGTCATATATTGTTGACTTTAAATATATTTTATTGGAATAACACTATTAAAGGGTATGACATATATGAAAGCGGCTACACTGGCATTTGAAGAGAATTCTACTACAAACAACAACTCATGGTTGTTGATTTGGTGGTGTCGTCTTAAAAATAATTAAGTAGCTGACTACGAGGCGACGATTGTACCCAACGGCTTTTGTAGTCGGTGTTCGTGTAGCCTGATGTCGTTATTGTGTTTAATGCTTAATTTCTAAATAGTTTTTTAAAAGTTTTATCATATGCAACCTTGCCTTTGTCTGGGATAAGTTAAGTGCTGCCAAGTTATATATTGAAAACAGCTGATGATTAAAGAATTCATGATTTTTATATGAATTAATGTGAGTTTCATAATTTATTTTCATAATTTGAAAATAATTATTCGTAAAATATTACACCATTTCCACTTGAGTGTAGCGAAAAATTTCTTATTAAATTACTTATTTTCTAATCTAAGAAAGCAAAAATCAATAAATAACTTGAGGAATATATAAGAATCAGGATATATCTTTTGTTTATTGAGAAATAAGTGAAACTCCGAACGAAAACCTATTTAGCGTTTGTACATTCAAAGGAAGAAGCGAAGAGGCCTTATAAAAGTTATCCTTGTTTCCTTCTCTTCCCGCTGGTTAGTAAATAAAGACTTAATTACTTTCCATCTCTGGCTTGGCTCGTGTTGTGCTTTTTGTTATTTACCAATTTTTTCTGTCCTTTTTTTGGCAATAATTTCTGTTTTTTCATTTTGTATATGCGTTGGCAGTGTGTGTGTCTGTGTGAGTATGTGCAGCAGTTCTCTTTTTTAACAGAAATGCAACAGTTGTTTACCCAACCGGCTTTAGTTTTTTTTCCAAATTTTTCCACATTTTGTGTTTTTTTTTTTTTGTTCGTTGCACTCGGTGTGTCATTTGCATCATTATTTCGTACACCAACTCACACTGGCTACCGGCACGGCCATTATCGCTGCTGCCTTCATTGATATCATCGTCAGCATTTAACAAATTAATAAATCATTACACTTGATTAAGTTGCAATTCAAATTGAATATTATCTTATTTAATATACAATTTATTAGTTTTTTGTTTGTTTTTTAAATAAATATTTGATATGGCTTGAAGTTTTCAATTCATGCGGAGTGGGTGCAGATGACTTCAAATTAATTAATATTTTAATATTTTAATATTTCATTAGGATTGTGTTGAAAATGTACGAAATTTTGAACTATAATTTACAGGGTGGTGTGAAACTATTCATCCAATTTGTGTTTGAATATCTTCTCTTCTTAATAAGACATTAAACACAATAAATACAGCAGACTACAGACTACAACTTGTTAAAATTAGAAAACATGTGCGTATATGAGAATGATTATTTTAACATGGCTACTGGTTGTTGTCCCTGCTGTTTTTGTGGTTGTAGTCATATTAAACTAATTTCTATTTTGGTGAGAGACAATGAGTACATGCAGTGTTGCCAGTATAGTATAAATAAATTCAATTACTGTAAACTTAAAAATTTAGAGTTTTTTTTACAAAAAGGAACAACAAACTATTATTCCAAGCTAATGAAATGATTTCTTCTCATATACTGTGGACTTTAAATATATTTTATTGGAATAACACCATTTAAGAGTTTAAAATATATGAAAGCGGCTACACTGGCGTATGAAGAGAATTCTACTACCAACAACAACTCAAGGTTATTGATTTGGTGGTGTCGTCTTAAAAATAATTTAGTAGCTGACTACGAGGCGATTGCTGCCCATGTGTTTTGTAGTTGGTGTTCATGTAGCATGCTGTCGTTATTATGTTTGAAGCTTAAAAATATATATTTTTGAGTGGTGAACATCTTTATTTGTTAACTATAGATTTGTCTACTTGCATTCTGCAACTATTTTACTTTAAAAAATATAAAATACGACAGATATAAAATACCAAGAGCTTTTGGATATAGCGATGGGTTAATTAATTTTGCGTCACCCTCTATTGGATAAAATCTTCCACCGTATGACACACAAATAATACCGCATTATAATTAATATTACGTTAAATCGAAGAGGCATTGAAATTAATCTCCAACAACTCTATTTGAGAAGCTAAATGAAGCCGGAGTCGGTTTATCATAAAATTAATCCAAAAAAGCATATATATATATATATATATATATATATATCTGACTTGAGAAATCTTTGGTGTGAATAACATTTTACAGAATAGTTGAACGAAAATGATTCTCACTATTTATATCCAACATTTGCACATTCAAAAGAACTGATGTTGGCAGCTTTCAGTTACTGGAAAATGTTTCATATAGAGACGGACATCAAGGACATCGAACACTAGTCAAAGAAGCCGATATTACAAATTATTTTACTAAAATATTGTTTCAGCTGTGCATTCTAAAGTGGAAATTTAACTGAACAAAATCAATTATATCATACCTCAGGGGTCAGAGGTCTTCAGCGGGCCATCTCTAGACAAACTCTGCCTTGAGTTTAATGCTTAAGGCTGATCTTAAATCACTAAATAAGATAGGAAAGCAACTTGTCTTACATAATTTTATCACAAGTATTTTTATATTTCCCTATTATAAAAAATTTTCTTAAAACCACAAAGTCAATTTTTGTAAAAGTTGTGTATCTGTTTCAGCTGGAATTTATCAAACAGAGAAGCCAAAATATGCCAAATTAAATTGGCCAAAAACCTTGACGTTAAGTTGGGACTCACAACTAACCTCATACCTTGTGGTTGGACCAGTCCTTATAAAATTTAATATAATTATTTAAATTTGCTTCAACTATTTTTAAATTTTTTTCTTAATAATTTTGATTTAAAAAAGTCGTGCATATTTTATGATTTTCGCTTTTGTGTCTAATTCGCTGTGAGCATTTGTCAAGCTCACACTTGACACTTATGGGAAGAATAAATTAATGTTTTCAAAACCATCTACGAGCAATCAATTTTCATTTGCAATAACGTAAAAGGGATTGAAAGAAAATGGAGAGAATAATTAGTGAAACATTTTTCAATTACAAACGAAGCAACTCAAAACATCAACTGACTTGAAGGAATTATATTTTGCAAAAAGAAAAAATTCAACGAGAATGAAAATGGAAATAAAAATCAAGAGTTAAGCAACATAGAAAATGGTTTCTACTATCCAACATTAATTTATTTAACAGAACAAGTTATCAGCCATTACAAAAGCTACACTTGACAACACCAACACCAACACCAACACCAGCAAACAGCAGCCAGTCGCCACAATTTATTTGGCTGGGAAAGTTATTTGCTTCCATTATTTCAAGCTGCAGATTTTTCTTTTTAATTTCTATGCAATTTTAATCAGTAAAAGGCATTTATCTTATAGTTTGCAAAAAAGAAAATATCAAATAATATGTGCCGCCGTAGCTGGCAACAGGGGTGGTTGTTTGGCTTGAGTTACTTGGAGTCCTCTGCCTGTTCAAGTCTTTTATTCCCCAACTCATTTCAGTTTAGACGAACGAAAGGGTCTCTGAAGAAACTAAGAAATACATGGAAAGACATGAGAACAGCAGCAAACCAAATAATAAAACGAAGAATATAAAATGTGAAATGGAAAAAGTTATCCATTTATAATATTCTGTAGTTGCCAAACACACAAGTCAAACTGAATGCTGCATTAAGGGTTGCTGCAAAAAGATATCAACTTGAAAAAACCGAATGCTGAAAAAAAGAAATCTATAAAAATAAATAAAAGAAATAAAACTCTTTATTTTTATCTTAATGCTGCCGCACCAGGCCAAAGTGTGTTTTGAAAGCATCGCCTACACTGAGAATTTAAATCAGTTGCTTTCAATTTGGGGGGGGATTCACACTGTAGTTATAAAGTCATAAGTCATAAAATAACAGCACTAAATAAGTGACTAGTGTGAACAACCCGTAATAGCTTAGTCTGCTAAATGAATTTTTATATGCAAACTAAAACACTTGCTGTTTAAATATCAGCTAAATACCCCCTTTTGGCGGCGGCAATTGGAAACACTTTCAGTGGCGGCCAGTTCAATAAGTTCAAGGAGAAAAATTTCTGTCTAGTTTATATTTAGATTTTGCAATTTAATTGTCTTTCACATATTCTTATTTTATAAAAAGTTATTTAAAATTTAATTACTAAATTTTGTAACCGTTTTTTAGTCGTTCATCATTTATAAGTAGCGGCGGCAAACATGTGCTATCGCCATCTCGTCTAAAGATTTTCAGCTGTTTGACTCAGAACCCTAGAGCTGTTTTATGACAACACAAAAACATACCTGAAAGAGTGCTATTATTTTATGACTTTTTTGTATGCAGCACAACAGTAACTTATTTAAACTGGTCTAAAGTGTTATGATTTTATGACAATATGACTAAATAGCTCACACTGTGAATACCCCAAATATGTTTTCGAAAAAGTGGCTTCGAATCTGGAGTAAATATAAGACTTGGTTTCGGGTGTTATATTTGTAGTTAAAATAGTTTGCAAATAAAGTTACAAAATCTCGGTGCGCAGTTGCTGACAGCTGACTTGGACAATATGAGGGGGAGCTTATCAACCGTAATGTTATTACTGTTACCGACTGTACATGACTCATAACTACGCATAAGAAATAGCAACCTCAGAAAATTACCTCAGAAGAACCGTAATCGTTTACAGTCATCTGAGCTGGGAGTGAGAGGCCGAACTCTCCAAATAGAGTAAACGATCAGTGGTCTGAATGCCCTTAAAAAGTGATTAACAACGAGTCTTGATAGTGACTAATTTCTTTTATTAATTTCTTTTATTCAGCACCATTTTTCTGCCAGTGTATGGTACAGCAGCTCCTTAGCTTTGCTCACAAAAACCTTCAAATAATATAACTTTTTTCTTTTTGCACAAGTTTCAATTTGTTTGTTTTTTTATGTTATTATTAAATAAGTTTGAGGGCGGTACAGCCAACATGATATAAAATAAAAGGGTTACTTTCCACTGTTGCCAAGATAAAGTTTTACGAATTTTTAATTTATATTTTTTGTTTTTTATTTGTTCTTTCCTTTTTTTGCACAAAAAGTTTCTTCTACCGAATGTAGCAAAAATTAAATTTACATTTTCATGAGTCAAAGAAGAAAATAAAATTAAAATATAACAGAGAGCATTAGTTATGCTTAAGGAAAATAAACTATGACAACGACAGGGCCATGGCAACCAGCTCTGGCTGTGCTTTAAGTAAAACGCGAACAGTGGTTGAGAGCAGCAAGGAAAGATTTCTTTTTTATATTAAAAAAAAAAAATATGTGAACAACAGTGGACCCTAAAGAAGGTCTTTGAAACTTTCAAATAATTTTAACCGTAAAGCTAAAATGGCCTGGTGGTGCTCAAGCTCTTCGAGCTAAAACACTATTAATTTAAAATTAATTAAATTAATAATATCAACCAATTCCCACGGGATAATATTGATGTAGTTTTCGAATAGGGAGCACTAAATGATTAGATATATAATTTGAAAGTATTTGAAAAGAAATATTGTTTTTATAATATTTTTCGTTCACAATATCTCACGCACGGCTTAACCGATTTTTACCCGGTTTTCAGTAAACTATCTGATTTTAAAATATTAGTGATTACTTTTGCGAAATCGGTCAATTAAGTCGTTTGAAAATATTTTTAAAAACTCTTTTTTAAAATGCTTTTTCCAAATCCTTTTAGATTTCTTGAAATCTACCGATTCAAATCGGTTCAAATTCACAAGAACGCTATCCAGAACGCAGTTTAGCTTGATTCGGTTTAGCTTTTTAAAAGTTGTAAGCGGGTAACATACACTCAGACATAATGATGGGCTACCAAAATCAGTCGGGGAAGCTTCAAAGGACCTCAAAACGTGCAGATCTAACTCGACTCGACTTTTTCACAACTTACCAATTTCTTAATATTTGAAATTTTTTTTAGCGGGAAGTTGAAAATATTAAAAAAATAAATATTAAGTTATAAACTTTAAATTTTAATTTAAATAATTCTTTTTCTAATTTTTTCGTTCAAAATATCTCACAAAAAGATAACCGATTTTGACCCGCTTTATTTAGATCGCAGTGGTTTTCATATTTCAGAGACTTCTTTTGCAAAATCAGTCAATAAAGTCGTTTAAAAACAGTCTTAAAAATTTTTATAAAATATGCTTTTTTCAAATTCTTTTAGATTTCTTGAAATCTACCGATTCAAATCGGTTCAAGTTCACAGGAACGGTCTTCAGAACGCTGCCCGTTTAGTTTGATTCGGTTTAGACAATTGAAAGTTGTAAGCGGGTCGCATACTCGTACACACCGACAAAGTGGGCTGCCAAAATAATATCAGGGAAGTCTCAAAGGACCTCAAAACATGAAGATTTTATGAGCAATAATTTTATTTTAATCCCCCATTTTTTTTTATTTTTAAAATTTTTCTGGCCGAATGATAAAAATAATTTGTCATCTTTAAACTATTTCGTTTACGATACCTCACGGCTAGCGACGATGGTTTTTCACTGTTAAGAGCTTTTGAGTCTGCGTAAAAGCTTTCTGAAGCGGTTTAAATGTTCAAAAATAACTACCGAATTCGCTGTGCAAAACCTTAAATAACTTTCACCGACGTATTTCTGTTGATTTCACAAACCAAAAAAGTTGAATTGTCCCACCGTAGAATTGTCTTATTAATTTTTAATAACAATTTAATTCTTCCTTAAGTATAAAAGAATTTTACTTGTTTCCCAAAAGTTATATTAAACTCCTTTATCTAAAACCCCTCAACTGATCACTTTTGATTTTGATTTTAATTTTTGGGAAAAAAGAATCAGCACGAAAATAAAAATTAAAGAGTATTAAAAAGACAATTCCCAAAAACATTTACTAAAAGAATTTTAATTAAACATTAAAACTCCAATTTTCTCTTTTGTTAAACATGAATTCGCATGATATTCATATTTATAAGATTATGTAATAAGGCATGAGTTATTATTTAGAGTCAAGTACTATATATTTCTGAATAATAATTAATCTTCCAAGTTCGAATAATAATAGACGCATTCATGCTCATTTTTGCTAACGATTTTTCATTTAATTTATAAGTAGTTTCTTATACTTTTTCATCAGCACAACTTTGAAGTGGAAAGTCTGAGCAAAACTTTCTCACTTTTTACCCACCGTACAATCAGTGGTAATACACCAGTTTCTTCTTCTTGTTAGCGTATTTTTTTATTTTTTTTTGCCTGCTTTATAATGTGAATAATATCAAAAATAATATATTAAAGCGAACCAAAAATGGCAAATAAAAACCAAAAAGTAACAACAAATTCGAAAGCTCTGCATGAGTTTGAGAAAATGAACTAAACAACAACACCAACAACAACTGCAACTCATACCTAACCACGATAAAGTTTTATTTCATACATTTCCCTTTCCACTACACACACCCATACACACAAATAAATGTGCTCATATAACGAGTATTATTTTAATATCCTTGGAGATTTAAGACACCCTGTCATTTGCTAATGCAAAAGCAAGTGAAATAAGAAGGGCACGTTTTACTCCGGCAGCACATAAAGAATGCTTATGCTGTCCTGCACGCTGCTGTAAGAAGATGAAGAGTTAAAATATAAAGTGGCAACAGAAGAAGCAGAAGAAGACACAGATACGCAAGGGTTGTGGTGTATTTGCAATATTTGTGTGTGTGTGTGTGTGCTTGTGTTAGATTGTTCGTCTTGTGCTGGGCAAGAAGCAACAAAAACAAAAACAAAAACAAAAACAAAACCAAAAAAAGGACAAGGAATTTGTATATAAAATAAAGGGTTGTTAAATTAAACAAAAATGGCGTCCTTTTCACAAGATGATAAATTAATGTTGTGTATTTGCATAAAATTGGATTAAGAGTTAGAGATAGAGAAAGAAGTCCATTTCGAAAAGAGTTCTTCTTTCTATTCCCTTCTTAATGCCACCGGGCATTTATAATGAAAGAGAGTAGAAAAAAAATTTAAATAAAATGAGGAAAATTGAATACGTGAAACTCTGCAACATCCTTCTACTTAATTTTAGTCTTTCGCTTTTAAAAAAAATATATATACGAGACTTACAGACACCACTTTCCCAAGCTAAACAAATCAATAATATATTGATTACTAAAGGCGCCCCGTGGTGTAAATCACGTCACCTGAGTGAAACGTGGTTGGCGCAGGAACCTCAACTAATTAACGAAAGTTTTTAATGAAAAGGAATAAGAACTTCATACTAGTTGTGTCCTTTAACTCTCCTTTGATTGGAATTATTTTTGCAAATATTTAGAATCCTTCCTAAAATAATCCAGCGTCATTGTCTGTTTTGTTTTAATGCCAATTAATTCCTTTTTTATATAGAATTCCATACGCTAATTGTTCGACAAGTATTAGAAATTCAGAACGACTTGATGTACATTCCAAAGCACAAACGAAACTCTGCATCAATTTTTATACATTCAACTTAAACCGTAGAGCAGAACAGCTGTTTTCGAAAGCCGCTACACTTCCACCATCAGTACTCATGGGTGCTTCTATTTATTATCACTTATTAACAGGCTTCTTTAAATGTGATAACAGTATTTATTTTACCACTTTTATTATGAGAAAGCTTACAAGAAGTGTTGCAAACCGATACTAACACACTTTTTGTTAAGTCCCCACTGCTGGCGTTTTGATAATGTTTTTCTTGTACTGTTTTCTGAAGTTGTTGTTTCGTGTTTTTTGAATCAAATTTTTTTGTTTTCTTGGTTTTAATTCTCTTGACACAACCCATAGTTTGATATTTCAGTTGCAAGTATTTTTATAACCTTCGAAAAAAGTGAAAGGGTTTGTCATTCCGTGTGTAATTTCTTCGATATTAATATGGTACCCCATAAAGCATATAGATTCTCGATTCTTATGAATAGCGATGACGATTGAGCGATGTCCGTCTGTCTGTTCGGTTTACCCAAGCCCTCAAAACAGCTAGAGACTTCGTTCTTGGACTGATGGATTGGAAATGGTATTGAAATTCTGAAAAATCCGATGTATGGTTCCAGAGCTGGAAAACTTACATTTATTTCTCGACGCAAAAATAGTACCAAAAACAATTATTTTTTGTTTGTTTGTTTGTAAATTGAAACTTTTTCATACGTTTGGAAGCCTCAATTGTCTACTAAAAACAAAAAAACATAAATGGTTTTCTTCAGGGATGGGAAATAAAAAGTTTTTCACGCACATTCAGTATTTTGTAGTACATGTAACAACTAAAATGTTTAATAAAATTTTTAAGTTTATCGTGAATAAAACCGCTTTATACATCATGAAGTTTTGCATTCATACAACAAAAACAAACAAAAAATGAATTTTTACCACCAGAGATGGGAAATTGAAATATTGTTTATACAAAAAGACAACTAACGTCGTTTTTTTTTCTAAAAAAACTATTTTTTAATTTAAGAAAAACAAAATTGGTATCAAAAAGGTTAGAAAATCAAAGTTTCGATTCCAGGGTTGGATACCTGCAATATTTTGTAGTACATGTAATAAATAATATATAAAGTTTTTCGTAAATAAAACCTCCTTATACATCATGAAGATTTGTGTTGGTAAAAAATTAAAATTTCGTTTCCAGGGGTGGGAAATTGATTTTTATTTCATTCATAAAAGTAACCAAAGAGACAACTGATTTTATAACTTAGGAAGATCCAAATTGGTAATTAAAAATTTATGTAACACCAGTTGTGTATGTCGGTGAAGGGTATATAAGATTCGGCAAAGCCGAATAAAAAGAAAATTTCAGTTCTTTTTTACAAATTTAATAAAGTATAAAGAATGACTTGTCCATAATTATTTCTTATCGAATATTTGATGATAAAAACTTTTAACAAATTCTAGTAAAAATTACAAAATAAAAGTCAGGAAAATAATTTTTGGCTGCGAGGGTTTGATCTGATATTAACGAAAGTGATAAGAGAGCGAAATTTTTTGCGGGCAAAATCATTTGTAAAACCTCCAGGTAATTCGTAGTCATATAATTGTTTCGAATTGAAGTAAGAAAAAAAGGCAAGAATTATTATCGATCGAGATTCAAAATATTAAATTTATTATTAATCTTTGATTTGCTATCTAGATTCAAACTCAAACTCGCGAATTTTCGTATAAAATAGAATTGTTATAAAAATTAAGAATTAAAATAATTAATTATTTAAAAATGTTTATTATAATCATCGTAAAGATCAATACTGATTTCGAAACCCCTACTCCATCGCATGAGCGTTATTCGTACCACTTTTCACGGTGGCGTTAATCATCTTGAATATCAATTATTCAAATAATATTTAAATCGAAACAGAATACGAGAACTATTATTCTTACAATTCAATTTAAAAATCAATTACTTTTGTAGAGTACGGCAATTCCCAATCCTTATGACTATTTTTCAAAATACATAATTTTCTGTTTGGTTATACTTAAGTCATCGTGTGTTCAGATCTAAAGCTCTTTTTACAGAGTAGGCAAATTTGAGGTTAGGGAGTAAATCGACTTGAAATCAAACTTTTTTTTTAGAAAAATTCAATTTTATTGCAACCAAAATAAAGCAAAAATATGGGATCAAGCATGTCAGCATACGTCCGCTGTTCTTACAAAATTTTGAATCACATTTTGCAGAAAGGCTTCATTTGTCTCGTCAATGTAGCGGCGAGTTTAATCTTTCAAAAAGTTGGTTGTTTATAGTAACCCGGTCTTTTAAATGGCCCCAGAGAAAATTATCCACCGGCGCTGAATGAAAAAGAATTTGGTTGCTAATTGACGTCACCAGTGTTTAGAAACTACTCGTTTTGGAAATTTCTTATTCAGAAACAGGCTGTATGGTGCCATCCTGCTGAACCCAAAGATCACTGATGGCAACTTTAGTCAGTTGTGGCTACAAAAAATCGGTTGGCATGGTTAACTAAATGAAACGTGTTTTTTTTAATTTTCAATAAACAATTAAAATTTTATATTAATAATTAAAGTTCAAAAACTAAAAATTAGGTTAAAAATAAAAAACGAACATTTTTAAAAATCCACCAAGAAGTTCCAAAATTAGATTTTCAATAAAACTTAAATTAAAATAAACCAAAATTGTAGAATTTATTTTGAAATTTTTAGTGTTTTTTTTAAATTGTTCGTTGTCTATTATTTAGACTCTCGAAAGCGTGTAAGAATACTTACACTTTACGAAAAGACAAGAACATGAACTATATTCACAATCTTGTACGGGTACAATGCGACGTATGAGTAACATTATGAACAACATTAAGTATACGCGTGGAGGCACCATTCAAAACGAGAGTGGGTTAAAAAACTTACAAACACGTGCAAGTAAAACTATTAAAAAGCGTATAAAAAAATCGTTGTTATTAAAAATCAAACGAAATCAATAATATGATTCCAGGGTTGGAGCATTGAAACTTTTATTGGTGGTTTAATAAATCTGAAATGGTACTAAATAAACTGTTTCTAAGTGCAAGCAAAGTCCAAACTACGATTCCAGACCCGGCTTATCAGATAAGTATAGGGTGTTTTTTATAGAGTGATACACGCTTAAATCATAATAAAACATAGTAATATATATTTTATATCAATGAAACTGTCTGTATTGGATAGAAAATTTTATGACATTAATGTTTAAATATAATTACGGCCATGAGGCCACTTCGGCTGGCGCGTACAAGGCGCAATGTGGAACACCAATTTTCACAAACAGTAACATGCTGACCATCAACGTTTTTAAAGACATATGGGGCAATGACTCCGCCAGCCCATAAAGCGCACCAAACAGTAATTTTCTGTGGGTATTTCGACAAAAGCTTGTGGATTCTCCTCACTCGAAATGCGACAATTCTGTTTATTTACGTACCCATTCAACCAAAAATGGGCTTCATGGGAAAATAAAATTTTGAATGGACGAAGTGCACGATAAGTTTGACGAACAGAACCATTATTTTGATTTAAAATTCCCACAATTTGCACGTAGTGCTCTGGTGTGAGTCGATCCATAATAAAATGTCAAAGCAAATTTAACAAAAAACAACTATCAACTGTTAAATGGGTGGTCAAATAAAGCAGTGATGCCAGCTCAAAGTTGTATCACTCTATAAATAGCACCCTATAAATATAAAAAAATTAGTATTTTTACTTATTGAATAATTTTTATATATCAGAAAGAACTAAATTTTTATTAGAATTCAAATAAAATCAAAAAGAAGATTCCAGAACTGGACAATTTGAGCTTTTCTGCCACATAATAGCAGACGAGAGTCGGTGAACGGTGTATAAGCATTTTTATTTGATTAGATTTCTTAATTGAATTTCCACAATTCACAAGACTTATTTTTAAACAAAAATTTCAACTCAGTTTTACTTACTCGGCTGTCATACAACTTCACAACCACTCACAAAATGTCTTATATTTTCCTCCATCAAACATTAAGAAATATATCGACTCTTCTATTCATGTCAAAAAAAATACCCTCGTATTATTGGCATCCAATTTGGCTAATTGTTTGACTTCAAACACTTCACATAATCATAAGATGCAGTCTTGGGTTATGGTTCGAGTAAACCGCACGGCCAGATATTTTACAACTGCAACAAAATACTTGAACACCTTAACAATGGTTTTCACTTTAATATAAAGAGTTTCCCATTTCCACTATCACCAATATTTTTCATGGTCTTTTTTGCACAATATCTTTTTTCTTCTTTTTGCTAAACATTTGCAAATTATTTGCACAATTATGCAAATATCTTTTAACACAAAAAAGCAAAAAAAAAATTATAAGAAAAAAGTTTAAACAAGTTTAAGTCAAATTTATGGCTGACTTAACAAAATTACGTTTTTATGCCGGGCTGGGCAAAAAAAAAAAAACAAATTTTTATATAAGGAAAAAACTCAAGGGACAATGACAACGTAGAAGATACATTGAAAACAAGAGGAAACATATAAAATCATGAGCAGACACGAAAAAAAATGTTTAACTGCCAAAAGCAAACGAATGCAAATTAAAATCGCTTCACTTTAACAACAACACTGGCCGATGATTGTCTGAATCTACTAGAAATCATCTATTTAAATAATGAGAGTTGGAAAAACACAAGCGAAAGAGTGAAAGATGCAGAGGCTTTTTGGCCAAAAAAATAAAATAAAAATTTTAAAGAGCAAAAGAAGTGCAAATCAAATGAAAACGATTCAAGAACTGTGGCATGTTAACGAGGGTGTACTGATAAGTTTGGAGTTCTGGATTTGGTGCTGCTGTAGTAAAAATCTTATTTTTCATAAATACCAGAAACAAATAAATTCTTAAAAGTGTAGAGTTCCTTAAAGGTAGCAGCCACAATCCAAATTTCTTTGCCAGTGATGTGGAATTTTGTTGTAAACTTTTATAGTCGGTTCTCTTATATTCGATCTGGTATCGAAAGCCCTAACGAGTGCTAGTGATTTCTAAAAAAATTTTCCACACTACATGAGTGCCTACTTCACGATGATTATTTATTATGAAGTAATTCTCGTAGGCCCCTGGTGTGCTTGTGATTTCCACTACAATTCTCCAGTCCGCAGGATTACCTGCTTCAAGCGAATATTCGAATAATTATTTTTAAGTGATTCTCCGGTGGGATACTGTGGCCGGGTTAATATCTACATTAACCCATGTCATGTTGATTTAACGTCAAAGAGCGGAATGGAATAGCTAATTTGAGTAGCGGCCTTGAGGAAAGTCGTAGAAGGAAGCTGGATGACACAGGATCCACCCTTATTCATGGTATCCATGATCCTTGAAACTGCAAGTCAATTGTCGCTTTTAAAGAACCAACAGCCATCATCCTCTACCATCTGATTCCACATCTGGTGTCGGTCCGTTGTACGCTATTAAGCCAAAATTTTTGAAGGTCAAGCCATTTGCCGTAGCTCCAGAAGAGAGTGCAGCAGCGCAATCAATTTCTTATCCGAAAATATTTTAATAATAATAATAACAATAATAATAACAATAATAATAATAATAACAGTGAATATTGTTCTTTGTAAAAAGAAATCCTATTATAATTTCATCTTGAACTTTCTTATCACCCCTCGCATTTTCAATATCCTTAGACTTTGTCCTTTAGCCAACATAAATACAACACTTAATTCTTGTTACAGTAAATGCATGAGTATTGTCTGCTCGTGGTGTTGTTGTTTTTGTTGTTGCCGTTGCTGCTGTAGTTTATGTCATTGTTGTTAACAATGAAGTAGGTTTGCTGACGACTTTCTGGGGAATCGTTATTGAATTGAAAAATTTTTAAGTACTCGGTTACAGAGTGGAATTAATAAAAAAAAATTTTTTAAAAATTAAAAAAATAAAATCTCCGAAAAACGTACAAAACGGAAAAGCCAGAAGAAGGCAAAGCAAAAATGTTAAGGATACGAGGTAGTGAGAAACAAGCAAATAGAAGTGCCAAAAACACTTTCCACCAAACACACACATGCACACACACAACGACACATGTGAACGTTTGGCGCCCATACAAGAGACACGGCTGTTGTCCAGGAAAACTGTAGGGACAAATTTGCCAGTTTAAATGCAAAATTGATTGATTTGTTTCGTGTGGATTATATTTTTGTAATAAATTTTTTTTAATCAAAACAAATCTGATAATGATATCGGATGTATATATATATATATATATATATATATATATACATATATATATATATATATATATATATATATATATATTTGTAAACAAATTCACGAATGCAATTGCATTTCGTAGTATTTAACAACTTTGAGAAATATATTTTCAAATAAAAAATATTTTAAAAATCCTGTTGACTTTGTAAGTCCATTAAACACACGATCAAGGATATTTATTAACTTTTTACATCATTTATGGCATTTTAGTTCAATTCATAAAATGCAAAATTGGTTTAACACTTTAATTTAGTTGACATGATTCGTTTTCTTCCAAATTTAATAAGGATTCAAAATGATCTCGGGGGGTTCTTTTTACGTCCTGTGGGTATTTCCCTGGCTCTAATGCTGATCAAATGACATTCCCTAACCAAAATATTCTTAAGGTTCGATCTCGTTTGAACAAATGTTTTCTCAAAATAACGTAACCACTAAATTTTAATGAAAAACATTTCAATTCCGGCAAGAGTTTATTGAAGTCTACACCACTGACCGTCAGTTATTTTTATAACCTTCACAAAAAAGTGAGAGGGTTTGTCATTCCTTGTGTGACTTCTTCGATATTAATATGGAACCCCATATAGAATATATATTCTGGATTCTTATAAATAGCAATGACGATTGAGCGATGTCCGTCTGTCTGTCCGTCTGTCTGTCCGTCTGTCTGTCCGTCTGTCTGTCCGTCTGTCTGTCCGTCTGTCTGTCCGTCTGTCTGTCTGTCCGTCTGTCTGTCCGCCTGTCTGTCCGTGTATCTGTACGTCAAATCGGTTTTCCTAAGCCCCCAGAAGGGCCAGAGACTTTGCTCTTAGACTGATAGATTGAAAATTAAACTAAATTGAGTGGTATTGAAACACCGTTCCAGGGCTGGGAAGTTTGCACTTATTTCTAGACGCAAAATTAATACCACAAACCAATTATTTTTTTGTTTGTTTGTAAATTGAACTTCTTTTATGCTTCGGGAAGCCTCAACTGTCTATTAATACTAACAAATGTTTTTTTCAGGGATGGCAACCCAAAAAAACTTGTTTGGCACATTGAGTATTTTGTAGTACATGTGATAACTAAAATGTTTATATATATTAAGTTTTTCTTAAATGAAACCGCTTTATACATCATGAAGATTTGCATGGGCAAGAAAAAAAATTTTTAAATTAATATTTGGTTTCCAGGGATGGTAAAATTACTTTTTTTCATTCATAAAAGTAACCAAAAAGGCAACTGATGTTGTTTTTTTTTTTTTTGCTAACTGAAATAATTTTATGATTTAGGAAAAACAAATTTTGTATCAAAAAATCAAAACTAAAAACAAAGTTTTGATTCCCGGGTTGGACAAGTGCAATTTTTATGGTTGCCGAAATGGTTAAAAATTTTAAATATTTCTCAAATAAAACTACTTTATACCTCATGAAGAGTTGCATTGAAAATAAGAAAAAAGAAATAAAATTTTACTTCCAGGGTTGGGAAATTGAAAGTTTTTTTGGTACATATTATATATTGTAGTACATGAAAGCGACCAAATTGGTTAAAAATTTCTAAGGTTTTCTTAAATAAAATCGTTTTATACATCATGAAAACTTGCATTGATGAAAAAAAAATTTTCCAGGGTTAGGAAATTGAATTTTTTTTTTATACATTAACATAACCAAAAGCAACTAACGTAGTCTTATCCCGGTTAAAATTATTTTTTTATTCTGGCAAAACAAAATTGATATCAAAAATTTAAAAAAAAAATTAAAATTTTTATTCCAGGGGTGGATAACTAAAATGTTTTATGGTACATGAAGGTGACGAAAATTATTACAAATTTTAAGTTTTTCTTAAATAAAACCATTTCGTGCCTCATTAAGATTTGCGTTGGTAGAAAAAATTACATTTTCGCTTCCAGGGATAGGAAATTGAAATTTTTTATATGCTTCGAGAGTTTGTAAATTGGCTGTTTGGAAAAGTCAAACGAAAACAACGCATTTTTTCCTCAAAATCATCTTTGAGATGAGATCCATTTCCGATTAGTTGTTTAGGTAAACCAGGAAACCCCAAAAACAGTCCTCGAAATATCATTGCAGGGAATGAATGTGACCGCATGATGCGGTTTGTGGTCAGCCGGCATCAACAGCCTGTATTTTTTTCCAAAATTTGTAAAAAAAGAAAAACGTTGTCACCCTTAATTCCATGCGTTACCAAATCATGATAAAAAATTTGTTGCATGCTGATGTTGACATCACTGGCCTTTTGTCTCAGCAAAACGGCATCGCACAGTCGACTTAACAGTTCAGTTATTGCTTGAGAAATCTCCCGGTCGTGTAATTTCTCAATTTAGCGATGCCAACGGTGGCCGCCTCGTATTTCTGAATTAATACCCCTGGATTGTTTCCCCTGGAGCCATTTGAAAGACCGGGGGCTTGCGTGGACAAACCACAAGCAACTGACTTTCTGAAAGTTGCAGTTCGGCGCTGCATTAACGATAGAAGCGAAGCTTTTCTCCAAAATAGCATAACAAACTTTGTAAGAAGGGCAGACATCTGCTGACGTCGACATTTGCCTGACATCATATTTTCTTATTATTTCCCATATTTCTACTTTATTTTGGAATAAATAGAATTGAAATTGTCTCAAAAAAAGTTTAGTTTTATGGTAATTTACTTTCTAACCTCAAATTTGTCCACCCTTTATTTCTTGTGGGATGGAAAAAGCAACGCTGCGTCAAGTGAATCCATTTATGAGCGCAACTACTTTGAAGGCGACAAATTGGAAACTCAAGGAACATGAATAATTTTTTCACAAAAAACTTAAAAATAATTTTAAAAAAAGATGTTTGTTAAGTCGTCTTCGTCCTCATGAAGTCCTGTCGCTTAGAGATTTACTAGGAATAAGAAAGGATGCGTGATCTCAGTAACCATCGCTTTGAGACTTCTTCGTTATAGTTCTTCGTTATCTTAAATAAACGTTTAATTCAAACGGAAGAGGCAGGAATATTTTACAAATGGTGCAGGCACACCACACCGTCTGCAGTCAAAATATTTCGTAGAATTTAAAGGTATTTTCCATTCGTTGCAAATATTCAAATAAAAATTTAATCCTGATTTTTTCAAGTCTGTCAGAATTAGTTTTTTAAGTGTCCTTTGAAATATTTTATAATCGATTTAGTTGATTTCTTTTTATGCTAAAAGCAACAGCAACGTCAGCACTTTTCTATTGCTTATCCCACCTTCTCCACAACGTCTGCTGGGGGCAGTGAAGCCAGAGATGTGCACACTTCTTAATGTTAATTTTTAAATGAATTTCATTACATCTGTAGTTTTTTTTATAAAGTCTTGAATGCACAAAAGCAAACACTTTCAGTAAAAAAAATATCTTATCTTATTTTATACGAGGGCGGAGTTGGTTTCTCACTTAATATTTAAATAAAGAAATACAAAAAAAATATATAAATAAAAAGGAGAATGTGTGTTATTTTTCTAAAGAATAAAATCGTTTCCTTTTCTTTGCCTTCCTACACATTTTGGCGTGAGACGGTGTTGGTGCACGAACGAGTGTTGTAGTGTGTGTGTGCGATGAAAGTGCCTGCTTCCTATACAATCGCTGGGTTGGTTAGATTCGAATTGTTTTAATCTTTTTCTCTATTTTATTTTAATATTATTTTCTTGTGTTTTATTTTTTTCTTGCTTTTTTGCTCCACACACTTTGACTTGTTTTTCTTTGCATCTCGTCTTTTCTACACGTTTTCTACACCGCCTTTTTGGAAAATATACCAACAGTATTTGAAATCGCTTGGCCATTCTTTGTCTAGCTGCTTTACGTTTGGTCGGTTTGACTTGAGGTTACTTGGCTGTGAGCCAGCTTCTTTGCCAATAACACACAAGTTAACGGCAGCTTCCTTGTGCTGCATCGCTGGTGCGGGTTGAATGTGTACGTCCTGGTAGTTCTACATTTTATTGCCGCAGTGAGTGGTCGGGTTGGTTCAAATGGGGGGGTTTTGAGGTTAAAGGACTTTTGCTGCCTGCAGTTTAAGACAGAGTTTGAGATGATGTCGTTGTTGTTTTTGCTTTCGCACTGCTTTCGTGCAAAGTCCTTCCTTTTTGATTTAATTAAATGTAAGTAGAGGATAAAATAAAATATTTAACTTGTAAAGTTCACTTGCAAGTTTATGGTGAAGAGCAAAAAAAAAAACAAGGAGTTGAATTATTTTTAAAGTTACATTGACACGATGATGTCCATGGAAATGATTCGATGTTATAAATAAGAAATGGGCTCATGTTCTTCCTTTAGAAGCTTTTAGAGAAAATGTCAATGTACCAGTGCAAGCGAATGACAGGAATTTTTTTTGTTTGCATTGATTTTCAACAGATAAATAAAACTAATCAAAAAGAAAAGTTTCTAAATAAATTAACAGTCATTTAATTACTGCTCTAGAGGGACTACATCCTTGCAAAATATGCATTTAGAAATATTTTTTAATATTTTTGAGATTTTTTTCATGAAACACAGAAATTTATTAAGTATTTAATGGGTTAAAAGCTTTAAAGTTTGCAACGTTAATTTTGCTTGTCTTGAACTAGTATTCGGGGAATGATCCCTACTAAAGCAGTGCATTGTGCCACAACTAGCTGAAAGGGGATAGTGGTAAGAGGACAGCTGAAGACAAACTTTAAGATGGAGCAAGTTTGTTGAAGCTTTTTTTACTTTTTACTTCACTGGTTGCTTTATCCTGGTCTTCTAGTACAACACGTTGTGTTAACCGCTCTCGGCTATATTCTGCGACCAGTACTATGCCCTCATCATTGAGATAAGCTGACAGCAATAAACACAATCCTCCACCATATTCATGACTGAGTACGCAGTCGAATTCGGGATCTAAAGCATCATAGTCCAGTGTTCACTACTTCAGCCTGTTGGTTCATCTGTTAATGAACCTGATATCTCAACCTCAATGGCTGCCAGAAGTCGGTCTTTCAAATGTAGGCTTGTATAAACAAATAGTTTTTAACAGCACAACAAATCAAAATGGGAAACAAATTCTCAGTTTCATAAGTGTTACATATCAAAAAATTCTTACTGTTCCTATTCACATATGCCACGACTGTTAGTAATTCTAGGCAACTACTTGTTGAACGCGAAAATTATCATTAATAATACCAGATGCAACAAGATGTGGAAATATTTCCACTCCTTTTTAATAATAACGAATCGTATGAATAGCAAAGAATCCTTTATTTCGCTGAAGGAAATTTCTTTATAAATTCTACCAATTTTGACAAGGATTTAATGAAACATTTCATTAATATTTAACCAACATCAGGACTAATTAATTAAATGAATTATGTTACGTTAAAGTTACTTAAATAAAAACTTCGTCACATAAATTAAATTCTTTCATTCATGCTAACAAATAATTTCATTAATACAACGTCAAAAATTCAATGTAACAAAGAAGTGATATAATCAATACAATGACATAATTGATTTGATTAATGAAATAAATTCGTTCATAGAACAAAATTAAGTCTTTAATAACCTGAAATAATGCCGTTGATTTGGGCCTGGTTTTTGAAATCTCGACTTAAACTAAGTTTAGCTAAACTGCAAACAGATTAAGTTGTAGAAGAAGTTTTGATGGAACAGCCTAGTTTTGCTTCAAATGCTGGTCTCTAGAAAAATTAAAAATAAAATTCAAATTCGCCGTAAGAATCTAAACTTCAGACTCCATAAAACTGAGTTTAAGCTTAATCCATATCTAAAAAACATGGCTTTAATAAGACAGAATGGGTTAAGAACTTCACTCATAATCTTACACATTGTCCTCTAACAGGAGTTGAAAAAACTTTTAATAACATCCCTTAAGTGCCAAAACAGCTTAAGTGGCAAGGAAAAGTATTTTTCAATTATCTCTAGTTAAGCTCGAAATCAAGCCTTAAAATTGGATGTATTCTTTTTTCCCAAAATCTTACCAAAAACCTCAAACTGATCAACTGAGGGGTTTTAGCTAGTTCATCAACATCAGGGAACCTTTACCCAACATTTCTTAGAATAGCTAAAGATATTTATTTCAAACTTCCGCTTTAATAAGTGAGAATTCTAAAACAAATATAAAAGTCATAACAAGAAATCACTGTCACTGTTTTTATATTGGCAAAAACTATTAGTTATTGTTGTTCTTTATTTCTCTTACAACTACAATTTGAGTCGGAAAAAGCCAAGCAATTGTAGAATAAAAACGTAAGAAAATAAAATGGAAAATGATCAGCGAATTCTTGTTATGACTTTGATACTTGTTTTAGACTTCTCATTGAGCTTGAAATAAATATCTTTAGTTATTCTAAGAAATGTTGGGTAAAAGTTCCCTGATCATCTGCATTAAAACCAGTGAAATGCGCACAAAAACTACCTGAAACTCCTTAATTGATCACTTTGAATATTTTAATAAGATTTTGGGAAAAAGATTCAGCACATAATTAAAATTAAAGAAAATTCTCTTCTTCTTAATTAGTTAGTCTGTTTTAATTCTTTTTAAAAAATTACGTTTCAAAACTTCGGCTGATAAACACTGGGGATTTATAAGCGAAAGATTAATTCACAAAACACTCCAGTTGTACTTTTCCATATCTGTAATAACTCTTTTACTAGAGCATAACTCTTTAGTTAAACTCGAAATAAATCCTTAATATTGGATATATAGGATATGTTCTTCAGTATAAGTTAAAATTTATAAAGTCTTCTTTCTAAATGGTTTTAAGCCGTGTGTATTATTTAAAATTAAAGTTTTCGAGGATCAGCAATTGTTTGCTAAAATTATAAACTTTTTTTTGGTTTCAGTGCTTTTTAATATTTAAAAGTCGACAACACTGCTTATAAGCCAAGTTGTTGTGCATAAATTTCTATTAGATTAATAAAATAAAGTTTCGTGTTGTGTAACCATCACAACACGATATGATGTGTTATTTCACATCATTTTGCTACACCCTGTTTGAAATCAAATCAGAAAATTATTCATGTACAAAATGTTTATCCGCATTTAAATTAAATGCTTTTTGTTATTTGAAATTAAAGTAAAAGAGTTGAAAATAAAACACCCCTTGTATTATTTAATTATACCACTGTTTTCTCTTTGCAGGATAAAGGATAACACGGAACTGCATTATCATCAGCCCACTAAGGACATCTGTGGGTTGGTAGAGGAACGAAAAGCACAATAAGTTTTCTTAAGCATCGCAACAAAAACAGCTCTTGAAAATTATTTTAACGGAAAATCAAATTTAGTTTTAAATTGTTCGATTTTAAAGTGATTTTTATATGTAAATAATTTATGGATGTTGTGAAAATAAATAATAAAATGAAAAAGAAACTGATTATTTTGCAATTCCTTATTAACAGATAAAAAGCTGGTTTGATTGTAAAAATCTAATATATTGTAGAAGTGCGACTTAAGAGGCAACAAAAATGTTCTAAAATTTTTAGTGGCCAGTAACAAATTATTCGAGATATTTTATTAAAATTCGATAGCAAATTAACTCTAATGAGTTGTGATATTAAGAAGAAAAGGTAAGAAAATACGATGAGTTAATAAATAAAAATCGATTTGCAGTAAAATTGTAGAAAAATAAGACCAGTTGATAACCCAATAAAAATTGCTGGTGGTCTGACAGCGTTTTAGGAAGGGAGAATAATTGTTGTATCACTTGCAGTTGCCTTTTAATTGGGCATGATTCTTGTAGCACTAGACATTCACGTACCAAAAACTTTGTTAAACGCAAAAGAGTTGTCCGACATTCAGGAATGTTCGACGCTTTTGGTCGTTAAGCTTTTAATGGGTGCTGGAGTGACAAGGATATACATTTTGAATATCAATGAAACCGGCTTCATATGAAAGCAAATTTTGTGAAATAAATTTTTGAATATGATTTCTGCCATGTGGCCGTAATAGCTGGTGCGTAGAAGGCGCTGTCTGCAACACCGATTTTCGATAATTTTTCGCAACATTTGCGGCCGTATTTCGCCGATAACTCAACGAATGTTGATTTGTTTATGGTTAATCGACGTAGACAAGAGACTTAACAAAATCCCAAAGCAAATAATTTAATGGTGTCAAACCACACGATTTTGGTGGCCAATTAGTTGGGCCATAAAGTGAAATTATTTGTCCACCAAAAGTTTCTCTGAGTAAATCAAGAGTAGCGCCCGCTGAGTGGCATATGGTTCCTTCCTATCGGAACCGCATGTCAGCAGGAATAATGCCATGTAATTGAAGTGCGAAGACATTTCGAATCCTGTTTCTATATCGTTTACCATTGACTGTAGCACTCTGCCCATCATCGGTTTTTGAAGGCCCATACGTTTCAATGACTCCGCCAGCCCCTAAAGAGCACCAAACGGTTATTTTCTGTGGGTCATTCGATCAAAACTGGTGGATTTTAACCTCCTTAAAATACTACAATTCTGCTCCAATTAACCAGAAAGGGGCTTCATTGGAAACTGAAATTTTGAATGGATAAATTTGATGAATACAACAATTATTTTGATTCAAAATTTCTACCATTTGCACGCTTTGCTCTGGCGTAAGTCGATTCATTATGACATTTCAAGGGAATCTAAATAAAAAGCCACTATCAGCTGTTAAATGGGTGCTGAAATAAAGTAGTGATGTCAACTCAAAATTGTAACGCTCTAAACAAAACACGCGTAGTTACAGAAAAGAGGGGACTATTTTTCTACTGCTGCTACTTAAGCGACTGTCATGAATATTTTGGCATACAAGTGTTGAGGCCTGCTAAAGCTCATAGCCTTCACAAAAAAGTGAAAGGGTTCGGCATTCCGTGTGTAATTTCTTCAATATTAATATGGAACCCCATAGAGAATATATATTCTGGATCCTTATGAATAGCGATGACGATTGAACGATATCCGTCTGTCTGTGCATGTCATCCCAAGCCCCCAGAAGAGCTAGAGACTTTATTCTTGGACTGATGCATAGAAAATGGAATTAAATGGAGTGGTATTGAAATTCAAAAATACGGCACCAGAGCTGGGAGGCTTACACCTATTTCTCGAAGCAAAATTAATATCAAAAACCAATTATTTTTTTGTTTGTTTGTAAATAGAATCCATTTCATGCTTTGGGAAGCCTCAATTGTCTATTAAAAACTAATAAAATAAAAAAAAAATTTCCAGGGATGAGAAATTAACATTTTCTTTTTGCACATTCAGTACTTTGTAGTACATGTAATAATATGAAAATTTGAAATTTTTTTTAAATAAAACTGGTTTACACATCATGAAGAATGGCACTGGTAAAAAATTTTTAAGAATTAAAACCTTGTTTCCAGGGGTGGGAAATTGATGTTGTTGTTTTTATTCATAAAAGTAACCAAAAAGGCAACTTGCCTTTGTTTTTCTTTTTGTTTTCTTTTTTTTTTTTTGCTGACTGAAACTATTTTATAACTTAGGAAGAATAAAATTTTAAAATTAGTACTTAAAAATAGATGTTGAAGCGTGCACAGCCGAATATGGCACTTTTACGCTGTTCTCAAAAATGTTTTGTTTTTATTTTCAAATAATTTATTTGACATGCACATCAAATTAGTTTTAAGCTTTATACCTCAAGTCAAGTCATGATTCCGGGGATATGTTAACGATAGCCCACAGTTAAATCCATTCAAAATTTTTGATATTTACCTGAAAATATAAGAAAAAATGTAAATACATTATGAAGACAACAATGGAATTTTCAGATTTCTACATATTTTTAGGAATGTTCGTTTAAGCTCTTTGATTTTAATTTCGTGCTGATTCTTTTTTCCCAAAATGTTACTAAAAAGTTTAAAATGATCAATTGAGGGGTTTTAGATAGTTCCTCTGCTCATTTCACTGGGTCTAATGCAGATCATCAGGGAACCTCTACCCAACAATTCTTAGAATAACTAAAAATATTAATTCCACTTTAATAAGTGAGAAGTGTAATAGAAATATCAAAGTCACAAGAAAATCTCACTGATCAATTCTTCTTTTTTATTTTCTTACGATTTTTTTCTACAAAAAAAAAAATCGGCATTTTGCCGTCTCTATTTGTTGTTGTAAGAGAAATAAAGAACAAAAACAACATTTTTAATGCAAAAACAATTTATTTAGATCCGTTTGAATTTTTTAGTAAAATTTTGGGGGGAAAAACAGCACATATTAAATTAAAGGAGTATAAATGGAGTTTGTTAGTACAAAAAAAGTTTAATAATTCCTTCCGAATGTATAAGAAAACAAATTTCTTTCTATTACGGCCTTTTCAAATCGATTTTCATTGAAATCTTTCCAGCGATAATGTGAGCGGTTGTTAAGCTTTAAGTATGTGGGTGTAAGTGCCAAAATAAGGCTGCCTCTGAACAATTTAATCCAGCATTAATGAGGCGATAATGTCAGCAATTTTGTGTCAACGGAACTTGACCGATATTTGTGGAGTTTCTTGCGCCGCTTAAAGGAGATAATCGGAACGAATATATCCGTTAACAAACACATTCAAACATTAAAAAATAATCCCAAAACTTTGAATTATTTTTTAATGAACCTCCACATTCATGTTCACACAAGGAAGTTTTTGCTGCTCAAATTCTTTTCGCCTCCCTTTTAAGCCCGACTGATTGTTCACACAAAGCAACCTGTTTCAACCAGTTTTCATTTTCCCTTGCTTCCGAAATCTTATATATATATGACAATTCATTTCATTTAGTTTGTGAATTTAGTAGTTCGGATCAACACTATGGAAGTGTTGTTGCAGCAATTCTTATTTTATGCGAGAGTGATGAAATAGAAATTTACTTTCATACTGTAACCTCAAGAGTTGCTGCAAGAAAAATTGGAAGTGTGAACCGGGACTTACTGATTCAAAGTGAAAAATATTTTGTTTTAGTCTGTTTTTATTGGAAAGGAGTTTTTCACAATAAAATCTAGTTCATTTCATATCTTCAAAAACTCTTCTTCACAGCGAAGCAGAGAATTAAATGATATAAATAATAAATATAAATATTAAAATTAATTTCCCGGTTAGAAGCAGCTTCGTACCACTCTCCTCTTCCACAGAATCAAAAACCAGGACCGATAATGAAACATAACCCTCATGCATGGGCCGGGGCTTGAAAGTCAGTATTTAAGTTACTCGAAAAAGAGAAATTTTTTCCGGTTGCAGTAGTAAATTGTATCCCAATTTTTGGCTTTTTGCCCTACTGACTAAACAAGTATGCCCTCGTGCATTGTCATAAAATTCACAAGGAGGGCTGCTTTAAATGACGGGCGTACGCAAACTGAGAAACAAAGTTTGGGAAAAAATAATATACCGCAGTTAATTAACGAAGTGGTACATTTAGAGTTCCTTAGAAGGAAATTAAAAATTTCATGGACTTATCAGACATCCCTCGTATTTTGTATGTAACAAACAGCATTAAAAGCTTGTGTCATTCCTCCTTTTCCTAATATCTTCAAAATATATTTTTTCTATTCCGCAAAACTTTCCCACACTTGAGATACAAAATAAATTTCTCATCTCAAACAAGATTTTATAAATAATCCTTTTCTGGCATCCTGTCCAGCATCTCGGACAATCGGCTTTGAACTACAACCTCAAAGTTCAATAACTTCAGTTGGTCATAAGAAAAAGCAACGAACTAAACCCGTTTAAAGAACAGAATCGCATTGAAGATGCTGATAAAAATTTACTATTTTCACAAGAAAAAGTTCACACAAATAATTTTCCATAAAAACCAATCCTTGCAAACAAAAACAAAAACAACACATAAAGTTCTGTTTCATAAGAAACGGAATAAAGGATATTTCCAAAGGAGTTTGTGTGTAACTATTCTGTGATGAGTTTAAAAGGGTTGGAATTTCTTAGAGGAAAAAAGAGAATCCAGTTTCATGCCGCCTAATGACCAGAGACATTAAAAGCACATAAGCCCCGGAGTTGGATGTTGTTTTTAAGTAGAATAAAAGAGTTCGGCCACAAACGGGGTGGCAAATTTATTTTGTTGCATGATAGTTTTTTACTTCTAGGAAGTTCTACGTGACATCATATTCTGTTTTCTTAAAACATTTTTAATTTCATGTTTGAGGCGTTTTGGCTTTAAATTTTCTTAATCACGTGTAAATTCATAGTATCAACACGTTCCTAATTATTATTCCACTTCATTTATCTTTTAGTTGAGGAGTAAAACTGCAGAGCTGAAATAAACTCAGGGAAAAATGATAGTCAGTAATTTAAACTTCAATTGAGAAGAGAACGTTTCAAGGATATTAAATTCGAAGAGGGACACGATTGTAAACCGGATAAATGGTTAATCATTCAATATTATTGCTGAGCCTTAAGAAGGGCCCATCTCGTATGTCCAAAACTCTCTACCTTCCGAAGAAGAGCATATTTTCACTGGCTTTGAAATTAACGAAACCATCGCGTCTAAAGATCTGGAAAGCCACAGCGGAGTAGCAGTTCAGTTCAGTGTTGTAACACCTTTCACAAAAAAAATGAAAGGATGTTGTTTGTCATTCCGTGTGTTGTTTCTTCGATATTAAAATGGGACCCCAAAAAATATATATATATTCTGAATTCTTATTATGAATAGCGATGGCGATTGAAAATCGGTTTTTACAAACCCCCAGAAGAGCTAGAGACTTGGTTATGGACTAATGGATTGGAAATGAACTTAATTACAGTAGCATTGAAATACAGAAAATACTGGTCCAGAGCTGGGAAGCTTACACCTATTTCTCGAAGCAACATTAATACCAAAAACCAATTATTTTCTTGTTTGTTTGTAAATTGAATCCATGTCATGCTCTGGGAAGCCTCAATTGTCTATTAAAAACTAAAAAACAGTAAATTTTTTTCCAGGAATGGGAAATTAAAAGACTTTTTTGGCACATTCTTTATTTTGTAGTACAAGTAATAATTAAAATGTTGAAAAATTTCAAGTGTTTTTTAAATAAAACATCTTGATACATCATTAAGATTTGCATTGATAAAACAAATTTTAAAAAATTTAAATTTTTCTTCCAGGAGTGGGAAATTGATGTCGTTTTTCATTTATAAAAGTACCCCAAGAGGCAGCTGACGTTGTTTTTTTTAATTAAACCATGTTTTATTTCAGGAAAGACAAAATTGTTATCAAAAATTAAGTGAAATCAAAATTTCGATTCCAGGGTTGGATAACTGCAATATCTTGTAGTACATGTAATAGCTAAAATGTTTAAAAATTTAAGTTTTTCTTAAATAAAACCGCTTTCCAACATCATGAAGATTTGCATTGATAAAAAAAAAATTTTTTTAATTAAAATATCCTTTCCAGTGTTGGGAAATTGATTTGTTTTTTATTCATAAAAGTAAACAAAAAGGCAACTGACGTTGTTTTTGCTAACTAAACTTATTTTATAACTTAGAAAGCACAAAATTTTTACTTTAAAATATATGTAACTCCAGATGTACGTTGGTGAAGGGTATATAAGATTCCGCACAGCCGAATACAGCACTTTTACTGGTTTTTAAGTTTTCCTAATGGCGACAAAATGAATCCTTTTTTTTTTTGTAACTGAAATCTGAACTTTAGTCAGCGACAACTTGAAAGCGGCAAAATGCTCTCCAGTTTTAGCAGTACGGCGCACAATGCGACAACCGATTTTTTCGCACTGATTTAGAAACTAAAAACTTCTTATGTTTGAAACACATATGCTGATTCTTCCTTTTTCTAAAATTTTATTTAAAAAATTCAAAGTGATCATTGCATTGAGTCTAATGCAGATCCTCAAGGATCACTTTGAATTTTTTATAAGATAGTTTGGAAGAAGAAAATCAGCACGATATTTGAAAATTAAAGAGTTTTAAGCCACGATCACTAAGAAAAATTTATTAATTTAAAAATTAAAGGGCGATGTCTGCGCAAAAGAATATGAAATTTGTTATCACTATCTAATTGGATTTACCTTAACACAGTATTTAATTGGTGGTTTATTTATTTCTCTTACAACTGCAATTAGAGTTGGAAAAACGCCAGCCAATTGTAGAATAAAAATAAGAAGAAAAATTTATCAATGAATTCTCGTTATAACTTTGGTATTTTCTAATTGATTTAAATTAGAATTTGATATAAAATCATTTTAGTTATTCTAAGAAAAGGCGTGTAAAAGCTCCCCGACAAACTGCATTAGCCCCAGTGCAATCCCCATAAGAAATAGTTGAAAACCCAGCAATTGAATCTTTAAATAGAGTTTTGAGAAAAAGGAATCAACACGATATTAATATTAAAGAGTTGTAGTTTATAATTTTTATATATAAAAAAGAATGACGCACATTTGGAAAGTTTTATAATATGAAAGTATAAATTTGAAAAGAAGGACCCCAGTCAAAAAGTTCTCGTTGGAGAAGTGCCTTTTCTCTACTTCCGAACTTTCAATTAGTTTTTATTTCCGGTTAATTGATTAACAAGTTATTTTTGCAAGTGTAACATTTTTATTTATAAGAAATTATTTTGATTTATGATATTATAATTGAGTTTAAAGTTGTTTATAAAAGTTTTATATAAAAGCAATTGTTACATATAAATTATATGTGGGTGCTATTTCGCAGAAGTCGGCAGTTGATTTAATATATAAAACCTGAGTTGGCAAGTCACACGGACATGGCTTTCGGTCTTCTAGAAATGTTATAAAAATCTGATTTAATTATTACCACAAACATGACTTCAGGTCCAACAAAAAGGTGCCAAAAAAAAGAGAACTTCTTGCAAAGACAATTAACCCACTGTAAAAACAGCTTCAGAAGAGATCCAGATCTGCACTACTTCCGGATCAGAAGTTTGCGATCCTGTTGACTTTTTTGGGATATAATTTTTTGCTGGGGATGCATTAAAATATATGATAAAAGAAATAATTCCACATTTTAAACTTTTTTTGACTTTTAAAATCAGTTATTAATTATTATTATTAAAATCTGTATCGTTAGTTAAATGTGATAATCGATTTTATATACACAAACTTATTAAGGAAATGTCATACGAGAATTGTAACAGTGCTAAATTTTTCTTAGCACTCTTTAAATCAATAATTTTTCGTTTTATTATTTTATTCACTTGTGAAATACTGAATACAGGACATTAGCGGCTTGGGAACTTATTCCGTTCCACTGTGTCAATTAGAAATTCCTCGGAATATTTATCTTGTCTTTCTAAATTTAACAGAGTCTTAACTTGCGTTCACATTTAAACAAATATTTGCCCAAAAAGGGAGGGCTGCTAAATACTAGTAAAAAAGGAATTAATTCAGACAATAACTTATTCAGTTAAATAGTTTTCTATAATATTGAATTCTATGTTACTGTCACTGACTTTTTGACTTAAAACACTCGTATTAAAATTAAAATTCTTTTCCCTTTGGGCAAATGTTTGCCAAGAGTGATCACAGCTCTAGTCCATAAATCACAATTGAGCTCAAAATGTGTTTTAGAGCACACCTGGTCCACTCCCGATTTCAACAAGTTTTATAGCAGATCTCTGTGAAGAAGTCATAATTAAAGGATTTCTAAACTTCTTAAAATAATTAATAGTTTTTAAAAACCTTTAACGATTTATTCACATTAAATATATTATGCTTATAAGCTGTTTACAAGCTATTTATAAGACGAGTTATTATACGAAATTTTGCTTGGCATAGATCCAGCATAAAGCAGAATCGATTTTTAAAGCTCTCATCAAATCAATATCCCCTCTACCATCCCTGCATGAAATTACAGAAACTGTAACAACTGAAAAGTACAACAAACTTCATCTCTATTGATATTTAAAATCGATCCTCAAGTCAATGAGTCATAAGCAATTTTCGCAGTCGAATATTTTATGACTTCAGTTCTTATTTCAAATTGACGATAAAAAAAATTTTTCAATACTCTCTGCCGTTGGTGGCCTGAACCACTTTCTCCAAATTTTTCCTTCGGTGTGTAGCCTCGAACTTGCCACACACCTACGTAAATCTAATACACTCGCAGTAGAGTCTATAGCGCAGCTAATAACAACATCGCCTTGGCTACAATTTGTGGTCAATTCAACCAAATTTGCGTACATTAAACGTAAAACACAGCAGGCATTACCTGTGCGGTGTTAACACTTCCACTTACACTCTATTTTATTATGTAAATAATATTTTATTTTGCTGCTGTTTTTGTTGCTTTTCTTGTTGTCATTTCACGAAAGTAAATGAACCTGCATTCACCAAAACTCTGTTGCAAGTCTACTCTGTTTTTTTTTTTTTAACTAGAAACAGAAACTTAAGGATATTCGAAAACACATTTAGAGATACCAGTGTGTGCATGAGAGTGTGCTTGAGTGTCTGCTTGAGCGTGTGTGTGTGTGTGTGTGTGACAAAATATGGTATGACGTTGCAAGTATGGCGCCGTAGGAAACGGCTGCTTGTTTTTTATATTTTTATTTGGTTATTTATGCTCCAAGAATATTTTATAAGTTTGTGTTGTTTTGGCTTAGACTATATTTTCTATGGCACATTATTAGTTAAATAAAAAAAATCTATATGCTTATGAAACAGGTAAGAGAAACCTGTGGTACTCTGGTTGCGTGAGTTGGTTTACGTGGCTGCCGAACAAGCACACAATTTCAGTTGCATTAAATCTCGATAACTTTCCAATGGACCACACCACTCGTGGGTATAAAGTAATGCTGGAGTGGAGGTAATAATTTGTTAGTAGATTTAACCCGACCCGTAGAGGTCGCACCGATTTCTGATAACTGTCATACATACTTTTAATGAAATTTTGAGTCTCGAGAATCGAGAAAGAACAGTAAACTCACAAAAGAAAGTTGAAAACAGTGTATACCCGTCAAATAAGGACAGGCCTATCCTACTACCACATCTGCAGATCGCCGCTATCAGCCTCAAGGTGTCCCTGCGGAATCCTCTTGATAATTATATTGAGCATCTATTTACCATTTTATAAGGCCATATTTTTTAGGTGATTTTTTCGGGGCGAGTATTCAGGATTAAAAATAAATTACAGCCGTACAAGAAAATACACACACAACCATGGCTACGCTGAACTTCCTCACATGCCGCGAAAAGATTTATTTCATTCCATATTTCGTTCCACTTGGAATGAAAATATGGCAGGCCACTTTCACTCTCACTTTCTCTTTTATTTTAATTTAATTTCTTTATAGAACAAATAACCTAAGAACCATTATTAAAATATTAAAATTAAAATATTTAAAATTGATAAAAAAAAAGAGTTACTGTTTTTATCCAGGCACCGTAAACAATAGTTATCCGAGAATTTTTATCTCAAAAAACTTCAGGATAGAATCGTTTGGCATCATAACTGTCATAAACCATTTTATACGCTCTCATCTGCTCTTTCAAAATTGATCGTTATATCAAAAAAAAAAGCTCTCAACTCTACATTGGAGAGTTGTTTTTCAAAGAAAACATTAAACAGCGCATGAAACTACTATAAAGTGAATTTTATATGGTCCCCAGAATATTGAATTTTATATTTTTTTTTAACTTCTCGCTAGAAAAATTTAGAATTGAAAAGAATCGGAAATTTATTGGATTTAAACCGTTTTTTAACCAAAGATTTCTCATAAAAAATAATGTCAGTTGCCTGTTTCGTTACGTTTATGAATTAAAAAAAATTAATTTCCCAACCCTGGAAGGCACATTTTAATTTAAAATTTTTTTATCAATGCAAATCTTCACGATGTATTAAGCGGTTTTATTGAAGAAAAACTTAAAATTTAAACAAGTTTTAGTTATTTTATGTACTACAAAAAATTTTAATTTCCCATACCTGGATAAAATTTAACTTTTTTAGTTTTTAATAGACAATTGAGGCTTCCCACAGCATAAAACAGCTTAAATTTACTAACAAACAAAATAAATAATTGCTTTTTAGTATTAATTTTGCGTCGAGAAATAGGTGTAAGCCTCCCAGCTCTGGAACCGTATTTCTGAACTTCAATACCACTCTATTTAAGTTCATTTTAAATCCAGCAGTTCAAGAACGAAAACTCTAGCTCTTCTCGGGTCTTGGGAAGACCGTTTTTACGAGCAGACAGACGGACGGTGGGATAGACGGACATCGCTCAATCGTCTTCGCTATTCATAGGGATTCAAAATATATATATATTTTTTTTTTTTTGGACCCATATTAATATCGAAGAAATTGCACACGGAATGGCAAACCCTTTCACGTTTTTGTAAAGTGTATAAAAACTAACAAGTAATTTTTTTAGAAAAAGTTCTCAACGGCTCCACCGATCCATTCCACAAACTAATCAACTATTAACATTTCAAAATCACGTCGAGCACAGTAAATCGGGTTAAAATCGGTTTATCTGTTCGGGAGATAACGTGTACGAGAAAATTCGAAACAAAGTATTTTTTGAAACTCCGAAATTGTACATCTAATCAATTTGTGTTCTCGATTCTTTTATAGTAACCGAAAACTATATCGATCACCGCTAATCAGATGGAAATCGGTTGACCTGAAAATTGAAACGATAGTGTTTTAGCTCGAAGAGCTCAAAGACATAGAAAAGCATAAAATCCTCAAACGAATATGGAAAAAAAATCCCTAGAAGAGTTTCCTTTTCTGAAGGAATCTGTGCACCGATATTTTGCAAAATGATTTGCAAAATATTATGAATATATTAGTTTCTGTTTTGGAGGTTTTTAATCTCTTTAATTTTAATTATCTGCTAGTTCTTTTTTCTCAAAATCTTATTAAAAAATTCAAATTGATCAGTTGAGGGGTTTTAGCTAGTTCCTATGCGCATTTCACTGCGGCTAATGCAGATCATCAGGGAACTTTTATCCATCCTTTATAATACAAAGTATTATAAAGGACTAACATATATAAAAGGTTTTTCTGAAAGGTTAAAAACTCAGATCTATATGACATTGAGAAATATCAACTTGCATTTAAGACGAATAATACTATGCAGAGCCTATATAGTAACACAAAGACGAAATTAAAGAAAGAGGACAAATGCAACGTTATATATAGTATTAACTGCAACGGTGACGGCTCAGGCACACGCAATAAGAAATACGTAGGAACAACTAAAAATAAACTGAAGACCAGACTAACATGTCATAAATCAGACATAAGAATGAAAAACAAACCCATGGAGCAAAAAACTGCTCTTGCGGCCCACTGTGCAAAATTTTGAAAATGTAAAAATATTAGAACAAGCAAACCATTATTCCAGGAGACTTACTTTAGAGATGTTACACACAATTGACGTTCCTGCAGAGAAAAGACTTAAATATAAACAAGACACAGAAAAATGCGCTCAAATTTACAGAAGTGTGATAAACAAACACAAGAAACAACATAAACAAATCAGTTTTCGCAGCTAAGGACTACAGACGATCGACATATTGAAAATATGTTAATTAAATCTAGTTTATTTAATTTTTAATTTACATGTATGTAATTGTAAATTTATTAGAAATAATCAAAAATTAATTTTAATGTTTATCATATATTGTTTTGTACCCAACAGTGTTCCCCTGCAGATGAATAGCGAAGCTTTTCGGAATATTGGGAAAAATAACATTAAATAAAGATTAAATAATCAATAAATATTTAGTGTTTATTGATTGTTAAAAACCTGGCCTATAGCCGAACGAAAAAACAAGAATATTATTATAATACAACAGGTCAACGATTAAACTAAATATATACATTATTAAATAATTCTAAAGAACTAAAACCATTTCGGGCTTTTTGGGATACACTGTATGAAAAATAGAAACGCCAACTGACTCTTGCCGAAGTTGTCGACTTTCCCAATACCTTCTAGTCGATTAGCACTCTGATTTCAGTCCGCTGGTGTTTCCGTAGCCTCTTTAGGGAGTCACAAGAAGTATTCCGAGTTTATACCGTGTAGTTTTCTCAAAAGAGCTTTCATACTGAAAGTTAAAACCTGGTTTTAGCATTAAAATCATGAACATGTGATTTGGCCTTCACATGGCAGCTGTAATAAATTCAGAATTTAATACACAGTTTGTCTAATAAATTTAATCAAAATATATTAGATTTCTCATGGGGATAGAACCATTTGCTTATCTTCTTTTCTTATTCTAACATATAACACACAAACTGTACTGCAACCGTTTTTAAAAATAAGAAATTTTTTACTAAATTCCATAATAACAAACTCTGTTATATTTTCCATATTATTATTTTAAAATTATGAAAATACTTATAAAAAACTAATAAATAATTGGGAATCAGATTATCTCTTCACACATAATCAGATGTTTTCAATATACAACTTGGCAGCACTCAACTTAGCACAGACAAAAGCAGGCAAAAACAAGGTTGCATCTCATAAAACGTATTTAAAGCCCACTTTAAAACTAGTTTTAAATATGTTTTTACGAAATCTGTTTGCATAAGAAAATCAAGTTTTGAGAGTTGCTTGTAGCGTTTTAACCAGACTTGATTAACACCAAGTCCCTGTGAAAACACTATAAAACTGCATTTTGAATTCAGTGACAGTCTATTTGAAATTTTATTTTGGACATCGTTGTGTCACGTTGCCAAAACATCTCTGCTATACCTGCTGTGCTGCTGCACGACTTTCCCCTATGAAAGTTTATGTAACCCATAAAGCCAATTTAAGTGAAACTCTGTGGTGCTCAGTTATTATTGGCTCGTATCGTATTTAATATTTATATTCTTTAATGATATTTAATGCAAAACAGCCAATTCCCCGATACAAACAACAACACACAGACACTGTGGCAAGAATATCATCACAAGTTATGCAGCAGCCACAACACTGGAGTAACCGTTTTCAGAACCTTCTTGTTGCCACTGCAAAACAGTCTGAAGGCTACAAGTTTTAGTTCTGCCTTAGCAAAGAATTATTTATGTACTACGTAACAGGCAAGTAGCCGTTATCATTATTTTAAACAACTTTTTTTTAAATGATTTTTTTTAAGTTCATTTTACCACAATTTGTTGTTGATAAACTGGCCAAATAAGTGCAAAAACAAAGTTGCAAGATGAGTCAAGAAAAACCAAAATATTGAACTACAATATTTTATAATAAATTGTTGTAAACAAATACGTGCTTGCTCAAGCATGCTCACAAAGTTTACCAGTTATTATTTTCATTTATGGTTTTTTTTTTTGTTTTTGTTCTTGCTTTTATTTTATGAAAATAAATATGGTGAAACTTGTGCTTTAGAAAAAAATATTAAATAAAATAAATAAACTTTTTGGCCTCATAACTCATTACTGGGTTTATTAACTTTGTCATTTCTCTGAAGTGTTTCACATGATGGTAATTACGATATTTTTTTCTTGTTTTTGTTGTTGTTCTATCTTCATATTTATTTCAAAGTGCACTACAAGGATATCTGTAAGGCTATACAATTGATGAGAAGTCTTGGCTGCTTAATAACTCTAAGGCACGGTCACACTTTGCAAATATTTGCCGAAATATATGTAACCACTAATATTATTCAAAAAGCAATTAAATTGAATAGTTTTTAATAATATAAGATTCTATGACACTGTTTATTAGTTGCTTACGGAACTGTTTTACTTAAAAACTCTTAACTGAACCAAAATATTTGTCATTAATAATTAGTGGTTACGTTATTTTTGGGAAATGTTTGCCAAGTGTGACCGCACCTAAATACTTGTTTGTCTTCACTATGACATATTAATTAAATAACAAATAAATATATATTTAAACTATAAACTTTTTGTAAGGACGAACTCTGTTATGGCAGAAAATGATTCCTTGGCCTCTCCAAAAATATCTTTTCCAATTTCATCATTTTTATATACTTCGCAGTGTTTTTAAGTTACTGATAGAAGTGGGAATTGGTAGTATATTCGAATTTGATCCGAAGAAACTATTCCTCATTTTAATGGCCATTTGAAATATATTTAAGAATTCGCTGCAAATCTTAGATCAACGCCATCTTGAAACGATCTTTTGGCGCAACTCGCAGGAGAGTGTTTTGGGCTGCAAAATTTAAGGCATCAACAACGAGGTCGAGATTACATTTTGCCGATATATTTGACAGGGAACAGAACACCATGCCAGGTATTCATAATTCACCCTGCCTTTTACCCCTTAATTTATAGAACCGAGTGTCTTTTGTAGGGCTGAAAACAGTCGTTGATTGCAGTACTTTTTACTGGTTGCTTTTTTTACTCTTATTTTTTTCTTAAAGTCAGAAAAAAAATTTTTTTGATAATTTAAAAAATTTTGCGCATGCAAAACAATGAATATGAAAAGGAGATGAGGAAGAGGAAGTAAATTTTCAAAAAATAAAGAAAAATACGAACGAAGAAAAAGTAAAGTTTTTACATAATTGCTAATATTTTATGCATTTAAATTAAAGTTTGTACAAATGACAGCAGCGAGCAAATAAATAGCAACAAGGCAATCAACATTAAGTGTTCATCTTAAGCAGAATTGTGTTTACGGAAAGAGAAAGAGTTTATGAACGAAACCCAGTCAAATCTGGGATCAGCGCATGTGAAATCATCTTTCACTTAAAGAATTGATATTTTTCCCTTTATGGATCATGGGTTTAGGGGAAAAGAATGCTCTTGGATATATATTAATATGTGCGTTTCTTTTTCACTGATACTTTCGCTTTTTTACGAAAGAAAATTCATCTCATCGTTCTTTAACTATTTTTATTATGATTTTTTAATGAAATCAACAATTAGGGAACGACCCATATATATCTGCACCGCATTGAACCGAAACTATTAATAATGACTATAAGAAGGGGTATTAAGGGAAGGGTATCTGTGGATATTTGCTTTGAACATTTTCAAATCTTAAGAGGCACGTCGAAAAAACGAGTTCAATCTTTAATCCGTAACTAGAGATTCGATGGGACAACGGCCCCAAATAATATATTTTCTACTGATAGACCGATTCAGTATAAAACCAACCGGAGGTGATATTCACGCAAGTTTAAATACTGTAGAGCAGCAGTCTCAAGCGTCTGGCTGTCATTTTAGCTGATAATATTCGAATAATGAAGACAAGCTTAACCGAAGACAGAGAAAAGTTTCGGTCTTAGATCCTGTATGTTGCAGAAATCAAAATAAAATCCAAATTTTAACTTTTTAAGGCATTTGACGGCCTTGAAACCGAATGAACCGTGTTGATGTGAGATGTTAAATATTATATAAATAAAAACAAAAACTCCGGCTATTCCCTTTCCTAATGCGATCGAAATGAAATGAAAATATTTATAAAAAACTATTAATATTTTAGTCTCCGCTATACTTTTTGAATGCGCTGGTTTCAGAGTCTATTTTCAAATAAAGTTCTTCTTAATTTTTCCTTTAGTTTTTGTTTTTTTTTTATATTCTGTTGGATTGCTTTTCACTCGCCATGTTGCTACAAGTTGAAAGTTAACTATGAAAACCAAAGGAAGTTAACTACTGAAATTAGTTAAAGTGTACAGAAGTTGATGCGAATTGCTAAAGTGAACAGAGGCGGCAACGTTGGTAAATTATATCCCGACACAGATGAAAATTGAAGATCGAAGAGAGGACCTTTATTTGCTGAGAATAAAGAATTGAAAAATATTTTTTTTTTACTGAGTGATAAAAGTTAAGAAATAACTTTTATTTGTTGATAAATAAATTTAAATCAAGAAATAAATTTTATTTTCTAAGGAAAAATAGAAATCAAGAAAGAACTTTTGAATAAGAACTTTTATTTTATGCGGAATAACTAACAAGAAAACAAAAAACTTTTATTTTCTGAGAAAGAAATAGAGATAAAGAAATAACTTTTATTTTGTTATAAATAATTATATTTTAATATCTATTCGAAAAGCAAAAGTCAATAGAGAACTTTTATTTTCTGAGGAATAAATAAAAATCAATAAATAACTTTTATTAATCAAAAAATCAAAATATATTATTTATTTTCTGGAAAAGAATTAAAAATCAAGATATAACTTTTATTTGCTGAAGAATAAATAAAAGTCAAGAAATAACTTTTATTTGCGGAGAAATTAATAAAAATCAAGAAATAACTTTTATTTACTGAGGAATAAATAAAAGTCAAGAAATAACTTTTATTTGCGGAGAAATTAATAAAAATCAAGAAATAACTTTTATTTGCAGAGAAATTAATAAAAATCAAGAAATAACTTTTATTTACTGAGGAATAAATAAAAATCAAGAAATAACTTTTATTTTCTGAAGAATAAATAAAAGTCAAGAAATAACTTTTATTTGCTGAGGAATAAATAAAAGTCAAGAAATAACTTTTATTTGCGGAGGAATTAATAAAAATCAAGAAATAACTTTTATTTACTTGGGAATATATAAAAGCGAAAAAATAACTTTTATTTACGAAGGAATAAATAAAAATCAAAATATATTATTTATTTTCTGAAAAAGAATTAAAAATCAAAAAATAACTTTTATTTGCTGAGGAATTAATAAACATAAAGATATAACTTTTATTTACTGAGGAATAAATAAAAGTCAAGAAATAACTTTTATTTGCTGAGGAATAAATAAAAGTCAAGAAATAACTTTAATTTTATGGTGAATTAATAAAAATCAAGAACTAACTTTTATTATCTGGATAATATATAAGAATCAAGAAAACAAATTTTATTTTTTGAGGAATAAATAAAAGTCAAGATATAACTTTTATTTGCTGAAGACTAAATAAAAGTCAAGAAATAACTTTTATTATCTGGATAATATATAAGAATCAAGAAAATAAATTTTAGTTTTTGAGAAAAAAATAAAGGTCAAGAAATAACTTTTATTTGCGGAGAAATTAATAAAAATCAAGAAATAACTTTTATTTACTGAGGAATAAATAAAAGTCAAGAAATAACTTTTATTTGCGGAGAAATTAATAAAAATCAAGAAATAACTTTTATTTACTGAGGAATAAATAAAAATCAAGAAATAACTTTTATTTTCTGAGGAATAAATAAAAATCAAGAAATAACTTTTATTTGCTGAAGAATAAATAAAAGTCAAGAAATAACTTTTATTTGCTGAGGAATAAATACAAGTCAAGAAATAACTTTTATTTGCTGAAGAATAAATAAAAGTCAAGAAATAACTTTTATTTGCTGAGGAATAAATAAAAGTCAAGAAATAACTTTTATTTGCGGAGGAATTAATAAAAATCAAGAAATAACTTTTATTTACTTGGGAATATATAAAAGCGAAAAAATAACTTTTATTTACGAAGGAATAAATAAAAATCAAAATATATTATTTATTTTCTGAAAAAAAAATTAAAAATCAAAAAATAACTTTTATTTGCTGAGGAATTAATAAACATAAAGATATAACTTTTATTTACTGAGGAATAAATAAAAGTCAAGAAATAGCTTTAATTTTAAGATGAATTAATAAAAATCAAGAACTAACTTTTATTATCTGGATAATAAATTGATATCATGAAATAACTTTTATTTGCTGAAGAATAAATAAAAATCAAGAAATTACTTTTATTTTCTGGGAGAGAAACAAAAATCAATAAATAACTTTTATTTGCTGATGAATAAATAAAAATCAAGAAATAACTTTTATTATCTGGATAATATATAAGAATCAAAAAATAAATTTTAGTTTTTGAGGAAAAAATAAAAGTCAAGAAGTAACTTTTATTTGCTGAGGGATACATAAAAATGAAGAATAACTTTTATTTTGTGATCGAAAGATTGTGAAAACCAATTGAAAATTAAGTTAATTTATTATTAAGAAATAGCTTTTATATTCTCATCAAAAATAAAATTTGAAAAATAATTATTAATATGGGATTCCTTAAATAAAACCGTTAGGCTTCCTGGTTTTAATAATTTAAATCAGTTTTCTTATAAAAAGGACACATAAATCCTGTGAGAATAAGAGATCCAGTTGAACGGTCTAAGACTTGAGACAAAAATAATAATGAGAAATAAAACACTGAAAGTGGAAAATTGTCGAAACCGGTCTGTTTAAAACTAAAATATTTCTCTTAAATTTTAATTATGTGGAGTTTCTTTTTTCAAAATTTCAAAATTTAAATAAAAAATTCAAAGTTCGTTTACGCATTTCACTGGGGCTAATGCAGATCATCATGGGAAAAAAGAAACAGCACGTAATTGAAATTGAATAATTTAAAACGTCAATTCCCCAAAAGATACACTTAGAAAAAAAAAACATTTCGGTTGGTAAATATTTTTCAGTAAACATTCAGACGAAATACTATTTATACTATTTTATATTTTTTTTATTGCAGAATGAGTTGTTTTTTATTTATTGCGCAAGTCCTTAAAACACTTTAGGGGACACTCAAATTTCATGAAAAATATTTAAGACAATCTTTGGAAGAACTGAAGTTCATTGAAATTATTTCAAAACCCTCCTACGACCAACAAAATGGCAGTTCATTACAACGCCACTGTTGCTCAATTTCTCAGCCATCAGCACAGGCCAAGTTAAAATATCTTCATGTCCCCCTTTTTGGACCAAAGTAAAAAATTTATAAAAAAAAACTTATTATAACTCGTTGATCAAGTTGCATCAAAAATTTATATTCTTGTTATTTAATTGTTTTTTGTAAAATACTTTCATATGCTGCATTGTGTGTGTGTGTGTAAGTGAGCGTGTGTTTATATGCTGGCAAAAAGTTTGCAAAACTCATCTAAAAAATGCATACAATTATAAATAATGAACTGTGAAACAGCAACAACAAGAACAAGTAGTTGCAGTAAAAATTGAAAGGATGACACAAGTTGCACTGGAAACTTATCGACAATCGTACACTGAAAAGAAAAATGCACAAGGCATTCCAACTATTAAAGCAATTGTGTGAGGTAACCTCTTCTGAAGCCTTTAAGATTGATATTAATGGTTTTTAGGATAAAGAGTTATGAAATGCAACAGCAACAACATGCAACACATACACATTCATTCGAACATAAAATTGTTTGAGGTCTGATGATCGTTAATTGCGTGCAACATTTACTTTTCACTTGTTTTGTAGTTCTTTTTTTTTGTAGCCGAAACGTTAAAACAAAAAATCGTGATTTTTATTTGAGGAATATATCGAGCACCGTTAGACAAGTCAGCAACGGATTTAAGTTTTAATGAAATTAAAGCCAAAACCAATTTGAGATTGTTTGCAACAGCGTGTAGAGGGTGTCATGGCACCTAAGGAAATTCAATTTAACGACTGACGATGGATGGCACTTTTGCAAATTATTCTGTTTGATAACGGAAATCAGCGAAATTCAATATTCGGTTCCAGAGCTGGCAACTTTAAACAGATTTTTGTGATATAAAAGTAAATAGTCAGTTTTTTTTTTTTTTTGTAAATCAGATCATTTTTATTTTGTAAATTAGACACTGGGAATTAATAAATTAATAATTAAAATTAAAATAAAATAAAAATTAGATTCCAGGGTTGGACAATTGCCATTGTTTTTTTGGTTTACACAACCGCAAGGAACTTTTTTAAATCTCTTTTTCATTAAATATTACAAACATACAATATTTTTTAAAGAAATTCACTGATATTTGAAATCAGAGAAATCAAAAAGACAGGTCAGAGCTGGATAATTAAAATTTTTTATAAAAAGCAAATTAACTAAAAGAAGTTAATATATATTTTTTAATCAAACCCACTCTTATTTAAGTGAAAAATAATAATTTTCATAATAGAAAAATAAAATATATAATAAATTCCATTCCAGGGTTGGATAATTGAATTGCTTTTATTACGTACCAGTAACCAACTGATATATATGTTTTTTCCTTTTTTTATAAATTCAATATATGTGATGTTATTGAAAGAAATTTATTAGCATTAAAGTTCTGAACAGCCAAAAATACATTTCCAGAGGTGGAACACAAGATTTTTTGTTTTAATATTATCTAAAGTAAAAATATAAAAGATTTTTTCGGTAATGAAATATATTTTATATATCAAAAATAAAATTTCTTGGCATTAAAACTTTAAGGAAAACAATGAGATGACATTTGAAGCCCCTGTTGGTTTTTCAATGTCTTGGATATAGAACAGAAATATATATATATATATAATTCCAGAGGTGGAAAACTTATGCTTATGTTTTGCATTCTATACATAAACAACTATCAAAAACTACTATTTTGATATAAATAATTTTTTTGTTAAAACTATTTAATTTAGGAACAATGAAATTGGTATAAGAAATCCAAGAAAACTTCAAAAAAAAAACGATCTCGGAATTAGATATTTTTGAAATGTAACTGATATAAATCGGTGAAGGGTATATAAGATTCAGCTTAGCAGCATATAAAAGTTTGTTGTCTTTTTATTGAAAATTTTAAAAAATTTGAGAGTCATTGGATTCACAACGTTTTGAAAAAATTAAGTTCGTATAAGACCTACACATTTTGAACTCCTTGGAATTTTCCCCGAGTAATTTGAAGAACCTTTCACTGTGCTTGTATGTATGCGTGTATATATGTGTGTGTGAACGGCTGAACGGAATTAAACCAAACTTGCATTCTAAACACAATTCCTGAACCGATTTAAACCGATAAATTTGAAGATATTAAGAAAATCTAAAAATAAATACAAATTTTCAAGGGGTTTCTTTTTATTTTTTTTGAGAAGTTTTCAGAGGCTTCACTGATCAATTTCGCAAACCAATCAGCTCTTTAGATTTATAAACGATATCGCTCTAGCGAATCGGTTTAAAGTCGGTTATTTTGTTGGTAAGATATCTTGAGCGAAAAAATTCGAAAAAAAAGGATTTTTTTAAACTTCGATCAGTTAGGGTTCTCGATTCTTTTAGATGAATCGAAAGAAGAGCGAATTAAGAATTAATTATTCGAACCGATAGATAGAAACTTAGAAAAAAGCGTTTTTCGATTAACGTTTCAGCGGCCTCACCGATCGTTTACACGAACCAATCAGCTCCTCAAATTTATAAACGACGTATTGGTCATAGCGAACCGGGTCAAAATCGGTTCATAAGATATCTTGAGTGAAGAGCTCTAAAAAAAGTGATTTTTTGAAAAACTCTGATATTATATATCTGATCTCTTGGTGTTCTCAATTCAATCGATGGTCATGGATTTCCCATCAATTGGAACTTGTTCGAACATTTTTCAAAGTATTTTTTTAGAATAACGTTTCAACGGCCAATCAAGATCCACGTTGATCACCGCAAACCAATCAAATTGGTATAATCCGTTGGAGGGATATCATGACAAAAAATCGAAGTTTGGCTATTTTTTTGAAAAACTTCAGTTCGAGCTCAAGATTATTTTATAGTCACCGAAAACTACATCAATCACCGCTTATCACGTGGGAATCAGTTGATTTGAAAATTAAAATAAAACGGTTTTAGGTCAAAGATCACAAAAGCATGGAATAAAACAAAAACCAGGTTGCGATAGATTTGCGAGAAGTTTCAGACATGTCCTTTGGGTTCAACCTTTTTCACAGCACTTTTTAATGTTGGCAAAAGAAGAAGCAGCACGATAAAGACGAAATTAAAGAGTTAAGAATTATGAATGTTCTCAAAAGCTTTTAAGAACTTTCTGTATTAAATTTATTGCAAAAAAGAATATGTGTTTTGGTCTAGTCATGCAATAAATATAGACAAATATGAAATGAACTACAACTATTTCTTGCCAATCTTAAGTTACGAATTTGCTGCTAAAAAAAAATGTCTCATATGCAAGTATTTCATATAAAAAGGACCAAAAATTTTAATTGAAAAGTTGAATTTGCACAGAAAACAAACTGAACGAGACACAAGACAAATGCAGACATATAAAATGTATTTCAAAAAGAAAAGACAGAAAGAAAAAAAAATTATACATAAAATACGGTATAAAACAGTGGGACACTAAATAAAAGCTTCAGTCGTTAGACTTGAGTAAAACATATATGACGGCATGTATTCAGTTTTGAAATGGTTTCCTTAAAATTTTTCTGTCAGTCCTTTGCGTTCGAGAAGTCCTACTGAAAAGGAAGGGAAAGAAATGTTTTCGGAATATTCTAGTAAACGAGGGCTCTCACAGCAGCCTGACTAACACGATCCTTTAATAACTCTATCTAAAATCATGTGAACAAATCTTCCCCTGTAACCGTTCCTGATTAGAACAATTCAAAACCGGAAACTTCAACCCCCGTTAAAATGAGTACTAGGGTAAATTTGCTGCCCATCAGCACTTTTATATTCCCTATAACACAATCACATTCTAGACCCCTGTTTTATTATTGCATTGCAGTACATTTTATGCTTCTTGTTTGAAAAATGTCTGTTCCCTCTGTAAGTCCGAACAATTATATGCCAACAATTAAAAATAGAAAGAAACATGTCTCCAACATTTCTATTTTAAAATGAACATAAACCAAAGATTCTTGTTTTCTGCTCTTCTTTTTGCTCTAAAAATCCTTAAAATATTTGCAAGAATATATTTTGTAGTGCTGTTGTTGCTGTTGCTGCTGTCTCTCAACGAAAGCCCTTTACAAAACAAAAAACAAGCACAGGATAAACAACAAGACTTTAGAGTAAAATATTTGTTAAGGCAGTGGTTTAATAAAAGGAAAGAAAGGAAACGTAAGAAAAGATGCGGCGTGGAACAGAGATGAATACGGCAGTACCCTAAATTTATGGTTGAACAACATCTTCTCAAGCTGGGGATACTTTTTTTTTAATAATCGAAGAATACTTTTTCATTTCTCTGGGGCCCGATTACGACTAAAATATCGATTCAATATCGATTAAAGTTTCCATTTAAATTCTATTGAAATTTCTATATAAATCGCTCTGGTTAATACAAAAATATTCAGAATCTATTTTTTTATATTAAATATTTACAGCCTAATTCATAAAAAATATTTTATGTTTATAAACTGCTTATAAGACCAGTTGTGTACTCATGGACCAGTTTGTCATATAACAGCGTTATAAAAATGAAATATATCATGAATTAAGACTCTTTTATTAAAATGTATTCCCTTTATACATAAAAATTGTGAGAGTCTAATAACAGTGTAATAAAACTAAATTTCATATAAAATTTGCTCTATTACACACTTATTAACCTTTCATAATTTTCATGAATAAGGGGGTATATATTTGGGAAACATTTGAATTTTATTTTAATTGCGCTCCTGAAAATAAAATATTGAAAATTAATTAAAAAATTAACAAGATAACAAATAAGAACCTCCAATCAAAATTTAATAAAAAAAACTAAAGCTTCTATTAAATAAACTTTTTTTCTAGTTTTATACATTAAAGAAAATAATAGATAAACAAATAAGAATCTTCGAATTTTAATTATTTATAAGCCTTCATTACAAGGACGCACTGTAAAAACAGCCCTACAAATTCCAAACAAAATGATGCGACATTTACTCGGCCCTGGTGTAGGGATCTCTCAAAACTTTCATAATTTCCATACAAAAAGTGTCTGTAAAGGACATCATTTATTTAAAATTTTACGAGATATCATTGTGCATGTGTGTGTGTATAAATATTTCTATGTACACTGCACATACACATACATAATTTATGTACACACACACACAGCAATTTGTGCGTTACAATGCCTCTTATTTTACAACTCCTTATTTTAGTTGTTTACAAATTTTTTATATACATTTTAATCCCCCTTCAAGAGCTCCAGTTTTTAATTTTGCAAAAGTGTTGATTTTTCCATTCGACATTGTCTTTGTTATCAATTGTTTAATGCAAGGACTTATTTCTATTATTTTAATAAATTTATTAATATAAACTCCTAATAATTGTTTGAATAAGTGGGCGGTAGTTGGCAGAGGTCTACAGTTGATTCAATATATTTATTATTAAAAAAATAACCCAAAAAATACAACCCAATAAAAGGACAAAAACGTTCGAAAGGACTTGAGAAAATGCAAAGCCAGAAGATTTGACTAAAGAAACGCGAAACAAAAAAAATCCAGAAAAACAGGAGACGAAAAACACAAACAAATGGCAACACAGGCATGTAATAACAGTGTGTAACCCTCGTATTCCTTTTCATAATAAAATTTCCACAAATTAAAACTGTTGTCACTTTCAAAGAAGCCACTTAATAACAGGTAATAAATAAAAATTAACACGAGTACTGATGATGAAAGTGCAGCGGCTTTCGAGAACAGCTGTTCTATTCTACTGTCTAAGTTTAATATATAATACTAATGTTGACTCTCCCTTTTGCTTGGGAATATATCTCATATCCTTCAGAATTAGAAACATGTTTCGAATAATCATTATATAAAAAAATTTATTTTAATACGTCCCCGAGCTTTCAGATAATTCGCAATAAGAGAGCTTTCCTAGCCTATTTAAAAAGTTATTAGTAACGACTTATAAAAATCAAATTTCACTAACATCAGAAACATGACTTCTCTCCCACATTATGAAGACTCTGCAAGAGTAAACAATTTCAGTGAAAAATGTGCGCAAAATTTTTCTACGAAAAAATCATTGCAAATTGGAATTATCCCTGCACAATAAGAAAATTACAGTTTACAAATAAAATCATAATTATTATTTTCAATGCACAATGAAACAACGAAAACAAGTTTAAGCTGTAATTAATTTTCATTATAAAATCCGACTGGTTTTCATTGCAGCGTTTTTATTGGCTCGATTTGCAAGCCCGAAAACTTTTTCCAGCTTTTTATTCAAGTCTTGGCAATTTATTTTATAAATTAGCGTATTCATCAATTTTAATAGCATTTGAAAACCGTAAAGCCACAACGCTCTACTAAAACAGAACAAAAAGCCACTACACCCCTGCGAAAATTCAAATAAATATTCAACAATAACAAAAGAAAAGGACGAAGATGAAGGACTGACTTTAAGTTGAATCAATGGCCAAACAAAATGTGAAATTTAATGTGGCAAATGATGGAAAATAAATGATTCAAAAATACATCAAAGAGTGCAACAGAAGTGGTCTGCAGGGGTAGAAATAAGGTTTTTTGTGGCAGTCGTTATACGAAATGTTACACCCTACACACATTCGTTCTCCCTCAAAAAATTATATGATGATGAAAACTTCGCAATTCATATTTGTTGTTGACAAAGTCACCAAAGATACTTGAGGTGCTTGAGATTTTAGGGGATATCTAATATTATGGCCTTAACCCACATCTTGTCTAGTGGTGTATTCACCACCACCTTCGCGCCTTCCCAGAATTCACTACAGCATTATTTAACAATTAAACAAGACGTCAATATCTCGTACATCCACCAACACCCTCATAAATTATTTGTCGTTTTCTAAAAGACTCCAGGTGGCTATTTGCCATGCCCCCAGTAAGAAGTGGCATTAAACAAAAGTACACTTGAGTAGTGAATGTGTGGCGGCTTTCGAAAACGGCTGTTCTGCTTTACTGATGTTAAATTCCCCTTGTACTTCGGAATATTTTTTATGTTTTTCTGAATTTAAAATATGTTTCGAACAATTTCCTATAAAAAATGTAATTCAATATAAATCAAACATTGGCAAATGACAGATTGTGTCTAAGGTTAACGTCAGCTCCTACCAATATGGCCGGGTGAAATTAATATTCACCACCACGCCTGTCGCCCTCAGGGGTTACACAGATTGCAATCTCATTCATACCATAATCCTACACCTTGCTAAGGTTTTCGGGCCTATCTTAAACCCTTGTTACTTCCGAGGGGAGCATGCCCTCTTGACACTCCCAGCACCAATAACATACCACCACTTCCGCAGCCCATAAAGGGTCGAGGTCCCAGCATAGTATGAATATGCCAGAACATCAACTTTTCTCTGACAACTCTCCCAGCATTTGGTATCAAACCACAACCACCAAGTGGACTCACTGAAGAGACCTCAACCAACATCTGGCCACAGAATCAACCGAAGTCTCATCTGTGGGGGTCAACCAGATCCCGTGGTTCCAGTGTAAGGAAACTGGTTACGCCTCGCAGGTCAAACCATTGTAGATTTGTAATCTACTATTGATTATTGATCCTTTGTATGACGGGACCCAGGTATCCTTCCACCTGATTTTCTTATATATTCCCCAGAAAGCACTGCAACAAGTTGTACCGACTCACTAAGTTGCCTATTGTGCCCCCCCGGGGGAGTTGGCAAACGACAGTAAAAGTCTACTGCCTCCCCGAGCCCTCAGAGAGTTCATAGTAAACAAATTTTTCTATTAAATTTAAAGAGTTATTAGAAACGCCGTACAAAAATCAAATTTAATTAACATCAGATACATGACTTCGGATTCACTGAAAAGGGGACAAAGAGGAGAATTTCTTGCAATGCCCAGCCTTAGCTGGCATTAGAAAAGATTCAGATTTAATCCTCATACGGATCACAATTTATATGACTGAAGAAAACATTTTTATTCCTATTGAGAGCGCAGATAAAGAAAAAGGGGCAGACAGAGAATTTGATATTCGCTAACGAATTTTTTGCTGCAGTACCGTCGAAAGAGGGTGTGATGTCGTCATGCCAACCCATAATTTTAATATATATTCTGGATCCTCATGAATATGCAGGACGATTAAGTGACGTCCGTCCAACTGCCTGCCCAAAATACGTTTAAAAGATGTTCAAATGCCGATTTTGTATGGGGTAACTCTTTCCAAGATGCTCTGCTTTTTACAAGACTTTTTAAAAAGCTTCTTGGACTGAAGTATTCAAAATGGAAGAACCATTATAAGAAGGTATAGATATCAGTAAAATACAAAATATGATTCCAAAGCTGGAACACATAAAAAAAAAATTGGTAGATAAAAGCAAGTTACCAAAATATATTATTCCTTTTTTCTCATTATTAAACCTTTTTAATGAAAAATAAAAGCAGTTCCAGGGCTGGAAAATACGATATTCTTTATTGGACTATTAAAGTACTAAGATATATATAAGAACCAATTACAGTTTCTATATTAGAAAATAATTTAATTTCTAAGAATCGGGATTGGAAAATAATTAAATTTTTGTTTTAAACCAGGATTTAACTTTCAGTGTGAAACACTATATAATTAAATACTTAAACTTGATTCACAAGCTGTCTTCAATTTCAATTCATTACTCTTCCTGCAACCAACTATGCTATAGGGTGCACATAAGAACCACAAACTTTTCAAATTATAATTGTAGCAAATTATGAAAAACCATATTTTTTGGGAAATGTTTTCCTCTTTTTCTTTGTTGCCTTCGCTGTAACCAAAAACCAAAAGAAAATGAATGAATTGTATGCACACTTGCAAATTAAAAGACCTTCGACGAAATTTATAAATAAAACAAAATATTAATAAAATTTTAACTTGAATTGGGTTGTGTAACAAGAAAATGTTTGATAACGAAATGAATAGAAAGGACTTCCATCTTAACATGAACTGAAAACGGCAGCAGCAGCAACACCCGCAAAAGAAAAGGAAAACATGGCCGCTTTGAAATAAAGAATATAAACACACACACACACACACATGGTCGCACACCATCCATTTATACTCCCCACAATCTTATTATAAATGTGTTAGTAATCAAGGACATTAAGTTGAGGGTGGTGGGTAGTTGTAGTTGCCTTATCAAAAGGGCGATGATGATTTCAGTTGTTTATAACATGAACTGGTCCTTAAAGTGTTGCTTTGTTGTTGCTTTCAGCAGGACATCTAGAGCAGGGCTGTGAGGATGTTATTAGATATATTTCTGTTTAGTAGTTTGGTTTTTAGTTGTTATTATTTTTCTTTCTTTTGTTGTTTAGTTTCCTGCTTTTTTTCTTTTTTGCTTACGAAAATTCTTTTAACAATGTCCAAGGATTATTTCGTCTCGACCGAACATGCAATTAATTATAAGCTTAAGGCCTTGGAACCCTTTTCCCAAATGTTATGCCCCAACAGTATAACAACAGGCAAAACAACTTTACAGAAATTTAAATTTACAAAAACTATAGATAAGAATGACTTGTACAACTATTCGAAGGTAAGAAGCAAAAGCTTTGATATTTATATCACATTCAGCTCACACCAAAATCTATGTGCCTGTCTGTCCGTACATGTATCTTGGCCGAAGAATTTATTTCAAGTTACTTTCAGTAGGTCTGGTAAAGTATTCGTTTCATAATCGATAATCAAACAGGAAAATATTAACAGGAGGGTTATTAATACAGAAAATATAGTAGCGAATACCTGCAAATTATAAAAATGTCTTAAATAAATTTGTTAGTTAAAAGCGTTTACAATATGACCAAAAACTTGCTGCCTGATGTTATTTGACTGCACCTTTTTGTTAAGCGAAAACCTTTAGTTTTACTTGATGTCTATCCCGGCCAGAATTATAGCCCAATTTATGGCCATTATTCGAGTCAGAACCTACAGAATCTACGACGACAAGTTTCCACCTGCCTGCCGTATTTTATTCCCTTTTGGGACTACCAGAGTCTGAGTCTGGTTGCTTTAAGGACATGACTACAAGAGAGCCAACAACAATGAGTCTAAATTATTTAACTCGGTTGATCCTGTCGGCCGGTTGAAATTACTAAAACCTGAGAAATGAAGCCCTCAGGAGGGGTATTATGAGCCACTGTTCCATCGTGCTGGTAACACAAGTTCTCTAGACTCGATTTGATTGTTTGAGGTACGATCAGTTCATCGAGAATGGTAATTTTTTAGGAAAAATTTTATTAAACGACCCCTGAAGCCATTTAACAAGTGGCAGTAAATAAAAATCCACATGAAAACTGATGATCAAAGTGTAGCGGCTTTCAAAAATAGCTGTTCTGCTCTGCAGTGTGAGTTGAATTTTTAAAAGCTAATCTTGACTTTCCCTTAAGCTGTGGAATAGTTATCATGTCGTGCATTTGTTTTAAGCAGCTTTCGAAAAAGTAGCCTAACAAAATAGTCTAACGCAACTTGGAGGAGGTGCTCATGATCGAGTGTCCTTTTGCAGTCAAGAATCAGGATGGCTTGAGCGAAGGTTCAACTCGTATAGCGATCTATACAATCTGCACTGTGCAAAGAATCATCTCCAAGTCCTTAAAGAAAAGTGATGTTGTCAGAGGTAGTGAGCACAGGACTATGATACTTTTATTCCCGTATTCGACTCCATAATCCAATCGTGAACGAAGGCATAGCACTTTAGAACACCGTCATGTTCTAAAAGGGCAGAATGCAGCGCCCTTCTTCATCGGTACCTGTAAAAAGAAATTCACCGCTACCAAACGTGCCTGTTAAATTACTAGTTAATGTATTTTCAAGGACATGAAATAAAACAGCTCTTCGTGACAAATGTGAAAGAAGACCAAAGAACATGAGGAAAAAGATTTGAAGAAGTATGGCAAAACAATATAGAAAGCCTCGAACTCCTAGAGAAGTTCCTTGAAGGAGCTGTCCACTTACACATGCGCCTTTGATGAGACTATAACCAAGGCAACCTTCACTCCTGGCACACGAAGTCAAACTCTTCAATTTCACTTCTGTTACTGCAGTAGGCGTACAAAATTAGAGCATGACAAACAAGGCAAAAACAAATAATTAAATAAGACATACGCAGATGTGTCGAATGTTAAGTGGATACTTCCTTGTGAAACCAAGGAATTAGCGAATTAGGACCTACAAAAAGGTTATAACTTCTCAGGAATGGATCCTTACATGCATGTAAATTTTTTTCTTAGGTACTCGACATCATTCAAAAGAATTGCTATTTAAATGACTATACCCGGTGCTGCCAGTAGCCAAGGAATAGTCTTTCAAATCTTAATTATAGTGGTCTTATCAGGGCTACAACACCACTTCTATTGATTCTTCAGTACTATCGGTTATATCGAAGTCTATCCAGCCACTTAATGCACATCAATTCGTGTCCGACATATCTTCGAGCGAGGCTTGATATCAAACCGAAGAAGACATCACACATCATCAACACAGAATCATCAACTCTTCTTGAGGACGCAACGAAATTCTTCACATGATATCCACTCATTGTAGGATCCACAAGCGAGAACGTTATCATGATGGCGCCAGCACTTTCAAACAGTACTGTAATAGCGTCAATGATAGAATGCATCATACATCTACCGCATAAAATGGCAGATCTACGGGGCATCCCAGTTTCAGATATACCAGGGTCCATCGCTTCTATGGACGGTGGAATATGAAAACATATTATGACAGAATTTTCGTTAATTACCGCCGTCAGGCCGAAGCTTACTTTTAACACTACGGGAACATCATCACTTTACCCTCCTGGTTGGTATATTTTCTGCGGGCATACCGGAACCAGTGAAACCAGTGTGGGGTTACTAGTCTTACTAGTCAAGTCTTGCAAGAAAAGCCAATGTAGGCTTCTCAAGATGTATGTATGATTATTCTTTGACTCTCCACCTAGTTTTCTTACTGACAGCGTAGACCAGCCTACTACTTATAAGATACAATTTTATGGGTTATCAGCTGAAACAACGTCAAAAGCAGGTAATCGTGTCCCCCCGGTCAGTACCACAACAGGATGTGAAACTCAACAAGTTGCCTGCCATATCCCCCGGGAGAAAAATACAGAGACAATATGGTTCTTTCTGAGCCCAGTTGTCATCCAGCAGAAATCCAGGTATTTTAAGGAAACTATTCGCCAAAAATTTATTAAATGGCAGGAGTGATGGACTACGATAATGAGCACATAACTTGGCTTTACTGGCTCAAGTGTAGAACCTGGGCATCCGCCTAATGACATTTTCCATCTACACATTTTGCTTCGAAAGGATTTTGTTTAAGGGTTTACATGTTTTTCCTTCACGCCTTGTGAAATTTGGTGTATAAAGTCTGGCATAGCTTGAGGATAAAACTGGTGGCAAAATCTAGCACTAGATTAAAACCAAAGTTAAGTATAAATAATATTATATCGTCACTTAAAATGCTACGTTTCATATCAACACTTTTCAAAAGTCTACAGGAGAATCGGACAACGTTGCTCAATAGAAACTTCTTGGAATATTTAAACAAGATTTTCAATTTTAGATTAACATCCAACAGTTTCATTATAATCTAGACTTAAAGGTCTATTCCAAATAGTTTCCACGGAAAGCTCAATTAATCGAATACCAACTCTGGCGAATCAAAGTGGCACTATTTTACAAGACTTTCACGCACGCCTGAATACATACAACTTAACACACATACATTGAAACAATAGAGATGGCAGGGGTACTTTTAAAAGATACTGCACTATTGTAACACCCACCCAACACCCCATAACTGACATAAATTCAAGCCCGTAGATGCTTAAGAAATCGACAAAAGATGTGTGGACGAGTGTGTTACAACATAAAAATTTAAACAAAATATAAAAAAATGTTTTTTTGTATTCCCTAAAGTTTAAGGCAACATCATTATCTTTTATAAACATAAAAATTTATGTACACACACACTCACAAACACACGCTTATGTAACAATATCCCCTCTGGAGATGGTGCTTTTTGATAACAATCCTTTTCTTTACTCCCAACACATGCCACATCCCTACTTATACAATTATTTGCATACATATTTACTGCACACACACATATCGCCACCTGAAATGCAAAACAACTTCTCATCACTTTACAAGAAGACATAAAAAACTGTGTAAAATGGAAAATAGCTTATGTGTTGAATAAAAATTTGAAGGTCTAGATAAAAGGATAACTAGATATATATTCTCTATTTCTAATACCGATTCAAGTCTTGCAGAAGTATAAAATCAAAATTTTATTCCAACAATATATAATTGAAGGCCGTGTTTTTAAATGCGGATTAATTTTAAACTTTTATATACTCCGAAACTGTTCCGAGGGGAATGTGATAATTTTTTTATTATATTATTAAAGACCAACATTAAGAACAAAACTGTCCGTCCATGTCTATACAAACTTGGCAGTGGCAGCATTAATCTGTTGTCAGATTACCTAAACCTGGTTTAACTGACCTCTCAAAAACCCACCTGAAGGTAGTTAATTTTGTACACCGAAAACTGCTTGTTAAATTTTGCAGCAATCCATTTAGCAGTAGTTCCAACACATTCATTTACAAAAAAATTTAATTGTCCAGGCCTGGAATCACCTATTTTATTTCGATTGATATCAATCCCAATAAATTCCTCTGCAATACATTAAATATGTCTGATTACCAAAATAATACTTGTTTGATTACTTTATTATTTCAAAAATTATTATATTAAGTTTTCCAACTCTGGTTCTGCACATTCGGCTCTTTTGATCTCTGGTACTAACGAATTTCTTTCAAATATATCATATATATATATATATATATATATATATATAATATATAAAAAAAAGAAAAATTTGTTTTAGTTTGCTACTTTTAAATACAAAATATATTCAACTGGAATCGAGTTTAAGATTTTGTTTGAGTTTAAATACCAATTTAAATTTGTTTCTTATTTATAAAAAATATATTTATTTAAAATAAATGCCTTGACAGACTTACTTAAGTATTTCAAAAAATTATATTTCCCAGCTCTGAAGCTGTCTTTACAACTTATCTAATCTCTAATACCAATAACTTTCTTGAAAATATGCCAAAATTCATTTTATTTACAAAGAAAAAAAACAAATTCTTTTAGCTATAAATAAAAATTTCATTGTCCAACCCTGCAATTTAGTTCAATATATCTTTTTGTTAATTATAGTTTCAATATTCTAATAAATCAAATTTCTAATAAATCAAATATAATTATATAATATAATAACTTTATTTGTTTAATGTAATTTATAAACAAAATTTGTTTCCAGCCCTGGTCTTTTTAATACATCTAGGTTTAAAATATTTCTTTCAAAAGTACAGAATTTGTTTTGTTTATAAATAAAAAGGATTATAGTTTTAAGTTAGTTATTTTTACTTAAAAAATATAAGATATTTCAGTTGTCCAACCCAGGATAAGACTTTTCTGATCACCAATGAATTTTTTTGATATATATATATATATATATATATATATATATATATATATATACTAAATGTGTACAATTTATAAAAAAAAAATAAAACGTAGCCGTTTTGCTTTTGGGTACAAATATCTAGTTGTCCAGCCCTGAAATCGAGTTTAAGATTTTGTTTGAGTTTTAATAAACATTTTAAATTTCTATCTAATATATATAAAAAATATTTATTTAAAGTAAATGCTTTTACAGAGTTACTTAAATATTTCAAAAATTTATATATCCCACCTCTGGAGCTGTCGTTACAGCTTTTCTACTCTCTAATACCAATAACTTTCTTTAAAATATACCAAAAGCGTCTTATTCCCAAAGAAAACAAAAAAGACAGTATGTTTTAGTTGCTTAGTTTTAGCTACAAAGAAAAGTGTAATTGTCCAACTCTGGACTTGAGTTTAATATATCTTTTTATTAATTATAATGCCAATTTCAACTCCTTTCTAATGAATCAAATATGTTTATTTACTATAATAGCTTTATTCATTGAACTTAATATATCAAAAAAATTAGTTTCCAGCCCTGATCGTTTTAATATTTCTAGTTTTAATAAACTTCTTTCAAAAGTAGAGAATTTGTTTTGTTTATAAATAAAACGGATTATAATTTACAAATAAAAAGGATTACAGTGGTTACTTTTATGTCATATATAAACAAACAATTCAATTGTCCAACCCTGCATACGCCTTTTCTGATCACTAGTATCAATGAATTTCTTTGAAATATGCCGATTGTGTATAATTTAGAAAAAAAAATTAACATAATTGTCCAACACTGAAATAGAGGTTTTTTTTTAATTTTAGTACCAATTAAAATTTATTATAAAATATTTTATAAATGGAATAAAAAGATTTTGTATAATTTAGTAGTTTTATTTAATATGTTTAATATTTCAAAAAATATTAGATTTCCAGCCCTGGTCTTTTCAACATTTCGTCTTGTCGTGTAAAAAAAATTCTTTCAAAAGTATCTAATTTATAGTATTAGAAATAAAAAGGGTATTATTATTATTATTAAGTTGTTTATTTTTATGTAACAAAGAATTTCCAGTTGTCCAACCCTGGTAAAGAATTTTCGCTTTCGTTTGAATTTTAATATCAACTCAATCTTTTTAAGGTACAAAATAAGTTGAATAAGTAAAAAACAACAAGGAAAATCTTATGTACCAAAACCTTAAGTCTTCCAGCCCTGGTCTTTTTAACACTTCTTCTTGTAGTGCTAAGAAATTTATTTCAAAGTATCACAGTTATTGTTTTACAATTATAAAGTATATTTTTATTACGTAGTTTATTTTTATGTAACAAAAAACTACCTGATGTCCAACCCTGGTAACTAATTTTCTCTTTCGTTTGAAATTTGATACCAATAAAATACTTTCCAAAGCACAAAATAATATTAATAAGAATTATATATAAGAAAATTGTATATACTAAAAACTAGTTTAGGTTTTCCAGCTCTGGACCCATATATTATATATTTATGACTTTTAATACCAGTCTTTTAAGCATCACTTCCAATATATCAGCCCAAGAATAAAGTCTCTGGCTCATGTGGGCACTTGAGAGAAATGTTTTCATGTACGGACGGACGGACGGACATCGCCTCTTTGCTTTCCTTATTCATAAGAACACAGAGTAGATATATTTTTATTGAGCCGCATAATAATATTGAAGAAATTAGACAAGGATTGACAAGCCTAAAAATTCCATTTCCCATTCTTTTGTAGGGCATTGGAATAACTATCAGAAGGGTCCAAAAGAGATATCCTTTCGTCTGTGTTACACGCAGATTTTTTTTGGCTGGCAAACATCAGAATTTGATTACGATTCCACTTTAAAATAATTTAAAATTAAAAGGATTCATAAAGAAAAAATAATGTTATTATTAGCTGGACATTTCAACCCCTTTTTCACACGCCTGAAAAGACACACGAAGAAGCTGTCCTGCAACTTGCCACGACAAGAAGCTGCAGCATCTTGCTGGCCGTTAGTTGGACTAAAAAAGGGTTATTTTCTACTGGTCAAAGGTGAAATTCGAATAAAAATTCTCACAGTTTTTTAAAGAAAATCTCATACAATTTTAATAAATTAAAATAAGTTCCAATGATGGGAAAAAATCTCTAAAAAATAACATCACGCATCTCAGAGAAGATAAATTAATTTCAAAGGAAACAGGACAAGCCTGTTTAACACTCATACACGAAGATGCTTTCAATTTCACTTTTATAAAAAATTGAGGAAAATAACTTGAAAGTTTTAAAAGAACCACCACGATTTGTTGTATTTTTCCAAAGCACCGCTTGACTGGTGCGACAATTGTAACGAAACGATCATAAATGATGTCATCTGGCCAATTCAAGCATTTCTAAGATACAGTGTGTTAGCGTTTGCTCCAGTTGGTGTGTGTTTGTGTGTGTGTGCTTATGAAACTCTCCAGAGGAGTTTTAATAAAACAAAGACGACGAGACCACATAAAAGAACCATTCAAAAACAGTAAAAAACTCTTTAATTCCAAGTGTTTTTTTATGACTCCATGTCATCAGTAAGTGAAAATGAGTGGAAGAATTAAGAGAAGTAAAAGCAAGAAAGTCACTGTGGGGCATTAATTTGACAAAAATCGTGCGTATGTATATATGAAACCCGATTAGACGTGGTGGCATATTCCAGTATTCCATAACGATTGAATTTAATTTTTTATATTCCATTGAAATTTCTTCCGGTATTCGAATACGGAAATACGGCCCTACAAAGCGTTTTACTAACTGCCTGTCGCACCATATCGCTCGATATCACTCTGCCGACAAAAAATATTAATTAAATTAATCAAATATTTTAGCACTTTTTTTTGTTTTAAATGAACTTTTATAGAGTGACATCGTCGGCCAAGGAATAATTTTGAACAATTTTATTAAAAGTCAAAGTGCCTACAGGAATTTTGGTCAACACTAACGACTGCGAGATTCACAAACTTCTTAACACCGTTTATTAATTCATTTAATTTATTTTCTTCAGCTTTCCACTAAAAAAATAAAATATTTAAGAAACCGCTGGGTTTTACCCCGTTTTGATATATTTAAGTTCTCTTCAGATCTTCATGTTTTGAAGTCCAAGAAAGCTTCCCTGACTAATTCTGAGGACCCGTCACTATGCCAGTATTCAGTATGCACATGTCTTTGTGTGCGTGTATGCATGTATTTTGAAAAATGTAAATTGTCTTCAGATGTCCACGTTTTGAGGTACAAGAAAGCTTCCCTGACTATTTCTGAGTACCCTATATTTAATATGTTTGTGAGTTTGTGTGTGTGTTTGCACGTATGTGTTTGTGGGTGAGTTTTTGTGTGTTTGTGAACGTGTGTGTGCGTGCTTATCTGTGTGTGTGTGTGTGAATAAATTTTCAATTTACTTTTAAACGACCCAAAACAATGAAATCACATCAGGTGATGCTACTGAACTTAAATTTCCAGTGAATTTAAACCGTTTCGAAATGGTTAATTTCAAAAGTCAAATAAAAACTTAAAAATAAAGTTTTTTCAAAGTGTCTTTCTTATTTAATTCTCAAACGGCTTCACCCATCAATTCTTCACGCTCTTGACATTTAAAAACCACATATTCCACTATAAACCGGGTCAAAATCGGTTAACCCGTTCGCAAGAGATCGTAAACGAAAATATTTGGTAATAATACATATATATATATATATATATATATATATATATACATATATACATATATATATATATATATATATATATATATATATATATATATACATATATATATATATATATATATATATATATATATACATATATATATATATATATATATATATATTTTTTTTTTTTTTGTGTGTTTTAAACTCCAATATCTGATCTGTTACTGTTTACGATTCTTTTATAGTCACCGAAAATTATATCAGTCACCGGTTACCATTTGCAAATCGGTTGATTTAAAATTCGGAAAGATACTGTTTTAGCTCGAAAAGCTTTAAAGCATAGAACAGCACAATAACCAGGTTAATAAAGCTTTGAGGTCAAAACTAGCGGGAAGTTACCAATAAGCCGTTTATTATCAACCGTTTTCCATATTTTCTAAGTGGAATTGGCACTCAGGAGATGAGAGAAAAGTGGGGATCGCGCTAAGAGGTGAGTGTATACAATCAGTTCTTTTAAGCATTTAATTTGTTTGTTTCCCAAAATTTGATTCACATCTTTTGACAGCAAAAAATCAACAGACCAATCACACGCAACACTTTTCTAACTTTAATGAGTCACGCAACGTGACTGCGAACATCTTTATATAAAATTTATTTAATAGTTTCTACGTTATTTGCTTCAAGACATTGTCAGTGTGTTCACACTAACATAGTTGTAGTAGTTGTTATTAAATGCAACTTTAATTTTTCATGCATTTGCCCACGCTAAGTTAAGTACTGCCAAGTTTTGTAGTGAAAACATCTGTCAATGTTCAAAGAATGCATCAAAAAACTCCAATATTTCACACGATTTTTATATAAAATAATGTGATTTCGAATTATTTATTCACTTTGTGAAAGTATTTTTATAATTTTAAAATATTCGTTTGCCAAATACTACAGAATTAATTTTATCGAACTCAGTGAAAAACGTGTTATTTTTGTTTAAAAACAAAAACAGCAAAAGAAAAGGACAACAATAAATGCTTTTATTTCTTTGAAAATTTTAATATATTTTTATTTAATTTATTGGATTACTTGCGTGCCAAAAACTGAGTTTATTATAACTGCAGTGTAAACGCAAACTCACATGTTTAGGGCTTTAACGTTAAAACCAGTTTTTAACTGTCAATATGAAAACCCTGTTAAGCTGAAAGAAAACGCCTTTAAAGATAATGTTATTAAATTGTCTTAAATTCTATCAATACACACACTTCAGTTGCCTCAAATAGTTTCCTTTTTGGAATTTCTATAAAAACTTGGAATAAATAAAAATAAATAGAAACAGGGAGCAGAAGGCAGAGAAAAGTTTTTCTTTTTTTAATAAAATATTAAAAGCAATTTAGTCAAACTTTACAAAAGTCTTAATGTACAGCTTCGGGCTATTTCTTGTACTTTTCACGAGCATATAAAATCCTTGAAATATTTCCAATCCACATGCACATACATATTTATATATATGCATGTGTATGTGTGCATGTTCATATATATAAAATTGTATGTATGCATTCCTCATGTGCAGACGTGTGTGTATGTAAAGTAAGTTATTTACACAACTACTTACTTTGCAACATATTACAGTATGTGTGTTTGTGTGTGTGTGCGTCTGTACATGCAGACATGCATAATTTCTATGTGTTGTGTGCATGTGTAGGAACTAAACTTCTTTAAAATTCCTAATGAATTTCCTACCAACACAAAAAGGAATAAAACAAGTTGAGACAAAACTTTTCATTCCTCTTGATTTTCATAAAATATTTTCAAGGCAGAGACACCGAGACACCGAACTTAAAGGAGTTGGAGGCATGAAGCCATTGTCTTACCAACGCCATTTGTATGAGTGTGTATGTGTGTGTGTGCAAGTCAGTACTTAAACATTTTATGTAGTCAAGGATTCCATTTTGTAACTGGAATCCTTAATAAAGTACTGACTGGCTGCCACTCTTAAAGGCAGAGAAACTTTTCTTATCATTATTTCCAGTTTGTTTTCTTTCTATTTCCCTTTTCCATAGAATGGAAATTTAAGGGTTTGGGCTTGGGGTTTTGCTCTTCCAACTTTATTTTCAAAGCAAAAAGAAACAAAAAGAAGAACAAAAAAGAAAAGAAATTCATTTATTTCAGCAGCAAAAACTTCAACTCTTTATTTTTATTCTATTTTACTTTTTGCTTTTGCTTATGAAAAATTCCTGCAAAATAAGTAAAAGTTCTTAGTTTTTTGTTCAACTACTTTTTTCTGTGTATTGAAGTTTGCCAGCAGAATAAAATTGAATGTGAAGAGAGGAAAAAAACGTTTTTGCCAGATATAAATGATGTTAACATTTGCTGTTGATGGTATTGGCCAAAAATAATGTCAAAAGTTTATAAACATTTTCTATTGCCACAATGAAAATGAATTTTTGTTTTTCTTTTGTTCGTTTTTGGAATTGACTTTTTGTTTGGAAATTTCAAGAAATTTCATTCAATTGTAGAGAGAACTGAATGATATATTATGGCACAGTGGGACGGTACAGAACTACTAAATAACAAAACTTATGTCGATTTCTTTTCTAGAAAATAATGCAACATTTTTCACACTTTTTGACAGAAAATGGAAACATTTTGCCATTTCAAAATAAGGAATTTATTAGAAATGAATCCAACATCCCTCACGAAAAATAATTTCTATTTTAAAATTTTTCCAAACTGCCACTTTTTATAAAACAAGTGAAAAAATTTTACCTATTTTCTAGAAAAGAAAACGCCGTTAATTAAATCAAGAGAGACTAACAAAAATTCTGTTTTTAAAAATATTATTCGAACCTCCTCTTACTAAAACCAATATACAAGAATTAGGCTTCAAACAGGACTCGAATTCTGATATCCTTGAGCATACATTTCTTGACGCAAGTGTATTTGGTTACGAAGTACGTAAGCGTATTGCCTGTTGCGAAATTTAAAATGGCGTTGTTAATGATCCTACAATTCGATCACGGTACTTTAACAGACTCTTATTTATTCCAGTAAATATCAAAACAAAAATTAACTCCAAGTGTTCCAGGTCGACTCCTTTAACTCCAATTCGTTTTGTTAGACGAATTGAAACAACGATTTTTTCAAACTAAATTCGTTTGAGCCCATGTCCTTGGACTCCTTGGATTCTTCATGCATATTATTAATCCATCTACTTCTCTATCACTTCACTGAAATAGAGTAAAAGTCTCGGTTTCTTATTTACGTTTGCCAATTCCACATTTTAATTTTAATTGTTTTTTTTTTTTAATTTTAGTTAGTCTCATTGGTGGAAATCAAGAAATTATGTTTGTGCCAGGACCCTGGCTCAAAATCTACACTCACAAAATTTATCTGCAGTCAAAGAATTTAACGGCTTTTTCTTTTCTGGCAAAGATGTAAAATTGTTTCAGTTCTTTTCCAAAAGGTGGCGGCTTGGAGGAGTTTTAAAACAGAAATTATTATTCTTAATGGATGTGGGATTAGTTTTTAATAAAATTCTTTATATTAAATTAACAAATTTTTAACATTTTCTATTAAAAAGTGCAAAAAGTGTTGCACTTTTTTCTAGAAAAGAAATTAAGATAAGATTTTATTTGTATGCAAATGAAAGGGAAGGATATAAAGTAAGAATTTACAGTGACGGATCAGTTTTTTTATAAGAAGGACCAGCACTCCTGGGATGACCCCTATACGTGCATGGCATTTTGCTGGAACTGGGAAAGGAGGGGAATGTGTTAAGAGATCCGATGAAAGAGATTGAAAAATAGAGAATTTTTGTCTAGTTTTTTTTTAATTGGCCACTGAATTTTTCGCTAGAGGTATCGCCGAAGGAGTTTGCTATATTCTGCTCTTTTAATACATGGCAGTGTTAATCACTGTTGGTTATGTTCAGCGACCAGTGTTCTGCCTTCGTCATTGGGACCAGTCGACAATAATTAACACAATCCTTCACTAAAGCAGATCAGATATATTCGACACCATATTTGCGATTAAATGCGGAGTCGAAATCAGGATTTAAAACGTTGTAGTCTTGAGTTCACTACTTTAGCCAATAGTACCCTAAAGGCTTGAATGCTGCTTCAGGCTCTCTGCTAAAAACACTGAATTCAAAATGAAATTTTGTCAATACGAAGGGCGTTTGAACACTGATCGATGGAATTGTTCAAACAACGAATTTTATCTTAGCCGATGACCAGTCAGGACTTCTATCCCTAAGACTATATCGTTGGTCTTAACTTAAACAACCAGAAAAGAAACTGGGTTGATCACAATAAATAGCAACTTTAATTATCAAGTGCTTGTAAAATCCTTATATTTGATGGTATTGACCCAAAATGTTTGTGTGTATTCGTGTTAAATGTTTTGGAATCGCTGAAAAACTCCGTTTTGTAAAAAATACAAGTTCTGCTCTCTCTACTTGGGACCATTGATAAAGAACTTTCGGTTCCTGAAGGGCAAGGAACTGTTGTTCTAGTTAACATGTACCAGCTGTACTGATCCTCATTGCGGTCACATCAATATTTCAGTCCGAAATAAATGACACAGAATATTTAAAAGGAGTCATAAAGGACATGAAGTTCGAACAATACTGATTGAAAGCTAATCAAGAGTTCCAATAGGTCCAGGAGACTTATTTATGTTGATATCCGTGATACCGGCTAAGACCGTTTTAAGTACCTGAATACCTGAACTAAAATGTACATCTTTGGCACAGTTACGGATACACTTTCAAGTACAGGTAGGTGGCCAATTGCTCTTTGGCAAGAGTATTACAATAAAAGCATAATTTGCTCTAAAGGATCTCCTCCTTTCGGGCATCATATCAGCATCAAGACTTTTGTTAGCCAATAAATTCTTTCAGTGTGTATTTAAATGGCATTCTGAAGGTCATATTAAACCAAGACTTTAGTCTAGACTTCAACGAAATTTACTTCGACGGAGTCATCCTTCCATTGTCCTATTAAAATGAAGGAAGTTGTGCATCTATATGATCTCATGCAGAAAGGGCGCAACTCGTATATTTTATGAAATGGAGTTTTTCAGTGAAGCGCTAAAGACCATATAACAGTATCATCCTCCTCGACATTAAATTTATAACATTTTTGCAGTAATAAAATCGAGGAACACTTCAGATAATTTGGGAACTGCTGGTTATCAGAACCAAAAAGGGACTGATTAATTTTTTGAAGACAAAAGAATTTGAAGCAGCTGCATTAAATTTTGTGAAAGGATGAGACTTTTTAGGAGTCGTTTGTTGAGTTTCAAGACCATGGGCCAAATAACCCCCATTAATATCATCGTTTTATATACAAGTTCCGACCGATATGTTCTTTTGTAATTTGCCTCCAGTTGTGAAATAAATTCAAATTTAACGATACCCAGTACTTTTACGTAGGTCGTAATCAGAAAATATTTCCTTTTACGAGAAGTAGTCTGATGTGATTAAAATTAGTGTCAGTTCAGCCTGACCAGCTAATCTATATCTAGAAAATATCCTTCCATTGTCCTATTAAAATGAGGGAAATTGTGTATGGATGATCTTCTGCAAAGAGGGCGTGATTTATATATTCAACATAATGGAGCTTTCACTGAAAGCTGAAGAACGTATAACAGCACCCTCCTTCGCCGTTTTTTTAGCAAAAATTCGTGTTCGAGCTATATAATAAAAATGATACAACATATTCTGTTTGCTCTTTCTTTTCTTTATCTGTTCTCTCAAAATTGTAGTCAACTTGGCACAGCTTCGACACAATACAAGTGGAGGGTCGTGCCCTGAATGCCGCCCCAAATTAAAAGCAAATATGTTTCAGTTTTATAAAATACTATATAAATAAAATTAAAGCCTCTTCTAAAATATGTTTTGTATGAGAAACATTTAGTGCCAGTTATACTCTCTGGTGCGCTGCGATATTTCTTTTTTTTCTACATTTAAAGAGATGCATCTGTGAAATGAGTAGGTCATCTGTGTTGGGACTATTCAAGATATTAAATAAATAAAAATAAATCGTGTAAAATTCTTTTCCGTAGTTCAACTTGACCGCACTCATGCACACAATAACGAACACAATAAAATTAATCAATAATTCGAAAATGCTTTTCTATATTTAAATTTCCCAACACAAGACTTAAACCCTTGTCAAAGTCATTATTTTCAAGAAAATTATAAAAGTTTTCACAGGTTTACAAAGCAGGAGCTCCATCGCCAGCACAGGCAAATTTCCATAGAAAACTCATGGCAAACCAATTCCAACACACACACACACTCTATTTTTATAATGTCCTCCAAGTTAACCAAAACCCTTGCAACAAATCCCTTTTCAAACAACAGGATGTTAACGTACAAAAAGAAACATCCAAATAATCAATACTTTGAGAAAATATTGTGAACTGAAACCTCTTTCCATGTGGTGCATAAATTTCTATAAGACTACAAACAGCATCTTATAAAGGCTTAACACCAACACACACATACACAGACACACAAAATAAGGTACAGTACACACATAAACTTAAGCAGCATTTTAAGCACAAAAGGACAAAAAGGCAAGAGTAGAAATTTTAAGCATAAAACCAGCAAAATGGAATTTAGTGAATGAAACTTTCAAACAAAATTTAAATAAAGACAGACATGCACAAACATGCACACACAAAATAAAGGAGTCGAATATAAAATGTCCTTATGACTACAGTTATAAAGGCGTGGTTGTTAAAACGAAACACACTATTAAACACAAGCAACAACAACAAGAAAAAAAGGAATATAAAACTACGGACAGGCAGTCATTAGGCAGTAGAGTTATAGAAATAAAGGATCATAAAATAAAACTCACCCTTCATGAACAATAACAACAACAACAACAACAATAATACAACATCAGCATGAGGAGGAATTTTATCAAGACGATACAAGAAAATTCTAATAAGAAACAGGCCACCATTTTAAATTGTTTTGCTTGAAAAGGATTAAAAGGACTAAACAAACTGGTTGGCATTAAAACTCACCCTGGTTTGTTGAATGCCGTAAAATATGTTCATGTTCATGAGAGGAGTACAAAACAAAGTGGCCTTAAGAAATTTTTTTAGGGACTTTTATAGCATGACATAAAATTTAATTTTAAAAAGTTCTTTTTTTCCTTTTTTTTCTTTTGATACAAAAATAAAATCGCATCTGACCTCAATACACAACCTTTTCAGCTCCTGTTTTATTTATTTATTTATTTAATGTAACCTTATCAAGCGTTGGAGCTTTCTTTTTTACACACATTTGCTTGGGTTCAATATATTAAGGGTATTCACTTATTTGGAGTTAAAAAAATAATAATATTTCAATATACAGTGGTGGCCATAAAGTTAGATACTTTACAAAATACGCAATGGGTTATATATTCACTTATTTGGAATTTAAAAAAATATATAACATTTCCAAACACAGTGGTGACCATAAATCTAGATACATTGCAAAACGTGCACTGTTAAATTGAAAGGCGGGTGATTAACTTTTGAAATTCTTATTTTACAACATATCAATTATCAATGAATACTTCTAGTTTTCTGATCTCTTACAACTGTCTAATAGTTTTATGATTAAATCAAATAATTTTTCTGAAGAATGTATTAAAATATTGCAGCAACACAGCTGTTTACTGTAGTCTTAAGGTGGCGTTGAACTTAGCAGGACTTCACTGTACATTTACTGAAATCTTAATTTCTTTTGAATGTTGTATAAATCACTATTTCGTAAATGCGAATTATGATTTTTTATAATATAACTATTTTTCTTCTTTAACTGAATACCCCTAATGAAAATATAATCAATTCCTTCTGTTTGTTGTTATCTTTTGAAATGTTTAATGTCAAAAGCTCCTGACAATATAAAAGTTTTTTCTGGTTTTAAGTACTTTTTCTTTTCAATATGATAAAAAAAAATTTATATTTTTATTAGTCTTTCACTTTAAAATTTCTAAACAAAATCCAGTTTTTTTTTTTTGTATTTTAGGGATCCGTGTTCGTCAATCGCAGACTTCAATTTCATGAATCATTAAAACAAAAACCTGAGAATTTTACAGGATATGAAAGATATTGAAGGAAAGCAAAAAGGGTGCACAAAAGCTCACAATTGCAATTAGACTCCATGTTGAAACAGTAAAAACAGGGTGTTCCAACAGTTAATGTAATTTGGAAAATTTTCCTTATAGTCTGAATTTTAATAGCCAAACTCTTGAAGGTTTCACTGCGTATAAAATATTATGAAGGCTTTAAGGATAAGTTATAGGTTTTAACTTGGATTCTAGTCCATTTTCAACCGGAAAATTTTGTACTTTGACAAGTTCATAACGGCCATCCTCTTGAGGCCACATCTGTCAAATAAGTTGTCATTTATTCAATGAATTTTTCCAACCACCATGGGCAGGTGTAAAATTCAATAACACGTTCATATAATGAAATCAGTGTTCTATGCAGGAAACGTACTGCGCGCTCCATTCTACGGTGACCATAATTATCCCTCCGAGAAGACTATTCGCAATATGGTGGAGCCATTTGGTACCACTGATTTAATAAACGATCCACCAACATCCGTAAGTGAACGAAACAAAAGATTTGTCTTTAGAATGTGCAGTAAAATCCGAAGCAGTTCATTTCACGTCTCTCACAAGAACTGGTCCTTTTGCAGACCACAACCTGGCGAATTATGCATCATGACTTGGACTTACAGCCATACGAACTTCAATTCAGCCATGAACTGAAGACAAACGATCACAGACAATTAATGTATGATCGTAAGAATGGACTCTGCAGCAGCTGGCAGTCGACTTAAATTTTCATCGAAAAATCATATCCAACGATGAGTCCCACTTTTATATGAATCGGTATGTGAAGCACTATGACTTATGAGATTCAAGACCATTTAATGCATCCTGAAACAGTCACTGTTTAATGTAGATTTTGGACTGGCGTTGTCATCATCGTTTGCTTTTTCCTAGAATACTACATTGGCCCGCCCAACACCGTCCACGGGGAGCACTACAGATCGATGATTATCAACTTCCTTCAGCCTAAATTGGGTGATCCGAACACCCACGACAAGTAGTTTCAACAAGACGGCGCCAAGTGTCATACATCTCATCTTATATTGGATATTCTGTGCGGGTGATTTGAGGTTATAGTCAACTCAAATGGAGGTGATGTGAACTGGCCACGGAAATGAAGCGATTTGTTCCCGTTACACGATTTCTTGTGGGAGCTGCATGCGAATAAGATCTAAAGCACAGCGATGTTCGAAGCCTACAAGACTCATGTCATGGGTCAAGTGCAGCCTGATTTGTGCGATCAGTGTCATGAAAAAATTTAACACTTCGGAACCGTCAGATAAATCTGGTCGAGCATTTCCACGATGTTTTATTTCACACGTAATGAAATCAATAGGACTTTCAAACGAGCAAGAAATATCGATGATATCTCCGACACACATTTTGTTTTATTAAAACTCAAAGCTGGAAACTCCTTAATGAAAGACCCTTTAGAATATTTTCCGATCTATTTTAAAGTATTTATTTTTAAAATTTCGAACCCAATTCGATATTCATCTTAAAAAAAGAGAACTTTTACCAAACAACATTAACTTAAGGCAAATTTGAAAGAACTTTTTAAAGCATTTGTTTCACTTCAAAAAATTTTTAAACTCGTAAACAGTGACTGGATATAACGGGTGTTTTTTATAGAGTGACACAAGTTTAAATCACAATGAAACATGGAAATATATTTTCAATATCAATGAAACGGACTTTACTTGTAAAAAACTTTATGAAATTAATGTTTAAAGACGATTTTTTCCATGTAGACGCCACGGCTGGCCCGTAGAAGGCGCAGTCTGGAACACCAATTTCCAACAACTTTTGGCAGCACTTGCGGCCGTATTTCGTCGATAACTCAGCGAATGTTGAATTGTTTGCGATTAATCGACGTAGACAAGTGACTTAACAAAAACCCAACGCAAATAATTTAATGAGGTTAAATCACACGATTTTGGTGGCCAATTAGTTGGGCCATTAAGTGAAATTATTTTTCCATCAAAAGTTGCTTTGAGCAAATCATTTATAGCGCCCACTGTGTGGCATGTTGGAACCAAATATCAGCAGGATTAATGCCACGTAATTGAGATACGAAAACATTTCGAATCCTGTTCTCATACCGTTCACTATTGACAGTATCGTTGTGACCATCGTCGTTTTTGAAGACATACGGGCCAATGACTCCGCCAGCCCATAACGCGCCTTAAATAGATATTTTCTGTGGTTGTTTCTTAGGGTCATTCGACAAAAGCTGGTGGATTTTAATCACTTAAAATCCCACAATTCTGCTCATCTGCGTATTTATTCAGCCGGAAAGGGGCTTCATCGGAAACAAAAATTTTGAATGGATGAGTGTGAACAATTATTTGAGAACAATTATTTTGATTAAAAATTTCAACAATTTGCAAACTTTGTTCTTTTGTATGTCGATTTATAATGAAATTTCAAACGAAACTAAACAAAAAGCCGCTATCAGCTGTTTAATTAGTTGGCAGTGATGCCAACTCAAACTTGTGACACTCTAAAATAAGACGCTGTACATATTTTTTTTTTTTAATTTCAATCCCTATTATTTGGTAAATCTGACTTAAGCTCGTAATTGTTTGTGAGATGCAAAATTTCTCAGGGTAATTATTTTTATGTTTCGGGGAGAAATTAAATTTTATGAAAATAATATTTTATTATATAATATGGGCCAAAGCACGTGTATGAAAAGGTTCTACAAAATGGCAAACAAATAAATACGAAACCCAAACTACAAAAGGGTGTGCCACAAAATTATGTTGTAAACAATTTTTCACACTGAAATGGTTTGAACAAATTCTGGTTTTCACGTTAAAACCAACTATTAAAACCTGGTGTTACCATTAAAACTGCTTTTGTTAAAACCAGTACTTTTAATACTTATAAATGTTTTTTGAAAAGGTTTATTCAACCTTATTTTTGCCTGTTTTGGTCTGTGTTAAGTCGAGTGCTGCCAAGTTAGATATTTAAAAAATACACTGGAAAAGCAGGATTCTATATGAAATAATTTTATGTTGAAGCAGTTATTTGCTGTGTATAAATATTTCCAGAATCTTAAAATATTAATCTGCGGAATATAAAATAATTTTTTAAATGCAATTAAAATATTTTTATTTATACAAACAAAAAAGCTGCAGTACAGTTTGTGCTTTCAATTATTACAAAATGAAGAGGAAAACACTGCAACAAGTATAACGATTTCTATGAGAGATATAATTTAGCGAAACTAAATTTATTGGACAACCCCTGAGTTAAGAACTGAATTTATAAAATCTGCAGTGTGAACGAAAAATAGCACGTTTATGGGTTCAATAAGCCAAGACCAGGCTTCAACTTTCAGCGTGAAAACTCTGGAAAAACATTTAAGAATCTTAGAATATTTCAAACACTGAAACTTTTATAAGTAAAAGAGTCTGGCAGGTTGTTGAATTTGTTTTAAGATAAAACACATCCTTATCATATAAATAAAGTCCTGATAAACTACCTGCAAACACTAGAACAGCAGGATGCTAAAAAACAAATTTAAGAAGAAGACTAACAATATTTTATGTATAAATAAAATATTAGTTTGCTGCCTTAAAGGTTTTTAAGCTAAACTAAACTATTCACTTACACTAGCACTCACATTTTGAGGACCAAAAACCAAAAAAGATGTCCTTCCTTAATGCAAAGAAATAACTATAATTTGCAATTGCCAGATTGTTGGTGCTTCTGTTCGTCAGTGATAATTAAATTAGAAACTATAAAATACTGTTGTGATTAACGTCTGTACGACAAGTTATTTAAAACTTAAATCTTCCTGTCCTTTTTTTCTTTTCCAGAAACGAAAGGCTCTGCCACCAGTCAGTTACAAATTAAAAGTCCTTAGACAGAATCCCCACAATCGAAACACCCCAAATAAATTGAGAACTGGAAGTGTTGGTAATAACATCAAAATTGATTATACAAATTCTGGCTATTTGAACAAATAGAAAAGCAATAACAAGATGTAGTGGTGTGTGTGAGTGTGTGTGTGTGTGAGGTATTTATTATTAAATGATTTTGACACAAACGGGAGTTCATTTTAGGAAGAATGAATCACAGTTGAGTAAATAAATAGGCAAACATTTGAAACCTTCAATAGAAACATGAATTCGTGTGAAAATGGCACAAATAAGGACTACGAGAAGTGGTTTAGAGTTGATAGAGTTAAAAATTTTCTCATTTTATTACTCACACGGTGATACAAACTGGAAAAGAAAATAAATTAATTTACTTTCAAAATGACCCATCAGTTGTCGTGGAGCGACTTGTGTAGATCATTCATTTTTAAAATTTGTTTAAAATTTTGATTTCACTTTCAAAACCGAAAGCTAAGAATCCTAAAATGTGCCAAGACAAAAATCATAAGTCTCAAAAGTGTTTTCACACTGAAAATTAAAACTTGGTTTTAGTACTAAAACCATAAACATGTTAATTTTGCGTTAACGCCGCAGATTTAATAAATTCAAGTCTTAACTTACGGGTTGTCTAATAAATTTAATTTCCCCAAATTAAATCTCTTTTAGAAAGAAATCTATTTATTGTTGTATTATCCTCCACATTTTGTAATATTTAATGTACAAACTGTACAGCAGCTATTTTTGTTTATATAAGAAAATAAAAATATGTCCAGCGTAATATAGGAATTATTTTATCTCTTTAACTTTTATTTTCGTGCAGAATAATTTTTCCCAAAAGTTATTTATTAAAACTAAAATTGATCAAGAAATAATTTTATGTTTTACAATATGATATTTTAAAATTCGGAAACACAGCATTTTATATAAAATCATGCAAATTATGAAAGAAATAGTGCGGAAGTGTTGTTCATTTTTCAAACAGTATCAGATGTTTTCTATTTATAACTTGGCAGCACTCATCTTAGCCCAGACAAAAACAGGCACAAATTTATTTTCATTTCATAAAACCTACTTAAAATCAATTCCAAGATAATGTTAAATTAGTTGTAACAATATATTTTGGTACAATAAAATCAGATTTTAATAGTTGGTTTTAATGTTAAAACCAAAATTAATATTTAGTAAGAAAACACTACGCAGTACTTGGCCTATTGTAAACAGGGTATCCATTTTGTTACAATTAAAAAAGTTTTTCAAGAACATTAAGAAAATAATGGGGTTTAAAATTAGATAAAAGAATAAATTGCATTTAAGTTTTTAAGATTTTTGCAAAAAAAAATATCTTTCATGTTCAACAGCCCATAATTTTTAATTCCCCGCTGGGAAAATTTAAAATTTTCTAGACATTCGAAAACTTAATTTGTTTTACATTGTTTTGAAGAAATCGTGTTCTCCTCAGTTCCCGACGTTTTGAAGTTCTAGAAGCTTCTCTGACTAACTCTGAGATCCCGTCACTATGTCTGTACGAAGGCAGTGCGTGTGTGGGTATACGAACCTCTTTAAATTGGTTGTGCTAAACTAAAGGAGAGGAAAAGAAACAGTTCACATGTGCTTAAGAAAATCCAAAATAATGTTTGGCTTAAGAAATAACAAACAAAAGATTCCGAAAATAGGACGACGACAAAGGGACTTAACTTTTTTATAATTCTCGTATCCTTTTTCATAATAAAATTGCATTCACTTAATCCAGCAAACAAGCGATAATAAATGAAAATCTACATGAGTACCGATGATGTAGTGGCCTTTGCAAACAGCTGTTGTGTAAGAACTGATGTTGACTTTCTCTAGCGCTTTGGAATATTAGGGGCTGCACTTCTTTAAAAAGTATGCTCGTCGGAACGTTATAATTATTGGTAACCGCTTTAGAGTCATGTTTACTGATCTTTACATTCATCAATTAAGCAACCATGATGTGCAAGCGCTGCGGTTTAAGCCAGATGGCGCAATATATCGCACAACTCGTGACACAAATGATTTGTTAAAGGCAACGTGTGGTAACCGCATAATATCACGTTTCGGAACCATAAATCGACCTCCAAAGTCGTGCTATTTAGAGCCACTAGAAAATTACCTGTGGGAATGTGGGAAGTCGCTAGTCCACTTGAGAGCCAGCATTAGCCACGTTATTGCCCACATGAGGCCCTGCATGTTGGAAGAATTCATCGAATATTGGATCTCCAGATTAGACTACGTCCGATAAATAAATTGTCAGATAATTTCGGAGTTTTTCAAAATCAATAATTTTGTTTTTTTAGAATTTTTTCTCACGAAAGGATTAAGCATTTTGATCCGGCTCATGGTGATCAGCGTGGCTTTTATATGTAAAGAACTAATTAGTTTATGAAATCTATTGTTGAGGTCGATTAAAAACTTATTAAAAACACTTTGAAAATTGACTTCATTTGAGATATCTCGAAAACTATCGGCTCTAATCGATTCAAATTCATAGGAAATATAAAATTGCCTTAATTCAGCTCATCGGGCTGCAAGCGGATCACATACAAGCAGACATAGTGACAGGACTTCAGAATTAGGGAAGCTTTCTAGGACCTCAAATCGTGGAGATCTGCTGACAACTCAAACAGGATAAAACCAATGAGTTCCCAGTTTTTGAAAATTTTCAATTCATTTATGTTTTATGCCAAAGATTATAGCACGTTGGCTAAAAATCCTCGTCCGCCTTAGTTGTGTTCAAGACAAGATATAATACACAATTAAAATATATTTTAAATTAAAATGCTTGGAAAATAAATTTGCAAGATATCGGTGCACAGATAGATATCGACCGGTGATTATGAAAATATGTCGACGATGTTGTTGACCCACATTTTTATCCGTTTTTGTGGCTGAATTCACATTAAAAACAGCAACGTGGTTAGCAACGGAAAATTCCTCAGAAGGGCCGTATTCGTATAAAGTCCTACGAGTAGAAATAACTTTTTCGGTACAAGCACTCTGTCTCTCTCTATCTCTCTCTCGCTCTCTCTCCTATAAACTCAGACTTGGTTCAAGAAAAAAAACTGCCCTGTCTAAAATGTGTCAAAATACCTTTTGGCTGCTCTTATAAGAGGTTTATAGTTCATTTAAGCCATTTAATAAAGCTCGTACAGGAGCAAGCAGCAAGAATATTTCACATTCTGCTGGACATGAATTAATAACTTCTGTGGCCCTTCAAAATGATAAAAGTCTAAACGAAGGGTCTCTTATATTTTATTATAAATAAATTAATTAAATAGAATTCTCTTTTAACAGCAGAGAAACTTTTATATTTTCATATGAAATAAATATCTTTAAGTAAAACTAAATCTAAAAAATACATTTTTAAGCAAATAATTTGAGAAAATTCTGCTACAAAATAAAAGAAGAAATAAATAAAGAACATCCCCTCAGTATTTCAGGGATACGAATACATATAAAATATTAAAGAAAATGGAACAAAAATATGCCAGAATATAATAAAGTCTGACCAAAATATAATAAAATTTTGTTTAATTTTTTTTCAAGCAATTCACACATCCATTCATACATAAATAATAAGTGAAAACACAAACACACACTCGACTGGTATAAAATATTCAGGCATGTCCTTTTCTATGGAAAAAGCCAAGAAGCTTTAGAAATTAACTATTTACATCAACAACAGCAGCAACAACAACAACAGCAAGTAAAGAAAGAATTAATGCTGTTGGACTACTTGATTTAAACTGGTCATCTTTTAGAACTTTTTATGGTTGTTGTTGTTGTTGTTGCCGCTGCTGCTTTTGTTTTTCCTGTTGTGTCATGTTGTAGGCATGTTTGGTAGCAACATGAGCAAAGTAGGATCCACATATAATAAATATGACCAAAATGAAACAGCCCAAAAAATTTACCCAAAATACTCATACACACACACACGCACACAAACACATTTATCACAAATAAAATTTTAGTATCATAAAATACAAGAAGATACGTACATTAACACACCAACAGCTTTGCAGGACACCAAGATGTATGCACGTGTGTGTGTGATAAAACTTATTTCAACACAGAAGTATACCCTCACTTCTGCTATAATTTTTCTTTTTCCCTTCATAATACAACAACAACAACAACAACAATAACGAAATGTAAGAGATAGAACAAGAAAAAGTTCAATTTTTAGGAGAACTGGACTGCCGTAAAAAACGGGATAATTGAAATGAGTGTACCTGTTTAAAGGGGCCCTTTCTGAAACATAATCACCTCATCTCTCATGAATCCTTTTTTCCCAGAATTTATTTCATTCTCCTAAATTTTAATAACTTCAAATTTCAATAAAATTCCAATAAACCTTAATGATATTTCCCCTGGCATTTTGTTCTCTTTCGCCTTAAGTTTAATCAGTCATTTTTGCATGATAAAAGAGAAATATTTTTTTTAATATTTTTATTTAAAGACCACAATGGATCCTTATAAGGATCATACGTATGATCCTCATAAGGCGATGTCTAACTGTATGTCCAGCAGAGCTGGAAACTTCATGCCTGTACTGATGTATTGTTAATGGTCCTAAATATAAATTCAAAATACGATACCAGAGTTGGAAAACTCAAACTAAATAAACTAAATGGAATAACTAAAGCTTTTGCCAGTTAAAACCAAATTATTACATTTCAGTAATTATAAATAAAAATTGGTATTAAGCTATAAAATCGGAAACTCGATTCCAGGACTGGATAGTTGTATTTTTTTCTGACAAATAACATAAACAATTTTTGCTTTTCTTTATAATTTAAACGCATTTAAATGTTTTGAAAGAAATTTATTGGAACTAGATATAAGTAAATTCAGAAAAACCGCTCCAGGGCTGGAGAATTATAGTCTTTTAGAACATTAACATAATCATGTAAACTATTTTTTTAATAAATTTATTTTTAAACTGCAAAATAAAATTTAAATTTACCAGGGCTGGACACTTGATAATATTTTTGGTATGCAACTTAAAAAATTTTTTATTATTCTTTATAAGTTAAACACATCTGAAAGAAATTTATTGAAACTAGAAATAATCAAATTCAGAAAACCGCTCCAGCGTTGGAGAACCATAATTTTTTGGAACAACAAAATAACCATGTAAATTTTTTTGGAAATAAATATACCTTAAATTGCAGAAAAAAATTTAAATTTAGTATTAATATTGTAAGAAAATCAAAATTTCTTTACCAGGGCTGGACAATTGAAAATATTTTAGGTAAGCAACTTAAAAAAATTTAATTTTTTCTTTCTAAGTCAAACACATTTTAAAGAAATTTATTGGAACAATATATAAGTATATTAAGAAAAACCGCTCCAGGGCTGGAGAACAATAGCTTTTTTTGGAACATTAAAATAATCATGTAAATTCTTTTTTAATAAACCTTTTTTATATATAAGAATTAAATTTCAATTTAGTACTGAAATTGAAAGAAAATCAAAATTACCTTACCAGAGCTGGAAATTGTAAACTTTTTTCGCTGCAGTAATTAAAAAACTAAAACGATTTGTTACTTTTTCTTTGCAAATGAAACCTATTAAACATTTTTGTTAGATATGCAGGGCTACTACAAAGCAGAATATTTTAGAAAAACAGCTCCAGAGCTGTGAATGTAGACTTATTTTGATATAATAAAGTTAAAAAAACATATTTTTTCGCAACCAAATATATTTTATATATTAAAAGAAATTAATATTTCCATTAAAAATCAAACAAAATCAGTAAAATGATTCCGCAAAAGTAACGGACGATGAAGGGCACAACAGGTTCGGCACAGCCAAAAATTGCAGTTTCCCTGGTTGAACCTTCGATGTGATTTTAGATTCAAAAAAGTAGGGGGAAAATTTATTCACGGGGAACTCACCATAGTACGATCCTTTTGAGTGCGTAAATGTCATGGGAACAGCAACTTCACATGATATTCCCCATAGAAGTGTAGTACCTCAAAACGTAAATGTGTTCTGGCCTTTTATTAGAATCAGGGCAGGGATGGAAAATGGATTTATAAAATGTGTAAGAACTCATTTTTTTCTCTAGTCGTACTAAAGTTTTTATTAAATTGTAATTGAGAATCACTACGGCAAAGTAAAAAGTATTAAATTAAAATTTAAAAGTTAATGTTTATTTAATTATTCAACTCAAACGGCTGAGCAGGACAGCACACGAATATTCACCTCTATTTCTATTTCACCTCTTAACGCTATCCTCCTTTCCAATTCTAGCATATACAGGGGTCCCTCCTGACTACTAATCCACAACAAAAATATATAGTTGGAATATCCAACTAAATTTGAAACGAATATTTCAAAAGGCCCCAAGTCAAATTCGCCTACAATGAGTTTCTTTTGAAGGTCTTGACAAATATAAATTCTTTTATTCTTAAACTTAAACACACTTACACATCCACAAAAATAGATACAACCAAAATAACCCACATAAGAAGACCACACTATAACTTTAACGAAGACTACACATGACTGTTACTATTTTGGTTTAAGTTTTATAAAACACACACACACACTTACATACATACACTTACATACATACACTTACATACATACACTTACGGACAAACGTTTATCCTTATATTTATGAATATTGTGTCTATGTATTGGTGTATAAATGAATCTGTGTGCATATCCTTATATCACTTGTTATAAAAGAAAAGTTTAGCTTGTGAATGTGTGTGTCGTTTGTCAGTGTGTTTATACTCGCATATGAAATTTATGTAGGGAGTTTATGAATAATTTTATTTGTATTTTGTATACATAAAATTATGTGTGTGTGTGTGTGCAAGTATTTATATAAGTTGTAGGAGTTGTTTTTTTACCAGAAATTATATATAAGAAAAACCAAGCAAATAACCCCTGAGGGAAATAGAAGGAGTGGGGATGCCTTCTGCAAGGCCTTGGATGTACGAGGCCTTCCCACTCCATTCCACTTTCATTTTCTTTTTTACACACGTTGTCATTACGGAAGGGGGCTTCGACTTTTGCTTCATTTTCAATGGCTCTCAGAAGGGCTTCAAATTAATGGCCTGGATATTAATCCCTAATAATATAACTACTGTTTTGTGAATGTATGTGTTTGGAATAAAACAAATCAGATTTTGATTAACAAAAATTATTATTAGAAAATGATATAAAATACTAGAAACTTGAAAGGAAAGACTTAAAATGAAATAAAAATATTTAGGAAATTCATTATGAACTTTTTCATTTTCAACGTTCTATATTTTTTTATAAATTTCTTATTTTTATGAATATTTTATAAAATTATATATATAATATTTTTATAAATATTTGATTTAAGCCACAATCATAATATTTTCTACAAAAGTGTCCGAGGCCTTTCCCAAATTATTTTTCTCAAGCAACACAGAACAAAAAATATTGATCCGTTTCTTTACCCTTTTGACAGTAGGATGATGGCATGTATGCCGATGCTTGGACATGAATGGATGATCTTGTCTTGAAGATAAATAAGAACGGCAATTGAATAAAAAAAATTTCTAAGCAGGCCTGCAATGAGGCCTGAAGATAGAAGGTCTTCTTAGTTTTCCCTTTGGAAACATGAACCCATCACGAATAAACACAAAATGGCCGAATCGTCGTAGGCGACATTGTCGATTTGGTTTTGCCCAACGACAAGCAGAGCGACATCGTCATTCATCCCGTCTTGTATGACTTCGGCACCGTTTGTATGAAAATATCATCGATGACTTGATGGAGCGGGTTTCAGCATGTCTTCTACGGTATAACATTTTCTTGTCCCCGTCTTTAGAGGTGTCTTAAGGACATGGTCAACTGGGATTATTATTGATTGAGAGATGGAAGTAATATTTTGGATTAAGTTGATATTTATTTGTTGAGGTATTGGTAATGATGCACGCATACTTGCACATGTATTTATTATTATTCCGATATGAACAAATTTTAAAATAAAATAAACAACAACAATATACACTTAAATATATATTTTCATTGGTACAAACAGAAATGCTTAGAATGGGCTGCAATTCAAAATGAAAAAAACCATTCAAAGATTTTTCTTTATAATTTTAATGTGAAATATGAAAAACAATAACGTTGTAAGAAAATAAGTGTTTTATTCGGCTTTGCCGAAACTTATATACCCTTCACCAACGTACGTCTGGCGTAACATAAATTTTCATGTGCCAATTTTGTTCTTTCCAATATATAAAATAGCTTTACATGCCTTTTTGATTACTTTTATGAATGAAATAGAAATCAATTTCCCACCCCTGGAAGAGAAATTTTAATTTTCAACATATTTTTATCAATGCAAATCTTGAAGATGTATAAAGCGGTTTTATTTAAGAAAAACTTAAAGTTTGTAAACGTTTTAGTTTACAAATTTTGTACTACAAAAGAGTGAATATGTAAAAAAATACTTTTAATTTCCCATTCCTGGAAAAAAAATTAATTTTTCTGGTTTTTAATAGACAATTGAGGCTCCGAATAGGTTGGAGTTACAAAGAAACAAAAAAAATATTGGTTTTTGGTGTTAATTTTGCATCTAGAAATAGGTGTAAGCCTACCAGCTCTGGAACCTTTTCAGATTTCAATACCACTCTGTTTAAGCTCATTTACAATACATCAGTTCAAGAATGAAGCCTCTAGCTCTTCTGGGGACTTGGGAAAACCGATTTTACATACTTTTAGACGGACATACGGACGGTTGGACATGGTTCAATCGTCATCGCTATTCATAAGGATCCAGAATATATGGGGTCTCATATTAATATCGAAAAAATTTTACACGGAATAACAAACGCTTTCACTTTTTTGTGAAGCGTATAAAAAAGTGATTTTCATAGAGACATAAAACTTTAAGATGGCAACACTTTCCTAACTGGTGGCAACACTTTTCCAGATGTCAAGTAGTTCGTGTTTATTTTTAGTTGGTCATTTCAGCATAAACACACTGACACTTGAAAAACGTTTTTATTTATATGAAAATTATGTTTCTGTTCGAAATATGAAGTTCGCTTCTATTGGGATGGATACGTCAATAGATGAAAAAAATTGGTATTTTTAGATCTGATAGTCCTACAAATACTGGCGCGTTGGTGCGCTTTATGGGGTTGGTGAAGCTAATGATCCATTCTGCTTTAACAACGATGCGGATCAGAACAGTAGAGCCATGAGTACTGACTTTTTCGTTCATTCATTAAAGAAGTTGAAGTAAAGCAATAAAATAAACGATAATTGAGAGTTAGAAGAAAGTAGAAAGTGTAGGGGAGAGCTGGCTTCTCATGAGAGTCAGCAGCAAGTCCAGCGCTGGTCTCAATAGAAAATCTTAGACCCTTAGGGCTGACTTCTAACAGCTTTGATAGGCTATTGAAGGACACAATTATAAACGTTGATCCGCCAAAGCAGAACAGAGGCAGAGTGTATGCATAATGCTCTCCTCCTCCTGCTCGTATTCATTGCTCGGAAGTCTCATAAGTTTGGCAAGGATTCCAAAAATACAGAGTGCGAAGTTGCTTTCTATTAAATTGCATAAGAATGGCTACTCCACCGCTATTTAGGCAGGGCCGTTATGTCCTCGCTTTAGCACAGGCAGGTTCTCCGTACCACTTGACCTGAGCTATTTCAAGAAAGGTAGTGTTAACAAATCTGCAGAATTGAGGGAGTGGGACTCCTCACAGTTGGTTAATGGAGTCCTCTTGAAGCAGAGTTCCCCTCTACTTCGGGAACGGTCCCTTGTATATGGTGGCACGTAAATGTTTCGCAAGTTCATCAAGGGCTCTACGACATTACTGGATGAGATGGGATGAGTTGTACACCTCTGTGATTGCCCCTGTTGCTGCATAACTGTCGGTTTCCATATGGATACCACGGTTTCATATTCTATGAAATTTAAGCGACAGCGTTTCCCTTTTGAAGGCAGATACTTCTGCTCTGGGTTATGGCACAATCTTCCGGCAGTCGAAAGGACATGCCAATTCCTAATTCGGGAATAAAAACGCCTGATCCGAGTCTCTCTCCCGGCTTTGATGCATCTGAAAAACCCTGTACAGATCTGTACAGTGAGCAGAGCCCTTCTCAGCAATCAATAAGGTCTGGGATGTTTCCTGTTGTGTCCAGAATAGATGCATATCCCCATGATCTATAGTTCCATGCTTCCTAGCCAAAGTACTGTTTGCATACTTTCTACTAGGGCTGATAGGTCTAATATTAACATCAGTCCCTGCTGTAACGGCCTAAACTTAATATTGTCTGAAGTTGATTTCTTACTTTCACCTCTCGGGCATGGTGTGATCAGTATCCTTTGGTCCTTTGGTTTTCGAAACTATTTTATACCCTTAATAATTCCAGGGATCGCCCCGAGCAGCCGGTATTAAGGACAAACCAGAAATATATATGAGAGTTATACGGGCCTTCTCAGAACCAATTTATAGAAGTTCGACATGTCACTAGCCCATATGAAGCGCCAGTTCGTGCCCGGCATTGCATACCTCAGTATCCTTCTATAGAGTCATTCAGCTCTCACTAAGGAGGCAACGAAGTTCTTTCCAGTATTCCGTATAATCCATAATCAATATGATGATGTCCCCAACTAATACTCGCAAGCCAGTACAATACGGACGCTGGCGACCTTCAATACTTTAACCTACTGGCAGGCATTTCTTCAGATTCTAATTGGTAATTCTCTGCAAATTTCTCTAGGACGGGTCTACTTTTTTTTATAAAAACTTTGCAGCGCCACACACATCTTTGGGACTTTGATCCATATAAATGTGTCATGGCAAGAAAATGAGAGGAGAGAGCCTTGAAATGTTATAAAAATATATCAGGATTGGCAGAGACTTCAACCCAGTTTCAGAGACTTTCAACACTTTCACTTTTATGTACTACCGCTTACAACGAAGCGTTATTGGCACTTATCAACACGCCTGGATAATCGATAACCTGTAATCGACGGCAGCTAACAAATCAATAAAATTTGCAGCAAATATTTTTCAATAATTTCCCAAATATTTTGTTAAATTTCATACAATAAATTTCAGCAATTTATTTGTTTTAAATTTTATATGTTTCCACAAAAACATTTGAAATTATTTTCATTTCGTTCAACAAGACACACAAAATAACGCAAACTATTTGCTAATAAATGTAAATTTTAAGTATTTCCTCTTCGTTATAAAGCCAAAAACTTTTCTCCATTCATATACAAAATATAAAGTTGAAATAAAAAATAAAATTTAAAAAAACACAAAAAATAAATAAAAAGAACAAAAACTAAAGTTTTGGAGAAAAATTAACAAAAATATGCAAATTAAGAACAAGAAGTCAACAGTGTAGAGCAAATTAGTGCAAAACAAACTGATTCCAAATAAAAAAATGGAATATGAAAAGGGTGCCGTCGATGACCCGTTTTAAAATAACGGGACTCAAACATATTTTGTTTCATTGAGACAAAAAAATTGCGAGGATTTAGATTTTGGTTATTAGAAAAGAATCGAAAACCTTACCTGATAGAACTTCCGAGTTTTTTCAAAAAGATCCCTTATTTATTATCATTATATCTCACGATCTGAATGGTGTGTGGAATCGGTCGGTGAAGCCGCTGAAAAACTGTTCTAAAAACACCTTGAAAATTGTTTTGTTTCTCAGTTTTGTTGAATATCTTGAAATTTACCGGTTCGAATTGGTTGAAATATTCAGGTTTTTAGAAACTCTCTTCTTTCGATTTTTATAAAAGCAAAGAGAACACTAACCGATCAGATATATAACTTCGGAGTTTTTCCAGAAAAAAAAATCCCTTTTTTCGAAGGTTTTCTTTTTTGATATCTAACGAACTGCTTAACCGATTTTGAGCCGCCTTAAGGGACGTGATTTTTCAAATTTTTATGATCTGAAAGGTGTGTAGAATCGTTCGGTGAGTCGGCTGAAAAGTTGTTTTAAGAACCACTTTGAAAATTAGTTTGCTTGTAAGTTTTGTTAAATATTTTGAAATCTACCGATTCGAATCGGTTCAAATTTATAGGAAATTAGAAACTCTCCCCTTTCGGTTTTTAGAGAGATATATAATTTCGGAGTTTTTGCAGAAAAAAATTCCTTTTTTCGAAGGTTTTCTTTCATGATATCTCATGAACTGCTTAACTGGTTTTTCAGCATGCCTACGGTGATCGATGTGATTTTAAAATTTTAAGATCGAGACGGACCGATGAAAAATTATTCTAAAAAATGCTTAAAATTTCTGTTTCTAAGTTTTGTTAAATATCTTAAAATCTACCGCTTCGAATCGGTTAAACTTTTCAAGATATTCGAACTCTCTTCTTTCGATTTTTATAAAAGAAAAGAGAATACTAACTGATCAGATATATAATTTCGGAGTTTTAAAACGAACATTTCCATTCGAATTTTTTCGTTCACCATATCTCACGAACGTATTAACCGATCTTGACCAGGTTTGCGGTGGTCTTTGAATTTTTTGGTTTGTTCTAAGCATGTAAGATTTCTTATTACGCCAATACAATTTTAGAATACTTCTAAGACTTTTATTAGTTTCAGTGCGATAAAGCGTGTGTCTAGTTTAAAATCGATAGTTTTTTCTATTGTCACAATTAACCCTTTAAGCGCCAAAATAAAACTGTGACTAATTCTCAGTATCTGATGTTATTTCCCTGCCCGGTTACATACAAAATAAAAACTAAAACTGCTACACTCTTATTTACAAAATGCTATTTTTTCCAGCAGCACTGCTTTTTTCCTTCTTTAATTTCGTACAACTATTTCTTCTAGTTACTTCCGATTGCCATCCTTAAACTATCCAAAAAAAAAAAAGCACTGAAAGCCAACAACAACTTGTTCTCTTTTTCTCCCAAAAAGGCAACAAAATATCATCATGAGCCAAACTTCTATAAACACTCCAGTATGAATAGCCTAGAATATGTATATGATTTCATATAGAAAGAAACATAACAAGCACAATGGGTAGGCTCTTTACTAATCCTTTACCAAAGAACTCTTTCGAAAATTTTACTCGTAATAAGAACTGTGCTCCTTAACCCCATTTGCCAGGGAGAGGGGGAAGCTTAAAATATTCCACACTCCACTAGAAATAACTTCAATATGTAACAACATGTTCAAATGAACATTTACAAGGATACACACATTCGTAAAGAAAAACGACGACTCCCCAATAGTACAAACACTTGTGCAAACAAATTCACACACATGCTCAATATTATAAAAAAGAAGATATGAAAAATAAAAGTTTTGAATACAAAATAATAATAAATTAAAAGTGCATACATACAAAAGCAAACATTGAAGAAAACATACACACACGCACACACACACACACAAATATTAGAACAAAATGTTTTGAATTTATGAAAATTGCTGGCAAAAAAAATAAACTACCAAAAATTATAAGAACGAAGAGATATACTAAAAGAAGAACAACAAATTTAACACTAACTAACCCAACCAATAAAATACTCACACATACAAACTACTCCAGCATATATTAACAGACAACAACAAACAAGATTCGGTAGGATGCAGGCAGTGATCCTTGCAGAGCCGCATGAGCCAGCAAATGTATGAAAAATATTTAACCACTTCAATATTTACAAACAACTAAATTAACTACCAAATTTTAGAAATTATATTCTTTTCGAAAATGTTATTATTCTTCTCCCAGATAGTGTTTGCACACCGACATGATTTCAATAAATTCTGGTTTCAACATTAAAACCAACCGTTAAAACCTGGTTTTGTTCAAACTAACTTGAAACCATTTTTAAATTGGTTTTGAGAAGGTTTTAAGATATCAAAACTTGTTTGTGCCTGTTTCTGTCTGTGCTTAGTTGAGTGCTGCCAAGTTTTGTATTTAAAAACATCTGCTACTGTTTGATGAATGCCCAGAAATCCACCACATTTTACGTGATTTTTGTAAAAATAATTGGGGTAATCACACTTCGTGCTATTTAGTCATGTTGTCATAAAGTCATAATATTTTAGACCAGTTTAAAAAATTTGGCTAAACCCCTCAATTGATCACTTTGAATTTCTTAATAAGATTTTGGGAAAAAAGAATCAGCACATAATTAAAATTAAAGAGTTTAAAATCTCTTTATTTTAAGTTTAATATTTTATGTTAGAAATTACATAAAGGAATGACGAAATATTATAAAAAAATAATATTAGTTATATATTTAAAAATATTTTCATATAAAGAAGATCGAAAAACCAAAATAATTTAAAATCTGAATCTGCAATTTGAACGCAAAATCACTTGTCTATGATGTCATGGCAAAGCGAGGTTTTGACTTTCAATTTGGAAACACTGTGAAATAAAACTCCACTCTGTTCAATGAGGAATATTAAATTAATATCACCAAAATAAAACATTGAATAACTACGACAAAATTTTTTTTATTTATAACAGTAATTTTTAAATCAATAAGTATTGAAATCAAAGTAACAACAACCGTTAAACAGAGTAAAAAATTAATTAATAACTTTTTCCTTCATATGATGTGGATTAAAAATAATTTTAATTACTTCATTCATAATCCTTAACAACTACCATCTTCAAGCTGTTAAACAATATTCGTTTTACAAGAACATTAAATTTGGCAACCCTTAACGGCTCATTTTCACAATTCACAATAGAGTAAATTTCAAAAATAACCGCCAATAACGAATGATTTAGCAATTGTGAATTAGTGCATATCCCTTGAGGGAATAATTTCAACAACCCTTGAGCCATAATTGTTTCCATGTGGCCAGTGTGTGTGTGTGTGTTTGGTTTTTCTTTTCAATATTTACAAAATGTCATAGTATTTTGTGTATGACCCCACCTCTAACCCGTAGTTAAACTTTAAATCACAATAACTTTAAGGGTTCATGGCACTTCAACGTGCTACTTATTGTTGTTGCAGTCTCATTTTACGTACAACAAATACAACCTTGACTGTAGCCTTAACTAAAGTTGGCTGTTTGTCCGTCTGTCCATAATATTGCACAAACGTTTGTTGGAACGAAATGAATGCCGCAAAAAGTGGCTGCAACAACCCTTAACTTGTTGAATTCCTTATTTTACAGGGAAAAAAATTTAAATAAAATCAGAAGAAAAAGCGAATGAGGAAAAAAACTAAAATACTTCACAAGGTACGCTGTGCGGATTTAGTTTTCTGCACTCGTTAGCGTGAAAAAATATTTGGTAACGTGTTTTCTTTTTTTTTTTTGCTACTGATGACCCTTTTTAAGAAGGTCATGTTGTGTTTTGATGGGATAGTCAACATTTTTTTTAAGGAAAAAAAAACTGATAGAAATAAATATCCGTTGATGTGTGGTGCTCCAAATAAGTGCATGTCTGTTTAGCCAAAATTGGGTTAAGTGCACACGGACATTTTCAATTAAATACCCGCTTGGCTGGCAGAAAAGTTGCCGCACTTCTTTTAGAGCCCGTTTTAATTTTAAAGCTTATGTCACTAATAGTAAAGGGTGTTTCATTTAGCGGTTGCTGTCTCTAAATTGAAATAAAACGAAAAGCTTTGGTTCGTTTCAATGACCCGCTGATGCCATTATGAGCTTCATGGCTTCTCCCATTGGAACTCATTCGAAATATCCCATTTTCCTTAACACTCCTGCAAAAATAAATCTGAGTTCAGAAAATAGCACAAGTTATTTTGGCTTTGATGACCGCTTTTTTTTGTGGCTTATTCGCAAGCACCTGCGACTTGACCCCTGCTGTTAGATTAACAATATATGGAAAACGATTGACGCATCCCACTAACTTTCCATAAAGCTTTCGAAACCTGGGTCTCGTGCTATTCTATGCTTTGAAGCTCTTCAAGCTTAAACTCTTTTAATTTTCAAAACAACAGCTTCCCACTTGATAAGCGGGGACTGGTGTAGTTCTTGATTGTTATAAGAGAATCGTGATCATTAACTGATCGGATACATAATTTCAAACTTTTCCATTTTAATCATGTTAATTTTTTTATTCACAATATCTAACGAACGTAATAAAATATTTTGAAACAGTCTAGGGTGACCGTTGTGTACTTTAAATTTCAACAGCTGATTCGTTAATGGAATCAATCGGTGGATCAGTTGAAATTGTTCAGAAAAAGTACTTGTATTGTGGTTCGATTTTAATTTAGTTTAGCCATTCAAGAGTTATAAGCGGGTCACTCACTTACAAGCACACACACACACACACACACATACATATGGAAATAGTGACGGGCGCTCAGAATTAGTGAGGCAAGCTTCCTAGAACTTCAAAACGTAGAGATCTGATGACAACACGATTTGTTCAAAAACGGAATAGAACCCAATAACTTCCTGTAAATGAAAACCATCAACGTGATTATATCCTGTTAAAATACTACACCAACTGCGATAACTTTGCTCCTATTCATTACATGTATGAGTGTTGGAATGTTTTTCCAACGTTCTACAATTTTACCATGACAATGACACAACTAACGAAGAACTTGCTAAATTCAGATATTAACGCTCCCTTGAACATATTTCCAAAAGGAACAGGGAAAAGAAAACATTTAAATAAAAATTTCAAATGTGAAATACTTCTTAAATACAACGAAATATTATTTTGAAACAATCAATTTTACATAAAAATGCAATGCCAAAAGTTCACTTGCATAATATTGTTAATTGTAGTTGCAATTATTAAATATTGTTAAACATTATCCTGAAGAAAATATCCAGAGGATATCCACATATTGATAAATAAAAAAAAATTTTTCGTTATTTTATATAAAAGAGTGACCTCAAGCTTAATATTCATATTTATAAAACAAAAGAAAAGGTCCAAACGACGAGCAGAAACATTAAAGAAAATCAGTCAAACAATTAAGTTTAGCCAAAAATATTTGGAAAAGTTCAAAATAGTTTGAAAGAAAAGCAAATGAAATGAAGAAGTACGAAAGACTCTCAATAGATGCAAGAACGTGAGAGATTAAATCATTCGCTTCAAGCTCAACGTCACATTTCTGCAACTCTTTAGTTTTAATTATGTGCTGATTCTTTTTTCCCAAACTCAATGTGATCAATAGAGGGGTTTTAGCCAGTACCCATGTGCATTTCACTGGAGTTAATGCGCATAATCAGGGAACCTTCTCCCAACATTTCTTAGAATAACTAAAGACATTTATTTCAAACTTCCACTGTAATAAGTGAGAAGTCCAAAAGAAATATCAAAGTCATAACAAGAACTCACTGATTACTTTTCCTTTTATATTTTCTTACGTTCTTCTGCGTTTTCGTAATTCTTGTATCGTTCCAAATTTTTCAAAACTTTCTACTAAAAATATTTTAAACTTTTTCTTAAAATGTCATACGGTTTTACAAAAAGAAAATTTCCAGTACTAAAGACAATGTCAGATAAAGAGGAGATGGGGAACAAGTACCCGCTACTTCGTTCGTGTATGTTACAACGAATCCCCTAATCCACCGCCAGAAATGGGATCTCTTGATTATATTTGGGCATTATTTTTATGCTTTTGGAACTTTGAGTCTATCTGTTTCCGAAATATAAACCCAACAATTTTACTCCTTTTTGCTCCTTTTTACCCTCTTCACAATCGAACTTCTAAAAATATTTTCTTGGTGCTACTGAGCGGTAGAGAGTCAACATTGTTTTTAGAAGTATGTAAATTTGTTCATTATTATTTCAAAAATAGTGTAGAAAAGGGGTACAATTTTGCCCCTTTTTACAAAAAGTACCGAAGCACATGAGATATATTTTTCGGAAGAATAAAACGCACTTACAAAATTTGCGATATATACTAAAGTTCAGAAAATATTTGAGACGCAAGAAAGTACTAAATTTAATTTTTAGCTTTTTTCCCCTTAAAAGTACATATATCACAAAAGTACCAAACGCATGGCTATTTTTGGGCATTATTTGTACTATATGTCGTAGTTTCCGAGACATAAAACTACCAATTTTAACCTTTTTACGCCCTTCGAAATCGAATTTCCAAAAATCCCTTCTGAACGGATCTGTACATCTGAAGGGGGATCTGCACACCCAATATCAGTCAGTCAGTCAGTAAGTCAGGTCGTCAGTCAGTCCGTCAGTCAGTCAGACAGTCAGTATAAATTTAATTCGTTCGTGGTTGCAGAGATTCCGGGAAACTGCTTAGACTATGAATGTGCCACGGCCAGGGCCCAGAAGATTTTCAGGGACTCCCGAAAAAATTAATGTGTTGGAAGTAGTTTATTTGAAAATCTGCAACTTTCAATAGGGAAAAGAGGAGCCTTCCTGGGACTTTCAGAAGCGACTATTTATGAAAATTTAAAAAAAGATCAGAAGTTCCATTCTTTCAAAATTTTAATCGTTCAAGAAGTGACAGAAAATAACTTTGATATGCGCAAATATTTTTGTGAAACGATGTTGGAGCGTTTTCGCTCTGTAAATCTCTTATTTTGGAGCGACGAGGCTGTTTTTTAATTAAACGGGTAACTGTTTGGTGCGCCACACTCACCCATGAGATAAATGGACCGAAAATTTGCGAGACCACGCGACGGATGTCAACGGTTAAAGTTATCGACGCATAATTACGGAATTCTTCTTGAATTCGCTTCAGGAAAAACTATCATTCGCTTTGGGGACATCCCATGACCACCGAGGTCGCCCAATCTAACTCCCATGTATTTTTTTTATGGGGCTTCCTCAGAGAGTGGGTTTATAAAGACAATCCTCAATCTCTGGTGGTTTTAAAAGAAAATATTGCTCGAGAAATCAGCTCAATTGAACCAAAAGCGTGTGGCGTGTGGAGTTGTCTTTTAAGCTATGCCAAGTTTTAGTACAAAATATTTCTTTCAAATATATTAAATACTTTTAATTAATAAAAAAAATCAAGTCTCTGTAATTTTAATTTTGTGTTTAAAAAAAAATAGAATAAAAATTTTGATTTTGTTTGATTTTTAATACCCATTTATTTTGTTTCTAAAATACGAGACATGTTTGGTAACTAAAAAATTATTGGTATTACTATTAAGCACTCAAAACAAATTTAGCTTTCCAGCTCTGGACCAATAATTTGGGCTCAATAATTTGTACTACCAAAACATTTCTTTTAAAATTATTAATACTTTTAATTTATAGAGAATAATAAAAGCCTTTTTAAATTATTTACTTTTGTGTTCAAAAAACCTCCAATTGTCCATCCCTGGTATTGAAATTTGAACTTTGCTTGATTTTTAATACTCTTTTATATTTATTTCTAATACACAAAATATGTTTTGTACTTTAATATTGCAAACAAAAACTTTGTTTCCCAGCTCTGGACAAACTTTTTTTTTTGCTCAATAACTTCTATTTCCAGTTCTTTTCTTTTAAATATGTTAATAAGCTTAATTTCTCCATACATAATTCTAATAAGTTTTTGTGTACCAAAAATATATATTTCAATTGTCCAAGCCTGGAATCGAGTACTCGATTTTATGTGATTTCTAATACCAATTTAAATTTAATTTTTTCGTGATTTTTGAAATAGGATTAATTATTTAAAAAAAATCAATAATTAGCTGTTAACTTTTATTTACTAAAAATTAATATAAATTTTCCAGCCCTGGAACCTCATTTTGAATTTTACTGGTTTTTTATATCAACCTATTTAGTACCATGTCCAATACTCCTTCCTTTTTCTGGGGGCTCTTTTGTTCTTTAGAGGGCCTTGGAAACCGCGTTACACGTACATACAGGCGAACATCGCTTATTCGACTTTCTCTATTTATAAGGCTCCAGAATGTATATAATTAAGGGATCGTATGTTAATATTGAGGAAATTACACACGGATTCACAAACTTTTATATATCCTTTCACATTTTTGGAACCATTTTAAGTGGTTGGTTTATACCGCCTAACCAGGATTCGAAGCCAATATCGCAGCCACCAGATTTATTGGGAAAGTACGCGAAATTTTTATTGATCAAATGGATCATTTACTTTCTAAAAGCGGCGGACATCTGCTGGAGATCAGTATAAAAAAATAAACCCCACGAAATTATCTGCCACATTAAAACTAAATAAACTCCATGTTAAAAATCCTTTTAAATCCTCCCGCTACTTAGAAAGAACCCGCTGTATTTGAATTGATTTTTCAGGCAAAAATATTAATCGATAAAAATAATTCAGCGTTTCATTGTTTTTGAACTTTTTATTAATTTATATTCGTTCTTAATAACAGTTCTATTGTCAGAATGATGAACGAATTGTTTGATAGATTCAGTGATGGCGAAATTGATGGAAATATTGATAGATTTACTTATGGACTGATTGTCGGATTAATCGGTAAATTTATTAGATACAAATTTTTGAAATTCGCTTTTATATCCATCATTTTCTTTTTCAGTCATTGTATGTGTGCCACAGCAGCCTTCAAATGTTTCCAATTACGTGTACTTTTTTCCCATTTAGTTATTCTTGAGAAAATGCCTCAACAACTCCTCCAGCTTTTGGGTTACTGCAGTCTTTTGGGTTATTTTGTTGTTCACAAAAAAAAAGTTGCAATACGAGAAGTCTAAATGAAACTTTTTCATAAATTCAAGCCAATTGTATCGCATTATGTTGAGTTTCTTAAAAAACAATTAAATTGAGGTTATTTAGCATTAAATTGCAATTCCATTGACTTGGCAGAGATGCGAGTATTTTAATATCTGCCGTTTTTTTTATTGCAACAAAAATACTCGAGCACAAATTTATTAAAACTCTTGGGGTCGTTGTACACATTTGTCACATAAAACTAAGCATTTCCAGCAAACGAATTAAAAAAAGACAACAAGCAGCATCCTGCTAAAACATGTTTTTGTCATGTTCAACTAATTTTTATCTCTTTCCTAAATCATTATCATCAAATAACTGACAAATTTGATGGCAAACTGCACCCAAAGTTTGGCCAAAAGCAACATATTTTTTTGTTTTGCTCAACAACAAATAAAAAAATTAAAAAAAAATCTTTATCTAATAAAGAAAAGTAAAAACGATCGTTTATGAAAAACCAAATACACGCTCGACAGTAGCAGACAACAAAGCATTCAGAGGCGCAGACGTTTCTGATTTTAGTGCTTTTGTACAGCGGCATTGTTCAGATCAATGGTCAAGGCTATTAAAGAAGCGGAAGCTTTATCAGCCGTTACCCTCAATGGCAAGCGAAAATTGTATACAAAATCAAAGGCGACCAGAAACTAGTTTCATTCAACAATGACTGATGCTGAATTGAATGAAACGGTCCAGCAGCTTGTCTTCGTGGACCAGGTGTACTTCTACGCGTACATGATCATCTACGGACAAAAACCCACCACCAAAGAGAAATTAAAAATAAAAGCGATCTAAACAATAAGTAAAAAAGCACCCAAATTTAAAAGTATTTTTTTTTCTATTGAAAAATTGCAACAACCGTCATGAGAAACACTCGTGTGTGATGTCCTTTTTTGTGTAGTAAATTTTTTTGAGAAACCCGATTTTCTAGTTCTTATTGCCAAATGAGTTTGATATAAAAGAAAATAGCGGCAGCAATTCTTTTTTATTTTTTAATTTTTTGTATTAAAATCCACAATATCCTTCGTCCTTCCAATATCAAATACCACAACACTTTTACTAACACACACTCAAGTTGAATGTCTTTTGTGAGCGTTTCATATAAAATGCCAAACTTTTGCGCCGACTCATTTAGTTTCATTTCAATCATCAAACGCAGCATATCAACGGTCTTCAATAGACACGGCGGCAGTCAAATGCACTCCTGGATCCTTAAGGATCACTGTGTTAATTGATTAAAGCCTTTAGTGATATTTTGGATTTATAAACATTTTCGACCATAAAATTTAAAATGCTGAAAAATACACAAACTCCGAAACCTCTAACGAAATTTAAAAATAGTGTTTAGTCTTCATGAACGAAAGTCAGATCAACTTTAATTATTTATTAATTAATTCAAAAGAATCAAAAAAAATTAATAAACAGTAAAAAGCAGTGAATTAAAAATATGTTACAATTAATAATAAAATGGAAAAGTGTTTTAAAAACTTTTAAAAGTTCTTCACAAGAGCAGTTATTAATACGATCTTTTTTTCTCTCCCTCTCTCTCTCTATCTCTCTACTACTACAACAGGTAAGCGAAATAAAGTTATTAAATATTTTTAAATAAGTTTTCCAAAAGTGTGCTATTTTTTGTATTTAAAGAAAATGTGTTTGAGATTAAAAAAACCGAATATAATTGTATTTTGTGAGACTGATCGTACCTTGAAGTGAAACACGTGTGATCGTCGGCTCTATCCTTCAGTCAGACCACAAGCTTGACTTTATAAATAATTCCGAGTTAGTGAGCACAAGTCGGTTTTGATGTGATAATTGTAACTAAATAATAAAATAAGTTCCTGAAATTTGCGGACTGCGTACAATCAATTAGCGTTTTGTTTTTAATCCTGGTGTACTCTTTTCTAATAAAAAATGCTGAGGACATACCGAAAAATATATATAAGAACTGCTTCGAGGATCAGACAGAATCTATGCTGGCTCCAATGTGTTATATGTGAGTTGGCCCAACTCGAAGCGGCCAGTTACGAAATGTTTGAAAAAGTGAATTTTTAAAGAAAAATAATTGCTTGAATTCTTAAACAGTCCTCGTATAATTTAGAATTTATTAAAATCATATTGAGAATTCTTTAATGGAAAAAGTACAGTTTCGGTAGCAACTCATAAAAAAAATTAATGCTTGATGATATTGTGGCACTAGAAATGACTTAATTAACCCTTTTACTACCATTTTAACCCTTTTAGCAGACAGATATTTATAAGTGAGCTGGACAGTAAAGAGATGATAGAATATATAATTAATTCTTAAAGAAATCCAATTAATGTATTTTTTGAACAGACCTCGCACTACTTTGATTTTATGAATATCATAAAAGAAAATTTAAAGAAAAATAAGCACAGTTTTGGCAGCAACTCATTGAAATATTGATAATAGTGCGGTACATAGTTTTATTAACCCTTTTCTACAATTTTAACCCTATTACCAAAGAGATATCTATAGGTGAGCTGGATTAATTTGAAGCGATTAATAGAGAAATTAATGAAAATATAATTACTTTTTGAAGCAAGACACTTATTTTATATTTTGAACAGACCTCGCACGATTTTAAATTTATTACATCACTTTGGGAACTTTTTCTTAGAAAAACATACAGTTTTAATAGGAAACCACTAGAAAGCAAATGCTTAACAGTTGTGAAATACAAACAAAAAAAGTTATTAACCCTCTTACTACCCTTACTTATACTAGACAGATATTTATAAGTGATCGAATCAGACGATATAGAAAATATTGAAGAAATCATTAGTTATTAAAGAACTACATTCACCTTAATATTTGAACAGATCTCATACGACTTTGCATTTATTAAAATAATATTATAAATTATTTAGTGAAAAAAAACCGTTTTAGCAGCAACTTGTTAAAAAATAAATGGTTGATCACTTTCAAGTACAAATAATTTCTTATTTAACCCTTTTACTACCAATTTAACCCTTTCACTAACCAAAAATTTAAACGTGCGTGGAACTAATCTGAAGAGCAGAAAATAAACATTTCTACATCAATAATATCAGTTGAATTAATTTTCAATTTACCTTATTTATTGAACAGACCTCGTAGGATTTTTACTTTGCGACTATCGTATTGAGAATTTTGAAATAGAAAATATAAAATTATTCAATTTATATATTCAAAATAAATTTTTTACAATATTTCCATACAAAATAAATAATTTAATTAACCCTTTAACTGCCCATTTCAACTTTTTTGCTACGCTCATATTTATATGTGAGGTGAAATTTATTATTCATAGTATATTTTAAGAAAATTCTATAAGGACTTTGTATATTGAACAGACCTCGCATGGTTTTAAGTTTTTATAGTATACCACATTGAAAATGCTCTAATAGAAAATAATTAGAAAATAATGTTTTGATATAAAATTTTCTTTAATAACCCTTTTACTTCCATTTAACCCTTTTACTAGCCAACAACTTAGATGTGAGTGGAACTAACTTGAAGAGCAAGAAATAAAAATTTCTAAATAAATATATATTTCAGTTGAATAAGCTTTCAATTTACCCGATTTATTGAACAGACCTCGTAGGATTTTTATTTTGAGAATATCATATTTTGAAATAGTAAAAATAAAGTTTTGGCAAAAATTCTATAAATTATAAGCACTTGACAATATTCCTATACTAAAAAATCATTTTATTAACCCTCTTAGTGCCCTTTTTTAACCCTATTTCTACACACGTATTTAAGTCCTTTTGATATATATTTAATTTGAGATTTAATTACTATACTTTTAATTAAATAGTTAAAATATATATATTTTATTAAATATATATATTTTTAAATAGTTATTCTATTAACTTTCGATAAGCCTCTCAGGCTTACAAAAGTGCGGTCATTTACGAAACTGTACTATCGTTTAGATAATAGCAATAAGTCTTTGAGCATCGTTGGCAACACGGCAAACACGTATTGAAATTAGCTTAACCCACAACAAACAAATAGTTTTGGAACATAAATTCTGGACAAAATCTTTAATAAGTTTAATGCAATGAAAATATTTAATTAATGAAAAAATTATTAAATATTTTTAAAATTTATTTAATTTTTTTTATATATGCTTTCATTAAGAAATTATATATTTCGTCATCAGTTGAATTTGCAACTGCTTTCATTTGCTTTTTAGCCAACAGTGAATATAAATAAAATTATATAAATTTATTTTTATTTATTATTTTAATAAAATTGTTTAATGTCGATGTCTTTTCTACAAAATAATGCAACATTTTTCACACTTTTTGATAGAACATGGCAACATTTTGCCATTTCAAAATAAAAAATTTATTAGAAATGAATTCAACATCATTCACGAAAAATAATTTCTGTTTGAAACTATTTTCCAAAACGCCAATTTTTTTAAAATAAGTGAAAACACGTTACATGTTTTCTAGAAAAGAAAGCGCCATAACATCGAGATCTTTTTTTATGAAAATTGTTTTTATATAGACTTTGCTATTTACAATATATCATCATATATTTCAAAATAATAATGAAAACAGAAAATAACCAACATTTTTGGTGGAGAAGCGACTTAAAGACGTGGCAAAATATTGAAGATATAAAAATTTGTATTAAAAAATTTTTGTAAAAAAATATCATGAAAATTAAATGATTTAGAATAAATAAATTTATAAAATTAGTTATAGTTTTATAAACGAAAAACTACCGTGAAATTAATAAATTTTGAGTTGATTGAAGTTGATTTTTTCTCACTAGAAATTTGCTGTCTACAGCCTTCATATTAAATATTATTAAGAATGTTTCTCTTTTTTTAAGAACTCGCAATTGGAAAAACTGTTTCACCACACACACGATTTGTTATTAAAGAAGATTTGTAAAAAGTTGTTTAATTATTAACATATTTCCCAGGTGCATTTAAAATTTTGTTTATTTATTCTTAATTTCGGAATGGCTGAATATATTATTTATAAATGATCGGTTGATCGATCAAAAACAAAATTAGCTGTATCAGTTTGATACAGTTCTCGGATTCTTTTTCACAATAAAATTTGTGTAAATAGGAACTGTTATCACATTCAACTGGGCCACCTAAACAGTGGTGACAAACACACTACACATGAGCACTGATGATGAAAGTGTAGCGACTTTCGAAAACAGCTGTTCTGCTCTGCTGTGTAAGTTGAATAAAACTGATGTTGACTTTCCTTTGTGCCTAGGAATATTTATCATCATGTCCTTCTGAGATTTTAACTAAGAACAATTAGCCTATATATACAAATATTAATTAGCTGACTTTCTTCTTCGATCAGGTGATCATCTGGCTCATTCTGGCAAAGATCAGCAACGATAATTCGACAAAAGCGTTCTTTTCCGAGTTCCTTAAAGTACGTTCACACTAGTCAAATATTTGCCGAATTAATCGTAACCAGCATATACTAATTAAAAATATTTTGACTTGAATACATTTTTATTAAGCAAAACAGTTGCCTCATAACGAATAGTACCATACAATTCCATACTTTTTAAGACTGTTTGTCTTAATTAAAAAGTTTTTGTTTCGTAGTTATTGGTTGCGCTTTCTTGGGCAAATATTTGGCAAGTGTGACCATAAAACTTTAGTTTTGTTCTAGATAAAAGGAAAGATACCTGAAAAAGTCAATCCGTAGCTTTTTAACCGTGATGAGTACCAAATAATCAGTTTTATATCAACGTGTGTACAGTTATTCAATATGAAGTTCGTTGAAAAGTTGTTCTTTTTTATATGAGACCAGACAATTTATAAAAAAAAATTAACATTTTTTTCTTACTTTTTAAAAACGTTTATTCGACTTAAAATAATCGGTTGGGTTATCAATCAAATATAGCAAATTTTTAAATTGAGCGATCGGCTAATTGGTCAGTAATTAATCGGTTAACCGGTTTAGGGTTAATCGGAATGAAAACCCTAAAGATATTAACAATATATTATATACAGTTACCAACGATTTAGCATCTGACCATATCAAAGATTTTCATATATTAAATAAAGCTTTTAAAGAATTCGGAACAAATTAATCGGCAGGATTAAAATTAAATTGAACTATTAGAAACAACAATTCCTGAATATATAATTTTAACTATGAAGAAAACAAAGTTGTTGTAAATATTTTAACTTAATAATTAACTGCTGCATTGACAGATGCCTCTATAAGTATTAAAAACTCCGGGACCGCATGTGATATCGATCGGAATTTCAATGCAATTTTGAAACAAATTTCTGTCAATATCGATGGCCGTGATTTGCTCGCTGCTATTGAAAATATTTCTAGTTTCAAGTTCTTGTCCAAGTTGTTTGTCGGCTTTGCCCGCCGGCAAAGAAAATCAGTTTGATGTTGTTTGAACAAAATAAATCAAGTCCTTGAGAGACGAAATGTAGCCACGATTTTAAAACTTCATGTTGTTAAATAATAAATCTGCAGTGTTACCTGAAATGGCTCTGCAACTTAAAATGCCTGATAAAAACAAAAAGTTTTCGAGATGTGAAAAAAAATTTTAATCGTACAATTTCAATATAAAATAGAAACAAATTTTTCCAATATATTTTTGTTTCAAATTTGTTTATAACAAATTTATTCTATTCCAACACGTTGTGCCTGACATTTCAACGCGGGATGTAACAAACGCGCTAAATATATTAAAAATTTAATTTCCAAATCAAATTATATTCTGCAGAATGATAATTTATCGTATTAACAGGAATATATTCAATGCAAATACCATAATAATTAATTCATCGGGTTTTCATATTAATCGGTTAACTAATCGTTTTGTTAATCGCTTATTAATCGTTAATATCAAATCATTCAGCTAAGCGCCCACAATATATAAAATTAATTATTTTGGTTTGGACTTGAACGTTTTTTTTTCAGTGTTATAAAATTTTATTTAGAAAAGTCGTTTTATATCCTTCTAAGTGGTATGTGACCCCAAAGACCATCCCTGCAAATTTCCGCTTAGCTTAACCGCAAATCTATCGCAGCCTGGTTTTTGTGTTGTTCTTTACTTTTGAGCTTTTCGAGCTAAAACCCATTTAATTTAATTTTCAAATCAACCGATTCCCATATGATAAGCGGTGCTGGATATAGTTTTCGAATTTCGAGAGCACTAAATGATTAGATATATAATTTTGGAATTTTTCACAAAAAATTAATTTGTTTGCATCTTTTTTCCGTTCATGATAACTCACAAAATGAATTAACCGATTTGGCCCGGTTTATCGTGATCGAAGTGGTTTTTTTTTTCAATAATTTTAAAGGCTGAACAGTTTTTGGAACCAATCGGTGAAGCCGTTTAAAGGGTATTTTAAAAAATGCACTCTGAAAAAGATTTCTTGAAATCAACGAGTGCATATGCAAAAGAATTTTAAATTCAAGACCGTTCTTCAGAACGCTTCGAGTTGGGTTTGCTTCACTTTAGTACTACACACAAACACACACATACATACAGACATGGAGACACCCTCTCAAAATTAGTCAACAACGCTTCCCAGGGGCTCAAAACATCTTGATCTGATGAAACTTAATCTTCTGAAAATTTTAATTTTTTCCAGAGGGAAATTTAAAAGAAATTTTTACTTGAAGGACTAATTCGCTATTTGAGAATCGAACACGTATTTCATTATATATTTTTCTTAGATTTAAATTATATCATTTTTATCAAATTATTAACAAAATATTCAATTGATTTCTTATCTAAAATTGTGCCAACAGAATCTTTGCTAAGCCCTCCTGTAATCATGGCCACCATCTGAAACATTTTCACAGCGCATAAGTTTTTTATATAACAAGGAATAAATAGTTTCAAATGAATTAATTAATTGAAACTCCACAAAAAACATTAAATTTTATATATTCGGACTGGAACTAACCGGTTTAATCGTTAGTCGACAGTAGCCTATTTCAAATCAATCGTATGGTTAATCGGGTAGTAATTAATCGGTTAATCTATTAATGGCTGAACACCCTAACAAATATTGGGAGGTTTTCAGGAAGGTAAAGAACTTTGAAATGGAATAAAAATAGATGTATTTTTTTAAATTGACATGAAATTTAAAAAAATATTCTGGAATTTAAACATGACTGCTGGCATATGACCGCCACGGCTGGTTCGAAGGAAGCCGAATCTACGGTGCCAACTTTTGATGATGTATATCGGCAATGACGCCTCGCATGTTATTATCCAAATGGTCAATCATTTCACATATTCCCACAGAATATAGTATAACGGTGATAAATCGCATGATCTCTGTTTAAAGAATTAATTGCTGTGATGGACGATTATGTTGATCGTAAAGTGGACGTGGAGCGCCACAAATATTTTAAATATGAACCCTAATTTTCGAAATAAATTTGCTCAATTTGGGGGGGCTTTGAAGGCGATGGTCTATTCGCCAACTTAAAGTTTTATATCTCTATAAAAAACCCTTTACTAAATGATTTTAAATTAATGTCAATATATTTGGCGTTTTATAAATTAAATTTCAACTAGAGAAGATTCTGAATAAAAATATAAGAAGTCTCGATATTTCCCAAGATATATTTTATCAATAAGCAAATAAATTATTAATTAAATTAATTAAATTAATTTCATATCTTGTTTTCCAGGACACCGCAACCCCTCTCAGGATTAACTACTGGATACCTTAAGAAACATCGACAACCAAAATAACCGCCAACGTAACCAACCACGAGATGAAACTCAAAAACACCAGACAACAGTCACTCAAAATTCATTTTATATATATTAACAAACAAAAAATCCGAATTTCGAAGCAAAATGTGATAAAGAAATTACAAAATTTATTATTTAAGAAAACGAAAAAGCAAAAACTAATTTTAAACAAAAAATATTATCAGCAACAAATCAGCAACCAAAATTATAAAACAAAAACGCACAACAAAGTGTGTCATTTACAAAAGTCCTTAACAACGTTGCTGTAAACAAAACTCAACAACAACGTAAAAAAAACCAGCTAAAACATGTTCAAGAAATACGCCATTTTGCCATAAACGTTAAAGCAAAATCAATTAAAATCCATTTAGAACAACACGAACTCAAGGATAAAAATACTCTCGAAAGAAAACTTTCTAATTATTAAGAAACTCAACAGCAAAACAAACCAAAAACAAAACAAAAACCACTCTAACGATTTTAAAAGAGAATTTCATCAAACTCCAGCCAACTAAAATAATCAAACGCTCTTTCTAACCAGGATGTAAATAAATACATGAAAGGAGAATAGCCAAACAGAAGCTTTTAAATTATCTAAACGGAGAAAATAGTTTGCACAAGAGGAGAAAGTTCAGGCGAATATAAAAATATTTGGGAGAAATTGTATAAGAAATTATAAACCAGATAAATTTCTCTAAATTTGTGCTACAAAAACAACCCCTGCGAAGCAGCAACAAACGGAGCAGCAGCAGCAACAGCAACCGAAAAATTATTACCCCTTCAGTTCTAATTTTACTCAGGAATAGAAATCACGCTCAACTCGTATAGAGTCTGAGCTTGGCCACCCCAAAACAATCACCAGTCATCATTAACATCAGCATCAACATCATTATCATCAACGTCATCATCAACATCATTATCATTAACAAAATTAGTAGCAGAAAGCATCCTCATTGTGAGGCCACTTGCATCCCTTTAAACGAAAGCGAATTTCAAAAGGATTTTTTTCATCAGCCTCAACTGAGAAAATGATTCCGAAATGATGCTCTCCACTTTTGAGGACTTAAAGGTATAAACGGTTGTGTGTGAATGTGTGAATGAGTTCTGAATGAATTCTGTATGTGATTTGAAAAAAAAAAGAAAACTTTTTTGTTCAAAGAATTTTTCTAAGATGGTGGTTAATTTGAAGAACAAAATCTCAAAAAAAAATTTACTCTAGCCCGGCTAAAAAGTATTTCAACAAAAGTAAATAATATTTTTTATTATTTTTTTATTTTTTTTTTTTTTTTTTTTTTGTTAAAAATCACTTTTAAAGGGCAACTGATTTTCAAGCAAAATAATGCCTTTTGATTTTGAGAATCTAAGAAGAGGGGAAGTATTTCAAGGACCTCCTTGGCCTTAAGCAAAATCGTATTTTTTATTTCAAGCCAAAAATTAATTAGCAAATTTTCTTTAAAATAAAATATAAGAAAAATGAGCAAATAACTTTGGGAATGATGCTCTTTACTTTTGATAAATTAAGGGAACGGAATAAGTAGGAAGAGTTTGGAAAAAAAGTGTAATTTAAAATTGACAAAAGGCTGATTAAAACGAACTGTCAAATAAGGCTTTCAATTGAAAGATAATATTTCGTGAAAATATGGGAAATGAAAACAAAATTCAAAACATATTGCCAACCATTATAACTCTTTTTATAAATGAATTTTTAATAGAACAGAAAGTTACACTATAATCAATTATGGGCTAAAGAATATATCGTGATTCAAATCAATCCAAAATTCAATAGATTTTATATGGAAATTGCCAACGTTATCGGTTTTGAGCAAAAACAATATTCAATGAGTAGGCAAAGCGAAAATCGCATCCCACTAAAAATATCTACAAAAATTAACACAATAATTCTTATATTCATAAAAATATTAAATGCACTTGAAATCTATTTCAAGAAAACTTCGTATGAATTATTCTAAATCAAATAAAATTCAAACTCTTTAAATTTTATGAACATGAGGGCAAGAAAATATATATGAAATACAAATTTTAAAAAATAATTCTATTCAAAATGCTTAAATCAATACGAGAAAATATTAAACAAAACTTACCTGCATACTTTTAGGAGTGTTAGCAATACATTTGCCGCCTTAAGGCTATACATTGCAAATATTTAGTGGCGCCTAATGGTATGTGAAAATTTCTGCAAAAAAAAACAGTGTTATTAAATCACACGATGTTTAAAAAAACAAGTTCTTAGGCAGATTTAAAAATCGTTTAACGAATAAAATACAAAAACAAGAAAATATTTTGCACAGGTTTTTTTGCAAAAAACTAAATTCTTGTTAAACGAAAAGTAAAAAATTTTAACTTTTTTCTTTAATTTTATTTATCGATTTTCAACTGTGGGAAGTTTGATTTGAATAATAGAGTTTTCGTTAAAGATTTTATTAGCTTTATAAGCTTATCCCAAGCTATGAAAAACTGAACCTACAAGTTGGCAACTCTAAGCTTCATATACGCAATTTCTTTTTAACAAAAAAATATTAAAGATAATCTGCTTTAATTCAGTTTAAAGTAACTAATCAAAAAATAAGCCTAGATCAGAAAACCAATACGTAGTTGGCAATGCGAAATGTATAACTTTTCCTAAAATTTACTACAAAAAAAAACTTGATTATATAAAGTTTCTCACAATAACATAAATAAATAAATAATCCAAAATTAGCATTCCTTCAAAATTTACGTTTAATTGGCAACACTTTTATTTTACATCTAGTGCAGAAATAACCTTTCAAATAATATTTTTAACAAATTTAGTGCTACAAATTTCAAAAGCAATCAAATTCCAATAAACTGCACATGAAGTCGCCAGCAAATACAAATTATATATTTATAATTCTTTCTCTGATGCCTCTGCTTAAAAAATTACTTTAAAAATTTTAAAAATTGGCAACGCCATTTTTCTTATCTGAACTTAGCCTAATCTAAATGTTAAATTTTTAATAATAAAATAAATATGTTTCATGAAAATTGGAAAAATTCGTCAGAATCAAAAAAAAGTTGCCGAGTTGCCAATTTAGTTAAAAATACAAATAAAGGAATTACTTTTGGGTGACTATACGGCAGTAAAATTTAGTTTCTAATACATATTTTATCAAAGTGGAACAACTTGAAAATAAAAATTTGGCAAGGAAAAATCAAGTTGGCAACAAATTGTTGTATATTTTCCAGCCAAATTTCTGAAATTATTTTCGATTATAAGATTAGCATTTAAGCTCGAAATCAAATTTTCTCAAAAGCAATTTTGAAAAGATTATTTTTTGGCAACAAATGAAATTACTTATCTTTACTTAAAAAGTATTATTTTTAAAATTTTTAGCAAAAGTACTTAAGAGTTAACAACCTTTTATATCGATTTCCGAGAATTTTTGCTTTCTACAATTTATCAGGAAAAAATTAAATATTTTAAATTTATTTAAACCAGAAAACAAATACAATATTTCTAAGCAAAGCAGACGCGAGTTGCCAATCAACAAAACAAATATATATTTATATTCTGTAAAAGCGGAAATGTCAATAATTGTAGTTAAAATATATTTCCTAAATATAGATTTCAAAAATATTTTAAAGATATTATGAATAAATACAACAAAAGTCTTAATGACTTGCCAACCATGCAACGAACTGGCAAGGGCAAATCCTATTCATAGACATCTACAAGTAAGGCAGTAACTAATTGATACAAAATTATTTTTACTAAACATTTATTTAATAAATTTATATTTATAATACAAATTAAGTGAGTTGCCAACTCATATTCGAAGAAATATTTCAAAGACTTCTCCCCTGAAAATAACATTAACAGATTTCAATACATGTTTTTTTGGCTAAAAGAGTTGGCAAGTCTTCGCTTGAACTATAAATAAAGCGTCAAAGTAAACAATTTGAGGAAAATTTAATGTCCTGTGAAAATTAAAAAAATTAAAAAATAACTGTTTCTCATAAAGCCGCCGGAGGCTCTTCAACAGTTTTTAAAATAAATTGTTTCAAACAAAATCAACCACGAAATAAACCAAATTCCGTTTGTTTAGTCCACTTTTCAATGATCCCTTTCTTCTACGCCATCTGAGAAGTGAAGGAGGTGGCTGGATGTTGCCATTTTAAAAAACTAAATTTCTATGGCAAAATTGCAATAGGGTTTCTAGTCATCAAACTGAATGACAAAACCTGGAAAATATGTATTTTTATGAAACAACCCTTCTTGGCATGTTCAAATCAAACCCATTCCAACCCACCCTCTTAACAAGGAGTTGTTGCGAATTTCTAATAACGGCAAAAATGGCCGCCAAATTTAAGAAACTTTTCAGATGCCTTAGAAGAAAACAACAAAAACGCCATAAACCAAAAATATATTTATTTTCCTTTCAGAACTCTTTTAATTAATTCATTGTTTTTTATAATTTAAAATCATTTTCTTATACATTTTGACGCTAAAAATCCAGAGTAGAATTTTTTAATAGTTGGTATTTTTCGTTTGTTTAAATATATAAGAAAATGATTTTAAGTTTTGGAAATTTTATTTCACATGACAACAATGAGAACCAAATATCTATAACCAGGACAGACTGTAAAATTGTAGGAACTATTTAAAATCTATTTAAATTAGTTTACTTGACCTTTAAAAAGTTCGGTGTTACTTTTTCATGTTCGTCCTTTTTTTTCAAGCAACAAAGTTCTGCCACAAACTCATCCCTTAAACGATTTCAAATAGAAATATTTCAAATGAAATTTTTACTTGTGACTGCCAAGAATGAAATGCTCTGCCAGTTTCTAAGGATTGCAAAATGGTTAAAATATCTTTAATTTTGAATTGTGTGGAAATATATTAAAAAAGGTTTTATAAATTTGTAAATTTCTGGAAAACTTTCTATTATTCGATGTAATAAAATTTCATAAAATTAATGGCACATATGTCTCGATATTTGAAATTAATATGGGCTCATTTGAATAGCGGCAACACTCTTTTTACTACCGGCTGATATTTAACAATATAAAAAGACCTAAAAAGTAAAAGCCGGCTTTGAACGTGTTAATACAAATTTATAAAATATATATAACAAATTTCATAAGGAATCGAAAATTTTAAATTAATTTTTATATAAAAAAAATCTATTTTCCAGGACTTGGGGGAATTATGAAAGTTATCTAGGCTGGAACTACACTACGGTCACATGGGAAAGCTGGAATAAAAATTTCGCTTAAACTTGTTCAAATTATAGAAAATTTCATTTTAGGTCACACTACAAAAAATTATTGGCCTTTTCTCTCTTCGTTCTTTCAGCCACAAAAAAGATCTGATAGAATAGGGGAAAATAATTATGTATGGTCACTCTGGTTGCCACATTTCGCTTTAAAAATATTTCACAAAATTATAGACAACCGTACAGCGGTGCCAAAAATAGTTCTGTTTCGTATGACGCGAAAATTTCAAAACTGAAAAATCAACCATTAAAATTTTATTAAAAAATTCAAATAAATTAATAAAAAATTCAAGTAATTATCACGCAAATTGGCATAATTCGTAATCCGACGCAAAATTCTTTTTTAAATTAAAGCCACCTTTTTCAAGCTGCTTTTTGAGCAGTCTTGCAATATTTGCAAGACATTGCAAATTTTTGCAACACTATAAAAATATTTAAAAAAAGCTCGCTTTTATATTAAAAATTTTATAGCTTTTAATAAACTATTTCTACCATAACCAAATTAGAATTTTGGAAAATGAACGCAAAAATTTAAATTATACGACATCAGACCTTTAAAAGTCTGTTTGAAAAACTCGAAAACCCAAAAAAAAATAATTATCAGATAAATTGACATAATTCGTAATCAAACGCAAAATTCTCGTCTAAATTAAAACTTTTTTTTAAGCTGTTTTTTAAACAGTCTTGCAATATTTGCAGGACATTGCAAATTTTTGCAACACTATAAAAATATTTGGAAAAAAAATGTGTTATATATAAAAAATTTTATAGCTTTTAATAAACTATTTCCACTCTGACCAAATAAGAATCTATCAAATTAGAATTTTGGAAAATAAACGCAAAACTATAAATAATGCGACAGCAGACCTTTAAAGGACTGTCCGAAAAATTCAAAAGCCCAAAGAAATAATTATCAGGCAAATTGGCAAACTTCGTAGTCAGACGCGAAATTCTCTTCTAAATTAAAACTTTTCTTTATTCAAGCTTCTTTTTGAACGGTCTTGCAATATTTGCAAGGCATTGCAAATTTTTGCAATACCATAAAAATATGTTAAAAAGTTTGCTAAAGCATTAAAAAATGCGGAAACATTAAGATGCCATAAACAAACTAGAATTTTCCAATAAAAAACGAAATACCATAAAATATACGGCAGCAGACCTCAAAGGCCGGTCTGGAAAATTCGAAATCTTGAAAGAATAATTATAGGGAATGTTGGCACAATTCCCAATCAACCGCTGACTTCTTTTTTTTAATTAAAAATTCCTGCCTTAAAACTTGTTTTCGATTAGTCTTGCAATATTTACAATATGTTGTAAATATTTGCAATTCCAGCCACAAGTTTCTAAAATTTCAATATGTTTTTACTATGACGAATTTCGAAAGTCCTGCTACAACACACGCCAAACTACAGCTCATGTGAGAGCGAAATTCTCCTGCTTTAAAACTCCCTTGTTAACTCTTGCAAAGTGTTGCAAGTCTGGTAAAATATTTTCAAAGTTCCTGAACATTTTAAAAATAAAACACTTATTTTACTATGATGAAATCCGATTTAAAAAAAACTAATTCAAAACACAGGGAGTTTCTTTTCTAAAAATAATGCAACATTTCTTACACTTTTTAATAGAAAACTGCATCAATATGTCATTTGAAAATAAGAATTTTATTGGAAATCAATTCAATATTTCTTATCAGTAATTATATCTATTTTAAAACTCCTCCAAGCTGTCACTTTTTAGAAAAGAAGTGAAAAAATTTTTTGTAAAATAAAAGGACCAAAACTTTGTTTTAAAAAATGCAAAATCCCATGAGGACTTCTCATAACAAAAGTCGGCATAATCGGCAGTCAAACATTTCTCATTTTCATTACAAATTCCTGTACTTAAACTGATTTTTGAAGTCTTGCAATTTTGAAATAGGTCACACCTCAACTAAATTATTTTGAAAATTGCAAATTAACCCACTATTTCTAATACGTCAAGTTCCAAATTGAAAAAAAGCACATCCGAACTTCAAATTATTTTTTTTCAAAAATCTAAAGTTTTAATTCAAATTTTTATGATAAAAATTGGCATAATCGGCAGTCAGGCGACAAGTTATATATATTGAGGATTCCTTCGTTTAAATTGGTCTTTGAGGTCTTGCAATATTTGCAAGATTATTGCAACTACTAAAATAAGAAGATTTTTGAAAATTTAAAGCTTGTGGAACTTTTCATTCACTATTTCGACTATGATCAAGTCCGACTTTGAAGAAAAAAGAAAATCCAATTCATAAATTATGCTAAAAACTCTGCTTAAGAAATGCAATATCTTAAGAGAAATTGCAATGGCGAAAATTAACATAATCGGCAGCCAAATGCGAAACTCTTCTCACTTTAATTAAAAACTCCTGTTGCTAAGCTCGTTTTGAAGTCTTGCAAAATTTACAATATATTGCAAAATTATTACAACTCTAGTAAAATATGATTATTCTTGAAAATTTAAAACCTGTCGAACCTTCAATATACTATTTCTACTATGATCGAATCCGAACTAAAAGGAGGAAAATCGAAATTATGGGGAAACAAGACTTTAAAAACTCTGTTTCAAAAATGCAAGACCTTAACAGAAATCCTTTTTACAAGAAATTTTAATTTTCCTTAAAAAAAATCTCCTTTTGATTAAAAATTCTTCTTGTTAAACTCATTTTTGAAGTCTTGCAAAATTTACAATATGTTGCAAAATTTTCAATATATTGCAACTCTACTAAAGTATGATTTTTTTTTTAATATTTTAAAGTTGTGTTTGTATTATGACCAAATCCAAATTGAAAAAGAGAAAAATCTAAATTATAAATTATGGGGAAAGAATTCTTTCAACTCCGTTTCAAAAATGCAAGACCTTAACAGAAATCCGTTTGCAAAAAATTTACATATTTTTAAACAAAATTTTCCTTTTAATTAAAAATTCTTGTTGTTGAACTTGTTTTTTAACCGGCCTAGCAATATTTGCAACATATTGCAAATATTTGCAATGGTAGCAAAAATGTTCAAAATTTTCAAATTTCCTAATAAACATCAGTGGACCCCGAAAACAATGACCAAACCGTAAAAATACTACGTTCCTTACCACTGAAGTGTTGGAAAATTGCAATAAAATGCGGATATATAAATTACGCGTTTCGGAAGTTTCAAAAATATCGAAACTGGTATTTGCGAAAATTATTTTATGCATCGCCAAAAAATCGAAAAATTCTTATTCTTATTTAATAAATATAAATTTTAAGCTTCTTCTTGAACAGATTTACAATTTTTGCAAGGATTTGCAAATTTTATTGAAACATTGTATAAAGATGAATTTATAACTTTTTTTTAAACAGTTTTCAAAAACGATTTTTGCGAATTCTCGACGAATTTTAATGTACTTTTGTAATAAAAATATCATGCATCTCTGTAGCTTTTAGGAAATATTTTCAAGGACTTTGTTTGTATGATTTAATAAATATTTTCCTAAAATTAAGTTAAGTAGTTGCCATTAAACAACAACAACAACAACAACAAACTATTAAAGAAAGTGAAGTGGAATTCCCAAGATTAAACAACAAAGAAATTGGAAAGATGCAAAACTAACAGCAGCAAACCGCTGTAAGACGGGGATGATTTGGGAAAGCCAACGAAGAAAAACAGTGGTCACGTTATGTTCACATTCCCAACAAACAATTTTGTTTGCTTCATGTCATCTGTTTTGTTAGTGGTCTCTAACAAAGATTTTACAGAAAAAGAAAAGTTTTTCCAACAAAACAATTTAAAAAAATATATAAAACTGAAGCGATCTGGTCTAAATATGGAAGAACAAGATTTTCGAAAACGAGTTAAAAATTCGTGTAAAAGAGATAAGAAAACGAAATGTTTTTTTTTTGCTTTATAAAAAACAATATATCAAAAATTTCTTTTCACTGCAAATTAAGTAAAAAATATATCTTAAACTGATTTCGAACATCAAATTACAGGTGTAAATTGAAAGCAGACAACACTACGACTCAATTGTGTTGTTGTTGTTTTTGATTCTTATTTTTCTTTAGAATAAAAGTTTTTATTTCTAAAAATTGTGGGCAAAACAGTAATCAAATTTAACCCTGGAGGGATACTCTTTATTTTTGTTGATTCCACAACCATTTATTAAAAGAATTCTGGCGGAAAAATTTTTGAGGTTAAAAATAACCAAAAATTGTTTTGGTTAAGAATTTTATTGAAAATATAATTTGAAAATAATCAAAAATAACACAAAAGCTTTTTTCTCTCTTAAAATTAGAAAACAATCTAAGAAAAATTATATATATATATGATCGAGAGTAAATGAACTTTGTCGATTCGACGAACAGTAACCATCCAGGGTTAAAGAAAATGCTCATACATTTACCCCATGCTTACAGTCATATGCCAAGTATAAGTTAAGAATTTAAGACCAGTATTTCCCTATAAAATACTGGTATTAAATTTTCAAAGAACACTCTACTTCAACTGTGAATATGCGCTACACTAAATGTAGGGTAGGATAATGTCAGCCTGGCGGTTTCGATTCCTACAAAACTTTGTAATACAAAACTACATGTCTAATCAGTAATTTGTAATAGTATTTGTAACATTTAGCAAAAGACTAATTAAATATAAAAGTTCTACTTAATCAATAAAAACAATCGTAGTACTGGCGGTAGTTGATATATAATCGAATAGTTTAAATAAAATTAATTTTAATACTGTTTATTTATATTCTTGTCATTTCTTTATTTTGTTACTAATTTTTTGACCATTTAGTTTTTCCAATTATTTGTTAATTATAAGTTTGAGGTTAGTTTTTATAAAATAACAACATGATCGAGAATTAGAAACAATAAAATATTATTCTATATAGAATTCTATTGTGTTGTTTCTAGTTTTGGAACCTTAATTTTTGCAAATTGTATCGATATTAAACTTGAGGCCTTTTCTTAATAATGTAATTTTATTATTTTCTTTTTTATTTCAATATTTCGATATTCCCTAGATATCGTCTTTAACGTAACAACAAACTCAATATTGACAATTGAATTATAAAACTCAATTAAAATCTTTGTTGTTTGTGGTTTCCTTTTTGATGTCAAGTTTAATTGGATTAAAACAACGTTTTGTTGTTCAACTAAAATAATCAAAACTAAAATTATTTCTCCCGCTTTAATTAAAAAAGTTTTTGGAAAAATTTTATATTCCTAATTAAATCTCATAAAATAATTTTGAAAAAATTAACACTTTTCGATTTATAATTTTGATGCTATTTTATTACTATTTCGATATCCTCTGGACATTTTCTTTAGGATAACAACAAAATCAATATTAACAATTAAGTAAGAAAATTCAATTAAAATCCTTGTTGTTTGTGGTTTAATATTTGATGTCAAGTTTAATTGAATCAAAATTACTTTTTATTATTTAACAAAATATAATCAAAGCTTAAAATATTTCTCCCGTCTTATTTCATAAATTTTTTTTGGAAAAATTAAAAATTACTAATTAAATATCATTATTTATAATATTTTGAAAAAAATAACACTTTTCGATTAATAATAATTATTATATCACTATTTCGTTATCCTCTGGACATTTTCTTTAGGATAACAACAAAATCAATATTAACAATTAAGTAAGAAAATACAATTAAAATCTTTGTTGTTTGTGGTTTAATTTTTGGTGTCAAGTTTAATTGAATTAAAGTAACTTTTTATTATTTAACAAAAATATTCAAAACTAAAACTGTTTCTCCTACGTTTTTTTCAAATTGGAAAATTTACAAAATCAGTATCATAATTTATAATAATTTCAAATATTATCGCTTTTCGTTTTATAATTCTTGTGATATTTTATCACTATTTCACTATCTTCTGGACAAGTTTCCTTGGAATAATAATGAAATATATACTAGCGATTAAATTAAAAAATTTAATTAAAGTTGTTTTTGTTTTCTTTTTAATGCAATTGAATGAAAATATTTTAGCTTTTAATGGTTTCATAAAAATATTCAAAACTATAATTGTCTCTCCTACTTTTTTTGAATTGAAAAATAACGAAATCAATATCTTCATTTATAAAAAAAAAAATTAACACTTTTCGTTTTATAAAATATTTTTTTATCACTCTTTCGATATCTTCTAGAAATTTTCTTTGGGTTAATAATGAAATATATATTAACAATTTAATTTAAAATTGTTATTGTTTTTTTTAAATTTAATTGTATAAAAACAACTTTTTATGGTTTAACAGAAATTTTCAAAACACAAATTGTTTCTTGCGGTTTGTTTTTTATTGAAACATCATTGTCTTAATAATATTTGAAAAAATTAACACCTACGATATATAATTATCGAATTCAATATTTCGATATTCTCTGGACATTTATTTAATATTAATAATAAAATCAATATTAACAATTAAATTATAAAAGTTGAATAAAAATTTACGTTGTTTTCATTTTTTTAGAATAAAATTAGTTGAATGAAATTAACTTTTTATTGTTTAACAAAAATATAAAAAAAAACTATTTGTCCCGCTTTTCTTTTTAAATTATAAAACTTTAAAATCAACATAATTTATAAAATTTGAGTTTATTAACACTTTCCGAGTTATAATAATTATTTTATTTATTCAATATTTCGATATCTTCTGGATATTTTCTTTAGGATTATAATTAATATAACAAATTTATAAAATTGCACAATAAAAATTAAAACTTTTTAAATAAAGAGCTCAAATACAATCTAGATAAACCAAATATTATTTGAAATATTTTAGAAAATATTTAGACGGAATAAAGACTCTTAAAGAAGTGCTATTTATGTGGCAGAAATTGAGAGACAAAAACTGAGAAAGAATTTCTAAAATATATAAAATGAGTTCGTTAAATTTATTTTAACTTTAATCCGATTTTCATAAAATCTCTTGATACTAAATATTATCTACTAAAATACTAGCTGACATCATCAAAACAAATTTAAGGTTTTATATTTATAAAAAAAATTAAACACCTTGTCAAACTTAAGCTGATTTCTTTTTTAGAAAAAAGTGCAACATTTTTTACACTTTTCATCAGAAAATGGCAACATTCCGATATATGAAACTAAGGACTTAATTAGAAATTAATCCAGCATCACTTACGAAAAGTAGTTTCCTTTTGAAAACTCTTCCAAACTGCCACTTCTTAGAAAAGAAGTGAACAAATTTTACATGTTTTCCAGAAAAGAACACGCTATTAGTCAGAATAAAAAAAATTTTTTTGTTTATATGTGATGCGCTTTTCGGCTTGAGGTCCTTTTTATATATTTTTTTAATATATATTTATTCCAATATTTCGACCAACTCTGTTGGTCATCCTTAGGGAATTACAATTTTATTTTTATAGTCCTGGTCTAGTCAATTCTTTATACTTGTAAACTTTGTCACCTACAACAAGTACAAGCAAGCGACTAGACCAGGACTATAAATTAAAATTGTAATTCCCTAAGGATGACCAACAGAGTTGATCGAAATATTGGAATAAATATATATTAAAAGAAAAATTTTTAATATTATTTTATTATAAAAAAGACCTCAAGCCGAAAAGCACATCACAAACAAACAAATTTATGCAAAAAGGTCTACAACAAAACATATTCATAAAAACAAATTTCTAAAAAAAATACAAGATTTAATTTCATTTTCTATGGTTGTAACAGGATAATTTAGGGTAGTTTTTTCAAATCAAAAGTTTTCAAAACCTTCAAAGTGTTTTTTGTTTTTTTATATAAGGAAATTATATTGAAAAACTTTTATCAATTTACATAAATTATTTAATATAAAAATTTCAAAATATGTCTATAAAGCTCTAAACACATAGACGACAGCAGACAGCAAGCAGCAATATGTCAAAAATAAAACGCATGTGTTTAAATGAAAACGATTATTTTGACGGCAGCACAGCAGCAGGACTGCACAACAGCATTTGCTGCTGCTGCCAACTTAGGCTATTTTCTATTTTGACGGGCAGCAATAAGCAAATATAGAGTTGCCATTATATATATATAAATTGGACAAATTAGAACAAAAACTTTATTTCTTAATATTAAACATAAAAGAACATTACAAAAATACAATAAAGAAATAAATGTATATGTTTTTATAGTTTTTTGTGATATTATTACAGTTTTTATCAATAACTTTAATATTATTCATTATAAAATATAAATGCGGCATCCCTAAAATTTGAAATTGATTTACACACCAGCTGATTATTATGTTGCTGCTGTCTTCAAAATAATTATGAAGCTGACTTCAGAGCAGCATTTGAAGTTGGCAGCATTTGAAGCCGTGAAGTTGTGAAGTCTGCTGTCGTCTAAGTGTTTAGAGCTTAACAGATTTAAAACCCGCCTTGTTTGCTGACAAGAGTCACTTGACTCTTTAATTATTCTTGTTGAAATATCTATGATTATATTATAATTTTTTACTGCCAACAATCTAATAATTGTTTTTTAAGAACCATTTTTCAGTTTTTATTATTTCTTTTTTATTTTTACTTTTATTTTCCTATTCTATTTCATCTATTTGCTTTACAGAAATGTTACTTTTGTATGAAAAACCACTCAAAATCCACTCAACTCAAAAAAACCCTATTAAAATTCGAAAATATTGAATAAAATTTTTCTCATTTTAAATTCTCGTTATGACAATCAAAAGTTTCTCTAATTTTAACTATGTGCTGATTCTTTCTTTCCCAAAATTTTCAAGTGATCAATTGAAAAAAATTCAAAGTGATCAGTTGAGGGGCCTTAGCCAGTACCCACGCGCATTTCACTGGAGCAAATGCAGATCATCAGGGAACCTTTTACCACACATTTCTTAGAATAACTAAAGACATTTATTTCAAACTTCCACTTTAATAACTGAGAAGTGTAAAAGAAATATCAAAGTCATAATCAAAAATTTATTTCAAAAGTTATTATTTAGAACAACATTCAGAAATATTTTATTGATTTCATTTGTAAAATTGGAAATTTCTTACAATTAATTTTATAAATTCTAGTATTTAAAACATTCCTATTCATAAGCCCCTAAAGAAGCTCCACATTGTGGGCAGCGAAGTATTAAAGAAAAATGAAATAAAAATTGTTATTAATTTTTATATAAAAAAAACCAAGAGGAACTTTTGCTTAAGAAATTACAACATTTAAATATCATCATAAGATCGAAAGAATTATAAGAAGAATTAAATTAAATTTTATTGGTAGACGTCTTTTTATAAAAAATAATCAGTTTTGATTGCACTTATTTTAAACAAAAATACTATAATTTTAAATTTAAATAAAAATTAAGTAAATTATTCCAAGTAATTTAGTTGTAAATATTTAAAAACTGAACTCTGTAAATGGAAAAGTAAAAGTAACTAAACAAAAAATGTTTAACTCCCGAATTTTGTTAACAAAGTAAAAATTTTAGCCACGCTAATTTTAAAATAAAAAAAGGCTGAAACTCGTTTTTTTTTTTTGATCAACAAAATTCCAAAAAAAATTTTAATTTACTTACGAAAACTGGCAGTAAATGATTTTCAATTAGAGCGTATTTAATCGGAGTGCTTATCAAAAGCATCAAATCCTTTCAGGAGCCTTTTTGTTAAAGCAATACCAAACAAACTTTCTTTAAATGAAAATAATTTACTATATTCAAGATATTTTAACAAATTCTAAACTCAAATCTGCAGTGTGCAAATTATGTTTAAAAAAGTTGTTCGTGGTTAAGACAATTTTATTTGAAATTTTATTTTGAAATACAAGTTTAAACGATGTAACAGGTCTGGTGAATTGATCAAATATTTTTGTTACACACTCGGGTTTCCTAAAAATTTATTTTCAATAAACTTTTTTACAAATTAAGGGCTAAGCCAATCTAAAATAATAACATTAAATTAATTGTTTATTATTTTTATGGTATAAAATTTAAATAAAATTAATTATCCAAAAAATAATCTTTGAATCTCTGTAAAGTTCCGGTCGATTCAATTCATATAAAAAAGACTATAAATTTAAATCGAGAATAAAAGAGAGAAAATAACTTGCCTGCTCTCTCTTTCGCTCCCTCTCTCTCTCTCTCTCTCTCTCTCTCTCTCCTTAATATTAAACAGCTGTATTTATTAACGAAATTCAATTTAAAGAATTTAATTTAATGTAGCCTAATTTTAGGCACTATGACTGCTAAGAGTTAAATTTTATTACAAAATTATGGCGATATATATTTTATTTATTTCCTAAATGTTACAAATACTATTACAAATCACAATATCATTCGAGTCTTAATATCACTCGGAATCGGAGCCCCGAGCCATAGAGTAGCAAAATATTAACTACCCTTTTTAATGAGTATTTACCGCCTAATTTACAAAACAGAATATTGTGATTCATGACGAATTTCTAAAAAAAAGTTTTTTAAAGAAATTTTAATTTATTAAACTTTTACAAACTAGAGACCGTGTTATTAAATAAACCTTTATTATATATTCTTTTAATATTATTTAAACATTTTAATTAATATTATTTCTTTTTTCTTTTCTTTTAAGCAGGTTCACTCACAAGAAAGTCATCTCAAAAATTTTCGAATATTTCGCATACGTATTTGGCTGATGGTCATGGCAATTTAAAACAAAATTAATAATCTGGTAATATGACAAAAAAAAAGAAACCAATTGGTAAACAATATTATAAAGCAAACTAAATTCCAAAAAGAAAAATAATAATTTGATAAACTAAAAATACTACAAAACTAAAGCAAAATTAATACAATCCAAATTCCAAAACAATAATTATAACACAAATAATTAAGTTAACTAAAATAGTATTTATAAGAAACAAACTCAGGAATATAGAATTACAAAAACATAGAATTAAAAATCGAGGATTTTTTTGTGTACAGAAAAACAGGCATTAAACGCCTGATAACAAAAAATAGTAGCATAGTTTTAGGGCATCTACAGATTTAAATAGATACCGCAGGAATATCCAACATATTATTTAAATAATAATAATTTATTAGCATTTGAATATGTTAATAAATTTTAAAACAAACACAAATCAGTTAACATAAACTATTAGAAAAAGTATTAGCAAGCAGCGACTAGAGTTTTAGTTAAATAAAAGAAAAATGTCTCTGAACCATTTAAACTGAAACAGGGACACAAGTTTCTGATCTCTGAAGTAATAAAATAATCCTTTGAAAAAGCTTCAAGGCTGTTTATACAGTTACTTTAACTCATATACATCTTCTTAAGATTATCCTTTATTTAATAGATGTAAATGCGCCTAAAACCTGACAACACAAATCACAATATCTGAAACATGTTTTTTATTTACATCGTATTAACTTTTTACACGTGCCAAAACCGGTTCGTGTAGATAACAAATTATATAGAAAGATTTTAGAAAAACACTGCCTATTTTTAGGCATCTTACCCATCAAGAACAATTTTAATATAAGAAATTCAAAAGTTTTAGTTTAAAAAAACTGCGTTTTCTTCTAAAAGTAGAAAATTTTCATTTTCAACAGAATTGAGCACATTCAGTTTTTATAAAAAAAAAAAGTTATTCTACAATAAAACTTAAAATATTATTTTTCATAACAAAAAAATATTTTAAAAACTTTCTCTACGTAAATATTTTTTCTCATCATATAACTTTTTACATAAAATTTTCTTATTATTGTTTGAATCAATAACGAAAAAACCATTTTAAAATCATAATAATTGTATCACAGTCTGGCCGATTTATATAAAATACATGATACAAAAAAAAAATAAAAATTAAAAATTTTCAAACAAACAAACTGCAAGAAAAACTCTTTAACACTTTCCGGTTCAAAAATATATCCAAATCAAATATCATAATCTTTAAAGAAAATAATCAAAAATGTATTGTTTAACTTTGTGGAACTTCAGCAAAGGATTTTATAAATTCGTCACATTATTGACAACAATTACTTACAAATTTTATTATCAAAAATTTCTGAAAAATAATTGACTATAACAATCGCAAAAATATATATAAGAAGTTTTCCTTTCGACTCTTACAAAATTCAAAAATAACGTTTATTAGTATTAACCGCCCTACAATAGGCACCATTTTCTTTTGAGAAATTAATGTTTTTTTAAGAAAACAATTTTCGCATAAATAACTTTTTTAACAAAATGAATACGCAATTCATAACGAAATTGCCGAGCATTTAAAGAATAATGGAACAATGCTGCAGTTTTTGAAATTTAAATTATTTAAAAAAATAAGTTCAAAATCATTCTGAGAAATTGTAAAAGTATTATCAGCAACCGTTTTGCAAAAATTTTGCTTAACAATATTCCTGCTATTTAAAGGGAAAAGACACTAAATAATTATCCAAAAGCTACAATATGGCAACGCTGGTATTTACACTCAACACCAGAAATATTCATACAATATTTTCTTCAATACTCTCCCGACTCTCAAATAGCAAATCACTTGCAAGAGATTTTAAATACCACTAATCTATAGTGCTACGAAATTGAGCTTAATTTTTTTTACCAGTGTTGTACAGTTTGTGCTTTAAAAAACGCAATTTGCTGAGACAACAGCATGGGACATGCCCATGCAAAATATTGATTTAAAACCGTCTGATTAAACAATAAAACAATAAGTTTAACATATTGAAAACAATACATTGACCATTATGGAATAAAATCGTGGCATGTTATGCAGATATACAACATATACAGTGGAGTAAAATAATAGACACACATTTCACAAACAGTCTTGTCCCTAGAACACACACAGTTTATAATATAAAGTGAATATAGTTATGTAAAAAAATAGGCCAGACTTAAATTAAAGAACAGTCGCAAGTCTTAATCTATCAAGAGGCTTTTTATTGCTCCCCAGCCTAAAAGTATGCTGTTTAGTCAAGGCATTTTCATATCATAAAACAGAAAAATGCCGAAACATTTTCTAATAAGTATATTTTATTAAACCTTTGTGAAATATGTCATTCTCTCTCTCTCTCTCTCTTTCTCTGTCTCTGCCTCCCTCTCTCTGCTTTACTTAAAAACGTAAGCAGAGTTGCCAGTCTAGGGGGTTTTCCCATAGACTAGAGGGCTTTTATTTTATTTAGGGGTGAATTGAGGAAGTAAAATTTCTTACATAAAAAGTAATTGTATTAAATTTTGCAAATTATTTATATTTTATATATAGGGAGATTTTTTTCTAAACATTATTAATATGGGGGGATTTTTTAATATTTTGTGGGGGAAAAAAACAAGTTCCCTGGCAAACACGGACATATATCATCAAACTGCATCATCATATATAATATTTACAATGCCTATTCAATTTTGAAAACTAATTATATATATATATATATATATATATATATATATATATATATCTTTTGGAACCAGTGTGACCACAGTGAAAATTTTTATATATGAAAGAATTACTAATTTCAGTATTATTTTCAGTAATTGCTTATTGAAAAACTCAAAGACATATTCATGGCACATTATATACTCAGCAACTAAAAATCATATATAAAGTCCTCATATAACTTTGATATGGTCACACTGTTCCTCTACTATAACTGACTATACAACCTGATCGAAATTCAAAACTGATTCAAAACATTATTTTCAAAATAAAATATCTAAAATAGTTTTAGTTTCTTACAAAATTCAAACTCATGAAAAATAAATGTTGTGTTCTATTTACGGTCTCGAATCACAAAATCCATTTTGATCATATTTAATACTCGTATCGCCTCTGGGAAAGTTATGGGATAAATCTCAAAAACAAATTTTAATAATTCAATTTACTTTTCATTAGCCAACGTATTAAAATTGTATGTTCTTGGTACACTAAAGCGAATACGTTTTATTAGAAGAACTAATTTTACACGCAGTCTTGTATCTCGTATCGTTATCGCAGCAAAATTCTTATCGCTTTAGCAATAATTTTAGAACGACAAGACTCAAAACTGAACCCTTCAAAATTCAATAAAAAATTTCAATTAAAAAACTATTAATTTTATATAAAACCAAAAATATCATCGACGTTATTTAAAATATTATAAAACCAGACTCTGGAAAGCAAAATTAGAAAAATGCCGAAATTGGGCATGATTAAAAATTTTTTTTAAATTGTCATCATTTATTGAAAATCTTGTGCCGTTTCGTTGCCACAATAATTCAATTATATTGTACGATATTCAGACAAACTTTTTTAATTGAGTCAATTGACATTTTTAATTGAGTAATTTAAATAACTTGATTATTTTCCTGTTTATAAGCAAACAGTTCAGTTAATTCAATTATCATACGACAACTGTAATACCAAATTGTTTATAGTCATGAGAACCCAAGTTCAAATCCAGGATTTTTTTTTTAATTTTATATAATATTCAATTCAATTCAAGCTGCAATCGATATAGTTATTTGCCATAAAAATAGATCGACCGGTGATAAAAATTAAACCACTCGACATTAGCAGTTCAATATTGCGCTACTCTTTTTCCACTTAAAATCTATTGAAATTTAAACAAAACTTGTTGTCTCTCTGTTAGGCAATAAAAAAAGTTTTATTTCCTTATGTGTGTGTATGTTTATGTGTGCGAGTGTAAAACAACACGAAGTCTTTGTTGCTGCTTAAAGGTTAATTTGCGTTTTACCATTTAGAGACTAAAGTTGATTTCTTTCCTACAAAAGAGTGCAACATTTTTTGCACTTTTTATTAGATAACAGCCAAAACTCTGTCATTTGAAAACAAAGAATTTATTCGAAATTCATTCAACATCCGTTGCGAAAATCTATTGCTTTTTAAAACTCCTCCAAACTGTCCTTTTTTTAGAAAACAACTGAAAAAAAACAAAATTTTTTCGAGAAAAGAAAACGCCATTCGAATTTAAAAATATTTATATTGTGCTGGTCTGCATGAAAATTCCTTTTTGAGCAAATGAATTTTATAGAAATTGTCTAACGGTTAGACACTTAAATAAGCACCACAATTATGTGCCATATTAGAAGACTTTGTTGCGATAAAGTCGGGAAACGTTAAAAATTTATTTTTGAGACAAGAAGTAACATATCGGAATGCAAAATCATAATAATTACTCCAAAATTTTATTTTATTAAAACTCTAAAATCCTTAATAACAAAATAAAAGACGATTTTCTGTTTAATTGAAATATTATAAATACAACGAAATCGATCTGTAGAACAGCACTTATTGTCAACCTCCTGTTTAGCAAATACAAAATTAATAAACTGGAAACAGTGTAACCTTAACACATATCAAATAATTTTATTAGCCTTCAAAACTGAAATTGGCTAACATTTGGATAATTTCAGATAACTTATTTAAAAACAAAAATGAAATAAGAGACCTACGATGCTCCGGGAGTTCTGGAAAAATTTGGTTAATGTCTTTACTAAATATCTGATCAATCTAAAGATATAAAATTCATATATTTCATATATAAAATACAATTTGGAAGCTGAAATTACATTCAAAACTCCATTCAAAATATTAAAGAGTTTATAGAATTTAAATTTAACGTTTTACACACTCTTAACATATGAAAATGATTCCACTCTGGACTAAATCCACGTTCTATCCTCCTCAAGACATAAATTACAAACTATAAATAAAAACCATCCTCATCTTATTCCGCTTTCACCAGCAACAAATTATAATTATTGTGCGCATTTATGCCATTAAGTCTTAACGATTTCTTTTTTTTTTTTTTTTTTTTGTTAACTTCTTGCTCTGGCACTAACAAGTATCAAGAATAAGAAAGTCATTGTATAGTAATTCCACTAGTCTAGAGTAAATAAATTATCAACATCATTATTAAAAGTTGAAAAACGCACACAAACACCAAAAACCACCAAAAACCACCAAAAACAAACGGAAGTCATAATGCGCCATTGAAAAGCTCTTGCAGAGACAAGGAACAGTACAAGGAAAAAATATAAATATCAGAAGAAATATTACCAGCGATTAAGAAGTATGATATAAATGCTAAAAGAAGAACAACAAAAATAGAAAGACAAAAAAAAAATAATTGGCAAACTAACAAAAACTCAAAACACAACCGACAATCAAACAAATAAGAATTTCTTGAAGAAGTCAGAGACCGAAAGAGGGTAGAATTTGTTTTCAAATATATTAATAAAAAAAACGAGTCTTATAAATGATATATAACATTTTAAGAAATAGAAACAAAACTAAAATAGATATAATTAAAATAAATTCTTTTAATATTCTATTAAAATTTTGAATTATATGATTTTAGTACTGCGTAGAGATAAAAATTAAGGTAGTAAAATTTTAAAATACCATAAAACTCTGTTCGATATTCTCTTCAAAACTATTAAATGCACAAAAAATAAAACTTTTTTTTTATAACTCTTATAAATTCTGTAAGTCGTTTCTGTAAATCGAAATGGTCTGCCAACGAACACTCATAGACATCTCTAATTCAAATTCTTGACTGCATCTGCATGTTCAATCATGTCGCAGACTATCGCTGGATCACAAGGAGTAGTATTTCGTACAAACAAAATTCATAAAATTTTTTTGTATTTTAATTACCGTTTATGCAATGGAAGAGTAACTTGCAAGACCATTCAGAAAGAAGTATGTGTTTAGAAGGGAATAAGTAGTTTTCAATACCAAAATTAAATCTTTCTTAAATTATTGAAATAAAATTTTATCGAATGAAATAATTCCAAGTACACAAAAGCTCTCCCCTTTTCTTTTAAAAATTGTCTTATTATTTTAACATCTGATCAAATAAATAGATGAAAGAGCACACACACACACACACACAAGTAGCTAATATATACATCCGTCTTGCAAGAACATACTTTAGCAGAATGTTTAAAAGCTTATATATCTGGCAAACCTGCACCGATTTTACTGAAATAAAAATTGTGCACATCTTCAAATAAATGCCTAACAAAATGTGTATATTTTGCCCAAATCACATGCACCCTGAGAAAGTAAAAGGGATGAGATAATCACTGCTTGTGTGTCTATATATAAATAAATTTACAGCCACAGAATATTTTGTATAACTCTTTCTGCAACACAAAATTTTTTCTTGATTTAGATTGTTAACAAAATTATTAAATCGACGCAGGTACATTTAGAAGCACCAAAATATAGAACTTTGAAAAAGCAATTACAAAATTCAGCTGTTTTTATATATAATTAACGATTTGAAATAATAAAAAAGAATATTTAATGTGATATTTTCGTATTATAATTCTATGGGGCTGTTAAAAATTGAAACAACTCAAAAGCGCTTTAATGATCACTTGAAATTTTTTTAGTCAACTTTGAGAAAATATCAGCACGATTAATATTACTTGGGAGAGCAAAAAAAAATTTATAGAAATTTATTTTAAAAAAAACTTACAAAAACAAATAAAAGTGTATAAAAATTTAAGACAGCGTTCAGAGTTCTTTTGAACTAAAAGTCCATTCTTTAATTTCAAAGATGCTTTTCCTAAAAATATTTTAAGCAATTAAAAATACTTTAAATAAAATTAAATTAATTAAAAATACTTTAAATTAAATCAGCTTAAAATTTGTTTTGACAACCAAAAAAAACCAAAATAACCTGCATTAGCTGGCAGTAAAGCCTTGTGTCCTTATTTACCTTTCACACTGTAAAAATATAGACTGGATTCAAGCAAACCATCCAACAGACCAGAAAAACTCGCGACATCATTCAGACAATAAAATTCCAATTTTAGTAATAAAAAATATATGCGCAGTCTATTTTTGCAAAAAATATATTCCCGGTCCAGGTTCACACGATGAATTATTTGCTGTTCATGTCTTTATTTTAAGGAAGACAGAGGGGAAGCAGACTGGCATTTGCTATGAAGCCGCTTGTATTCCATTTTGTTGTCATTCATAATAATAATTATTTTCAGGGAAAAAAAAATTTTTTTAATTTCAAATGAAGCAAATTTGATTGTAGAAAAATTTCGTTTTTAAATAAACCAAAATTAAATAATATAAAAAAGTTTTTGCTTTGAACCAACCAAAAATTCTTTTTACTTAAACTAAATAAAATTAACCTTCGAAAATATAAGAATTTAGAAGCAAAAGAAAATATAAATTCTAAACATGCAGGCAGCTTCGAAAGAAAATTGCCAGAAGTTGCAGCTGCCAAAAATATCCCCGTGTGACCTGGAGCATTAAAAAATCTCTGACAATAACATTTATAAAAGCAGGAAAACTAAAAACCAGCTGGAACTCTTCCCTGCCTTAATAATATGAAATTTAGTCCCTGACCCAACAATTACCTCGCCCCGTCATTGAATGCGTTGTGCTATCGTATAATAATACAATATTGTATTTTTGTTGTTGATATTGATCCTATAAAATTGTGTTCAATAATGTGTTCAAGAGTTTAATGTTTTCCCAATAGTTTTACTGAGACCAGGTATGGGAACATATTATATTCCCAAAATTATTAATTTGAATTCTTAAATTAAAATCAAAAATATAAAATGTTATTGACAAAGAAGTATTGAGCTCATTTCAATTTAAGTTTCAAACTCTTTCAATAAAATTTATTTAGCATCAAACTAGAATTTCCATGCCTGGGTGAAGTGGCTGGTGGCTTGACTTTTTAAATATCTGACATTCGGAAATACGACGGCATAACGATGCAACAAATTTGTGTATCCACAAGCGCATAAAAGAAATATTGAATTCGTTGTGAATTAAACAAAATGTATTCTATTTGATCATATAAATAATTAATTCAATTGAAATTTTAATTGAAACTATTTTAAGTCTCCGATTGAGTTGTTTAATGGCATTTTTTTCGGAATATAATTATTTTGAAAGTATGTTTTTAATGATTCAAATATTTAATATTTTCACACATAAAAATATAACAAACTTGCATTCAAAAGTATTTTTCAAACCACTTAATTTTAATGCGTGTCCCAAAAAGCGAGTTAATTTGAAAATCAAAACTAATTCAGGCAACATCCGTTACGAAAATCTATTGCTTTTTAAAACTCCTCCAAACTGTTCTTTTTTTTTAGAAAACAACTGAAAAAAGGCAAAATTTTTTCGAGAAAAGAAAACGCCATTCGAATTTAAAAATATTTATATTGTGCTGGTCTGCATGAAAATTCCTTTTTGAGCAAATAAATTTTAAATAAATTGGCTAACGGTTAGACACTTAAATAAGCACCACAATTATGTGCCATATTAGCGATAAAGTTGGGAAACGTTAAAAATTTATTTTTGAGACAAGATTACTCCAAAATTTTATTTTATTAAAACTCTAAAATCCTTAATAACAAAATAAAAGACGATTTTCAGTTAAATTGAAATATTATAAATACAACGAAATCGATCTGTAGAACAGCACTTATTGTCAACCTCCTGTTTAGCAAATACAAAATTAATAAACTGGAAACAGTGTAACCTTAACACAAAAACAAACGAAAATTTAATAACTCAATTTTAATGCGTGTCCCAAAAAGCGAGTTAATTTGAAAACTCAAACTAATTCGAGTTTGAAAACCGCTGATTTGATTAATAACTCTGCTAAACATCTGCCTAAAAAGTTAAAGTAAAAAACTACAACCAAAATTACTAAAAATTACTAAAATAAAATTGACAAAATTATTTATAAAATTTCTAAAATTCAAATTGTGATTTTTGCATTTTTTATATCTAAGCAGCCAAAAAATAGAGGAAAATATTGTTTTTAATGAGTCTTGAATTGATACAATTAAAACTTTAATTGATATTAAAAAGAGTTTACAATTAAATGTTTTGCTTAACAAATTTAATGGATATTAAAAATACATGATTAGTTTTATATATCAAAAATTAAAGATTTAATTAGCAAAGAAAAATATATTTTCAAAAAAGCTTTAAATATAAAAATCATGAGTCGAGCCATTAAACAACTCAGATGAGTACAATTCAATAAAAAAATTCTAAATTTTTTCTTAGAAAAATAAGGCGCAAAACGAAATCTCCTTCAACTTTTCTTTAAATATTTTGAAATATTAATCTATTTATTAAAACATTTACAAATTTAATCAATCGAAAATAGTAACAAAGACTTGCAGTCGTTGTAGTAAAACAAACCGACAACATCTACACAGACATACAAGCACACTACTCCCTAACTTAACGGGAGTAAGCACATATTGAAATAATATATTCAACATACTGAGTCAAAATTAAATTTAACGATGATTCAAATATTTAATATTTTCACACATAAAAATATAAAGACACGTTTTATTAACAATATAAAAATATTCGCTTCATTAACCCTAAAAGTTAAAATTAACTCTTTAAGGGCGGTGTGAAAATTTCGGATCGAAAATATTTTATAAAAATATATGAAAACTGAAAAAAGAAAACCGAATCGGACTAAATATAAAATTTTATTTTCGCTGAAATTAAATATGCGACAAATTCATTCACAATATTTTATAATTAATTCTTTCACTTGAAATCAAACTCTTAATAGAAAAGATAATATTCAGGTTTTAGTTCAAATCTGCAAACTTTTTGAAAAATTATTTATTCTACTTTTTAGAATTTATTTTCAACACGAAGTTTTTTTATTAAGAGTGGAATATGTCGAACATCTTTCATCAAAGTGAACTTGTACTGGTCTCCAGAGCACTGGACCACCTCAGCGTTTTCGTAGAAATGTTCCACTTTTCAAATTGATACCAGTCATTAGGAATATATCAACTATTTAATTAATATAAGAATTATAAAAATTCTTCTTCGTTCTAAAACTAAACAAAAACTAAAACAACAATTATTATTCAGGCTCAAGTTCTAATACGCGAATTTATAAATAATTTTTTTTTTCATTAAATTTATATGCATTAAATTCCATTTTTATTAAAACCTCAACTTTCAAAATATTTTTTAAAATCATCACGCCAAGAAACGCAATTTTTTTCTCAAAACTGAAATCGGAAACGCACAAAATTTCCTTTGGTTATTTTTTAACGATGGGATTACTACACCAGTTTTGGTTTTTCAAAAATTTTAATGAGTATTAATTTCTAATTTAAGCTCATTCGAATCATTTTTGTTGGGGATAGAAAACGAAAAATATTTTTAAATTACAACACAACATTTGAATCGATAGAACACAACTGAGACGTCTGATTCCTGGATAGAAATACCTCGAGTAAATTCGTGGTATAAAATACAACAACGAAGCAAAAATATAACAACTTTTATAGTCGATAAACTTGCTTACAATTTATGTTACAGTGTGACCGTTTTAAGAAAATAATCCTTAAATATATAAAAATTAACTGAAACACGATCTTAAATCCAATTTTATAATCTTCTTGATAACTATTTTGTGTACTCATTTTGAAAGTTAAAAAGAAATATTTACTAAAATTTTAATTAAAATTGAAAAAGTAAAACGAACCATGGCCACATGGTATTGCACAGTTCGTGCATTAAGACGCATTTCGCTGAGACCGCAATTCTGTTTATTTTCAAATACGAAATTGAGTAAAGGATTTTTAAAACGTTCGTCCCAGTTGTGCTCTCAACATAATGGAAATCCTTTTGAAAGCAAGCAAATAAATCATCTGGGCTGAAGTATTTGGAAACTAATTTTTTATGAGGATATTCCAAAAATAATTTTTTTCGTTTCACATAAAATTGAATTAATTTTGAAATCATAAAGTTTGTTAGCAATTAAGGACTGGCAACTAGAATAGAACTGAAATACAAATTCAAAATGCCAAAGGACATGAAAAATATTATATCTCTCAAATATGAAAATAAAATTCAAACCATATATTTTACCAAAATTTTTACATTTTCAAAATTACATATCAAATTCAAAATTTCCTAATTTATATAAAAAAAACTGTATTCTAAAATTATTTAATAAGAAATGATGGCAAATAAGCGACATTTAAATAAAACTGCTTAAATTATTACAAAATCCAAAATCCAAAATTAAATAACATATTTTCTCAACAAAAAAAAATCAACTTAATTAGCAAAAAAAAGCTTTTTTAGAAACACTATAACCAAAAAAAAAAAACTTGTAACTTTGATTCTGTTTTAAATTTAACGGCCTTATTTATTAGAAAAAATATATGTCACAATAAAACAATTCAATACAATTAACCAAATTCAAAATTTTTATTTACAAAAAAAAGTCAGAGTAAAAACTAAACAAAAAAGGGGGACAAAATTGGGGTAAATTTTACAAAAAATTTTACTATTAAATTATATAATTAAGGGATTAAATAATATGTGAAGCTGACTGCCAACGTCATCTTTAATGAATGAGTTCTTTCAAGGCCCAGAGAAAAAGTTATTGACAACTCGTTTCATTACGAGCATCACTTTCAAACACTTCAACTCGAAACTAAAAAATTTTTTTATCAATTGAAATTAACTTCCAGCATAATTTTATATAAAAATATTCCCAAATAACGCTTAAAGCAAAATATTCTTGAACCTCAAAGTTCATTTAATTGATCAATTTATAACCAATAAAAAGTTGTTAGAAACGGTGTTATTTTAAAACACAAAACATTTAAAAAATATATCATTAATATTATAATATCTCAAAATTTGATCAATTGATATTAAAAAGTATTAAAAATTGTACTATTATTAAACCCAAAATATCTTCACGTCACTTCTATAACGATCGTATGTATGACGACTTATAAATTCTGTAAATCAATTACATTTTGTACAAATTTTATATGTAAGAATTTACTCACAAATAATATTTTGTGCTTATAAGCTGCTTATAAGACAAACTTCGTCTAAAATATTTGTCTTATAAACAGCTTATAAGCAACAAGTGTTTTTTATGAATAAGGCTTCTTAAAGTTTAACTCGCTTTAGCGTTGTAAGAACTTCAAACAATAATAATTTTACCAAGAAAAATATTGGCTCAATTCATAAGTTTTATTGCATCATTTAAAGTCGTATTTGAAAGCACAATTTCAAAGGAAAACTTTCCCGTTTTGTGTTCATTTACTATTTCAAGGAATACAAGAGGATTTGAAAGTTAAGCAATTTTGCTAACAGTTTGTTGGATTTCTTATATTAAAAGCAGAAGTCGTTGTTTCAATATAAATATCCAAACAAAATTTCTTATATTGTTTAAAAAATCAAGCAATTATTTATAATGTATTTTATAAAACGAAATATTATTTTAAATTAATTTTTATTTGATCAAACTCTTTAATTATTCATGTGAACAAAATTTGTAAAAACAATTAATTCTTTTAAATAAATCAATATTCCAGACGTATAAAAATTATTCTTTCAAATCATGTTTTTTAAGAACTTAAAGTAATTTAAATAATCGTGTAAACAAACAAACCAGTACTTTCTTATAAACAATTACATTAAAACAATGAAACTTTTCATAGCAAGAAATATATCTGCTGCTGTCAAATACTCCAGATTTTAATATACAAAAACGAGATTCTACATCCACAAAAAGCATTTAAATAAAGTCGAATAGAAAAATCATTTAGATTTTTTGTTTATCAGTTCGATTAAGATTACAAATTAAAGTTGGCCAAAAGCTATCAAAAAATGTAAAATAAAATCGTTTTCTTTTCTGAAAAAAGTGTGACATTTTTTACCCCTTTTCCAAATAGTAACAGATTGGAGGAGTTTCAAAACTGAAATGATTTTTCGCTGAAGAAATTAAATTAATTTCAAATAAATTCTTTATTTTCAAACGACCGAATATTGCCATTTTGTATTAAAAAATGTAAACAATTTTGCCTTCTGTTCTAGAAAAGAAATCAGTAAACGTTTTTTATTCAAACTATATATTTTTCAATATCTAAAAATATTCAAATTCTGAAACGACATTATAAATAATGAACTCAAGAATAAAAGCCTCGCAGAGTTTTCTACTCTCCTTTAACTGTTACAACAATTTATTGGAACCGATTTGGCGTAACACACTTTCCCTGAATTCTTAAAAAAAAGTGGGCAGTTCGATTAAGAATACAAATTAAAGATGGAAAAAATTTAATCAATTTAAATATTTAAATATTTTTTTTCAAAAATTAGTAAATATTTGCAAAATAACTCGCAAATAATAAAACAGGCCCATGTTAACGAGACTTAACACTCAAACTCACTTAAATACTCAAACATTTATTCACCTAAAACTAATAAATTTAAAACACCAAAAAATTCTGTGATATTTAAGAAATTACCAAAAAAATATATATTTTTAAAAAATTTAATATATTTCGTAGAAATTTAATACTTAAAAATAACAACTTTAAATAACTTGATAAGAAAAACAATGATTCAATTCAAATATGTTTCAAAAATTTATTTTTAACTTTATTTTTGCATAATTTCCAAACTTAAATTGTAAAAATTTGATATGAAAGACTTGAGCACGAAATTAATTATATTAACACACCTGGCTACATCAAAATAAATAAAGTTTTCATAGAGACACGTTTTATTAAAAATATAAAAATATTCGCTTCATTAACCCTTAAAGTTTAAATTAACTCTTTAAGGGCGGTGTGAAAATTTCGGATCGAAAATATTTTATAAAAATATATGAAAACTGAAAAAAGAAAACCGAATCGGACTAAATATAAAATTTTATTTTCGCTGAAATTAAATATGCGACAAATTCATCCACAATATTTTATAATTAATTCTTTCATTTGAAATCAAACTCTTAATAGAAAAGATAATATTCAGGTTTTAGTTCAAATCTGCAAACTTTTTGAAAAATTATTTATTATACTTTTTAGAATTTATTTTCAACACGAAGTTTTTTTTATTAAGAGTGGAATATGTCGAATATCTTTCATCAAAGTGAACTTGTACTTGATTTCCAGAGCACTGGACCACCTCCTCAGCGTTTTCGTAGAAATGTTCCACTTTTCAAATTGATACCAGTCATTAGGAATATATCAACTATTTAATTAATATAAAAATTATAAAAATTCTTCTTCGTTCTAAAACTAAACAAAAACTAAAACAACAATTATTATTCAGGCTCAAGTTCTAATACGCGAATTTATAAATAATTTGTTTTCATTAAATTTATATGCATTAAATTCCATTTTTATTAAAACCTCAACTTTCAAAATATTTTTTAAAATCTCACGCCAAGAAACGCAATTTTTTTCTCAAAACTGAAATCGGAAGCGCACAAAATTTCGTTAGAAATTTTTCATAGAAAAAATCTTAAATTCCTCTAAATAAAAACAAAAATTCAGTTACTGGCGATTCAAGAAAAAAACCTTAACAAATTATTTTCGTGTTAATTCTTTGTTTCCCAAAATCTTATTAAGAAATTTAAAGTGGTCAATGGGGGTCTAAATAATTGTTTCAATTAAAGATGTTTATACGATTTTCAATTAAAAATCTTAAACTTTCGTAAATATTCACTATAATTTTCTTAAAATGAAAACTTCTGCAACTCAATTGTTTCATAAAAAAATGTGTACAAGTTTCGTTCAAATTCTTAAGAATTTCGCAAATATTTAATAATAATTTCTGCTTGATTCAATACGAAAACTAATTGAAATTAAATTGTTTCAATGAAAACGACATATAAAAATTTCATATAAAAATTTACAAATTTCGCAAATACTTAATAAATATTTCAATATCATAAAAAGTTCAGTTAATCGCAATATAACAAAAGAAATATTTTAACATAAATATATTGAATAACAAATTTTACGCTCATGTAACTCATATTAATTGTTTCAATTAAAAATATTTATAAAAATTTTGCACATGTCGCAAATATTTAATACAACTTTAAGCTCCTTTCAATAAGAACACTAATAGAAAAATATTTGTTTCAATTAAAAATGTATTTAAAAAATTCATATAAAATTTTACATATTTCGCAAATTCTCCAAAAAGTGTCAAAATATATTTTAAAAAGTCAGTTTTACGCAATTCAACAAAAGGCACAAATTTCCATAAGAAATATTAGTGAGCAAATTTTATACTCTATTAATGAAAGTAATTGCTTCAATTAAAACCTGCATAGAAACTCGACTAAAACATTTTTATATATAAGGAAATATATCAGCTTAGAAGTATTTAGTAAAACTTTATATTCCATTAAATACTAAAACTAATTGAGACTTAATTGTTTCATTAAAAATATACTAAAAAACTTCAAATGAAAGCTAAAAAATTTTTAGTTAAAAAAAGTTTTAAAACAAAAATAATCGCAATTTAACAAAAACTATTTATCAGCACAAAATATCTAACTAAAAAATTTTATACTCTGCTAATCGGCTTAATTGATTCAATTAAAAAGTACTATAAAAATTTCATTCAAAGATTTTTAAATCTTATAAATAATTAATAAGACTTGCGTTCTTCTGAATGTGAAAACTTTTAAAATTTAAAATTTTTTTAATTATAATATGAAATGACGGAAAATTACATCGAAAAGATAACTAAAATAATTACATCGGCTCGTTGTAATCGCAAGCATTCCGATCCACACAAAATCATAAGAAAGACTCCAGCATTTTTCTTGAAAAATTAATCAATTTAATTAAAGCTTTTTTTCTTAAAAGAACATTTAGATCCTTAAAATAAATATGGAATTCTAGTTTTCGTAAATATATTAACCAAACGTACAAACTGTTTAGAGACTAACTCTTGTGTCAATTACATAAAAAACTATTAAAAGCTTCGTAGCATTAACGTACGATTTCCATCAAAAACTTTATGCAAACAATCCTTAATTTTTAAGAGTTATATTTTTAAAGCCTCATTCACAAGAAATATGTTATACTTACAAGCTGCTTATAAGGCAAATTTCGTATTTGTATCGGTGTTATAAACAGCTTATAAGCATTATATATTAATTATGAATAAGGACTTTAAGAGAGAAAATGTTTAACATCATATAATTTGCGATCTATAATTCAAAATCCGACTATATAAATTTCACTGCCTTCAAATTACTAAATAATATATTAATAAACATTTGTGTTGGCACAGCGCACAGTGGGACGATTACACAAATATTAATATTGAATTTATATTAATATTGAACTACAAACCAGCGTAAAAACAATTGTAGCAAAAATTTAGAGATAATGGCCAAAACTGTTAAATTAACTTCATTATCAATTATTTAAAAGCAAAATGAACTAACGGGTGTTAAATAAATGCCTGATTCATATCTTGATCTTGTTGCGCTTATGATATTAAAAAAATATTTAATATCCAAAAATTCTTTCGTTTATTATTTGCTGAGTTTATTGCAGAGAGGGGAGAGAAGTCGGATCTGCTGGTATTGAAAAGTCTCGTTTTCTTTCGTCATTCGTAATTATTAACACGAAGTTAGCTGCAGTCTATTACATGCCATTTCTTTTCATTCCTTGTTTGGATTTAGGAAAATGAGTCATAATTTCAAAAACAATTGAATTGCAATTTTACTTTGTAAGATTTTATTCAACAGTTATCGTGTTCTGTGACAAATACTGATTTGAATCCATTTTCGATTGAGCTCTGTGACATGGCTGATAGAGCGATTTTAATGAGTTTTAGATGAGATTAAACTAAACTCAGACTTTGATTTTGCTAACTTGAGTTTTGGCTCTTGAGTGTTTGTACTTTTTCGCAATTTTATTTAGAATTTCTAATGTGCCATTTTATGTAAAAATAAGATGATGAAAAATCTCACAGCTTTTTTTATTTATTATATTCAAAGTCAACCCCAAAATTATTTAAAAACATAAACTAAAAGAACATAAACTAAAACGAACTAAATTGCTACCAAACTCTTACTAGAATTTAAAGAGGCCAAAAGCTATCAAAAAATGTTATCTAATTATTTTATATTTTTCGTATTTAATTAAAAGAGTTTTCTTTTCTGAAAAAAGTGTAACATTTTTTTAGTCCTTTTCTAAAAAGTGGCAGATTGGAGGAGTTTTAAAACTGAAATGATTTTTCGCTGAAGAAATTAAATTAATTCTAAATAAATTCTTTATTTTCAAATGACCGAATATTGCCATTTTGTATTAAAAAGTGTAAAAAATGTTGCCTTCTTTTCTAGAAAAGAAATCACTAAAAGTTTTTTATTCAAAAGTTATATATAGTGATTTTTTGCTATTATCTTTTTGGCAACACTAGTTTTGACAGCTCGCGCACGTTTTGTATCTTGTGTCACTGTCAAACATCTTCAGTTTGGTCTATAATTTAATCATGAATCGTCTTACAAACGAACAACGCTTGCAAATTATTGAATTTTATTACCAAAATGCGTGCTCTGTTAAGAAAGTTCATCGCGCGCTTCTTCCATTTTATGGTCAGTTTAATCGACCTACTGAGGCTTCTATTCGGGCTATTGTAAAAAAGTTTCGCACCAAATTTACATTGTTGGACATTAAACCACCAACACGCTTACGTAGAGTGCGAACTGAAGAAAATATCGCAGCCGATTTTTCAATTTCTTTTTCAATATCTAAAAATATTCAAATTCTGAAACGACATTATAAATAATGAACTCAATAATAAAAGCCTCGCAGAGTTTTCTACTCTCCTTTAACTGTTACAACAATTTATTGGAACCGATTTGGCGTAAAACACTTTCCCTGAATTCTTAAAAAAAGTGGGCAGTACCAAATTTTTCAAATTTATTTAAATATATAACAAAATTATGCATTTTCAAAACTATTATTATATATTTTGACCAAAAATATGGAAATCTTGGCAAATTTAAATATAATAACACGACAACTAAAATCTGAAATTTTATTGAGATAAACTCTCTCTCAAATTATATAAATTAAAGAAGAAAAGAATTTGTATCAAAACAATTATAAATCACACGTTTAAATTATTTGGAAAAACAATTCAATATTAGCAGACTTGCTAATCTATTTAACGATATATAATAAATAAAACAGTTTCAAAATTCAATACGTTTATTCGAAAACTTTTGCTGACATTTTTCATACACTGAAACTTTAACCCATTTATAATTGTCTAATTGATGTTATATAAATAAGCTATCAAACATTTAAAGAAGAAAAAAATTAAATTCTTAGATGAAACTAATACTTAGGCAAGAAAACAAAAACATGGCTGAGGCTGACATATTATTTATTAAAAAGTGTTGCCTTTAAAAAATCGTAAATCAGTTAAAATTATTTTTTTTAAATCAATTATTCGCAATTTAACAAAAAAAATTTGTTTGCAAAAAGAAATTGTGTTAAAAAAGTTTTAGAATCCTGAACCGTTTAAATGTTACTCTAAAAACATACTTTGAAAAATGCTTTTTGAAATATCTTGAAATCTGCCAATTCGAATCGGCTCAAATTAAAAGAAAATTAATTTCAAATTTTCAATAAAAAACAGTTCAACCGTTCATAAATTATAAAAAGGTCACACACAAACACACGCATACACACATTACGAAGGGCTCTCAGAATTAGTGAAAGAAGATTTTTAAAAGCTCAAGAAGTGTAGATCTGATGAGAATAAAATGTTTTCAAAACTTCCCGATTTTAATTTCCCCAGCATGAAGTTAAACACGACACAGTATTTATATAGAAATATATACTGCAGAAATATTTCTTGCAGAAAATATTAGATATCAAAGATGCCATAAAACTATTTCAAATGCCCTCCCAAATCAATTTATATTTTTAAAATATTATAACTCATAGCACACTGAATAAGAAACTATATTTCCCAAAAAAAATTTTTGATTTTGAGTTGTGACTCTTTATGATTTAGTGGGCGATATGATAGGAAATACTCGTACATATAAAACAAGTTTCTTGAAGTAGAAGAAAAAAATGTTTTCATTAAAATCAAAATATTTAAAAGTTGTCAGAAAAAAATAATAATTATTTGCAAAACTATTCATAAAAAAATATTCTCAAAATCGCTGCCAAAACAAACTCATGAATTTAAAATTCAAATTAACATTAAAATACATTCAAAATCGCTTTTATTTTATTTCTTAAAACATTTTGTACAAAAACAGCCAAAAAAAAATAACAATTAAACACAAGGAACTTGTATAAGAGAATTTATTGGTTTTAGTTCAGGCCAATTGTTGTCCAACTCCGGTGCTTTGAAAGGTGTGTAAAAAGCGTTGCAAAAGCTTACCTCTCTACTGGTGCTTAAAAGACCACAAGACGGGTTCCTTTCTCAAAAGCTTTTCAAAATTAAAGCAGAATTTTTTTATCCAAAATATGTATATTTGAAATATCTGGTTGTTTAGTCTTTGACTTCATATTCTATGCAACCAAAATCGTTTCATGCTGGAAGATGTCTAAAAAGTTGTCATACCAACTTACCCATTCCCGGGAAAAATTTTCCGGCTAAAAAGTAATGGGTTCCTTGCACATGAACTATTTTTTTAAATTATGAATTTGAAATAGAAAACTTTTTTATGTTAAAAATAAATAAGAGTCCTGAAAGTCCTTTGTGTTGAAATTGAACTCAAAAATATATTAATGATTTTATTGTATCCCAAAAGTATCTGAAAATTCCTTTTATGAAAATTCGATAAATATTTTGACAATTTGAATTTGAAAAAATTAATTTTTTATTACATCCAAACAACTCCTGCAAGTTCTTTAGTCTATATAATATAACATAATATAATATCTAAAATAAACTTTCACTGAAATTTATTTTAATAATAATCAATTGAGTTTTTAATTGAAACAATATTCAATAAATTGTAATACCTTAAATAATTGAAACTAATATTATTCTTCTCATCAGTCCCAATTAACTCACTTCGTTCCTGCTCATATTTTGAGTTTGCCAGCAGCTTTTACTGAGAAGCTCATTTTGTTGTGCTATTCGTGATTATCAACACGAAGTTAGCTGCAGGCTATTGTCTGTCTTTTTTTGCATTTGGCAACACTGTGAAAAACTGTGCTCAACTTAAAAATAGATTAAAAGAATCAGTTTTTCACTTTGAATCCATAACAAATTGCTTTTACAAGAAACCAAATAAAATTAATTATCAAAAATATAAAATTTTGGGAGCGGACTTTTTTGAAACAGATTTCTCTGATAAACAACTTTGAAAGGAAATTGAAAAGAATTGGGCGGCAAAATTGAAAGTTTTTGAAACAAGACAAGCAAATATTTCCAAAAAGCTTTCAATTAAAATTATCATCAGCTACCAAATTGATTTTAGTTAAGAACGCTTTTGTCTTCATAATATCGTTTTCAGAAAAAATTAAAATATTCAAAGTGATTTTAAAAAATATTGACAATAAAAAAACATGTTTTCATTTCGGTTTTAAAATATTTCCCTTTTAAGGTTAATATATCGTTTCCAGAAAATTGAAAATTCTTAAAATAATTTTAAAAAGTATTGAGAGTAATAAAAATTTTTTTAATTCATTTAACTCATTTAATTTCGTTAACCTTAAAATTTTATAATTAAAAATTAAAATTAAGGAAAAAAGATGCAATAATTTCATATGCAACTTTCGCAAGTACAAAAAATTTAATTCAATTTAATTTAATATAAATTATTCAAATTAATAAATTTCAGAATTACCAAAAATTATAGTTTTAAATTATGGCCAAAAATATAAAGTTTTAACAGTTTCGATTTATTGTTAAAGTGTAATTAAAACGTTGAATCAATTTGAAACTTTAATTTAAATATTTATTGAAATATTTTTAAAACCGTTTATCGGGGAGAAAAACGGTTTAGCTTTTCACTACTCAACAACACGGTAGTCCAGATCGACTGGTGCTCAAAATTCCACCTAAAACAAAATTTTATTTACGCGATCTTTTTTTACCACTTTTGATCATTTAAATCAAAAATTTTCTCTTAAATGATTTTATTCGTTACACAACATATTTTAAAAAATTAATTTAATCAGAGACCTCTGCATGTTCGTATTTGTATGAGCACAACTTTTTGAAAGTAACAAAAACTATAGACATTTTATCGGCTGCTTTTCAAGCTAATTTTTAATTTGCACATTTTTTACCTTTTATGCCACAAATATATATATATATATATATATATATATATATATATGCCGAAATTCTAATTGAAATCGAACACAGCAGTAATTTTATATCAAATATTGCAACGAAGGATAATGTCCTTTCATTTTAGGAGCATTTCCACAACCCATGAAGTAAACATTTAATTATAGACACACGAAAGTAAATTCTTTGACATGCCACTCTTTAACTTTTCATACATGAACTTGCGCAATATCTGCCCATCCAGCCATGCCCACAGAATTGTAAAAATAGTCTGAATGGCCTCCAACAAACTGCAAAAGTCAAGAACTACTGGACACTATAGTGAACCCAGTAGTTTCTAAATTAAAAACTTTTTTCATTATACTAATAAAATCTTTGAGAGATGTCCCAAATAGTTTGTGTAACATAATTGAAAAACGTTCCAAAGTTATTTATTAAAAAGATTTAAATTAACTTAAATTAATATGGAAAAGACTCAAACTATTTTTATTGAAACTCAAAGTAACATCCACTAATTTCATATAGAAAAATTTTGAAACCTCTAAAACGCAATTAAAACTCTTTAATCTAAATAATTAACTAAATTTCCTATCTATTAAATAATTTAACGACATTTTTATTTTAAACCTTTAAGAATCAACTAAAATCTTTTAATTAAAATAATTAACTAAATTTCCTATCTATTAATTAATAAAACAAATTTTTTATTTTGAAAAATAACAAATTGTTATCAATCATGTTCAATTATTTAGCGGATTTTAGCGAAACCAACTGAAAGCTTGAACTCATAACTATATAACAAAAAATTTTATAAAACTATTAAAAAAATATATAAAACTTTTAAAGTAGAGGTGTTTAAAAAACTTTTACAAAATACTTATTAACCACACATCAAAAATATATTAGAAAGAAAATTTTGTAAATCATATTTTTAAAATCCTCCACAAGTAGGCAGAGTTAGTTTCCAGCCAAATTTGTTTCATAATAAAAATATATTTTAAGCAGCAGCAAAATCTTAAATTAAATTTAAAAAATAACATAAAAAATTCTTTATAACAAAAAGTTTTTAAAATATATTTCACTTTAAGAAAAATAGATTTAAAAAAATTTTTATTTCCAAAAACGTTTAACTCTTCTTGCCAATAATTTGAAACAACAAAAACTTATCCTGGATTTAATCAACTTGAATAAATTTTATAAAACTAAGAATTTGATGTACTTTTAAAGGAACAACTATTCAATTTGAAATAATTTTCCAAAAGACATCCGCATTCAATATTAATAAGATTCCAGCACATTTTAAATAAAAATTTCGATCGATATCGAATGCTGTAATTTGCCACCCTGGTTTTCGAAAGAAAACACTTGAGTCAATATCTCTAAGCTGGTCTCTTTGCAACCCAAATTTAATATGAGATGAGAGAAAATCATTCCGAATTCAAGCAAAATTAAATTCAGAAAAAGGAAATAAAAAATTACTATTCATCAAAATTAATACTTTATTTTACAAATAGAAAACACAACAAAATCAATTTGAAAATCTATCAAATATTCGACTCATGCTTAAGAAAAAACGATGAAATTCATTTCATTTTTACCGCGAAATTTCAATTTATACTGAATCTTATTTCGAAAAAATTAGTAAATCGAAAGATATTTTCAAATTTTTAGTTGACTCTAAAATAGAGTTTTTAAAACAGCTTCTTTTAAAAAGTGGTCAGCAAACTTATTTTCTGCATTTCAATTAGAGGGACCAGTGTGACCAAATTGGAAAATTAAAAATATGACACAATTATCATTCTGAAATTATCTCATTTAAAACATAATTTTATTCAAACTATAAATCTTTATTTGAATAATTAAAAAGTTGAAGTTAAACATAAAAATCTAAGCTTTCTTGGGATCAAAAATAATATACAAAATTGTTAAATTCACAAAATTATTAATAAAAAGAAATCTGGGGGCAAATTACGCCATTTGATACGATTCGAAATCTTAAAATGTTTGAATATAAACTCTATTGAAATATTTCGTAATTTCGTGCGATAATGAGTGCTGTAATTTGCCCCCTGTATGGCCCCGAACCCCATCGAAATTATAATCAAATATCGTTCACGTATGAAAAAGTTAATAAAATTTTTTTCTAATGACTGCAAAATAGCTGTTGAAAATATTATCATACAAAAAGTTGGCTAAAATAATTTTTTTTTAATCAATTGGAACAATATTTAAAACCCATTTAGTAAAAATTATTACGTACCTTTTATTGGATAAAAGTGCGGTTTTCGTAATTGGAACTGACTCGCAGGAATTTTGTATGAAAACCTTCAACTCTGAACTTATATTCAAGGTTTAGTTTGTATCACACTCACCTCCATCGTCCTTTATATTTTAAGTGCTTAACATTCGCTTTAGCTTGAACTTAAAATGAAATTTTTACTACAAAAGTTTTCATAAAAAATAAAAGTTTTGCTTAAAAGTATGCCATCCCTTCCGGAGAAACAAGTAACCTTAAATAAATAATTTTTCTTATTCAGCTTCTTAAATGTTATTTCGAAGAAGAAATTACTTTTCTCTTGATGTACTACAATAATTTGTTTAATAAATTCGCCATTTCCAAAGGAAAGTGGAGATTCATTTACATTTTTCATTGAAAAGTGCACAAAATGTTGCTCTCTTTTAGAAAAGAACAGCTTGCTAATGACAGCTATTTAGCTATTTGATATATATCATAAGAGAACTAAGTTTTGCTTGAGCTTATGACACTTTTCCTAGAAATACATATAGCAAAATAAAATTTGTTTCATATAAAATTTCATTCACTTGGTATTTAAAAGAAAAAATTTATATATCTGTGATATCGAACATTATATTTTCGATAAAATCAAGAATTTAAAATGAAAATAATCAAGATAGCAAACGTACATTAAAAAGTGCACAATAAATTTTATATTTTAGAAGAGAACAATATTATCCTTGAAAAAGGTAAAAATATAGCATTTCAGCATTTATTTTTTATAAAATTTCATTCAGGAGGAATTTACCAGAACAAATTTGTAGTTCTTTAATATCGCAAAATATATTTGCGTTACAATCATGATTTTAAAATGAAAATAAGCAAGAATATAAGCTTTTTATATTTTTCTAATATTATTGAAAAGTGCAAAAAACTCAATCTTTTAGAAAAGAACAAGGTATTAAAACCATGTAATTATTGAATATATTTCATAGCAAAGCCCAATTTGACTTAAACTTAAATATTTCCAAATGAAAGTGTAAATCGAATTTCCATTGAAAGTGCAAAAAATATTGCATTTTTTTAGAAAAGAACATGTTATTATTTAAAGATATTTATTTATTGGAATTATTATTGGAATTGATTATCAAAAAGTATAATTCACTTGATGTAATAAAATTTTTTTAAAGAAAATTTTGGCAGTTAAAAAATTTTTTCCTTATAAAATTGCATTTGAGTAATATTTTAGAAAAAAAGATTTACATTTCCCTGGTATTTTATTTAAAATTTTTTTTATAAAATTGCTATTACAAATTGAATTAAATTAATACGATGAATTTACATTAAAAAGTGCAAAAAATAGTCTTTAAGAAAAGAACAAGTAATTAATTGAGGCTGTTAGAATATTGCAAATATTTTATTAAAAAAAAACTAAGTTTCGCTTAATTATACGCCATTTTTTAAAACGAATTTATGTACATAAAAAAAAGTGTTATAAATCATATTGCATTTAAGTGGTATTTCCAAACACACCATTAACATTCCTTTGAAATGGTAGAATCTCCCATTTTCCAACGAAAATATATAAGCAAAATTCCATTGAAAATTTAAAAATAGTAGTTTTTTTAAAAAACAACATGTTGCACAAAAAAACATAATATTCTATGAAAGAAATATCAATTTTGGATTAATATGTTACAATCTATTTTTATAATACCGCCATTTCCAACAAAAACTATTTATATAATTATGATTATGTCAGTTGGTATTGAAAGGTGCAGAAAAATGTGCACTTTTTTAGAAAAGAACATGTTTTCAATGAAAACCTTTTAAGTATCATTAATAGCTACACTCATAAACGTAAATATAGTGAAATAAAATCTAAACTACAGCTTGACTTACGGAAGCTTTTTAAGCTTTTAAAGCTTTGCAAAAATATGTCAACAAAGAAATAATATTTTAACAAAAATTAAACATATCAAAATGCCCCCAAAATTTAATTTTCATTTAAAATTATTTCCAAAATTAATAACTATTTAAGTACAAACGAACCACATTGAATATAATTAATTTAAAAGCAGTCGCGAAAGAAACATTTTATTCGAAAATGAAATTTTCAATTCTGACTATTAAATTTTGTATGAAGACTATTAATATTATTAATCAAATCTGTATGTAGTGGTAAATAAAAAATATTTGCTTCAACTAGACGAAAACTAAGAAAATAAAAACAGTAAAGCCACGAGTAAAATTTATTTTGCAAAATATCAACTTTCCGTTGGAGCTTTTTCAACTGGTTTCCCAAGTCTCAAATCTAAAACAAAAATTTATATTAAAATTAAAGTGTTTTTAATGAAACACGAAAAAAAAGAATTCAATTAATTTTCACTGGCAAATTTTTTTAATTAAGACAGCGAAATTTAAGCAAAAATTGTAATATTTGGAATGTCAAACATTGGGTATGGTAAAAAGTATTTTCCGATCTTTAGTAAAGGAAAAGTATCAAAATATATAATTATTTCATTAGCAGTTAAAAATATTTTTCAAGTATCGCTGTAATTGTAACACGTAATTCTCTTTGTTTGCGCAAATGGCACAAACATTTGTGCAATTCACAATCCCTGTTGTATTGTTTACAGTTGTATTGGAAAAGATAATTTCAAATAAAGTTTTTCAAAATAAAAGCTGTTAAAAAATAACTTATTTTTGCTTTAAGAAACTTTGTATGATTTATTATTTTTGTATTTTCAAATACAACTTTAAGCGATACAACAATGATTAAGTGATAAAGCAAACTTTTATCTAAAACAAGCGGAGCATTTTTAGTTTTTATTTTAGTCAACAAAATTATGATTTTTAAATAACGAAAATTTATAAAAAATCCAAAAACTAAGTGACTGAGCCACGGTGTTATTAGATAACATTCTGAGTTCAGAGTTGGATTTAAAGCTTTAACAAATAAAAGTTTAAGACTTTGTTGTCATAAAACAAACGAACACAGTAAATCTATATTTGAAATTTATTTAACAATTATTTTTGCATTCAAAAATTAACTGACACGTGACAAAAACTAAAACAGATTTTTTTATGTAACAAAATATTTAATCCTTTTGCCGCACTTGAAACTCCAAAAGCTAAAACGATGCAAGACAAAGTTTCATATTTATTTTCACATAAATATTGAATAGCAACACAACCATTAATCGAAATTTATATACAATTTTCAACTTAACTTGTCAATAACACTCATCCCTGTTGCCAGCAAATTGTTGTGAAAGTCTTTTAAAATAAAACTAAAAAGCACAACATAAAAAAAGCTCAAAGAATATCTTTGAAATCTCTTCATATGTGGTTAAAACCCTTTGCCAACAGAAAACTAGAAAAAGCCGTCTGAAGAAAACTCTAACCCTCATATAATTGAATACTCGTACGAGCGAGAGCGGGAGCAGAAGTATAAAAGTAAAAGCTGCCATTTAACAAATTCATTCAACTGGACAATATTTTCAAAAGATAATTGCTATCAATATTGCCAAATACAAACAAACACACATCCATCATATTCTATTTATTTACACACACACACACACACTCACAAAGTCATGTTAACCAAAAACGTAATTGAAGTTAAAACATCTTTTGCCAGCCGCCATAATTTGTATGGCAAAGAAACCGAAGAAACTGTATGAGACACTCAGTAGCCGGTCTAATACAATAAACCACATTTACTGGCCATCTGCAGCCCAACCCAACTCTTCTCCTTCTCTTTATTTTGAAAGAATAATTGGAAATTTAGTTGCAGAAAACGTGAATAGGAAATTGGTTATAGAAATTGGGATGAATGCCATGAAAAAGCTTTTTAGGATTTTAAAAGAAAACAATTTTGGAAAAGGATGTGTTTAAAAAAAATCCAGTCAATCATTTCTCATTTATTGAAGGAACTTTAATAAAATGTTCTAGACTTGGAACAGCTTTTAGCCCAAATGATATTTCAAAAAATTTCAATTCTTTTTATATGAAAAGCTTTTCACTAAAGATTATCCGCGTTAGTCATAAATTTAATGCGTATCTCAAGTGTGTTTTAAATGAAGAACTTCTTGCAAAATTCATTTCCAAATTATTGTTTGCAAATATGGCAGTGAGCTTTTAAGCTCTACAAAAGCTTTGTGCTTCCACAAGAATATCAAACCATTCACACTGAAAGCTATTTTTTACTTTAACATTAATAATCAAGAAAAAGTTCAATCAAATCAATGTTTTAAAAGGAAAATATTATAATTATCTTGCAAAATTAATTAAAATGATTATTTTTGTATATTATTCGACCTCGTTTTTTAACTTAAATTGATTAAAATAAATAAAAATGAGTTAAATAAAAATAAGAAAAGATCAAAACGAAGAAGCTAAATTTATAATTCAAAAATCTATATAAATTAATCTGTTTTTATTATTCAAACATCTTATGAAAAACATAAGCTTTTCGAATGGGAAAAATATTTGAAAAAAATTGCCTTTCTCCCGATATCGTTCTGTTGAATAAATACTTTTCAAATAAAACAAACATAATGAATTTGTTTTGAGTTAAAAATTTAACACACCGATTACAACTGAACGATATCTTTTGGCATTGTGGAAGAGACTATAACTCTTTACTGAGCGGCTACTTAAAGCTCTACTAACTAAAGCTTTCAAAAAGCAAATTTTTAATAAATCAGCCGGTAATTTAGACTTCAGTACTTAATAAAAACATAGAGCTTTAATTTCCTTAAAAACACTAAGTTAACGAATTAAATTCAAATTTTAGTTGAAATATTTTATATTGTCCAGCACTAAAAACAGTGGCTCATCATCATAGACAAAATAAAGTGTACTTTAACAGCTTAATACTGGTATTTTAAACACTGGCTTATGTAGATTTTATAGGCTTACAAATAATTTACGCTTATAAACTGTTTATAAGACAAATCTCCCATAAAAAGTTTGTTTTATTAGCGGCTTATAAAGCATAAAATACTTTTCTTACATGTTTTATAAACTGCTTATTTGACATATTTTGCACAGAAATCCGTCTAATAAAAAGGTTATAAATATATTTTATATAACAATATTTTTTAAGAACTTTACTTTCAAAATGCAATTGATATATGACCTTGGAAATAAGCCTAAATATATTATAAGTTATATAATATTCCTATATTTAGAACACAAAATTATTTGAAGCAAAGGAAACACTTTTCAGCACTAAAAGAAAGAGTTTAATATTGAAAAACCAGCAGCTAATCACAGTCAAATATAAAGTACATTTTAATAGTTGAAATTCAGATTAAATTGGTTTCAAAATGTTACTGGATTATTCATAGAAAACTGTTTATGTCAGACAGAATATTCCATGAAATTATTTATTAGAGCAGGTTTTAAGTGTAGATTAGTTTTTGTACGAGCTCGGCAGTTAGAGTATACTTTAGTTAAGACTATGAATATGAGCTTATGTCTTATATTGAGTTCTTTTATCATAGAGAAGTGAAATTTGTATCAAATTTTAATAATTTATACAGAAAACTACTATTTAACTGCATTAAATAAAACATTTTATAACGAAAATGTTCATAAAAAATATATAATTTGAAAAAAAATCATTAAAATGTATGAAATCAAAATTAACTCTTAATTAACCATAATTGTCTCATATTTTAATTAACAATACAAAATTCAAAATATGATATTCATTGAAAAAACTCATTTAATACCAAAAGAAGTATTTTAATATTATAAAAATATTTCTACCAAGAAATTAAAACTCCTAAATTTTTAATTAAGGCTTATTAAAGGTTTGTTGTATGCTTTATTTCACAAACTTTATTTCAAGCTTAAGAATACAGGCCATTATTTTATTTGAAACTCTTGTTAGCAAAGTTATGCTCTAAATGCAGCAATAAAAACAGTTCTTTTGTTGCAATATATCGTAGCACTTTGGCAACTCTTTAGGCGGTAAATTAAGTAAATTAATTGATGAAAAACGTCGTAAAGATTTTCTCAAAAAAACAACTATTTGAAATAGAAATGTCCTGTGCGATACTTTCAGTAGAAATTTAGTTAAATAAATTTATGCTTCAAAAATATTAATTTAATACAGGAAATAATTTAACTTATATAACGACAACATTAAAAAAATTCAAATCAAAACTGCCAAATTGTTAAATGAAGAAAAAATACTAAAATTCTGCTAAAATTAAAACACAAAAAGTGTAAAATATTTAAGTGCTAAAAATCTGTTGTAAATTAAAAAATATGTAACAAATATCTCGTATATATTTCATAGAAAAATTTACTTCGAAAAAGCTGTTTTTATTTTATAATTAAAAAAGTATCAACTCCATAATCATAATCATAATCATAATCAGCATAAATAAAATTAGTTTGAAACGTATTTCATTCAAAATTTTTCATACATTTTTTTTTAAAATAGTTTTTAAATATTTATAAATAATATATATTCCATATTATATTGTAAATATATATTTCACAGTGAACAAAAGCCGTTATCTATATAAATCATGCTACCATCAAAAATGTAGTAAATCTAGATACATGAAATTTCTTTTTGAATCATGTCAATCCGAAATGTAAAAAAATTATTTTTTAATACGTAAAACTCTGCTAAGAACCCCACTTTAGACAAGAAAATATTAAACAGTTTATTTAAAATACATGCAGTTCCTAAATTCAATCTAGTCAATCTAACAGAAAATATGCTGATGCGGTAACACTGTTTATGTGAGTTCGTGAGAATGAGGATGCACTAACGAAAATTCGCTATGTTGCGTACCTAATAAGTTAGGTTAGGTTATTAGGGCCATTGTCGAGACAATGCACTTGGGTCCATTATTTCGGTCCCATTGTGATATCCTTAAGCAGAAGACTTAAGGGTGCTCTGAGCTGTCCTCCACCGCACTAAGCCAACCTGTGGTCGCTAGGAAAACCGATATTCTAACAAGGTCCACATTCGCCAGGCTATATAAGTCTGGCAGAAAGTTGGAGTGCAGTGCCACTGCTTTTACGCTGTTCAGAGCAGGCAACTGATATAGAAGATGGAGCACCGATTCCTCTTCCTCCTCATCATCACTCTTTCTACAGAAGTCCTTGTATTCCACACCCATTTTTCTTGCATGGATCCCAAATTTGCAATGTCCTGTTAAAACATTCACAAGTTGACGCAGCCGAACCTGGTTGAAGTTAAGAAGGTCCCTTGTTTTGCATGGGTCATAATGGGGCCGCGCGGTAATCGGTCACGTTTTTCCACCTCAGTTGAGCGAGTTTAAAGGATTCACACTGAATCAAGAACTTGCAGTGCGACAGGGGAATGCCTGTGAAGTGGCAGATCATTGAGTTGTTCAATTCTGTTCCTTCCCTGGCAATTCCGTCAGCAATGAGGTTGCCAGGACAGTCGGAATGTCCCGGTACCCAAACAAGTATCACCCACGAATGTTTCGCTATCTCATTTATATGTAGATAGTCGGCATTCGACCGCAGCTATAGATGTGCTGTACGCACCATTAATAGCACAGATGGCTGCCTTACTGTCGGTGGAGATATAGATATCGGTTGATATCCTATAATACCGCAGCCATCTAGTTGCACGAATAGTGGCAGAGATTTGGGCTTGCAGGACGCTGCAACCATCCCGAAGCCTAAATGAAGCTCTTACGTTGAAATTCTCCATGCCAAAACCCCCGCCTATCTTAGATATCCTCTTTTAGATCCATAAGTAAAGACTCTAACGGAATTATTGGGAAATTAAAGTCTAGAAGCCTGTTCCCTATCGCCGACAAGATAATGGAAAAGTCCGCCAAAGAAAGGTTTTGGTCTGCAATGGATCCTGATGTCTCGGACCCATGCTTTAAATTTAAAAAAAAAAAAGTATTAATAAAAAATATTTTTGATTTGGAAACTTAAAAATAAAATTTTCTCAAAATTTGGTTAAAAAATCTCAAGAAACATGCACCAGCATGCACAGAGGAATAAACATATATATTTTTCTTCAAGTAAAACAAATATTTTTAAACATAATTCATACACACAAATAATATATTCGAAAAGCCATCGAACTTCGTATGACATACGATGTACACTGTCAGAAATTACCACCGTAAAATCGCAAGTAAATCTCCTAACAAATATCGTATTCTCTCCATCATTAAATATATCAGGATAGATAATGTTTCATTTAAGACAATATCACGATATAACGAGATCATAATATTTTAAAATCGCATTACCAAGTGAGACCATAATATAGTCAACAACATGACCTTAAAGTATTTTTAAGGTCAAATGCTTCAAACGCAAGTATCCACATCAAATTCAAGTAAAACATGTCGCTTCTGATTCCACATCAACCATGACTTTTTATAATAGAAAAAGTTTTATGAAAATATGTTTAGGATTCTTTTTAAATATATTAAGAATTTACTATAACCCCGTAACATTTTAAATATTAATCCTTGAGATCTTAAGTTTTGTTTTAACTCAAAAAAAAATAGTACAAAATATATATAAATAAAAAATTATTTGTAATTAAGAAAATCAATATGATAGAACTTGCATAACAATTCCAAATACATATAAGAAATATCCTTAAGAATACCAAGACGAATTTAAAAAACCATATGAAAAAGCAATTTTTTAAATGTCTATATTTTAAATTGACTATTTTTTCAATAAACCATTTGAGTTAAGAAATAGAAATTAATGCAAGAAAGTATTATTATTTTATATATTCATAATTCCAATTTTCCTAGTCTATAATAAAAAAAAAGCTTGAAAATTATTTCTTACAATCATACAATAAATTTATTTTAATTAAAATATTTCAATTAAGCAACAACAACATTAACTAAGTCGCTGCTAACAAACTAAACATGACGAAACAATATTTTCCTGTTTATTTTAATTAAATAAGTTATTCACTCTAAACAACGCTGTAATTAAAACCCGTACAAATAAGAATATGTAAATATAAGATCAAGAAGTTAAATGTCGATCGGTGTCTATAACTGCCAATACAAAATGTAAATTAACTATTTTCTCAAATACACACGATCTGAAAAAGAAATTACATGTACACACATCCCTACACAAATAAGTATATATTTACCTAGCATATACGGATATATATTTAAGTATATACATTTATACATACATACATTCACAGATACATTTACACATACATAAGTAGATGCATACATACATAGACACTTAAATACATAACGCATGTACACTCAGAAAAAAACGTGGGTTCAAGTTCCTTCCAATTTCGCAACACTTTCGACAAATTTTTGTCCACATATTTGATGAAAGTCTCAAAAAATATGTGACACTGTCAACATATTTGGTGACATTGTCGACTAATTTGATGACATGGTCGACAAATTTGATGACACTGCCAAAAAAAATGTTGTAACAGTATCGACCGAGTTTGATGACATTGTCGACAAATTAGATGACACTCTTCAAAAATTTTGTGACACTGTCGACAAGTTTGGCCACATCGTTAACAAATTCCGTGAAGGTGTTTACAAATTTGATGAAACTGTAGACCATTTTGGTGCCATTGTCAACAACTTTGGCGATGTTGTCAATATATTTGATGATAGTTTCGAAAAACTTTGTGACATTGTCAACATATTTGTTGACATTGTTGACAAAATTGATGACACTGGAAGCAAATTTAGTGACTGTCCGAAAATTTTGTGACACTGTTGACAAATTTAGTGCCATTCCCGAAAAATTTTGTGACATTCTCATCAAATTTGGTGACATTGTCCACAAATTTTGTGAATATGTTGACAAGCTTGGTGACATTGTGACACTACTGAAAAACTTGATGATTTTGCCGACAAATTTAGTGAAATTCTCATCATATTTGGTGATACTGTCAGCAAATTTCGTGACGCTGTCGATAAATATGGTAGCACTTTAAAAAAATTTAGTGACATTGTTGACAATTTCGGTGTCAACATATTTTCTCAACATATTTTATGACAGTTTCAAAAACTTTTAGGCCATTGTCAAAATATTTGGTGACATTATCAACAAATTTGATGACACTGGAAGCAAATTTAGTAACTGTCGAAAAATTTTGTAACACTATCGACCAAGTTTTGTGACATTGTCGACCAACTTTGTGACACTGCTGACAAACTTGATGATACTGCAGACAAATTTAGTGACATTGTCATCATATTTGGTGACATTTGGTGACAATTTCGTGACACTGTCCATAAATATGGTGGCACTGTTAAAAAATTTAGTGACATTGTTGACAATTTCGGTATCAACATACTTTGTCAACATATTTGATGACAGTTTTGAAAACTTTTGTGACACTGTCAACATATTTGATGACTCTTCAGAAACATTTGGCGTCACTGCAAAATAATTTTGTAATATTGTCAACAATCTTCGTGACATTGTCAACAATTTGATCAGAAATTATCCGGAGTTTGCTCTCAGTATTAATTGGCAACATGGTCCTCTAAGAACCAATTGGTCAACAGTTGTAAAGGCACTATCACTGTCCCAGAAGTCTAGCAAACAGTTTCAAAAGTGTGAAATAAAATTGCTGAAATGAACTAGTGAATAAATGGTTCCAATGTCGACGAGTCCCATATTAAATGGCCTATAGAACAAAACGTTGCTTGAAATATAATCAGTCAATAATGCTGATACCATAGACTTTTTCTACTGGGTACTTGCACACACATACACATTTACATACATAAATAAACTCAATTAAAAGCTGTTCAAAATCATGGCCCTCCATTTTGCTTCGCTAAGACAAATAAAAAACATTGTAACCGGTACCTAAAAAAAAATATTGAAAAATATAAAAACCAAAGAATTGCCAAGAAATTTGGGACCTTAAAAAAGCTCTTGGAATTTGAAAGTTTTCTTAAAAACATTATTACTTAAATTTTTAATTAAAATTCCCAATTGGTTTTGTTACTAAAATGTCAATAAGAAAAAATTACTTCTTCTCTTTTATGTTTCTAATATATTTAATTCTCTTAATATTTAACTCTCTTAATTTTTAATTCTCCACTAACTCTCCCGGCAAATGGTTAAAAGTACAATTACCAAATTTTCGCCAACAAGACTAAACGAACAAAATCAAAATAATTTTCCACACAAACGTTCATCATTTCAGTTAAATCAAAAACACCTGATGATCTTAAAAGGGATTAGCGTCTTTTTTATTTGTGAGGTATACTTCCCCCACAAAATATTTTGTAATATTTTCTTAAGCGTTTCTTTTTGAAGTAGCACTAGCCGTCGATGCTCCTTTGCTGCAATAGCCACAAAAAGGGGATACCCAGTGTAATTGCTAGTGTCTTACAAATTGTCCACGACAGTGGGCAGGGAGGGGGGAAATAGCACCCATAACTTTTACCCTCTATAATTAAAGAAATTGTGTACGTACATCTATTAGGAAACTACTCGTATATTAAGAAGCAATCAAATGGAAAATTACGCAGAAAAGCGATAAATTTACGAAAATATATTTTCAAGCAAAGAAACAAAAATATGCCAAAAGGTGTGGCGACTGCTTGGATTTCAGCAAAATAAAATTATTTAACCTTTTAACCAAACAACTAAACACACAAACAAACACTCCTATTTATTTTAGCTAATAAAATTTATATTTAAAAGAAACTAAAACTTTTTGTAATTAAATGCAAAAGAAAAAACTATATTTAAATACTGTAATTGCACTCTGTATCTCCTTTTAAATTATAAGTTAATTAATTGCATTAATTAGTTGAAATTTTTTTTTGTAAAAATGCCTCAAAATTGCACTCATCAAATAAAATGTGCGTGTAATGCCGGTTCTTTCATTTGAAATGGGGTGCCAACAGTTTCCCATATTTTAAATGAGACAATTGTGGCATTTAGCTTAAGTCTACCTGCGTATAAATGTTCTGTATAAGTGTGTGTGTATGTGCACACACACACATATACATTTGCCTGAAAATAAACTTAAGTCCCGATCAATAGCTTTAAATTTATGGTTTAATCTCTTCATTAAGATCTGTCCCATAAGCAACAAAATGTTTTTAAAACTATTTCAAATTGTATTAAATATTTCTATGCCAAAAATGTTAAACTTAAAGTTTTTTAAATAAAAATTGTACAAACCACTTTGCAAAACAGAAACAAATTTGTGTTTATATTTTAAAAAATATGGAAAACGGTTAAGTCTGGTTTTCGTGCTATTCTATGGCTTTTAGCTCAACGAGCTTAAAGACTATTAATTTAATTTTCAAATCAACCGGTTCCCACGTGATAACCGGTAATTGATGAACTTTTCGATTAACTAACTGATCAGATACGTAATTTTGGAGTTTAAAATATAAAAATTTTTTCAAACTTGTTTTCTATCACGATATCTTAAAAACGAATTAACCGATTGTGACCCGGTTTGGCGTGATTAACTAGGTTTCTTATTAGCTTATGGAATCCATTAGTGAAGCCGCTAAAAAGTCATTTAAAAAAATCACTTTGAAAAATACTTCTTTTTTAAGTTCTATTTTTAACACTTTCAAATCTACCGGCTCAAATCGGTTAAAATTTACACGAAATCTAAGTTAAGAAAGCCCTTTTTTCCAACTGCTACAAGAGACTCCAAAACACCAACTGATCAGATGCATAATACCTGAGCTTTTCCGAAATATATCACTTTTTATAATATTTTCGTTCACGATATGTTACAAACGGATTAACCGATTTCGATCCGGTTTGCGGAGATCGACGTGGTGTTTTGTTTCGAAGAGCTGATAAGCTTGTGGAATCGATCGTAAAAGCCTGTGAAAAGTTATCCAAAAACAAACACTTTGAAGTATGCTTTCTTTAAGTCCCATTTAAATGTCTTAAAATCGATCAGTTCGAATCGGTTCAAATTCACATGAAGACCAAGTTCAGGAAAATGTTTCTTTCGATTTCTACAAAATAATCAGGAACACTAGCTGATCAGATATATAACTTTGGAGTTTAAAAATTCATTTTTTCGAACTTGTTCCTTTACGAAATCTCAAAAACGAATAAACCGCTTATGACCCGGTTTGCGGGGATCGACGTGGGTGTTTAAATTTTTAAAGCTGTTTAGTTTGTGGCTCGATCTGTAAGGCAGTTGGGAACTTATTCGAAAAACCATTTTGAAAATACTTTTTTTTAAGTTAATTTGAGATATCTTGAAATCTACCCGCTCGAATCGGTTTAAGCTCAAGAGTGCTCCTGCGAACTCCACCAGTTTGGTTTGATTCGCTTCAGCCGTTCAAAAGTTATCTATAAGTGTGTCTCATACTTACCCACACACACACACACGCACAAACACATACACACACACGCACAGACACACACACACACACACATATATATATATAAACACATGCATACAAAAATAGTGACGGACTCATAGAATTAGGAGAGGTTCCTCGACCCGTAAAAGGATGATATCTGATGAGAACTCGATTTTTTCAAAACGGGGTAAAACCAATAACTCCCCGGTTTTTGAACGTTTCCAATTTTATTAGAGGAAAGTAAAAATCCACGGGCGAAAGCAAAAAGTAGTAATAGCTGTAACAAAATCTCCCTTCTCTCCTCTAACCACCATTCTCACCTTTCAATATCACCACAATACACCTCATGTAAAGAAATCATCCCCAGGGTGCTGGTCTCAACTAAACAAACAACATTCTACTCAGTGGAAATAAATAATTTGTTCAATTTCAGTTCAGACCAAATCAAATTTAATCCTTAGAATAGAGCTTTTCTATAGTGAGACATCTGTGTTCTATAAATCAATGCTCAATGGCTCAGACTGATTACAAACTTACAACTTCTCTCATACAGAGAGTTTTAAGTAGAGCTGTACCGAACTGAATCAAACGCTCTCAAACGCTCGTTTTTGACAAGAACCTCAAATCAAACCCAATTAAATTATATGGGTTTGATTAGAGGTTCTTGTCAAAAACGAGCGTTTGGGGGTGTTTGAGAGCGTTTGATTCAGTTCGGTACAGCTCTAGTTTTAAGATGTCTGATGGATGCACGCACACACAAGAAAATTGGCGACTTAAAGAAAATGGAAGATTTACAATTTACACGATTTTGTTTATTGGATTTACCTGATTATTGACATGAAATTGAATAATAAAACACTTTCAATTCATTAAATAAACTTTAAATAATATTTTGCACTACTTTTTTATACAATTGATGCACTTTTTCTACTAATTTTGGATTATTAAACACTGACACGCACTGCTACGACGTGAACTGTTTGACTTTTCTTGTTAGACTGAATAGAAGAAGCAGCAATTAAAGGAGATGAAGAGGGGAACAAAAAAAAAAGCTGCCGGAGTGCAAAAGTGTTAACAAATGCAAATTGTTAAGACGTTCTTTTTGCTCATCAAGATCGAAATGGCTGTTAGGTGCCCTGATTAACAAATTTAGTACAACGTTTCTGTGCGCATTATAAATACGGGTACAGGTGCGTAATCATTAAATAGCACTGAAAAACATATTAATTCAGGCAACTGTTCATGGAGTAGGACAGTTTCCAACAATATACTGACTGTTGGTTATGCAAGAAACTTTTCCACTTAAGAAACGCATAGAGAAATAAGAAAAATTTGTTCTTTAATGTTTTGTGGCTACGCTTCTTTAAGCAAATATTTGCCAAGTGTGACCGTGCCTTATATACCGTGGAAATTTAAGAATATGTGAATGTATTTATCGATGGTCTCAATTAGAAAAGAGATCGGGGTTTTAAACTGATTCCAATACCCTTCACGAAAAGTTTATTGCAAAATCATCAAAATAGATTTCACGGAACATCGACTTTCAGAAACGCTTCTTTTCGATTACTATAAAAGAATCGAGAGTATAATGTTGGGGTTTTTCAAGAATATCACTTTTTTCGAATTTTTTCCTCTTCACGATATCTCATGAACGAATTAACCGATATCGATCCGGCTTACGGTGCTCGACGTGATCATGTCAAGTTATTAGTTTGTTCAATCGGTCGATGAAGTTGTTCTAGAATAACAATTTGAAAAGTACTTTTACTGTTTTTTGAGAAATTTTGAAATTTACCGGCTCGAATTGGTGCAAATCTAAGCTCATGTACGCTCTTCAGAACGTCTTCAATTTGGTTTGACTACGATCGGCAGTTCATAATGGGATCACATACTTACACACACAGGCATACATGCAGGCATAGTGACGGGACCTCAGAATTAGTCAGGGAAACTTCTTAGGACCTCAAAACGTGGAGACCTGAACTCGATTTTTTTCAAAACTGACTAAAACCGTCTCCATTCTATTGAAAGTATTATGAAGTCAGCAAAAAACTCCCCACTAAACCAACGTGATTTCTTTCAATAATTCTTCTTTTAATATAAAAAACTTTGCAGATATTACATTTTTCCGAGAAGTGGAATTTTTTTTTGTACCCCGGACGTACTCTAACGCAATGATCTAAAGAATAAGTGAGACTTAGAAAGTTAATTTTATAAAACTAGTTTTTAGGAATTATTTATTATCTTCCCATTTATGTTTGAGTTTTAGTAACCGCCTGCTCTGTACTCAATGCTCAACCACTTTAAAAGAACCGATTTACCTTGAATTTTCTGCACTCATCCAGAACCGGTATCAGTTTTATTAGTGGGATCTGCGTGAATTATTTAAAAGTGAGTTGCCTTTTATTTTATTGACATAAAATAATTCTATTGCTAAAAGAATTAACCGAAAACAAGACCATTCTTTCATTAATTCAATTAACAAGATTTCAAAACTTTACAAGAAATAAAAATTTGATTTATTTCGCTATAATTTTTAGTCCCAAATATTCCTTTTAAAATGGCATAAGAATTATTTTTGTATGTGGGATGGTTCTAGAGATATTAAATTAGAAGGAATGAAGGAGAGACTTTGACCGAATTCCATCAAAGCCTGTCTAACACTTTGATATGAAATTATAAAACACTAAAATGTTTTTTTAAGTATTTTTATACTGAGAGTTAAAACCTGATTTTAGTATTAAAACCATTAAAATGAGATTTTGCGTTCACACTACAGAATTATAACACTTAATGCACAAACTGTACTGCAGCTGTTTTTGTTTGGATCGGGTGTTTTTTATGGAGTGATACAAGTTTAAATCATAATAAAACATAGTAATATATTTTTGATATCAATGAAAGGGTCTTTATTGGATAGAAAATTTTATGACATTAATGTTTAAATATGATTTCGGCCATGTGGCAGCCACGGCTGGCGCGTACAAGGCACAATCTGGAACACCAATTTTCACAAACAGGAACATTCTGACCATCAACGTTTTTGAAGACATATGAGCCAATGACTCCGCCAGCCCATAAAGCGCAACACACACAAATTTTCTGTGGGTGTTTGACAAAAGCTTGTGGATTCTCCCTACTCCAAATGCGACAATTCTGTTTATTTGATTAAAATTTTCACAATTTGCACGCGTTGCTCTGATGTAAGTCGATCCCTAATGAAATGACAAAGCAAACTAAACAAAAAGCAACGATCAGATGTTAAATGGGTGCTTAAATAAAGCAGTGATGCCAACTCAAAGTTGTATCACTCTATAAAAAACACCCGATATAAGAGAATAAAAAAATGTCCAGTTTAAAATATGAACTCGTTTATATTTCGCAAAATTAATATATTAATTTTATGGAAAAATGCTTCAGAAACACATCAAAATCATGTAAATTATGAAGGAAATAGTGCAAAAGTGTTGGATTTTTCTGTTCATTTTTCAAACAGTATCAGATGTTTTCTACATACAACTTGGCAGCACTCAAATGAGCACAGACAAAAAGGCACAAACAAGTTTTCACTTCATAAAACCTACTTAAAACCAATTCGAAGATGACTTTAAATTGATTTTAACAAAATCATTTTTCATGGTGAAATCAGGTTTTACCAGCATCTATTAAAACCCTGTCGGTGTGAAAGCACTAAAAGGCTAATGTTGACATCACTAGCTTTTGGTTTCAACTAAACGGCGCCACAAACCAACAGCCGCCCAAACTATTCAGTTACTACATGAGAAATTGTCGAGTAATTTCTCGGTTTGAAGCTGGACTATTTTCTCTGAGGCCAGTTCGAAGAGCGATTTTACCTAAACAAACCACAAATAACTGCCGTTCTGACGAGATAAACGATAAATTGTTTCAAAAAACTGCTTTAAAAATTTCAAAAAGAGCGGACGTCTGCCAACGTACTAGAGATAGACACTTGCCCGGCGTCATATTTTATTATTAGTTGCCATATTCCTGTCTTACGTTGCTACAAATAATATTGAATATAATTTACTTCCTAACCTCAAATTTGTCTACACTTTATTTGGGGGTAAAAAAATACTCACCTTCGCTGTGAATACGGTGCAGCGAATTGTTGAAACTGACTTTTCAGCTTTTCAAACACTTTTTTATTCTTATTTTCATTTTTATTTAGCACTTCATTTTTAGCTTTTAGATATTTCCCGAATTGACAAATTTTTCTTTTATATTTTTTATTTTTCTTTTATATATATATTTTTTATTTATTTTCTTATATATTTTTATATACACTTTCAAATTGCCCATTTTCATTTATTTAATTTTTTCATTTAGTATTTTTTTTAATTTTTCTTCTTAATATTTTCACTTCACTGAAATCGGAGAGTAATTTTTCTTATATATTTTTTTCAATTGCCCAATTTTATATTTTTTCATTTAATTTTTTTTATTTCATTTAAATTTAAAATATATTTTTCATACATTTCTCATTTAATTTCTACATTCGAAATTTTCATTAAATTTTTTCATTTCATTTCAGCCACTTCCATATTTTTCTTATATATATTTTTTTCAATTGCTTATTTTGATATTGTTTATTCTTTCATTTAATAATATTTTATGTTTTTCATTTAATTTAATTCACTAAAACATTTTTTGTTATCAATTAAGATCACCAGACATATTTTTTTATTTTTCTAGACCTCGAAACGACCGATCTTAACGACCTTAAATCCGACAATTCGCGAACAGTACGATTTAAAATATCGCGCTCAGTTTTTAGACTTTCAGTTATTTTTGCATCTTCCTATTCTTATGGAATTATTTATTTCACTTTTATGTTGCGAAGCTCGTTCAGTTCAAAATATATTTTTTAAATATACTATATAATTTTTTTATAATATCTACAGGTTACAGTAGTCGCAGAGGGATAAATCTGGATGGCGTGACAGTTCGTAGCGAGATTTATGGATTTTCGGTTTACAGTTTACACACGCGTGCTCTGGTACACACGGTTGCCTGTTTTTAATGGCTGCCAAAGAGAAACTGATGTAACTCAAAATTTTATAGAATTAATGGATGTTTTTTACGGCAGGTGCGTTGCATTTAATGTCACTTTGAGGAAAATTGCAAAAGCTACGGAGCTATTAAATCACCCTCGTAGGTAAAATGTTACCTGCAGCCAACTCATTTTGATCTGATTTAGTTTTGAGTCTGTAAATAATAAATAAAAGTTCTTTGTGAATATTATTAATATATAAAGAAACTTATTAATATAATATTTCATGATGCCCTAATTATTATGACAAAACGTCGATGTCAAAAATAATTGCGAGCGCGGCTTGATGTTGACTGACCCAGAGCTGCTTTGCGACTTTACCTGTTGTATATAGAATTTGTAAGTTTCACAATATCCCACTAACGGATGAACAAGTTTTTTGGTCTTGAAAGCTGATTGCACTCTAGAATCGATAGGTGGACCCGTTTAAAAGTTATTGCGAAATATTATAAAAAACAATATTTTGAGATTTCCTGAAATCCACCAGTTTAAATCTGTTCGAATTCGCATGAAATCTATTTGGAGAAGGATTACATACTTATACATACTATCTCTCTCTCTCTCTCTCTCTCACACACACACATACATTCCAAGATCATAAAAAGCTCGCTGAATTACTAAGGGAAGCTTCTTAGGACCTCAAACGTGGAGATCTGATAATAAATCGATTTTTTCAAAACGAGGTAAAACCTACAGTTGCCCGATTTTTTTTTAACATCTTCAATCTTCCTAGAGGGAAGTTAAAAACCCACGGGCGGAAGAAAAAAGTATGAATTGCTGTAACAAAATCTCCCATCTATCCTCCAACCACCATTCTCACCTTTCAACACCAGCACAATACACCTCATGTAAAGAAATCATCCCCTGGGTGCTGGTCTCAACTAAAAAAACAACATTCTACTCAGTGGAAATATTTAATTTGTTCAATTTCAGTTCAGACCAAATCAAATTTATTCCTTAGAATAGAGCTTTTCTATAGTGAGACATCTGTCTTCTATAAATCAATGCTCAATATCCCAGACTGATTACAAACTTACATCTTCTCTCATACAGAGAGTTTTAAGAAGCTTTTCTTTGCATGTGCCTTTTGTCTGATGGATGCACGCACACACAAGAAAATTGGCGACTTAAAGAAAATGGAAGATTTGCAATTTACACGATTTTGTTTATTGTATTTACCTGATTATTGACATGAAATTGAAAAATAAGAAACTTTCAATTCATTAAATAGACTTTAAATAATATTTTGCACTACTTTTTTTATACAATTGATGCACTATTTCTATTAATTTTTATTTATTGAACATTGACACGCACTCCTACGATGTGAACTGCTTGAACTTTTCTTGTTAGACTGCATAGAAGAAGCAGCAATTAAAGGAGATAAAGAGGAAAACAAAAAATTAAAGCTGCTGAAATGGAAGAGCGTTACCAAATGCAAATTGTTGACACGTGCTTTTTTCACATCAAGATCAAAACAAATATTAATTTTATGCATTTTAATTAAACAATTTTTTAAATTTACCTCGAATATAGTGTGTGAGCAATGAAAATGAATATATTGTCGTTCTACAAAATCCTTAATAAAAACTTTATTTTTCATCAGTTTTATTTTTTTAAATTACGCTTAAAATGTTGGTAACTAAATAAACTATTTGGTAAAAAATAAAACATTCCAGATTTTTACTATAACACAGAAAAAAACCAATTAAATATGAAAAATTAAAAAAAAAGGAAAAAATAGGCAAATTTTGAACTTTGAGGTGCCATTTCTTCTCTCATAGAAATTTGCAGCATATCGACGGAAAAGAAATTCAATTACCTTTTCAACGATATGTGATTTATCTCGATCGGATTTTTTGGTTGCGCTCCACAAGGGTTTGAGTGGGACCATACACCGAACAACACAAAAGTACCGTCATCTAAAAAACGGTACTTAAGGAAAAAAAATTACAGCGTTTTTCGTATTCAGGAGGTCCCAATTAACTTATCTAAGCATGTGGTGTTCTTGGTATTTTTTGAAATTAAAAATTTCTAAAGCCGTGTAGTTAATCTAAAGTTATTATCGGCCCGCTACGAGTTCGGAGGAGGCATTACGTGATCGTCTGGTTTGTGGAGTAAGCGGAAACCAATTACAGACAAAATTGTATCAACGTTATCTTTGTCGTGGGGACAGGCCTCGCATTGTTCGGTAAAGGGCAGAAAAGAATGCAGCCTTCATCGTGGTATGAACTGAATAAAATAAATCGGCGACATCAATAATATAAAAGCTTCGAAATGTGTGAAGAAAAATCTACTTCAAGACATGCTAGTGATGCATGTCCGGCTGAGGAGTGGACTAAAGCCTGTTTTGCGAAGAACGTCATAACTGTCCAAATAAAAATAACCACGTGAATGAGCTGCAGTACCAGTTGCGATCATTAAATTGGATAAACAATACGGAGCCTCCTTTGACAACTAAAATTATGGTGAATGACGTAAAATGGAAAGTAGAAATTGATACCGGAGCCGTGGTGTCCGTAAGTTCTCGCTTCGATCATGAATGTTATTTCAGTAAAATGTTTTTGCATTCTTAATTTAAACCAGACTTATTTGCAATTGTATGCAAACGAGTCTAGCCGTTCTCTGTTAACTATAAATACCCATATGGGGCTATTTGAGTTCTGTCTGTTACCAAAGAGGAGTGGATCAAGTTGTGCAAGCTTTGGGAGGAGTTTCCGTTTACCGCGATGAGCGAAAGATATAGTAGAATTGTGTTGGTAAACACCCTGTTGGGCACACCATAAGTTCAGAAGGCATTGTGCCGTCAGCATTAAACATGAAAGCAATAATGGATGCTCCACAGCTAATTAAAACGCAAAAATTTAAATTAATACGCTTCAAAGCTTTTTAGGGTCAGTTAATTATTATTCGAAATTTTTACCAAATAGTTCATCCGTATTAACACCATCGTGTAAATTACTACGCAAGCACTTAAATTGATGTTGGCATGAAGAGTGTGTCTTTGCGTTTAAAAGCTTAAAGAAATTATTATGCAAGCTTATTTTGATACAAGTACGCAAATAGTGACAGCTTTTGATGCTTCGCCATATGGTACAGGTGCCATCCTGAGTGTAGTTGTTGATTATCAAGAGAGACCATGCCATTCTCTTGAAGCATTAAACACATTCCCCACAGCAGGCTACAGACTACAACTTGTCGAAAATAGAATACATGTGCGTATATATTAAGGATTATTTTAACTATTGGGATACTCACACTGTGTGCTATTTAGTCATATTGTCATAAACTCATAATATTTTAGACCAGCTTAAGAAAGTAGTTGTTGTGCTGCATACAAAAAAGTCATAAAATAATAGCACTCTGACATACCTGAAGTCTGTGCTTTATCATAAAATAGCTCTGAGTCGAACGGCTGAAAATCTTTAGGCGACACGGTTATAGTTTATGTTTAGTCGATTTACGACTAAAAAACGGCTAAAATATTATTCATTCCTCTATGTCTGTACATTAATGTCGATTCCAATAGTCTTGAGCGAGATTGTAAAATATTCAGAGAGGGATCCAATAATCAGCAAGATCAGAAATGCGTCCAAAAAGATCGGGGATCAAGGGAGGCAGGGAAGAAGTTTAAAAGTGTGCAAATATCTTTAGAAGTAAAAGAAGAATTTTTGTCTCATGGTGACCGGTCAGTCATACCAACGCTTCTAAATAAATACTGGCCAGAAATTATTGAACAGGGTACCGATTTGGTGGCCTTCAATTTACAGAGAGAGAGAGAGAGAGAGAGAGAGAGAGAGAGAGTGATTTTCATGGCAGAAAATCCAAAATAAAACGAAGAACTGTCACCATTTTATCTGGCCAATAGCCTGTCCATTCCATCCATTCGAAAGTGTTCATGTCGATTTACTCCAGTTCTAGAGTGTAGACTTCCTAATAGCAGTGGATGAATTTTCGATATTAATAGATATCCAAATACCATCAACAACTTTTGTAATAGAAAAGTTGAAATTGTTATTTTCAAATTTCGGGTTTTGCTCTACACTAGTAAGTGAAAATGGAAATCAGTTCCGTTGTGAAGAAGTTTGCATTGAAAACGGGGTAAAACCAATAACTTCCCGATTTTCGAACATCTTAAATTTTCCTAGAGGGAAGTTAAAAATTCACAAGCGAATGCAAAAAGTAGAAATAGTTGCAACAAAATTTCTATCTCTCATCTGTCCTCTCAAAATAATTCTCTCCTTTTAGTACCATGACAATGCACCGCATGTAAAGGAATCTCCCCTGGGTGCTGGTCTCAACTAAAATAATAACGTTCTACTCAATGGAAATATTTAGTTTGTTGAATTTAAGTTCAGACCAAATTAAATGTGTTCATGGGAATAGAGATGCTTTTCAATAGTGAGACATCTGTCTTCAATAAATCAAAGCTTAATAGTCCAGACAGATTAGAAACTTGAATCTTCTCTCACTTCACACAGAGAAACTTTTCTTTGCATGTGCCTTTCGTCTGATGGATACACACACAAGAAAATTAGCGACTTAAAGAAAATGGAAGATTTGCAAATTGCACGATTTTGTTTATTGTATTTACCTGATTATTGACATGAAATTGAATAATAAAACACTTTCAATTCATTAAATAGACTTTAAATAATATTTTGCACTACTTTTTTATACAATTGATGCACTTTTTCTATTAATTTTGGATTATTAAACACTGACACGCACTGCTACGATGCGAACTGTTTGACTTTTCTTGTTAGACTGAAGAGAAGAAGCAGCAATTAAAGGAGGTGCAGAGGAGAACAAAAAAATAAAAGCTGCTGGAATGCAAAAGCGTTACCAAATGCAAGTTGTTAATAAGTGCTTTTTTCACATCAAGATCAAAACGGATATTAATTTAAGAATAATAAACGGATACTGAATAAAAAAAACTTTTATTAAAAAAAAGTACTGCAATAAATTATTTAATGTTTTTTATTATTTTTGATTTTTGTGCCATCGCTTATTTTATTTTAAACAAGTATTTTGAAGTTAAGGAAAACAAGAATGTTTTGCTGGTAAAAAAATAATTTTCTTTCTTGCTTTCTGGCATTAACGACAGCAGAGAGGCTGTAGATATTTTAATATATTTTTTTTACATACAGGCATGTTCTACAAATCACGGTGATTCAAAAGCGTGTGATTTTCGAAAACTAGCTCCACTAATAGAAATATTTTTCAGACTTCTTTTGTATTTTCTATTACATTCATATAGTGTCAGATATGACGTCTAAAAAGAGTCCTTTCTAATTTTTAGTAAATCTTCAGGATCATTATTTACATTGGAAATTGCGTGATTTCAAATCGACGCGGTTTGCAGAACAGGCTCGATAATAAAAAATATTAAAATAAAGAAAACATTTGTTTTCGGCAATTGAAAATCACACCGAAAAGTGCAAAAACTGCACATGTCGTTTCAAATCACTTGTTTTTCAGAACAGGTGTGATAGAATGAGACGCTTTTTCTTTTGTATAAAAGAAATTTTTTTAAGATGTTAATTGCAGTCATTACATAGTTAATAGCAACACGTCAATGTTCTGATATCAATTTGAAAATATCGAGCTAGTGTTCAAGTGACAAGTAGACGTTAGAAAATTGGCGTTTTGAAACCGCGATTGCGTACTAAATCGATTGGGTGTATTTTATTTCAGCTGTACTTAAAAGAACAATGAAATGATCTATCATGTGCATTCAATGTTTTTAACTTTTAATATTTCAATAAGGAATTTAAAGTATTTTCAGTTTAGTCAAGAACTTTTTAAATTGTCACTTTAGCAAACAACGGCACAGCAAGTATTTTGATTTAATTTATCGTGATAGAACAAACATTCTCAGTGTTCGAACACATCTAAAACATAAATTGTTTAGTATCTACCTGAAAATATTCTTGATGTGACTTTAATGAAATCGGTAAAAAAGTAAAATTAATTTTCGTCCAGAACGAAATAAGATGAATGAATGATTGGGTTAATAGAGTAATAAAAAACACAAACATATTTATACTGATTTTCTTTCAAGACAAATTTTGTTATTTTTTGAATTTTTCTTTGTTTTTAATAAATAAAAATAAATCATTACACAAACATAAAAATAGTAGAACAACACAATAGATGATTGTGACAGCAAGTGACAGAGTTTGTAACTGGGCTTTGTAACAGTTTTTTCCTTCTTTTCAGCAATAAAATATTATTTGAAGTTTGCATATCTTGTTTTTTTTACTTTTTCTATTTTTATTTACGAAATAAAACTTGAGTAGTTGAGTTTAAGTTGTTTGTTATCCTGTGATAAAGAGTACGTAGACATTCTTTTCATAAGCAAGCTGTTAAACTTTTGTTGTATGTGTGTGTGTGTAAAATATTGTAGCGAACATAAGAGTTTTTGTTCATTGTTCTACAAAGACATTTTAACTTTTACGTTGGACCACAAATTTACAAACCAGCTAAAATAATTCTAGGATCTTCAACGGCAGCCTTAATTTTACGCAAGAACATAACAGCCTCACGGCCATCGATCAATCGGTGATCGTATGTTAAAGCAACATACATCATTGGGCGGATGACAACCTGTAATTAATATAAGGAAAAAATATTTATTATTAAGATAAAAAGAAAATATGTGTCATTTATTTACCTGTCCCTTGACAGCTACGGGTCTTTCAAAGATACCATGCATGCCCAAGATGGCACTTTGTGGTGGATTAATAATAGGTGTGCCCATTAAAGATCCAAAGACACCGCCGTTGCTAATGGTAAAGGTGCCACCATCCATATCTTCAACAGTTATAGCACCCTTACGGGCTTTGTCGCCTAAGGCAGCCATAGCAATTTCGATATCGGCATAGTTCATTCCCTCAACATTTCTGATGACAGGGACCACCAAACCCTTGGGTGTAGCAACTGCTACAGAAATATCAACGTAATCGCGATACACGATTTCCTATAAGAGAAAGACAAAATGTTATAACAATAATTATGTGGATTTTCTATTGCTATATTAAATCGAAATTTGTTTAAATATCAGAAAGACATGATGATAAATATACCAAGGCACAAAGGAAAGTCAATATCAGTTGTTATTCAACTAACACAGCAGAGCAGAACATCTGTTTTCGAAAGTCGCTACACTTTCATCATCAGTGCTCATGTGTAGTGTGTTTGTCACCACTTTTCAGGTGACTCAGTTGAATGTGATAACAGTTTTATTGTGAAAAAGAATCCGAGAACTGTATCAACCTGATGTTAACGCGTTTTTGTTTTAATACCCGTGTTACCGTTTGATTATTTTCTTCATGTCTCATTTTTCTGAATTTTTTTTTTTTTTTTTGTTCCATCATACCCAAGTCAAACTTTTTTGGTTTGAATTTTATACTTAAGTACATGTGAACGTTTTCCAATTTTTTCATTGGTAGCTCAAGCCTTAGATTAAGTTTGTAGCTTAAATTTGTATGTGGATTATCTTTTACGTAAATGTAAAATAATGTTGCAATCGATATATTTTTCTTTCAGCGAATTTTATTTAAATTGGGAAGAATTTGCCTTTATAACTGGGCAAAACTGATTTGACCCAGACCGTTTCCGGCTTCGTGCCATCTTAAATGGTCAAAAAGTTATAAAGAGGATAATGCAGAGGACACTGCGCTGGAATTGGTGTGGAATAACAGCAAATCGTATGCAATAATGATGCAACATCGGATTTTGAATTTATATTTTATATTAATAAATCATAGTTATTCGCTTTAATGTGCTAAGAACTTATTTATACTCATTTCAAAGTTCACGGCTTTACTAATAAATTTTTTTATATTTATTGAATAAAAAATCTTAAAGTTCGAATGGTAAAATATATATTCATGTTTAAAAAAAGTCAAGTGCCTGGCTTACTGATTCACTACAAATTAGTAACTAAAAAAAGCTGGACATAACCTACAAAAACAGCTTTAGATACCAGCATTCAATTGGTGTAGAATAGCAAAGAAATGACATGCTCTTAACAACAAAAAAATCGAATGTAATACAAATCCAAAAATATTTCAAAATTCTCGGACTTGAACACTGTACTAGGAACCGGCAACAACTTCCTCTTATAAACAAAATTGTATAATTATTTTTAATTAAAATAACAAAAACAAATATTAGAGTAGTTAAAGAAAGGCAACGAGACAAATTTTTGTTGTCTCACGATCTTCATATTTATATTTTGGCAATAGAGATAAAAGCACCGACGTCATATTTCTTCAAATAAAATTGCAAGTTGCTCCATTTGAAAGCACATTATTTTATGAATTACTAAAACCACAGAGCGATTTCGTCACACAAAACGTTTACGTCAACATAAACATGTACCCGTTGTTCTTAATTAATATGAGTACAACAACTAATTTTTAATTAAGTGTTGTATGAATACACAGGAGTTTCAAAATTAGTGGTCGATTTCTGCTTATGTAAGTGATGGATAAGCTGCTTTTATAAAGCAATATCAATTCTTCACTACTCAGTCCAAAAGATTAGATTACGTTTAATAAGCTGATAGTGTAAAAAAAAATCAGGCCAGATTTTTAATTAATTAATTAATTAATTGGTTAAAAGATAAAATGTTCTACTTACAGCACCATCAATAACCGCATTTACAACGGGTTGATCTTGCAAGGCGTAGGCAGAGGCTTTGGTGAAAATGGACATGAAACCGATCTTAATACCATATTTCTTTTGGAAGGCTTCCAAATGTTCCTTACGGAAAGCCATAGCACCACTAAATAGTAAAGGATATGAGAATACATTATTCTGACATCTAAATTTATATCTTAACAGGAAATTATTTACTACCCTGTTTATTAAAATAAAAAGGATGGTTGTTAACTTGTTCACCAAACTGTTTCCTCTTACCTCATATCGATTTCATTAAATGTTGTCAACATGGCATTAATATTTTGAGCATCCTTCAAGCGGGCAGCAATCTTTAGACGCATACGATTCATTTTGACACGCTGTTCGGTGCGTGTGCCAGTGATTTGACGTGAATAATCAGCTGGTGGTACCTTAACTTGTGGCGGGACTATACCAGGTGCACGGGGAATAGATGTTGATGGAATTGAAGCAGCTGGTCCAGACGGTGGTGGTGGTGGGGGACGTGGTGCTGCTGGTCTTGGTGGAGGAGGAGCAGCAGCAGCTGCTGGCTTAGCAGCTGGTGGTGGTGGAGGTGCAGCAGCTGCCGGCTTGGCTGCTGGTGGTGGAGGTGGTGGTGGAGGTGTATCTGCCTTTGGAGCGGCAGCAGGAGCTGCACCGGCATCAGATTTTTCCAGTTTAAACAGCGGTTGACCGGCTTTTACTGTGTCACCGTCAGCGACTAAAATTTCCCTAATAATACCGCCAAAAGGTGCTGGTACACCCACTGTAGTTTTATCAGTTTCAATTTCCATAACGTTTTGATCCACCTTGACATAGTCGCCGACTTTGCAAGTAAACCTGAACAGAGTAAAAAAAATATATGTAATTATTTAATCGAATTGAAAATAATTCAATGGCTTCTATAGATATAAAAGGGATTTCATTTAAGAATAAATATATTTTAGTTAGGGCTTGATATCTAAAGTATTTTCAAATTCTCCTCAGACCAATTTGAGGCACTTGTTGTGATCAAGCTTTGTATCTAAATTGTATTGAAATTTCGATCGATATTGGTTTCGCTCCTGTATCAAATTTTTTAAATCCTAATTTAAAAAAACAAAGTGGCTTATAGAACAAATTATTTTATAAAAAATAAAATCGTGAAGATAAAACTTTTATTAATTAAAAAATTAAAACTAACGAATTAAAAATAATGGTACCAAAAATTGAGAACAACTGGTGACGGTACAATATTGTTAGCTTGTTGGTACAATTTCGATAGGAGAAAGGGAAAACTAAAAAAACTCCCAACAATTAATTATAATTGTATTTAATTATAAGATTAAGTTTAAAATATTATAGGAAATTGAGCTCATTTTCTTTGGAATTTTTCGCAATACCCTTTTCTAAATTGTTCTTTATGCCAGAAGATACAATTTTTTGCTAAATAATTACATATACGTAGAACAAGATATTTCTTGCCTATAGAAACTTTTCCAAAAACCATCAAATGTTGCAAAATTCTTAATATGTTTTTATAAATATAAAGCATTTGGATTGGTTATTGAGAAAAGTTCAATTAATCATTTGCTTTATGTATAAGCATTGATCGAGTCCACTTTCTTATCAACTATTCCAGCCAAGTGAATTGCCAACAAAGTGATAAGAAATATAATTAAAAAATAACATCAATAACACTGTACAACATAATAACAAAATTTCAAGACTAGTTTATGTCACAGCCTACCGCATATATACAATTACAGTTGTTATGAAATACTATTTCTAAATTTCATTTAACCTTCATAAGGTCTTCAAATGTTAATTACGTTAACGTTCTTTGGGTCAAATTTGACCCACTCAGAAAATCCAATACGAAAATAATTTTTTTTAAATAAAGTTCATTATAAAAGTTAATGCTTTATTTTAAGGTTCAATTGAAATGTTTTGTTTATTGAATGCATACAAATGTTTATTTCTATGCATAAATGTTCTTTTTTCAACCATTGTTAGCCGACGTAAATAATATAAAAGCATTGTAGGCTGATATCCAAAATGTTACTAAATACAACTTGGGGCCATCTATCAGTCTTCCTTTTGCAAGTATAACATGAAGCAACTTTATCCCGAGTATCAACTCTCCCTTACATTTATTATAGTCTAGTATAATTTTTGGTTTTTTGTCCTCACGTCTGCTTATTTCTGGGCTATGATGCAAAGTACTAAACAGATTCACAGACTTATCTTTTTTTTGTTTCAATATATGAAACGATAGTAGTATTCCTGAATCGCAGAGTGCCTAAAATTGTATACCACCGGAGTGGACACTTTTTCTGAATGCGACTAATTCCTCATCTACTATTACATCTGGTGACAGTTTGTAAAATTTGGGCAAACTTATCTAAAATTCGCCGTTCACTGCGAGCATCCTTATTGTCAAATCTTATCGCTGTCGAAATAGTTTTTAATCTTTTCAGTGGCATGATTGCTCTAAAAATTGGCCTTCTTTTCTCAAAGTCCCATAAACTTTCCATACTTTCATTTTCATTTGATCTGTATACTACAGCTAACAAAAGTGTACCGGTATATGCGAACATTTCGGTATCGTAAATTTTGGTCCAATCATCACCAAATACAAATTTACTTTTATTTCACAATAATATTCTACACAGACGGTGGGAAAAATTATTGAAAACTCGAAATTTTTTCACTTGTGATTTTTGAACGAGCGTAACGGGTCAATCCTAGTGTCATGGTAATAATATTCTCGCTTCGGATTCTTCCTTGACTATTTATAAGAACTTTCATTAGACAATGTGTTAACAATACATATTTATATAAATAAATAAATAAATTATATTAATAAATTGTGCGTTAGAAAACTCGACTATTTTGTTCCGTGTGTATAAACTTTTTTTGGTAATATTTTTTTATAAAAACCGTAGCTAGTTTTTAACATACAAAATTAAATAAAAGTCACAAAATATCAAAAATCGAAGCCCCGTAATTAGAGAAAAAATTCAAATTTTCTACCAATATGGGTCAAATCTGACCCGAAGACCTTATGAAGGTTAAGAGAAATTTTGGAATTTTTAATTTTTTGGTAAGGGAGTCGTTAACACTTTAATATCAAGCGTAACCACTGAGTACCAATGATCGCCCTTTTACAGACAGATATTTGTTGAGTTAAACAGTTTCCAATAATATTTTTCCTTTATGTAAGATAGTTATGCTTCGGTGGGCAAATATTTAAGATCTTAATAATGTAACCAGTATATAGTTGTAATACAGACTCATACAAATAAGTAGGCAGTTTTGATTCACCTCAAAATTAATATCAGAAGTTGTATTTCTTTTGTCTCCTCTATTAGTAGTAGTTGTTAGAATCGTATTATTGGGAAAATAAAGACGGTGCTATTCAGTGTAATTAATATTGAAATGTATTTAAAAAAAAAAAATTGTTACAATAATTGATTCAGAGAATTACTTGTGGCTACAATAATAAAAATTGATGTAGTGAAAGTATTTTTTTTTTTTCGAATAAATTACTATTTAAAAACTTTACGTTTGCTTGCCATAAGCAAATCAACCAGCTGTTTTCAGAACCGGCAGCCGGCAAATCTGAATTTACTTATGTAAATTAATATATTGAATTAATTAAAAGGGTTAATACACACATATGAGTATGTTTAGGTAAGTAAGACGTTCTTACATACACGCATACTTGCATATGAGTCATTCGAAAATTGCTTTAAATGGATTTCTGAGCTACAAGTATATCAGACAACCTCTAAAATTTACATAATCCAAATTTATTTTTCCAACTATAAATAAAATAGAATATTTAATCATATATAAAACATGAGTAAAATGCTGTTTATATTAATATAATATATGTTTAGTCGTATCAATAATTTTTATTAACTTGAATAATTGGTCTAATAATAAATTGATATTCACACTGAGGCCCATTGTGCGAAGCATTTAATCATTTTATTTGACAAGGTTATATAATTTTGATGGCAAATTTAATTTCTTTTACTAATTATAAATAACTATATTGTCGACTAAAGAAAGCTGAAATGCTGTGAGAAAAATAGTAACATTATTCATTGTTTTTTATGTTACAAAACCTACAAGAAATGTAATATACGCGGGCTGTTTGATTATCCATCTGTTACTGTCAATTCTTGCACAAACTGCGTAATTTAGTTTAATTTTGCCGGCCATTAAAAGTAGACAATTTCGTGATTTTGAGTAGTAGTAGTCAGTAGGGCAAAAATCCGTAAATTGTGCGACGAACAACCAGGATATTGCACAGATTTAGGCCTTCTCTTTTCAAAACTGAATAAATGGCTGGATAGTAAGACATTTGGGCGGAATGAAGAGGTCGTAACGGAAACAAACGCCTAATTTGAAGACCTCTAGGAAACTAAATTTTGAAAACAAAATATTTTAGCTTCCTGCCAGTACAATTGACAATTTAAAAAACGGCAACCTATTGGTTTCCGTATTTCAATTATTTTCTAAAATAATTTTTCATATTTTTTTTTTGTAACTTTTAAACGTGTTCATCAATCGGTTTCACAAGCTAATCAGCCTCTCAAAGCCTAGTCGATCAGCGCAAAGCGGGTCATAATCGGTTACTTTTTTCTTATTAAGTAATTGTTTTAAAATCCGAAATTATATAAGTGAGCAGTTAGTATTCACGATTACTTCATAGTAATCGAAAACAACAATCACCGCGTATCACTTGGGAATCGGTTGATTAGAAAATATATATAATAATCTTTTAGCTTAAAGATCTTAAAAGCATAAAATAACATAAAAACTGGGTTACGAAAGCTTTGCGGTTGAAATTAGCGGAAATTTACAGGAATGGTTTGGTGGTTAAACAATTTCTATATGCATTTCACTGGTGCTTTTACCAAATATTTAGTAGAATACAACCACAGTACGGAACAGATTCAAATATCTCATCTTGTGAAAAAAATTTTAAAAACCATCTGGGAATTTATATGAAAACTCACAAATTATTTTAAAAAAATTCAATTATAGTGTAGTAGGCTATGAGACTTATACAAACCAACTGTGCAACAGTTTTTCTCACTGTGTTAATGTTTGTTAGTCAATATCAAGTCAAAACTTTAATTTTATATCAATAATTATTGCAATCCATTTTACTGAGACTTTTCGGCACGCAGTTCGATTTATTCATTTGCCGGGAAATTAAATATTCCATATGAAATACATTGTATACAAATATTATTAGAATGTTATTAGAACAGAAGTTCTAATAATATTTTGCCAAGTTATAAATTTCGAAATTAAATGGATAAAAGATAAAAGCTTCATAAAATAGTTTTTTATATAAAATTAGCAGTATCTTATCTCTATACTTTGCAGCTTGTCGTGTCGTTCAAGTTGGATAGTTATTATACAAAAATTTTATTTGATTTTAAAAAAATGGTGTTTCGATTTATGGAGCTGTTCATTGTTTTAATATTAATATTTCAATAAAATTGATGGACAATAAAAATATTTCCAAATTCGGAGGTATGAACTTGAGCCTTAATGCTCTGCTTAATAATTATTTTATAATATCAAGTTTTTTCAGTTTATGTACGTTTTTTTCAGTTTATGTATTTTTTTCTTTTCAACATTATAAAAATATTAATAAACTCAAGCACTTTGCAATACTAGAACAAAAAAAAATTAGACAGTTTAACCTTTTGGTTTTCTTTTTGTCTTTGACTTTACAGGGATATTTTTTCAGTATTGTAATTCTATAAGAATCGTTTATTGCTAATCTGAATATTTTTTTAATCTGACAGCAAAAGTGGTTTTTCGTCGTCATATAATATGAAATAAAACATACCATACATTTAAATTGGTCCATGCGTATGGTTTAACAGTTCTAATTAGAATACAAATACTCTACGTAGTTAGATGCACATATTTGTAAAATAATGTAACATTTACAATAAAATAACTGTTATGTTTATTTGCTCAAAATCTCATATCGCCGGGTATTCCCTTTGGACACTATACTGAAAGAGCTGGGTGCAAAAAAAATTCAAATAGTTTATTTTGTTTGTTATAAAACATTTTGAAATATACTAAAATGAAATTATTCTTCAGAAAAAGCCGAAATCTCTGAGATACAACTGCAATATATAAACCAAAATCAAACTAAATTTATTATAGTATTATAACAAAATGCTCATCAAGCTAACACAAAATATATAACATTTGAGTGGTAATTTGTTAGCAAAATTCATTCCTGTAGAACGTAATCTTTGAGATATGAAATTCAAAGACTTTCAATATTTAAACAATAAAACGTTCACTAACAATTAATTTTTCTAATTAAATTTGTTTTAAACCCGTCAGATATTCAACAGAAGCTGCTAAAGCCAATGACCTACTTAAGGGACCTTGGCAAGAAACACCAATACACGTTTCTCATAAAGCAAAAACAATTCATTTAACGCCTTAAAATACATTCAAAAATATATTTTAGTATATTCAAATTGGCAATAAAAGTAATAATATTGCAATATAACTTACTTAACATCACCTTCCGATACGGAATCTGCAAAGGGTGGTACTTTAATCGTTTCCAAATTCCACAGGCTCATGGAAGTGTGGAAATTTTTAGATGCCAAAACGCCCAAAGGTCTGCAATCACAGGTATAAGCATGTAAGAAAATTTTAAATAGTAACAGTTAAGCATATTAACTCACCTGCTGGCAGTTACTCCAGTCTGGGATTCCGCAAATAGTTGTGCTTGAACTGTAGCCAGTCTGGCATATTGACGAACAAGATTGGCACTTTTAACCTACAGGTAATATAATATCAAAGTCATGACTGGCTTTTTAGCAAGAATTTTTATATAAATGATATCAATGAAAAATTTTATGTTTACAGCTCATAGTTAAAAAAAGAAAATCAATGATTGCACAACAATTCAAATAATTACAAATACTTTAAATTTCAAAACTGTTTCAGTTTTTTATAGCAGAAAGTAGTCACGTGAATCATTAGAGTTTTGTATAAGCTAAAGGCAGACCATCTTTTATCATCCATCAGTTTTGTTTTCACGAATATTACTTTTCCACATTACATAATCCATTGGATGCTCTGTATTTTTTTCTTGCTTTTTCACGCACGATAACACAACCCCCAAACACACCACACCCTTTATGTTTTTCCATAATTCATATAGTTTTATTGGACAATAATCATAATCCAGCCAGTCTTTTATTTATCCATTTACTTACTTCTTGGCTACGAGCCGTTTGCATACCCAAACTGAGCACATTACGCGGTAAACGTCGCGACGTTATCGATATTATTCCGGACATTTTATATTTCGTTCGTTTCTTTAAACTATTATCTTTTATTAACTAATTTTGGAAAAGATTACAAATTTTCTTTTTGTCAAATTCTTGTACTTATTCCTTTAAGTAGGCATGCGACCCACTAGCAGCACCAATGAATGTTCCGAAAACGACGTGAGAGTAATGTGAAGTTAAAATTGTTATGAACTTTTTTCTGGCAAGTGTCAAAATAACAGACACATGAAAGAGCTATTTGACATTGTGAGAGAGCACGTAATAGAACAATGTCAAAGTGTTCTAAGCCAATAAAAGGGCTAGTAGGAAATTAAGCGATATACACAAATCACTTATTGTATTATATAATACTCCACTGATAATTTAACGGTACAACACAATTTTAATTGCTGAGAGTTGCTGATTTCATTACACTTAAGTTTAAATTATTATAGATGGTGAAAAGCACAAGCTACAAAGTAGCATTCAAGGCACATCATTTTCATTAATTATTAGTATTATATTATTAGTATTAATGTGCTTTGGTAGCATTAAAATTAATCTGTAATGCATATGTAAGTTGGGTTTTTGCTAGATATGAAAGTTTTAAATTTCAATTGCAAAAATTTAAATGAATGAAATTTGAATAGGGTATTATATCCCAACCCTTAATAGAGCCAACATATAATCGACGAAACGTTGGGAAAAGTGATATAAAGCTTTTTTTATTGTCATTAAAACAACCTAGGCCTTTTTATCTCATGATAAAAATCAGACTGGGCTAAAAAAATTGATTTCAGAAACATGGAACAAGAAGTTCAGATATATCACAATGTAATTGGTACTGTTATATATATATCTACTCTATGACACTTTGTTGAGAAATTTAAAACTTTTCAAAACTGTGGTTGAAGAAATGCATATAGACATTGCATAACCACCCAAAGTATACAATTCATATGAAATTGGAACTAATAGAAACTGTTATCACAAATATCTCTGCCACCAAACAAGGGATCATACATAAAAATGCACATGACAAAAGTGTAGCGGACTTCGAAAACAACTGTTCTGCTCTGCTATGTAACTTAAATATATAACTGATGTTGAATTTCTCTTGAGCTCTGTTATATGTATCACGTATATCTGAATTAAAAACACTTATAAAAAAATTAGCCTATAAGATTATTATGAATATATATATATATATAATTTACTTACATATCACATGTATAATATGTCAATCAGTTGATATGTCAAAATATATACTGAATAAGTTTTGTTTCTTATTGCTGCAGTTATAAAACCATTTATATGGAATTTTTTAAAGTTTGTCAGACCTCTATGATATATTAGTTATGAAACGTTGCACCATATTGTGCATATGGATATCCTTTTATCATTGTGAACAAAAAATCTGTGTACAATTACAAAAATATATTTACGCTTACCAGCACTAATTTATAACAGCTGATTGGTATCGTCAATTAAACCGCCCAAACATTACGAAACGCGAGTGAAGAAGTATATGGTATTAACAATAATACCAATGATAATTAAATAAAAAAATTCTTAATAATAAAAAGTTATGTCAGCGCAATACCAAAGATTTTTGAAAGTACTCGAAAAGTGGCCAGTAGATAAAACTAAAGTCGGCAGGTAAATCATGCATTTATAAAACACTGTCCCCGCAGCCATTAACACCATTTTTTGCGTATTTAGCTATTGTTTATTCTAACATCATATTCATATTAACAATTATTGATATATCCTTTTTATTTTATTTGTTTCCTCATAAATTCTGGAAATTAGAGCTGGTTTATTAAGTGTAAACTTTCTTGGTGATCAAACGGCCTTTTGTTACAACATTTCTACTTGGATATCAAAGCTTTTAAACAAATCTTATTATACGACTTGTCCATTATTGATCAGTAACTTGCGATCGTTGCAGGTGTTCAGTAGTTGTTTTTGAAGTGACGAGTTTTATTGTCGTAGAGTTTTACCTGGCGTTTTGTGTACTGTGTGATTTTTTTAATAGAAATAATTAAACAATGTCTTCCAAATATGCATATCAGCTTGAAGATATCCTGAGCAGTGGACAACAGTAAGTTTCCTTGTTCATACATACATGTATGTGTATATTAAAATATATAATTTTCCTTTTAAATTGCGTTAACGTCACTCTTACCGTTAATAGTATGATTTTCAAATTAGTTTCTTCAAAAATTAAGAGCTAAATTCATTTATTTTTCATATGATTTGAGAAAATTATTTAGAAACACGTGGTAGTTATATGCCCACTCTTACATAGTATATAAAAATGTAGATCATGTAAAATTTATAGATTCTACTTAGGTATCAACTAGACCGCTAATGTTTGAAAAGAACTTGCGGACGAACGAGTTTAACCCAAGCATAGTTTTAACTGAAATATTTTTCTTAGGTATTTGAATGATATTGAAAGAAATTGCAACCCTTTTTACGTATGTATATTAAATACTGCAATTAAATGTATGTATAACCATTGAATGCTCATTACAAGCGATGAAATATGAGGTTTTATTACATTTCTTATTAAATATTGATTGATTTTATAACTACGCAATTTAAGGTTGAGCAATAAAATTAATACATATTGAGAAAAACGAATTGATGTAAAACTATAACTTAATTATAACAAAACAAAATTGATATTCAAAAATAAGCAAATATGATATTAGGAAATCCCAATTGATGCTAAAAAAACCAGTTTGCAAAAAAATATATATGTATTCAGATGTTTTATTGTAACATTTTTCATATGTAATATCTATAAAGATAACTGGAAATTCTTTGGGTTTTATAACACGCTACAAATCGAAATACTGCATTCAAATTCATTTGCTGAATTTATGGGAAGTCGATAAGTCAACCTGATTACAAATTGTCAAAGTCGAAGGCGAAAAGTGCCAAGCGTAATTACATAATTTGATAATCAAATTAAATCCTTGTAATCAATCATCTTCATACCACATACAAGCATATCTTTGCTTTCAAGTGGAAAGGTCCCGATTTAAATAATTGTAAGAACATAATAGTAATTTTATTGATTACAATAGCCATTGTAATTATAAAATCCAGTATAATTCGTTATATTTGATATGCACCCAAGGTGCATTTTTTAGAACATTAATTAAAAATTGGTTTTATTTCAAATGTAAATGTACGAAAGAGGGAAATCATTTGGCATTATAAAATAAGCAGTTACATGTAAGAAATTTTCGAAAACTATAACAAAAATAATAAAATGTGAAACTTTGAGATCAACTTAATATGAAAAGCCACATTGAAAAAGTTTTAATACTGATTTACATAAATTATTAGAAACGAATAAATATATAATTTAAAAAAATTAAGTTTTATTTTAAAATTTACCAAAACCTAGAAATTTATTTATTTTTTTGGTTTCTAATATGTAAACCTTATGTATTGGTTGTTCTATAAAACAGCAATCCATTGAACAAATAACATACAGACACGTTTAGCTCCCAAATCTTGATTTCTATCTGCCATATATCATACCATTCTGCTTAAATAGTATTCCTATATGTTATTTGTTCAATGGCTCACTATTTTATAGAACAGATTTGAACGGAAATACAAAGAGATATAAAACTTAAATAAAACAGTATAAAAATAATTTTATTTTTGTGAAATTTATTGGAATCGCTGAAAATTTCGTAAAAATAGCTTTTTTACTTGAGGTCATCTCTGTGTGTGTATGTTGGTGGATACCAGTAGATAATGAGTTCCCTTATGACTTAAACAAATCGAATTCTTTGTCAATACAATGCCAATTAAGATTCGTGAGTAGATTTTAACTCTCTAATCTATTACAAATTGTAGAATTGTGAAAGCGAACACGACAAACTCATAAGGGTAATTTCTTACTGGGTATAATTTCCGGCTTTGATATGGATAGAAATTTTTTTATAAATTGTATTAAATTTCGATTGGTATCGAAAGCGGTAATATAAACATGAGAGAATAGCATGAAGTTCTTGAAAATAATCGGCCTTATTATGACACGTTTTTGTAAACTGGTATGAAGAGTTTCATAAAAGTGACTTTAAACAAAAAGTAAGCACCTCGTACATGAAAAATAGATATAACAATTATTTATACATTCTTGATAATATATCGGTATAATTTGGATAAAAAAATCACGAACTTATCTTTATTAATCAGGATGACAAAACTCGGGAACAAAACTCTAGTATGGCAAGATGCTATTGCAGTGGAGTTAATAAAGTAAACAAGAGGATAGGAATACAATTGGTCTTCTGCTGCATGTTTAGAATAACAAACTCGGGCAGGGTTTTGCAAAGGTTCAATTAAGCTGACTAAAAATTTAAAATAGAAAAATGTTATTCATAAATTTAATGCCGTTCTACTGATAAAGGTAAATCTAAACAGTTTGGTAACCTTGTGTTCTTCAAGAAATACAAATATCACATTCAATAGAAAAAGCAACGAAAAATTAAGGCAAAAGTTTTTGAATTACGAGAATAAAATGATTTCAGTTGTTATAGTAACAGTTTAAAATAGGTGGCTCAAAATGATTCAAAACTATACCAATTACGAAAAAGCCTGTGTTCCACATTCTATTTAAAAAATGTTCCTTTCGATCCAAATATTAAGAAAAACGTTTCTCCTACGAAAATGACACTTCTAATGAGATCGAATATATAGTTTTGTAACAGCTTTTAAATAGTTGCTAGGTTTTGTTCAGATAAGCTATAGTTGTAATGCGAAAAAAGATATATTGCTGTACTGTGTATACGCGAAACTATTTACGCCCTAATCCAGCTCAATTATTTCCCAGTATTAATTATTATTTTTATAATTGCTTATCTAATTCACATTATTTTTTGTACTGTATTTGAAAAGAGAATTTCAAGCAAAATATCTTAAAACAAATATAAATTATGCTGTACAAAATTAATTCCGTATATTGATTCCTCAGAAAACAAGAAACGAACCAATTTTTCGCAATGGAATTTATTTTTATTAGCCAATGATTTCATTCAGAAAAATCTTATCGTTTCTGAGGAACCGAAATACGCAATCAATTTCCTTTCCTAGCGGAAAAAATTTTAAAATATTTTCTTTGAAATTGTCTTTAAACGATAAAAGGCTTGTGGATTGATCAAATATTATGTTGCTAAAATCACTAAAGCTGCTCGTTTCGTAAATAATTAAAAAATAAACAGTTCTTTCATTATTCATATGCTTTTATTTCAATTAACAAACAAAACGTATTATTCTATTGCTAAAATCATTAAAACTACTCGTTATGTAAATAATTAAAAAAAAGAAATATCTCCTTCATTGTTCATTTGGCTTTTGTTTCAATTAACAAAGATCCGTAAGATATTTGCTTAAAACATATTAATTTTATATACTCTCAATGACCAGGGATCTTGGTGAGGTAATACGTAAACATATAAAAACTGTAGCAAATCCTATAAACCTAACGCAGGAGGTTGCAGATAAAGTCACTAAACAAATTGATTCCTTGGAAAGGTTAGCCGCAAATACCTACGGCCGTGAATATAAACGTGTATACAGTTCAACAGCCACCGGCCTAACAGCAGAGCAGTGTAATCAAGTGCTATCGTCAGAGACTTTGCAGCTTTTAAGCGAAGATAGCAAGCGAAAATAATTGAAAACTTGCAACTAATATTTAACTTACTCTTCAGAAAATGTGGCGCCAACAACTATTAAAATCGTATTGTACAGTAGCCTCTGGCCAGGCAATAAAGCCACCTCATATACCCGTTTTGTGTCAAGATGCAATCAATTATTTAAAACCAGGCGCACAGCAAACATTTATAGATATGACATTTGGTGCAGGCGGACATACAAGCCAGCTTTTGGAACAATATAAAGACATTAAGATATTTGCTTTAGATCGTGATCCAGTATCTTATGACCTGGCGAAAACAATGAGTTCTAAATACCCAGAAAGATTAATACCTTTATTAGGAAAGTTTTCGGATTTACCACGGCTTCTCAATGATTACCAGTTGGGACGTCATAGTATAGATGGCATGCTGTTTGATTTCGGCTGTTCTTCGATGCAATTCGATGAAGCTGATCGTGGCTTTTCTATTTCAAAGAATGGCCCTTTAGATATGCGTATGGATCGAGGATTTAATAAAAACTGTGACCAAATTACAGCTGCCGACGTTTTAGCCAGAGCTGAAGAAGTCGATCTCATTAAAATTCTACGAATTTATGGTGAAGAAAAGGCTGCAAAGAAGATCGCTAGAGCTATCGTAGAAACTCGCAATGCTTTTCATAAAATTGAAACTACAAAACAACTGGCAGATCTAGTAGCTACATGCTTAAGTGATACGACACCTTATAGAATAGACAAACTGCAACGTACAACTCATGTGGCCACAAAGACTTTTCAAGCTTTACGTATTTTTGTTAACAATGAATTAAATGAAATCAACTATGGAATGACATTGGCGAATGAATACCTTAAGCCAGATGGACGCTTAGTTGCAATAACATTTCATTCTTTAGAGGATACAATAGTCAAGCGCCATATCAATGGCAATGTCATAGAAGGTTTAGCAAATCCTGTACCCCTCAAGTATTGCAGTCATGATGTTACACACGATAAGGAAATTGTAGAATCATTGTTTTCCAACAACTGGAAACAGTTGCATAAACATGTCATTGTTCCTGACGATGAGGAGATTAAGCGTAATAGCCGAAGTCGCTCGGCAAAACTACGAGCTGCCATTAAGCTCAAATAACAATCTTTGATTTATTGTACAAATTATATTTGCTTAAGAATTGCGTTAACTTGAAATAAATGTTTAAATATGAAGAAACAAAAAATTGTGAAAATTTAATACCAACGCATGCAATTTTCTCAACTTTTCTGCCTTTCTGTAGTGCAATAACTTTTTACAAATTTATTTTAAGACTTTTTGCTTTGGAGTGCTTAAGTGTTCAATTACAATCGGCGCGACAATTACTGCCGATACTGAGTTACGTTCACTTGTGGCAAATATTTGTCCAAAAAAGCTTAGCCACAAAACACTAAGCAATAATGTTTTCATTGATTTTTGGAAATTGTTTAACTCAATAAACATTTGTCTGAATGAAAAGCTTTTTCATAAGTATTTATAGTGGTTCTGTTTTTTTTGGCAAGTATTTGGTAAATGTGAACATAACTTAAGCTATTAATAGATACAAAATTTTCTATAAATTTCAATAAATGCAAATTTTCAAAAAATAATAATTAACTAAATATTTATTATATTCACACGTGATAAGCGGCGATTGGTGCAGTTTTCGAGTATTGTAAAAGAATCGAGAACTGATGTGATATATAATTTCGGAGTTAAAAAACAAAATTAAACACGTTCCGAAGTTTATTCTTCATGATATCTCACGAATAGATTAAGTGAATACGTAAATCACAAGAAGAATCGATTGGTGAAGCCATTTAAAATTTATAATTGGGTCATATAGTTACATGAACACACGTGCGCACGGACTCTCAGAATTAGCCTGGGAAGCTTCCTAGGACCTCAGAACGTAGAGAACTTATAAATAGTAGATTTATCTCAATAACTTCCGGATGTTTGAAAATTTCCCTAGCGGGAACCTAAAAATACATTCTGAAACAATTTTCTTTGTTTTATTATTGCAAGCTTTCCATCAGTTCGAATCGGTTTATATTCACTGCTAATTTTGGTAGAACTCCTTCGAACGCCATTAGTTTAGTTTGATTCATTCTCGGTTAAGAAAGTATATCGTACACTTTTGCAATTTTACAATCACTTTTGTTGAAGAGTGTGCATTATCGACGCGGCATTCTTCGCAGCGATTGGGCCTCCGTTACGTTCCACTGCATGCAAAACTTCGCGGGAAGACTGGGGTATAACACCTTTTGAAATACAGCTGGTGCAAGAATTAAAGTTACACTGCGTACCATAAAAGACCAATTGAATGGCGAGTTCGAGGGCCATACAATGGGCCGCCTACATCATGCCTTTGGTTTATTTTTGTGGGGTTGTATTAGGGTTAATTTGTAGAAGGTTAAGCTATCAATGGTTAAGACGCTGGAAGCCAATATTGAAGAATTTATTTGTGGGGGTGATGTGTTGGAGAACGAATACCCAGAACCATTTCAGAAGTAGTATTGGGTAACATTTTATATGAAATCATCTTTGAACATTAAATTTCCCCTTATTTCCCCTAATTTCAACCCTATTCCCCCCCCCATATTTCCCAGTATTATTTCCCCCTATTTTCCCCTCATTTCCCAGTATTATTTCCCCCAATTTTTCCCATAATTTCCCAGTGTTATTTCTAGTATTATTTCCGCCTATTTTTCCCCTCATTCCCAGTATTATTTCCCCCCTATTTTCCCCCTCATTCCCAGTATTATTTCTCCCTTTTTCCCCCTATTATTTCACCTCTCCTCCTATTATTTCCCCTCCTTTACCCATCCTAGTTTTTTTAAGTAAAATTTAATAAAAATTTAGAAAATGGCACATAAAGAGAAACTGAGAGATGAATAAAATTATTAAACGAGATTTAATTTGTGTTAATTTGTTAAGTATTTTACCGCAAAAGTTTTATAAATAAAATTTTATTTCATAATCATGTGGACATGAGTACTGATGATGCGACTGTAGCGAATTACCCAATCATAGTATACATTTCTAAATTTTATATTATATATTTAAATCGAATCGGGAATCTTAGAAAAAGTCACCCGTTACATCCAATGTATTCATAGTTAATCAGATATTAACTGCATTAAAGAAATGCTAACAAAATTCTTCGAATTTCAGACCCGATTTTGAATTGATTAATAGGAAAGTGTTGTAATAATTAGAAAGCTCTTTACTTGTTTAGCATTTTACGAGCTTTTGCTGTCTCCCGTCTAATTTAACATGCAGCTAATATGACTGCAAGTTCCAAATGTTCTTTAGAAATCAACCGAATTGCTGGAGTTACTTGCTCTAATTTGTGGAATAACTAAATTGAAAATTAGTCTTGTGGTGAGATGCACACTTTGAGGAAAATTAAGTAAATTTTAAGAATAAAACAAAAGTGAATATAACTTATAATGTAAATATGATTAGAACATTGTAAATTGCTTGCAATTATTTCCAACTTAATAAAGACAGCTGCAGCTATCTATGAAGAGCGGCTAGCAGACATACAGAATTAAAGTAGAATTTAGGAAATGCTATAACTTTTTTTCTTGAATAAATAAACACAATATGTTGAAGATTGAGGTGAAAAACTGCAAACACAATGTGGGCGATTAACGCAAAGTGTCAAGTGGGCCACTGTTTTAATATAATATATTTTGTGACCAGGTGTTTTTTAAATTGATTTATTTAATATAAAGTTAGTAAACTAGAAACGGATTTCTGTTAGTTTCTTTGTTTGGCTATGCCGAACCCACAAAATGTGAACTACAATGAACCCTCGGTATTTTTTTCTCGTAATATATTTTTTAGCTGCATGAGACTCAGCCCCTTTGCTCTTCAATATTCGTTTAAAGTTTATTTTACTTCTGAACTTTCTTTAAATTTCTATTACAGACCACTTTAAATTAGATTGTTAAGTGTCAAGTTAGCACCAGGGTACGTATGTATTTACAACACATTTGAAGGCAACGATATACTTAGAAATTATTGCAGATACGTACCCTGATACTAAGGCGACGCTTAATACTCCGATTTCGGTTATTCTTTGAAACAATGAATGAAGAAAAAAGTATCACCCCTGTGCCTTCTTCCCTTCTCTCTCTCTCTCTCTCTCTCTCTCTCTCTCTCTCTCTTTCAAACGCAAGACTTTGTAAAGTCAAATTTGCCAGTGCGACAAGGTCTTATCGTATCGATAACTCTAGTTTGATAGCATGCCAATTTACAAGAGCTGATTAGTTTGTGGAATCGATCGGTCAAGCTGTTTAAGAGTTAGTTTTTTTTCTTAACTTTTTTGAAATATCTTAAAATCTACCGGCTCAAATTGTTTTAAATTCCCGGGAAATCTAAGTTCAGGAACCCTCTTCAGCACGCTACGAGATTTTTTTTTTTTTTGTTCAGTCGTTTAAAAGTTATAAACTGGGCATCTATTGTATAATTCGATTTGAAACGGAAATCGAAAATGTTTCCTTTTAACGTAGTGTTCCGAAAGCTTTTTCTTTCGAATCGGACTACATAATAAGACCCCTGGTCACATAACATAAACATACGTACAGGCATAGTGACAGGCTATCAGATTTAGCCTGGGAGCTTCGTAAGACCTGATGAGAACTCGATTTTTTCCAAAACGAAGTGAACACAACAAATGCTGGACTATAAAATTTTTAATTTTCGTAGCAGGAAGCTGATCTTTAAAATAAAACTTATAACCGATCGGCCTATTTTTGCGGCCTAGGTGTAATCCTTGTGGGATTGGGATGATCACGCCCCTCTTTTCAACCTAACCTAACCTAACCTATAACCGTTACGGTCCCTGATTTGTTGTAAATTTTGTTTGGTAGTAACTATGACCTTGGCGTTGATGTTGTTAATCCGAAGTTCATTCCTTATTATGACTGACTTTACACGGAAAATCCCTCAGAAGAACCGTACTCCTATGAAGTTATCTGAAAAGTACAAGAAAAGCTCTCGAAAGAGTGTTAGCGATCAGTGATGTGGCTGCTCTTAAAAAATAATTGCCAACCAGGCTTGATGTTGCGATTTATTTTAATATATTCTTTATAAAATATTAGAGAAATATTAAACAGAATAGTATAATATTATTTCAACTAAATACATGAAATATGTAACGGAAGGTTGATCATTGCAAATGGTCGTCTTTATGTCACCCCTGGGGGTCGTTCTATAATAAGATGCGAAAGCGACTGCTTTCACATGGCAATGCAATTAGCATACAATTGCGAAAAGCTTCCATTTCGCATCGCATTACTAATTAGCCAGCCCCCAGTACTTTTCTATCACTAAACTAAATTAGAACTTAATAGGTTTCGTTTAATCAAATGTCTTTCTTATCAGTGAAATAATGAAGAGTAGCAACAATATTTTGTGGGCAAATATATTTTGTATTTTTCAAAGCATCGTTGACCCTTGAAAAAACGAAAATAAAAAAAATAGAGTGATAATCTTTGCATGAAATTGAGACCCGAAAAAATTGTACTACATCATCAAGTGAAATGAGATTTTTTATTTAATCTTCCATTGCATTTGATTGGTAACGGTTCGAGTGATATCTACAAAATTTGTTTATTTTTTCTAGAAATCTTAGATCATATTTAATTAAAGTGTCTTTTCAAAACAGTGCTGTGGGCTTTTCTCGAAATACCGAAAACATGTCTGAAGCCAAACTAATATCGGGTACACAAGTGGCCAAGTGAGTTATTTTAACGTTTATTTTTATATATATTCTATTTATATCTTTTTATTTTTTCTTGGAACACTTCAGCGAAATACGCCAGTCGTTGAAGCGGCAGGTATTGGAATGGAAAAATAAATTACCCTGTTTTTCTCCTGGCCTACGTATAGTTCAAGTTGGCGGTCGTGAGGACTCCAACGTTTATATACGCATGAAAATTAAAGCTGCCAATGAAATAGGCATTGCAGTGGAGCATGTCCAATTGCCAAGGAATATAACCGAAGTGGAACTATTAGATAAGGTAAGCTAAATATGTACTCAACAAATTTCGTATTCATATTGTGGCGTTTTAGTTTCTGAACTGTGTATATGTTTTTAGTTAAGATTACAATCCATACATACTTACATATAATATATGCACTAGAGTTATCAACTATTCAATTTTATAATATTTTTCTTGTTAAAACTTTTGTTTGAATATTCGAGCTAATAAAGAATAAACAATTTCATTGGAAAAACTTTGCATAATTGACCAAAGAAAAGCCGTATTATTTTAAGTTTTTTTTTTATTAACAATAAGAAAACAATCTATTACAAAAGGAAAACTAAAATTTTTAATATGAAATAGAGAATGTTATTAAAAACAAGATCATATTATTTAAAATTCTATATTGTCCATATGTATTTATTTCTTTTAAATGAATCATGCAGTAACTGTTTGAGCCTGTAAGCTTTTTTACAAGCTGTTGCGATATAGAGTGTTGAAACAAATTCCAAACATTCAAAATAAAATTGAACTTTATTGTTTCACTTCTTCAAAACGAATGGCAAAATTTATAAATGCTTATTATTAAGTAGATCGGTTTAATAAAGAAAGAAAAGGCATAAATACTGCATAATAACATCATTATTATCTTAATAAAATCAACTATTAAGTATGAACCGCTAGGTAATAAAAATTCTTGCAATTAAAGCATGGTTGTTGTTGTTACTTGTTTCTTAAAAATTATTTTAATGTAGACTTAAATGTAACAAGCATACATATGTAAATACCTTTATTGATAATTTATGCAAGCAAATAATATAATAAAGTTCTGCAGCAGAGATTGCACAGTAGTTACTTCGAACATCCTCCCCCCGTTGGAAGGCTATGGCTTTCAACTGTATCATGAATTGGTAAGACTGCTAATTTTGAAATGGCTCGTCGTATTATGCTGTTGAATGTCTTAACTACTGCTACTCGAACAACTCCGTCAATTCCAGGAATAACTTCTAAAATACGTCCAAGCTGCCATTTTAAAGGCGGGGTATTTTCGTCTTTTATGAGTACCATTGTGCCCTTTGAAAGACTTTCTGATGAAGACCGCCACTTTGACCGCTCTTGTAATAACGTTAGGTAGGATAGACTCCATTTTTTCCAAAAAATTTGTTGCATAAAACTTACTTTTTGCCAACGGTTCATAAGACTGGGGTTCAGCTCGGTTATATCAGGTTCTGGGACTGCTGTTAACAATGTTCCAACTAAAAAATGTGCTGGTGTAAGCACCTCGAGATCCTCAGGATTTTCTGAAAGTGGACATAATGGCCTCGAATTCAGAACAGCTGCTATTTGGCAAACTACAGTTCGAAGCTCATCAAATGTTAGTATAGTTTGACCTACAGTTCTATAAAAATGGTATTTTGCTGATTTTACAGCTGCCTCCCACAAGCCCCCAAAATGCGGAGACCTTGGTGGTATGAACTTCCAATTTATTCCATCTTCTGTGCATTGTTGGCAAATCTGCTTAATGTTGGCCTGATCAAAAAATAACTGGCGTAGTTCTGCCAACTCATTTTTTGCTCCAATGAAGTTTGTCGCATTGTCAGACCATATGGTATTTGGTTTTCCCCGAATTGAAATGAAGCGCTTGAGCGAAAACAAAAAGGATGACGTCGATAAGTCTGCCACCAATTCCAAATGTGTTGCCTTTGTTATAAAACAGACGAAGATGCACACATAAGTTTTTATTGGTGCTCGATTTCTTACTTCGGATCTATAATAAAATGGTCCGCAAAAATCAATTCCTGTTGTAAAAAAAGTCTTATGTTGTTGCACACGATCTGCCGGTAAGTTTCCCATAAGATTTTGAGCCATTTTTGGCTTAAAACGAAAACATCTAACACATTTATTTATGACAGCACTTACTGTTTTTCTGCCACCAATTGGCCAGTATTGCAGCCTTATATTGGCTAATAAACACTGTGGGCCAGCATGCAATAACTGATTATGGAAATACAAAATTACTGATGATGTTACTGGATGTCGTTTTGGTAAAATGATTGGGTGTTTGGCGTTGAAGTTCAAGAATGAATGTTGTAAGCGACCACCAACTCTGATTAGACCTTCAGAGTCCATAAAGGGCGATAGTGGAAGCAATTTGCTTGATGATTGCAAATTTTCATTACTTTTCAAACACTTATACTCTGCTGCAAAATTTACAAATTGTATATTGCGAAGTAATATAAATGTTCCCATTTTAATGTCATCGGGTGATAATTCATTAGCAAATTTAACTCCTCTTTTATACTTTAAAAATCTATTTACATAGGCGAATATACGTTGCAGCCTTCCAAAAGAATTGTAATACTTGCAATTTATTGAAAAATCGTATGAACTTGAGCATACATTTAAAGTTAATAAGGCATTTCGGCGACATTCAGGAAGCTCACCTATAAAATTTGTGGTTTCTGGTCAATTTTCTTCGCCTTTGCGTAAAAAATCTGGACCTTCTTTCCAACCTTTCGAGTCGAAAAGTTCCTTTGGAGTAGCTCCTCTTGATAAAATATCAGCAGGATTATGTGCAGTTGGAACGTGATGCCATAGCATATTTTGCGTTAAACTTTGTATTTGGCTAACTCTATTTGCCACAAATACGTTAAAATTTGCTGAGTTGTGTTTTAACCAAGACAGCACCACCAAAGAGTCTGACCAGCAGTGATATTTGTAATTATGACCGAATTTTTCCGTCAACTCGTGCAAAAGATCTGCTAGAAGTAATGCAGCTGACAACTCAAGCTTAGGTACTGTAAGAGCCTTGAGGGGTGCTACCCTTGATTTGGAGCACAATAAATTTACTCGTACGCCATCACTTAACTTCGATCTTACATATATACAGGCGCCATACGCTGCTAGACTAGCATCACAAAAACCATGTATTTGTATTTCTGAATCTGGAAGGGAAACATATCTAGGAAATATAAATTTATTCAGAGTTGAAAAAGACGAAACATATTGCGTCCAAACCGAATGTAAATGCTGAGGTAAACTTTCATCCCAATCTAATTTAGATTTCCATAAAGTTTGCATGAAAACCTTTGCTTTAGTAATCACTGGCCCCAAAAGTCCCAAAGGGTCGTAAAATCGTGCTATAGTTGATAAAGTTGAGCGTTTCGAAAGCGGCTTTGCATCTCCAAAACAAGAAAATGTAAAAATGAACGAGTCGGTTCTTGGATCCCATAATAAACCTAATGTTTTTCTTATGTCAGTTCCGTCATCAAATTTTAAATATTCCTCTCGATCAGATATGGGAATTTCGTTTAAGATATGGTCATTATTTGAACACCATTTCCTTATATGAAAATTTCCACGCGCTAGCAAATTTGTCACTTGTTGCCTTATATCTCTAACCTCTTCAACTGAATTTCCACCAGCAATCAAATCATCGACATAAAAGTTGTTTTTTACAACGTGAGCTCCAATTGGAAAGGTATTTTCTTCATCTGAAGCAAGTTGATGCATTGCACGTATTGCAAGAAAAGCCGCTGGTTTTGTTCCATAAGTTACGGTATTAAGTTTATAAATTTTAATATTTTCATTTGGGCTTTTTCGCCATAATATGCACTGAAGAAAGTCGTCAGGATGCGACATGCGAACACAACGATACATTTTACAAATATCTCCGCTCAGTGCTATTTTGAAAAATCGAAATTTTAATAGAGTTGCAAATAGTTTTGGTTGTATAGATGGCCCGGTGTATAGAGTGTCGTTGAGCGATAAACCTGTTGTGGTTTTCGCAGACCCATCAAAAACTACCCTCAATTTTGTTGTCGTACTATCTTTTTTATGAACACAATGATTAGGAAGAAAATTAATTTTTATTTCAGAGGGTATAGATGTTACAGGTGACATATGGTTAAGTTCGAGATATTCATTCATAAAGGCAATATATTGTTTTCCAATGTCGGGATTTTTGATTAATTTCTTTTCCAGTGATAAAAAACGTCTATAAGCAATATCATACGATTCACCAAGTTCAGAACTGTTTGACCTTTTTGGTAGTCGAACAGAATAATCACCAGATTCCAATCGACTTACATTTTGACAAAAATGATTTTCACAAAATTCATCCTGAATTGATAATTTTGAGTTACTTTCGAAATTATCTTCAGTGTCCCAAAACCTTTTCATAACATCAGCCAAAGAATCATTTTCAGTAGGCTGTATCTGTCCATTAGCTGTGACGAGAGAAAAAACGCTTTTCGAGGAAAAACCTCCACCGGAAATTACCCACCCTAATCTAGTTTTCTGTAATATTGGTAAATTGTCGCCTAGCCTTATTTGACCTATATCCATCAACTGGAAAAATAAACTGGCTCCAATTAAAATATCTATGCGTCCATTTTTATTAAAAAATGGATCTGCCAGTTTTATGTTATCAGGAATTTTAAAGGTTTTATTGTTCGTATTTGGTTGATAGCCTGTTATCTTTGGAATTACGACTGCTTCAAACGAAACGCAGTAATCATTGTTGGATGACTTAATCAAAACATTTGTTAATTTATCAGCTACAAGGTTTCCATCACCAATACCAGAAATTGAAACAAACGATTTTTTAAATTTTAGCTGCGATTGGGCTAAAAAACGACTTGAAATAAAATTAAGCTGCGAGGCAGAATCTAAGATTGCTCGGCATGGAACGAATAAGCCAAGTTTATTTTTTACCAGAACCATTGCAGTTGCTAACAACACATTTGAATCACCTGAGGACTCTGTGATTTCAGCTGACGATAACGACGAAACAAGCGAAGATTGTTCAGGAAAATTTTGTTGTTCGTTTGGAGTGCAAATTGGATCGAAATTTGGAGAAATAGAAGGTGGGGATGTAGGTTCAAATGAACCTGCAGCTTTGCTTTCCCAATGGAGCAATGAGTGATGTCTCATTGAACAATGGCGACAGGGACCTGACTTGCACTTTGATAATCTATGGCCCTTCCGTAAACAATTAATGCATAAATTAATTTTTTTTACTTCTTTAAAACGTGCCATAGGCGACAAACCTTTAAAACTACTGCAATCGTTTATGAAATGATCGGCTGAATCACAAAAATTACAGTGAATAGTATTAGCATTTGACGCTACTAAAACGTTGCGAACGTGACCACTAGATTTTTTGCTCACCTGTTGATTGCATTTGATTACTGCTGAGTTTTGAAGGTTTTCCAGCATGCGACATTTTTTTTCTAAAAAGTCTGTCATAGATGACAAAGTAGGCAATTGATCACTCAACAATCCCTCTTCCCATTTTGTTTGCGTCTGCGCGTCAAGCTTGGAAACGATGAGTTGTATTAGCAGTCCATCAGCGACTTGATCCTTAGTTGATATTGTATCCAAAGCTCTCAAATGCGCGTTAAGTTTATCACTTAAATGTCTGAAAGTAGAAGGTGAACTCTTATCTACACTGTTTAGACCGAAAATGCCTTTAATATGCGACTGAAAATTAAGTAACTTGTTGTCAAAACGCTTCTTTAATAAAGTAATAGCTTTGTCATAATTTTCATCATTCGGCTCTAACGAAGAAATCGTGTCCAGTGCTGATCCTGTTAAACACGAACGTAAATGCTGGAATTTTTCTATTTTACTTAAATCCACGGCGTTTGCTACAACTGTTGTAAACATTGCAAAAAAATCAGGCCATTCGCTATAAGAACCAGAAAACCTTGGTATTTTTAATTCAGGCAATCTAGTTTTTCTAACACATGTTGGCTCGTCTAGCGAGAATTGACGAACGGTTGACGAATGCGGCACCGATAGAGTAGTTTTATTCAGATTTATTTTTCGTTTAAGTTTTGCTTTTACATCAAAAAAGGTTGTTAAAAATCTTGAACGGGAACAGCTTGTTCTATCACCAGAGTATTTTTCATCCAATTGTATGGCTGTATGTTCGAACTGCGAATATAAACTATCAACATAGTCAAGGCGAACTAAAAGATCAGCATCGTCCATGCTGTTCAAGCTTTCGGAATTTAAGTCGATACTTAAGTCCTCCAACAGCTTACCAATCGATTTTACCTTAGAAGAAAGCTGTAACTCTTCAGGACCTCCTTCAGCTTGGCTGGTTGACGTCATGATCTTATGGTTGACAATTGATCCAGGAAATTTGACTAATATCCGACTTGATATTAGTTTCGAAAGGTTACTAACGTGATTTGGCGAATCACGTCGGGGTCACCAATGTTTGAGCCTGTAAGCTTTTTTACAAGCTGTTGCGATATAGAGTGTTGAAACAAATTCCAAACATTCAAAATAAAATTGAACTTTATTGTTTCACTTCTTCAAAACGAATGGCAAAATTTATAAATGCTTATTATTAAGTAGATCGGTTTAATAAAGAAAGAAAAGGCATAAATACTGCATAATAACATCATTATTATCTTAATAAAATCAACTATTAAGTATGAACCGCTAGGTAATAAAAATTCTTGCAATTAAAGCATGGTTGTTGTTGTTACTTGTTTCTTAAAAATTATTTTAATGTAGACTTAAATGTAACAAGCATACATATGTAAATACCTTTATTGATAATTTATGCAAGCAAATAATATAATAAAGTTCTGCAGCAGAGATTGCACAGTAGTTACTTCGAACAGTAACTTTAAAAAAACTAGTTTTTTAAGCTTGAGGTCTGTATGTTATATAAATAATATTAAAAAATTTTTTGTTAAGTTAATACTATAAAAAATATAAACAATCTTGAAAAAGTTAACCAACAGCTTAACCGTATATCGAAAAAAAAACATTTATATAAAATAAAGCCCTTAAGCTTGAAAACTAATTTTATCATAAAAAAACGTTGTAAAAGTAGCCACAAACTAATAAAAAAAGTTTCATTCTCAAATTTGTTGTGTTAAAATAGCATTTATTGTCTGCTCTTTTTTTTGGATTTTTCAAAATAATTTAACTCCTGCGCGATATAGTTAGTATATGTATGTATCTTATGCTTGGAGTATTTTTCCATATTTGATAGACTTTTTTAAATCAGTTGGTAAAATGTCATTGAATTCGGATTATTCGTCTGGTTTATCAGCTTAATTATTATCATTAAATAATCCTGAAAACAAAGTGTTTTGTTTCGCACTATTGCATAGGAAATTCTGTCAGTTAAGAAATAATATTAAATTATTTGATAATTAATTAATTATTAAGTGTTTAATAATATTTTAAGTTGCTCATTAATTTGAGTTTTAACTAAAATAAATTTAATGCCATTGTTACAACATAATATTAGTCAAAAGTAAGATTTTGTAACACGCAAAAAAGTATCGCTTTATTGCAAAGTCTAATTAATATTCCATGTAGGATGAAACTGCCTTCAACTTATCGTTTACTTTAGGTTTAAGCAAAACTATAATAACAAAATATATTTTATACTTCCAACAATATCATATTCTTAATTTATTAAATTTGTGGAAATCTTAAATATGAACTGCCTGATACCTTTCTTTTTATTAAACAGATTATTTCTGGTATATCCTTACATAACGCATTCTATTGTCAACAACTTCAAAGTTATATAATAAAGAAGTATAAAACAAAAAGTTTCACTTCGAAAGTTTTAGCTTTAGCATTAATTAGAAATCAATTAAAATATCTCACCCGTCACAATATTATGCTTAAAAAGATTATCTTTTCATTGATTGATTTAATTGTAAACCAAATTATTGTTTGCTGCAGATTAATTTCCTAAACAATGATCCCAACGTACACGGTATTATTGTGCAAATGCCTCTGGATTGTGATAACAAGATCAATTCGCATAAAGTAACAGATGCCGTTTGCCCCGAAAAAGATGTGGACGGTTTGCACACCATGAACGAGGGCCGTGTATCAATTGGTGATTTAGGTGGTTTTATGCCCTGCACACCCTGGGGATGTATAGAGTTGATTAAACGTTCAGGTATAGAAATTTGTGGCGCTAATGCTGTAGTTTTGGGACGTAGTAAAATTGTGGGTACCCCAGCTGCTGAACTTTTGAAATGGCATAATGCGACCGTGACTGTGTGCCATTCAAAGACAAAGAACATTGCCGATATTGTAAGTAAAAAAATCAGGGCAAGACTTATTTTTTAATATTTTATACGTATTATATGGAAATATTTGTATATTTTTTAGTGCCGTACTGCTGATATATTGGTTGTGGGTATTGGTGTGGCAGAAATGGTTAAAGGATCTTGGATTAAGCCAGGCGCTGTAGTGATTGATTGTGGCATCAATGTTAAACCAGGTAAGAGGAAGTATATGTACACACTTCAACTTCAATTTGAAGTCAATATATTTTAAGAAAAATAAGTTCACAATTTTATTTTGATTGTGCTAATTACAAATTCAAACAATCTTTATTTCATGCGTAAATCAGTAGAATGTACTGAATTTATACTTTCATCTCTATTCTCCAACTACTCTGCGGAAAATGTAGTACGAATTGTCTTCAACGCACCTGTTATATGGTTAGTGAAAACAACAAATTTCCAGAGTGGTTGACTGAGTACTTATCACAAACCAGAAGAAATGTGTTGTAAAAACTTTCTGACTCGTAGGATTGAAATATATTATTTTGCATTCGTTTCAAATACATTTTTTATCTTCATATCGCTGGATCCGCTCCCGGCTTTTTATTTTACTGCTGCTATAGTTTGCAGAAAATTTATTTCATTTACCCTTTACTATACCGGTCCTGGGAACCGGTCACGTGCCCCGTATTGTGTCAGGTTCTCTTCTCTTTAGGGGCATTCGACAAGGATTCGTCAAGCCAATAACATAAATAGGGCGTTTACTTTTACTCTTCTTCGGTAATTAACTACTTTTAACAGCCTCTTGCTATTTTCTTCAGTTTAAAGAGCAGCCAAAAGCTATCAGCATTAGGCACAGACTCGCCACACTATTTTTGATATGCCCAGGACTTGCCCTTAACAAATAGTTACGGCATAAGAAAAAGCTAAAATTTTTCTGTGATCTTTTATTTATCTGTTTGAGCAATTTTGCAGTTTTTTATATATTATGTTTCATGTTTTTTAAAAAGTCATTGTAAATTTTATTAAGTAAAATATAATGCAACAAAACTTATCTTCGAAAATCTCGACAAAACTTCGGACATATAAACAAAATTAAATTTGCTTTTCTTTGCATATAAATTCGGTAATAACCTTAGAAGCTGGAATAACTTCTTTAAGACAAGAATAAACAACTTACAATTTCGGCAAACGATTATTTTGATTAATTTAATTTAAAATTTATAACATTCCCCCTTAAAATTGGTAAACATTTTTTTTTTTTGGTTTACAATTTATCTCTAACACGCGCTGAAAATCTGTTTTTATAGACGAACTCCTAAATAACAAATTTTTATCAAGGCCGATAACTGTAGTAACATGCACAGTTATGCAAGATTTATTAAATAAGCATTTTTCAATAACTACAAAAGCTTTTTATTAATCATAAGCTGCATTATAAATTTTGTAAAGATATTCCCCATTGTGCAACTAGAAAGCTGAAAGTAAATTAATAGCGCCACACATATTGTGTCAAGTGTAAAATACCCACTAGCAACTCTATAAAAGCAAAATGAACCATCAAACCAAAGTAGCACATCATGAAGAAAACATTAACTTTAGCGAGGAAAACTAAGGAATGGTTAGGAAGAAAACAAAGTAACATTTAGTTGAATTTTCTTTAAAAAAAAAATATTTCTATGTTGAAACTACAACTGCCTAAGCAGCAAAGCCGTTACTAAAAACCAAAACATCAAATCATTTCTTGATTGCATTGCAAAAAAGCCTATTTGATTAAAACCTGTAAGTTGGGTAGTGCATCCTCATTATTTAAGAAAAAAAATTTCTAAAAGAGCTTAACAACCTAAATCCAAACACATTCGTTTACTATTTATTTTTAATATATTGTGTTGGTTCTTATCATCGTCACTTGGCCCTTACTGATACTGAAGGTCATTTTCAAATATTATATCAATATACAATTTATTTCGTCATTCTATGATTAGACGTTAAAAAGTAAACATAAGAAAATTACTAACAATAAATAATAATCTGTTGCAGATGCCACCAAAAAAAGCAATAGTCGTTTAGTGGGTGATGTCGATTTTGAAGAGGCTAAATTAGTTGCTTCAGCTATAACTCCTGTACCTGGTGGTGTTGGTCCCATGACCGTGGCCATGTTAATGCAAAATACCGTACGTTCAGCCTTTACAGCGGCTGAGAATTTATTAAAGAAATCTTGGGGCTTGTCTCCATTGACTTTGAGACCAGTTACACCAGTGCCCAGGTAAATTTATATGTTGTCTGCAATTTTTTATAAAGATTTATTTAATTGTTGATTGATTTAAATACTTTTAGCGATATTGTTATTGCACGTTCTCAGACTCCCAAGGATATTTCATTGTTGGCCGCTGAAATTGGCTTAATAGGCAATGAAGTTTCATTATACGGCAATAAGAAGGCCAAGATTGCTTTAAGTTCACTGAAACGTTTGCAGCCTAGAGGGGAGGGTTTCTATGTTGTGGTAGCTGGGTGAGTTATTTATTTTAGTGTTGTAATGAATTAATAATATATTTTTATAAATAAAATATGTTATTATTAAATCTATTTGTAATAAATAAAAAAATAAAATAAGAATTATTGTTTAGGCTCAAGTTCAAATCCGAGAATTCACAAATAATTGATAATATGTATTCAAATCAAATTTTTATTAAGAGTAACATTTAGATCTCTGGCTTTGAAAGATCGAAAAAGAAAATGTAATATTTGCTACTGGCTTGATATTCCACTCTTAATAAAAAAATTCTAATTAAATACAATAATTTTTTTTTTAATTTGCATATTTGAACTTGAACCTAATAACAATTCTTAGCTTAGTAATTTAAAGAAAAGTAATAGCAAAGTGCAATTTATAGCAAAATTTCAATTAAAGTTGTTTGGAAATTTCGCGCGATGTCTCATGCAGCACTTTGACCTTGGAACTTTACTGTTTCATAATTTGATCTTAATTTCAGCAATATTGTTCTCTAATATTATGGGAGTACAACTCTGTAAACAATTCCTTTAAAGCTATAATCGAAAACTGGCAAAATGTCTTTAATTACGTGCTAAATTTTATAGCAAAAATAGTATTGCAAAATTCAAATTTTAAAATTTAAAAGATTTGTGTGTGTTCGCAAATTCGAACTTTGTGTCGAAATTTGGTAAAATCGTTCGGAGTGACTTTAGTCTATTTTCGTTCAATAAAAAGTTTATTAAAATTTTGATTGTCCAACAGGATATCGAAAAACTCTTTTTCTGCAAGTGGATTCAAAACAACATTTTTCATTTCTCATAGTTTTTGCTATGTTCGAAATACAATACAAGATTTGATAAAAACTACTCAATCAAGATCTTTTTGATACAATTTGATAATATTAATATAATAAAAAAATATAAACAAATATGAAACTGATTGATTTATAATTTAATTCAAGAAACAAATAAAATAAATAATAAGAAAAAATTTTCTTGTATGCCAACAGAATTACACCCACTCCGCTTGGTGAAGGTAAGAGTACCACTACCATTGGTTTAGTTCAGGCTTTGGCAGCACACAAAAAGCGCAATGCAATCGCCTGTATGCGTCAGCCTTCTCAAGGACCTACTTTTGGTATTAAGGGTGGCGCTGCCGGTGGTGGTTATGCCCAAGTGATTCCCATGGAAGATTTTAATCTTCATCTTACTGGTGATATTCATGCTATTACAGCAGCCAATAATTTGTTGGCTGCCCAACTAGATACCCGCATTTTCCATGAAAATACCCAAAAGGATCAGAGTCTGTACGAACGTTTGGTGCCCAGCATTAAAGGCGAGAGAAAATTCTCGAAAATCCAACTAAGACGTTTACAACGTTTGGGTATTCACAAAACCAATCCTGATTCGCTGACAAATGAAGAAATAACAAAGTTTGTGCGTTTGGATATTGATCCTGAGACTATAATGTGGGAGCGTGCTGTTGATATTAACGATAGATATTTGAGACAAATAACCATTGGTCAATCGCCCACAGAGAAGGGACTTACACGTACCACTTCATATTCCATTTCAGTGGCCAGTGAAATTATGGCAGTTTTAGCTTTAGCCCGAAACATGGCAGACATGAAAGAGAGACTATCAAAAATGGTAGTAGCTTTCGATCGTAAAGGTAATGCCGTGACAGCTGATGACTTGGGTGTAACCGGCGCCTTGAGTGTTTTACTTAAGGATGCGTTAGAGCCTAATCTTATGCAGACTTTGGAGGGTACTCCCGTTATGGTACATACCGGTCCATTTGCCAATATAGCTCATGGCTGTTCTTCCATTGTTGCTGATGAAATTGCCTTGAAATTGGTTGGCGAGGAAGGTTTTGTTTGTACAGAAGCTGGTTTCGGTTCAGATATCGGCATGGAAAAATTCTGCAATATCAAGTGCCGCTCACTGGGTCGTAATCCGAATGCTGTTGTTTTAGTGACCACCGTGAGAGCTTTGAAAATGCATGGCGGCGGGGCTCCGGTTACACCTGGTACTCCTCTAAGCAAACAGTATACTGAGGAGAATTTGGAATTATTGGAAAAAGGTTTGCCAAATCTAATCCAACACATTTCGAATGGTCGTGCTTTCAATTTGCCTGTAGTGGTAGCCATTAATTCTCACAGGTGAGTCACACATATTTGATTTTAAACTTATCATTATTTTTCAATTCAAAATCATACTAAATCCTATCAAATTATAAAGAACAGAGTTATTCGCAGTTAGCAAATGATCTGCTACATTGTTAGTGGAAAATAGAATTTTTGGACAAAAAATTAATGTTTATTGCAAGAAGGTTTTGTGAAAAGTCATATGACTGCTGAAAGCTTTACCGCTATTGTGTTATGGAAAATAGATATTGATTTATATCTTTATATAGAATATAAAGTATTCCGGTATTCTCATTAGTGCAAGAGTCTGCTAGGAATGCCGTGAGGACTGTTTTTGAGTGTCGATGAGCCCATTTTTAAATCGTAAAAAATTCCTTGAGCAGGAGATACTTTTACACTTTTTGCATGAGATTATTTCACACACAGCGAAAAACTCTTGTATTTATAGTAGAGGAAATCATTTGAGACGTGTGTAGAGATGGTCTAGCGAATATTTTATAAAACATGCCAAAAATCTTAAGAGACTCGTGAAATTTTAAGTCGCGCCAATCTTATATGATTCATACAGTGAGTCGCAAAAGTCTTAAACGATGATCGTTTGACTCCTTTTTTTTATTTTAGTTGTTTAAATGTAACTTTTTAAACTTCTTGTTATTATTATTTGTCGGATTATCATCAGAAGATTCTTTTAGAAGTTGTATGTTAAATACAATCGTGCAACAAACAGCCATTGCCAACAGCTAATTTGTGTAGCTGAAAAATCGCATTTGCTTTTTTCTGATTCTTGAATTGTTTCTCTTTAGTTTTTGGTTTTGTGCTCTTATACATCAAGACCTTCAATTGTATAGTGTAATACAGATTAAAAAGTTGTGGTAATGTTTTTATATTATTAAAATGTTTTTATATTATTATTCTATGTTTTGTTTTTTGTAATAAATCTCGCTTTTAAGAGTTTCATATGCACAAAGTTGTAGCAACTTTTTCTTTGGACAGTTCTGGACTAAAATTAAATTATTATCTATTTATTTCATTTATATTTCAAAATGAAAAAGTAATAGAAACAGTATCAAATAAAGGAAGAAGGTTTTTATTTAAAAACTTGTTAAAAAGGAGATTGTAACTTTTTGCGAAAAATCCTGAAGTTGCAAATAGTCTGTGCATAATTCTTTTTTCTTTAATATATAACATTTCGGAGTTAGAAAACACTATTTCTCAGGAACGAATTATCCGATTTAGACTTTGCTTGCGGTGATCAACGTGGTTTTTAAATGTCAAGAGCTGATTAGTTAGTGTAATCGGTCGATGAAGTAGTTTAAAAGTTATTTTAAAACACTTAAAAAAACGATTTTTTTCTAAGCTTTTTGTATTATCTTGATATCGACCGGTTTGAATCGGTTCAAATTCATTTCAGAAGCGTTCTTCAAAAGTTATAAGCGAGTCGCATGCTCACATACATACACACACAAACATGAAAAAATAGTGACCTGCTCTCAGAATTAGTCAGGGATGCTTCCTAGGACCTCAAAACGTGTGGATCTGATGATTATTAAAAATTTAATATTTTTCTAGCTGGAACTTAAAAATTCAACAATAATAAAATCAAATTAACAAAGCCCAATTTTTGCAAATCGCCTTACATCAATGAAAATTAATATTAAACAAAGACGAATTTCTAAAAAATTTTAAACTAACGTGTAGAAATTCGCGCATCAAAATTAAGGCCTAAAAAAATATCAGAAGTTGAAAAATACAACAGGAATTCAAATTTTTTCAAACATACATAAATAAGTTTATTTCTTTTCTACAAAAGAGTGCAACATTTTTTACGCTTTTTATTAGATAACGGCCATATTCTGTCATTATCATAAAGAATTTATTCGAAATTCATTAAACATCCGTTACGAAAATCTATTTCTATTTTAAAACTCCTCCAAACTGTTCCTTTTTAGAAGACAATAGATAAGCGTTTAATTTTGTTTGTTTTAGATAAATGAATTAAAAAAATTGCAATTGGAAAAAATTTACTTTTGCTCGGTCCGATAAAGTTTATTCGATAGTACACTAATATTCGGTATTTCCATAGTACGTTTTTGTGTTCTGTGAGAGAGAAAGAGAGAGAGAGAGTGAGGTTATAAAATTTTTAATTGAATTTCTTATATAAAAATTTGTTTTTCGAATATAAACTTTTGTGATAGATTTTCATAAAAAATTGCCGTACATTGTCGTTTTGAATCTGAGTAAATTAGTGAATATATCTATCAATTTGAATCGTTGTGGTGATAGTGAAAACTCTTATAAAAAATCATGTTAGAAAATAACTTCATTAATATTAACATTAAAGTGTCATAGAAATCATTCAAGATCAAGTGCATCAAGAAGCAACATTTTTTATTGGCTAAAATAACTTGAATTTTTAGCTCCGATACTGCTGCTGAACATGAATTGATTAAAAATGCCGCCCTTAAAGCTGGTGCATTTGCTGCTGTTGTCGGTACTCACTGGAGTAAGGGCGGTTCCGGTGCTGTTGAATTAGCCGAAGCTGTTATTGATGCCTGCAAGGGTGTTAACAACTTTAAATTTCTTTATGACCCGGATATGCCGTTGCTGGACAAGATGAATACTATTGCCCAGAAGATGTATGGAGCTGCTAAAGTGGAGCTCACACCGAAAGCCCAGAACGATATGAAAAAATTGACTCAAGCTGTAAGTGTGAGAAAATAATCCGTTTTCTATTTAATGTTACAAAATCGTTGATTTTTCTAGGGCTTTGGCAGCTTGCCAATTTGCATGTCTAAAGTATCGGGTTCCTTGACGGGAGATGCTGCCATTAAGGGTGCACCTAAAGGTTTTACTTTAACTGTAAACAAAATGTATGTGTCGGCAGGTGCTGGTTTTGTGGTGGCCATGTGTGGTGAAATAACTAAAATGCCGGGTTTGCCAACACGGCCCTGCATTTATGATATTGATTTGAATACAGAAACGGGTGAAATTGAGGGACTGTTTTAAAATTAAAATTCTTTATTTTATCTTCGAAATTCTTGACAAAATTATTATACTTTTATAAAGTGACTTGTAAAATTTAAGAATCTTTCCATGTAAATTAATTATGTAACTTGTTTCAATAACGATTTGTATTTAAATCCTTTTCCAAATTGTTTGTTTTATCTTTAATATTAAAGAAATCATTATTAAGAATCTTATGATGAAAATTGGCAGCCGATGATTTGTTGCTGGCATCAAAATGTTTCATGTTATTCATATCAAAAAGCGGATCATCATGTAGGCCTCTAAAATCGCTTTCGTCATCATCAGACTCAGAGCTGCGAATATCAAAAACTGCAACTAAACTGTATTTTATTATAATTTTCTACCTACTCACCTGGTTTCATTGTCATAAGCGCCTCTGCTTTCTTTGATTTCATTGGGTTGTTTCTTAAATACTGGATTAGATCCCTCTACCGAAAAGACATTCATAGATGGCCCAGCCAATCTATTTAGATTGGAGGCTATGGAGCCAAATTCTGCCGGCTCAAAAGCTTTCAGTTGCCTTTTTAATATTCGCATTTTGGTTACATATAAAATGACCATGATGGCGGCTACGCTGCCCAACAGTACATTGAGTCCCCCTAAAGCAGTAATCAACCAATTTTCTACGAGTGTTGTTTGCGTTTTCGATTCAAGATGTGGTATATCGTTGAGTATCAAGTTGTGATATTGCAAAGAATTTTGTAGACGTGATATAAAGGCTAAATCATTGGATCTACTTTGGATGTCATATGCCTCTACAGCTTCATTGTTGTGTATGAAATGAACTTTTACTTCCGTTATAAAAGCTGTTGAAAAGTTATTGGACGTTTGGCGGAAATTTGATGCACGCAGATTGGTAATATCCTCAATTGAGTCGATGTTACAGATTTCATAGCCATACAACTGCTGGAATTGTTCGCGAAGCTGGAATTAAAAAGATATAGTAATCTTTGCATTAAACATACTGCTTAACAAGTTCGAAGCTTTGAACATTACAACCGTTGCATATAAGACATCCGCTGAGACAAACTACAGACAGCATTAAAGATGGGTAGCGGCTGATGTTATAGAAGCGGACTCATCGTCAACCCAATTACAATAGAATGTGTACAAATACTCGACGCATTTACTGGGGCAATAGTAATTTTTTTCTCTACAACCAACAAATTTCAATCTGACCTAAACTAAGTTGGCTTTAAATAACCATTTTGGGGGCAATTTTCCAAGTTATTATGCATTTCACTAAACGCTTATACGATGCTCATCTTTGTGTTGAAAATCGTTTGGTCAAATGCTAGAAGAAGTGAATGATCTGAGGAGTAGAGCTGATGAGACATCAATTAAATCACAATTCAATTAAAAACATATGATCAATATAATATGCAGTTCTCAAATTGTGATTCATCAGAGGTCTTAAGTACAAGTCCCGTCGTTATTTGTCGAAGGTCGTGGGTACCCCATCTGATCTATATGAAGCCTTAAGCACTAAAAGCTATATCAGCAACCTAATTTCTTGCTATTGCTGCAAAAAATCTCCGGTGAAGTAAAATAATAACTAAAATGTCTATTACAAAATCTTATATCTCATCATTCTCTATCGGTCTACTAAACAGTATCTGCCCGACATAAAGTATTGGCTTGAGTGCGGAGGAGTACCGCTTAGTCATGCACTGCTTTGAAAAAGCTAAGTTTATTAACACTCATACTTACATATTTTTCATTATTTCTAATCACTTGTATGTCGCTCAGGAACACAAACTTTACTCGATTCGATTCAGAAACAATATAGATTTTTACTGACGCTTCATCTATGTGGCCCACCAAATCTGCGGCCTTTATATCAAATTTCAAATATCCTTTCATGTTATTTGTAACGTAACTAGTCAAACGTAAAATTCCAGTATCATTTTCTAATTTGAAAAAGTTATTGTGATTTTGCACAAGATTTTCACCATGAGTTTCAAAGGATGTTTCGGATATTTCATAAGTAATTGCATCGTCTAAGTCGGGATCGTAAGCCTGAAAATATACAATAAAATAAAATTGAAATTAGTATAATTTCAGTTTTTATGATCATGTTAATAAGATTTTCATTCGTACTGAGTAAAATGATTCAGATTCAGGGTACTTTCAAGTTTTGCTTTACGAGAAGTATCCAATTTATAAGATGATTTAAAAATTACGATTAATCTTGTAATTTTCCTTAAAAGCTGCTTTCAAAAATCTTAATCATACCATGATTTTTGATCATGATTTAGGGATGCTTTTGCAAATATTTTTAACAAACAACAAGAGCCCGCTTCTCATTCACTTGTTCGTTGTTAATTGGTAACTAAAAAGAAAATCAGTTGCACGGACAAAAATAACCAAAAAGGCTTTGGAAAAAGGAGAAGAGAAAATAGAATATTTGGAATAGCATTCATTAGAGTTCAGGAATTTCGTATTAGCCAAAAGTGAGTTAAATTAAAAACGTTTATTAATGCTCATATTCTATTTTTAAAACATTTTGTTTAAATAGTTGATATTCCTTCTGACTTGTATCACCATAAAACGTGCGAAAGTTGAACAAATAATGATGAGGAGATGGCGTAGCGGCCATTATTGATTCCTTTTGTTAGTATGATCACTATAATAAATATTTCACTCTTACTAAGAAACTCGTATTTAATGTAAATTAAAAACTATTTGTGAATTCGCGGGTTTTAAGCTTGGATAATAATTCTCATCTCAATAATTAATTTTTGTATATGTTCGAATAATAACGAGTTAATTTTTATATAATTTTTGATGAAAAAATGTGATGTCTGTCCCATGATGTCACTAGATATCTTTCAGTCTAACAAATGTATTTGAAACAAAATCAAAATATATCAAAATATTAGAATTTGTTTTTGTTATGAATGTAATTGTGCAACTGAAAGATATCCAGTGACATGGTGGGTCCGGCAGTTAATGAAATTTATTTGATTTATTGCCTCATATAATTTATTAAATATATGATTTTTTAATCCGCAAAAAATTAAAAAAAAATGGGCAGGTATTGGTTTTACTCCGTTTTGGAAAAATCGAGTTCTCATCAGGTCTCCATTTGAGGTCCTAAGAAGTTTCCCTGACTATATCTGAGAGTCGGTCACTATGTCTGCATGTATGTATATATGTATGTGTAAGTATGTGAGCATGCTTATAATATTTGAACATCTGAACCGAATGAAACCAGCATTTTGGAGAACGTTCCGCTGTATTTACAATAACTTTTAAACGGCTCTATTCATCGATTCCACAAAATAATCACCACGTCGATCAATACTATCTGGGTCAAAATCGGTTAATCCATTCGTGAGATATCTTGAACAAAATAGTTCAAAAGAAGTAATATTTTTTAAACTCCAAACCATTCAAATTGTATTGAAATTCCGATCGATATCGAATGCGGTGATTCGGCCACAGTTCAGTTAATGTTCTCATTTCTTTTATAGTAATCGAAAACTATATCAATCACCACTTATGACATGGGAATCGGTTGATTTGAAAATTAAAATAATAGTGTTACCAGGTTACGATGGCTTTGCGGTTAGGACTAGAGGGAAGTTACAGGGATGGCCTTTGGGTCAATCGTTTCCTATATTTTTCAACAAATCAACAGTAGACTTCAACTTAATTATAAATAAACAGAACTTTTTAGTTTATCCACAAACTTTCTAAAACCAATTGAGAATTATATGAGAAAACGCATAGTCAGCTTCGTCATTTAAAAAAAAAAACATGACAAACAAATGTTCACCCTTGTCACGTTTGACGTTTTTCGCTTTTAAAATCGAAATTGTTTTTTAGTAGATCAAAGAAACATATAACATTTTGTGTTTAATCTGTTACAAAATGTCGAATTTGAATTCGAAAAACGCCAAACACGAAAAGGCTGCTTATTCAACATGAATCTATTTTATTTTTCGACTTTTATACAATGAAATTTTATTTTAACTATTAAGAATTCACTACTCCATTTTATATAAATATTTTTGACGACCGAACTTTTAGGATAGAATCTTCGTCTTATTTTTAAAGTTTTATGTATTCGTGCGGGTTACAATTTATTGAAATTGCATGTACGAACAAAGACAGACGTGCTGTTAAAGACTTCTTCAAAACGAAGCCAGTCTGAATAGTTTTTACAAGGATTTAATATCTTACCTCAAATGTCATTATGTGCTTTCCTATGGAGTCTTTGGTTGTTATACCGGCCGCATATATTTCCTGTGTGAACTTCGGCCCATTATCATTGATGTCATTTACAGTTATATTTACCCACAAAGTGTAATTCACACTATTCGGGTTAGTTATCACACCCTGTTCGCTGTTTGAGACTTTTATGCGAACGCTTAGCTCTTCAATGATTTCACGATCCAAAGTAGTCTTTAATTTCAAGAGTCCGGTTTCAGAGTTTAAAACAATGAACTTGGCATCATCGGGATGAAATGATTCTTAAAGGAGAAAAGAAAAGTTATAATTCAAATTGTTAACAGTCTACATACCAGAGGGAAATATACAGAATGGCAAGTTGGAAAGAGCAAAAAAGAGGGAGGCGTGTTTTTGTTATCCCTTTTGTAGCCACAATATACAATAAGTCTACCCAAAAATGTAACAATTTGAAGATATTTATTTGCAGATAAGTTTAATTTATTTTTTTCTAAAGTTGGGAATTTATATGTCCTTAAAATTTAGCTTCGACTCAAAGGAAGAAATGTATATATATATATATATATATATATATATATATAATGTCTTAATTTTTATTTTACTAATGGAATTTATCAACAATTAGAGAGCTCAGTAAGACGAATCAGATTATTTAAGAGCTTCTATAATGTGTTGAGTGACGTTCGAATCAATCTTTATCTTCAATGTTTTCGAAAATATAATCCGAATTGGTTTCACCCCGTTTAGCGAAAATCTAGTTCGCTTTAGATCTTCACATTTCGAAGTCTTAGAAAGTATCCCTGACTAGTTCTGAGGGTTAGTAAATATGTGTGTGTAAATATGTGACCCGCTTACAACTTTTTAAAGGCTCAACCAAACTGGTAGCGTTCTGAAGAGCGTTTCTGAACTGATATCTCAAAAATTTGAGAAAAAATCACCTTGAAAATTTTATTTTTAATAACTATCAAACTGTTTAGCGATCGATTTCAAAAACTTATCCGCTCTTCACATTTAAATATAACGCCGATCTTCGTAAACCGGCTTAAGATCGTTGAAGCCATTCGTAAGATATAGTGAATGAGCACATTTTAAACAATTTTTTTTTGAACTCCGAAATTATATATCTGATCAGTTAGAGTTCACGATTCTTTTATGGTAATCGAAAACTACACATCAGTGGATTTGAAAATTTTGCTCGAAGAGCTCAAAAGCATGAAATAGCGGGAAGTTACAGGGATGGTCTTTGGAGTCCACCTTTTTCCACATTTCTTTCTTTTTAGTTTAAAATAAATATTTTATTCCAAAATATGGACGATTACAGCAATCGATTCAATAATTGAATTTTTTCTTACCATCTATGAAATAGTATAATTTATAGGCCTCATCCGTGTCATCTAGGCCTTCATTTTTCGGATCATACGCCTGCGGTATAAAACGCTCTTCCAGAAGACCCTGTTCATTTTCTGAAATATAAATATCAACGTTTGTGAATTCAAATAGACCAGAAAGTCATTTCTTCTACATACAAATTTACGTACCAGTAAAATTTGTTTGAAAGCTGTTCTGTAAAAACACTGGATTGCCCAACATGTCCACAAATATTATTTTAAGACTTCTTATTTCCAACGAAGTACTGCCGCCGCCATCTATAGCTCGTAAATTGATCTAAAATTTAATTATTTGAGTTAAATTTTTAGGATATGTTGTGACGGAATGAAGGGGATTTCATTATATTTGATTCCGCGAGACCGCAAATAACTATTATTTTTCAAATTTAAGCTAAAAAAAATTTCGCTAAAATACACCAAAGTAAATCTTGTCGCATGGACTATCTTTTGATACATACATTAACTTTTATTTCTTTCAGTGTTACCAAACAACTAAACTTTACCGATTATTTTCTAAGTCTTATTTATTGCTCATAAAATGAGAGTTATTTCATGACTTTTAATTTTCGACCAGAAATAAAAGTTATTTTTTGATTTTTATTTATTTCTCATAAAATAAAAATTATTTCGTGACTTTTATTTTGCGCCCAGAAAATAAAAGTAACTTCTTGATTTTTATTTTTTTCTTAAAAAATAAAAGTTATTTCTTGATTTTTATAGAAAATAAAAGTTATTTTTTAATTTTTACTTATTGTTCATAAAATAAAAGTTGTTTTTTGGTTTTTAATTATTTGACCAGAAATAAAAGCTAATTTTGAATTTTTATTTATTTCTCAAAAAATAAAAGTTATTTCTTTTTATTTCTCATAAAAGTTATTTTTATTTATTCCTCATAAAATAAAAATTATTTCACGACTTACCTTTCGGCCAGAAAATAAAAGTTATTTTAACATTTTTATTTATTTCCGAAAAAATAGTTTTTGTTTAATTTTTACTGTCTCTTTAGAACATAAAAGTTATTTCTTGATTCTTAATTATTCCTTATAAAATAAAAGTTACTTCATGACTTTTATTTTCCGACCAGAAATAAAAGTTACTTTTTGATTTTTATTTATTTCTCAGAAAACAAAAGTTATTTCTTGATTTTTGTGTATATCTTAGAAAAAAAGTTATTTTTTGATATCTAATTATTCCTCATAAAATAACAATTATTTCATGACATTTATTTTTCGGTCAGAAAATAAAAGTTATTTCTTGATTTTTATTTATTTCTGAAAAAATAAAAGTTATATATTAATTTTTACCGACTTTTTAGAAAATAAAAGTTATTTCTTGATTCTTAATTATTCCTTATAAAATAAAAATTACTTTATGAAATATATTTCTTGCGTTTTATTTTGCTAAAATTAATATTATTAAATTTTTTTTATTTATTCGAATTAAACTTTTTCTCTAAGCCAAAAAAAAGACATAAGTAAAAAATAACTGTTATTTCCTGCTGAATGAATAAAACTCGAGAAATAAATCTTATTTCCCGAGGAATAAACAAAAATCAGGTATAACGGCACGTTCGCACTTGTCAAATATTTGCACAAAAAAGCGTAACAACAAAAAAAAAAAACAAAAAATCGTTTAATTCAGACAAGTAGTTATTGAGTTAAACAGTTTCCAATAATAACGGATTCCATGAAACCGTTTTAATTAACAAACGTGTATCTGAATTAAAATATATATCATAAGCATTTAGTGTTTGCACTTATTTGGTCAAATATTTGACAAGTGTGAATGTAACATAACATAAGTTTCTGAAGAATAAGTAAAATTCAGAAAATACATCTTTTCTAAGTGAAAAATAAAACTCAGGGAACAATTATTAAAATGTAATTCTTAAAATAAATCTTCTGGTCATTTCGGTCCCTGATTTCAAATGAAATTGTAGGAAATAAATAATTCGTTCGATATCAATAAATTAGACAGCCGTTTTATTATTTATAACTCACACTGTAAACACCGGCCGATAACAAACGATTCACATACAAATTCGTGGAGTTCCTAGTCTCCTTGAAAAGCTGAAAATATTTATCATGTCCCGCTAAAAGGACAAATAATTTATAATTATTAGTTCGAGTATTTTTATTTATTATATATTTTTTACACTACCATCACTGGATATTTCAAAATGAACGTCACCATATTCGCCGCCATCTGGATCGTACACCTCAAACGGTTTCAAACGTGTAACACAATCGGTCTGATATAACGGCCGCAAAACTTCTTGCAGAGAATAACTTAAAATGCAAATAATAAGAAAACATTTTCTAATTATTTCTCTTTCAGTAGTTTATTAAACATTTATTGTTTGTAAACAACCTACCAGATCCTTATGGACTTTTCCGCTAAAGGATATATAATATCTGGCACATGAAAATTATACGGTTTTATATGAACTTCGTATGCTGATGAATTGCTCAGTTGTGGTGTACCCAAATCGGACACTTCTATTTTAACTTGCCAAATTCCAAAATAACCTTTTAACGGTTTGTGAGTTTTTAAGCGGCCAATTTGATTTCTTAACGTTGTTATGCTAAATAAGTCTTCATAGTTTTTTACATTCGGATTGATATTTTTCGCTAAAAAAGAGAAAAGTTACAGAAATATTTTGTGGAAAAAGGAAACAAAAACCAGGAGAGAATTAATTTTTATGTACATTGATCAAATAAAAAAAAAGTGAAATAAATAAAAATTATAATTAAAATGGAAAGCGTGTGACCCCAAAGGCCATCCCTGTAACCTCCCGCTAATTTTAATCGCAAAGCTCTCGTGACCTGGTGTTTGTGCTATTCTTTGCTTTGTAGCTCTTCGAGATAAAACACTGTCATTCAAATTGTCAAACCAACCGATTCCCACGTGATCAACGCTGATTGATCTAGTTTTCGATTACTATTAAAGAATCGCGACCGATCAGATATATAATTTCGGAGTTTGAAAAAAGCACGTTGTTCGGATTTTGTTTTTCATTCACGATATCTCACGAACGAATGAACCGATTTTGACGCGGTTTGCGGTGATCAACATGGTTTTTACATGTTAAGAATTGATCGGTAGAACCGTTTAAGAGTTATTCTAAAAAATAATTTTTCAAAAAGCTTTATTCTAATATATTTTTTTATGTCCTGAAATCCGGCTCGAATCGGTTGCAATTCATAGGAAATCTAAGCTCAGGAACGATCTGCAGAGCACTCCCAGTTTGTGTTTTCGGTTCCGCCATTCAAAAGTTATAAGCGGGTCACACCAGCACGAGCACAACATACACATACACAAACATACAGACAGACATTGTGATGTGCTCTCAGAATAAGTGAGGAAAACTTTCTAGAACCTTAAGACGTAGAGATCTGGTGAGAACTTGGTTTTTTGAAAACGCGCTTAAACAATAACTTCTCGTTTTTTTTTTTTAAATTTGCAATTTTCGCAGCAGGAAGTTAAAAATAGTACATGGAAAAATTGAAAACTATATAACTATATAATAGGAAGCCGTTTCTCTCTTTTACTTCATCAACGTTCTACTTCTTATAGTTCCAAGATTTTGCTAGAAATCGAACATAATTGAAGTAGCGATCCATATAAAATTTTGAGATTTTCATTCCAGAGCAGATGTAATATAGGGTGTTTTCTTAATATAGGGTGTTTTTTATAGAGTGATACAACTTTGAGTTGGCATCACTGCTTGATTTGACCCATTTAACAGCTAATTGTTGCTTTTTGTTTAGTCTGCTTTGACATTTTATTAAGGATCGCTATACACCAGAGCAACGCGTGCAAATTGTGAAAATTTTTAATCAAAATAATAGTTCTGTTCGTCAAACATATCGAGCACTTTGTCCACTCAAAATCTTATTTTCCGATGAAGCCCATTTTTGGTTGAATGGGTACGCAAATAAACAGAATTGTCGTATTTGGAGCGAGGAGAGTTCACAAAATTTTGTCGAAACACAATTACATCCACAGAAAAATACTATTTGGTGCGCTTTATGGGCTGGCGGAGTCATTGGCCTATATGTATTCAAAAACGTTGATGTTCAGAATGTTACTGTTTGTAAAAGTTGGTGTTCCAGATATATATTACTATGTTTTATTATGATTTAAACTTGTATCACTCTATAAAAAACACCCTATATAATATAATTAAGTGTTGGCTGAAGCAGTCATGTGCTAAAAGAACAGAATACAGCTCCCTCCTTCGTCGTTACCTGTAGCAGAAATATTCACCGGCGCACTACAAGAAGTAAAAACAAATACAACAAATTTATCTATCCCCTAATCTGTCTTCATCTATCCTCTTAACCCTATCCCCTCCTTTCCCAGTTCCAGCGCAACGCATTGCATATAGTATAGGAGTCGCCCCTGAGTGCTGGTTCTGCTCATAAAAAAATTAATTACCTGGTCTTATAGATAATATGCTGTATACGAGCTGAGAATTGGGATTATTTGGTTCATCTCGATCCTCGGCTATAAAATCAAGCTTTGCCATTGTATTCTAAAAAGTGTCTAGTTAATAAAAGTTTAATTTTTTAATTTAATAATATATCCTACTTCCTTATCAGCTTCGGAAAAATCTGGCTTGTACTGGTTTCTGTCCGGCATTATTGGAAAATTGTCGTTTATATCCTTAAGCGTGACATTGACGAAAGTGGATTTTTGATTAACGGCTGCAATGGAGTAAAAATATTAAGATATTTAACTACAAAAGTCAATCACGGGCCAAGCTTACGTCCATAACCGGCATTAATGAAATTGAAGTTATCTCTTATATCTATCGGTATTAAATGATAAGTTGTCCCCATATCGCGATCCAAAGTAAAACCGTTGCGCAATTTGACGCTTATTTCTCCGGTTGTAGTATTTATTTGAAATAAATTGTGCAAAACTCCTAAAGCGCTATTGATGGTGAATTCCAAAATGTTATGAGGACCTAGAAAAATTGAACGAACGGGAAATATTGAAAGATCTGCAATAAAGTAAATTATGAAGAACGTTGACAAAACTCACCATCTCTGTCATCATCATGGGCCTTTACTTGAGTTATGACGGTTCCAGTGGTGGCGTTTTCAAAAATCTGTACCTGCTGTTCAAATCCATCCAGTGTCGGTGCTTTGTTGTTGATATCTATCACAGAGATGTTTATCTGCAAAGAAATTAAAGTTTGTTTAGAACCGATTCACTCACTTTTGATGCGCAATTACTTTTTAAAGTTGCCTTCATATTCACACAGGGAAATCTGCTTCAACAAGTTTTGGTTTTTTTATATATTGTCTCATATAATCTATTAAAAATATGCTCCTTTTGTCTATATGCCTGCATATGACTTTTCTTACACCAAATTAACTTAAATACAAAAAACAGAATTTCTTAGCTTATGCCCAAACTTCCAAAAACCAATTGAGAATTACACGACAAAACGCATAGTTGAGGCTGTCCACTTTTAGAAAACACAACTTATGCTGCTCAATTTTTTTTTTAAGTTGCTTTAATTTTCATACGGAGAAATCTACTTCAAAAATTTTTATATTTTTAACAGTTAATTTTTTCTAGTTGGCTTAAAAGGAATTTCGGCTCAAATAAAAAAATCTATTTGTCTGACAAACTTTAGTGGAAGTAAAATCTATTTCTGTTGAACTTATTCGAGACATGTCATGACGAGAAGTTTTAAATAATAACCTACAGCCAACTTCGTGTTTACAATTGTGAATACTCAAAAGCATAGAACAGCATAAGGATAGCTTTTTAGTTTAAATTAGTGGGAAGTTGCAGGGATAGTCATTTGGGTCGATTCCAAATCGTTTAAATCCATGGAACAACAGCCCGCAAACTTAATATCTATAAACTAAGTCTGTTCAAAAATAGGATTAATTTTAATTTTTGTCAGAAAAAAAATTCATTCCTCAATTTCTATTTCGTGCTCTTTATATTACTTTCAAATTGACTTTTTGGAGTCTCATTGAGCTCTCTCATTGACTCAGTTTTTATATACAAAATCGTCGCAGGACGCGGTCGTTTCTTGGGTCTTTAAAATCATGGAAACAGCGGACAGTTGCTAGTAGATATAGTGACAGAGGGATGATTACTCTCTATTTGTTTTGGCAGTCAGGTGACGTTTTTTTTTTAAATGAAGCGATTTCAGAACAAACTTAGTTGGCACACGTTTCGTGCCCGAAAATCGCCCAAAAAAATTGTGTGGCTGGAGCCAACCGCTACGCCAACATCCTTACCAAACTTCTTTCATAGTTTTTCGACGACAGTTCATCATATTTTTCTTTACTTTTCCAAAACTTTCAAGGGCTGTCGACCTGCTGGGTCGTCCAGAACAAGCGTCGTTATTCACACATTTGTGGCCATTTTTCTGACTCAGGCTACAACTATTGTACGCTACTTTCAACATTCAACATTAAATAGAAATTATTCGAATAATTTTTTCAACAGCTGAAAGTTGTTGAACACGCAAAATACTTTGAAACTACACTTTATTCGTTGTATGGACTTCCATTGTCATTTGTCCTATTTTGCTTCCCAAGTTGTTCGTTTAAATGTCCGTAAATTCATATAGGGTGTTTTTTATAAAGTGATGCAACTTTGAGTTGGCATCACTGCTTTATTTGAGCACCCATTTAACAGCTGATAGTTGCTTTTTGTTTAGTTTGCTTTGACATTTCATTAAGTATCGCCATACACCAGAGCAACGCGTGCAAATTGTGGAAATTTTTAATCAAAAAAATAGTTCTGTTCGTCAAACTTATTTTATTTTCCGATGAAGCCCATTTTTGGTTGAATGGGTACATAAATAAACAGAATTGTCCCATTTGGACAGAAGAGAATCCACAAGCTTTTGTCGAAACACCATTGCATCCACAGAAAATTACTGTTTGGTGCGCTTTATGGGCTGGCGGAGCCTATATATTTTCAACAACGATGATGGTCAGAATGTTACTCTTTGTGAAAATTGGTATTCCAGATTGCGTCTTGTACGCGCCAGCCGTGGCGCCCACATGGCCGAAATCATATTTAAACGTTAATGTCATAAAATTTCCTCTCCAATAAAGACCGTTTCATTTATATCAAAACTATATTACTATGTTTTATTATGATTTGAACTTGTATCACTCTATAAAAAACACCCTTTGTAACGACTCAAAGGAAACTTTATCCCGGAATCGAGGTTTCGTTTTTGTTAAATCATAACCCTGCTTGGTTTTTTAAATAACTCTCTGTTTTTAAAATATATGACCATGTATTAAATTATTGTTAAATTAGTTTTCTAGTTCCTACCTTTCCAATAGTTTCATGAACAAAGTCGGTTATTGTGACCTCATATTCCAAAAAGTATATTTTTGGCACATCACATTGTATGAGACCAGCTACTTTTAGCACACCCGTTGTACTATTTATGGATATCAGGTCCGCTTGCATAAACTTAGCTAGAGGTCTGTAAAGTAATGATATTAAAATTTTAAAATAATTAAGACATTCACAAAGTTGTACTAACCAGGGTTGCAAAGTTTTATACAATTGTACTTCTCTTGGTACAAATCCAAACTCAAAAGTACCATGACATATTTTCTCAGTTTATATAGTTTTAGGGAGTTTCCCTATTTTATTGTGATTAATTTACGGTGTCAATTAATTTTTGACAACGTGTACTTGCGATTCGGTACTGCAACTAACTTCACTTTGCTTAATCTCTTTTTGCAATAATTCTGATTTCAGAAATAAATGTTTTATATATTTTGAAAGTATAAAACAATATTCTTTAAGTTTTTGAAACTACCAACCTTTCTTTCGGAACAATTGCGACCGAAAAAGTACTTTCTCATGAGGTTGTTGGTAGATTGCTGATGTTGTTATTTTGCAACCCTGATTGATTGACACAAAATTGTTATTTAAGTTTTGGTAAAATTTTGCAAGTTCTGTAAAACTTCAGTAATTGATATAAAAATTGGTACGCTTTTTTTAATGTTTACAAAATTATACCTCATTCTATATCTGATATTATTATTTCCTGTTCCATCTATATCGTAGGCCTGTATCGTTCCTATTGTACTCAGTATATCCTGCATTTCTGTAACACGACGTTTCTCGTCAAGAGTTCCAGAGATAAATTGTGGAGGATTGTCATTTAGATCATCGATTCGTATGGTCAGAACAGCTGGCGTAAAAATAGTGAATTCTTATAGATCAAGTTAAAAATGTAAACAGCCTTAGACTGGGTTTGTGAGTTCTCTGTTAAACCAGGTTTAGTTAAGCTGGAATCAGATTTGTGGATCCATTATAAACTTTTCATAAATAATTTCAACGGAGCAGCTTAGTTTTGTTTAAAATGTGGATTCTCAATTAAATAATTTGAAAAAAAATCACATTTCGACAAAAATAGGGTTTCCGAGTACGTTAAACTAAGTTTAAGGATAACCCACATCTCAAAAACCCGACCTTAAGACTTTAACTCAAATACCTGTTGCCGCATCCTCATTTAATTCCTGATTCAAATCTCTAACCCTGATGGTCAAAAAAACCGTGTCATACTTCTCATAGTCCACTTGCGAAGTAAACTTGTCATTTATTTTCAATTGGCCATAAGCCAAGTTATTACTTGCAAACACGCTTTGGATAACAAAACATTCCATAAAATAAGTCCTCTCAACTTCTTGGCCACTCTTGGTGGCATAAGATTCAGCCCATAAAATTTCGAAACTCAAATTCGCCGAAGTGTCTGGATCTCGAGCCTCAATTTTGTCTGTTACAAGTGAGAGAGCAGGGGAGTTTTCCGTTATATTCACTATAAAACGAGGCTGTAAAAATACAAATTAAACACATTTTCCCAAAAATATTAATATTATTCTTGGCACCAGTCTTAATTCCGGAGTCTCATCATTAACATCCAACACTTGAAGTTGCAATTGTGTGTAGGAGGTGTGCAAATTTTGACTGTAGTCCGTGGTCAACGAGTCTTTAGCTTGAATTTGCAGCATTACCACGGCTTGACGTTCGAAATCGAATACATCGCTTTTATTCAAAGTGATTAGGCCCGTAAGGGTGTCTATAGCAATGCCTTGCACACTACCGATTATAGAGTGCCTGAAATTGTATATAAAATTTATTTTGTGAAACCATTTTTCTTGTACATTCTGAAATCTAAGAAACTCACATAACTTTATCTCCTATATCTCGGTCGTAGGCCTGTATTTGTAGAAGTTCAGTGCCCGCGGTAGCGTTTTCATAAATCTGAATCTCATACGTTTCGTGTTCGAATGTAGGCCACTCGTCATTCCAATTAATCAATTCAATAGCCAGAAGAACTTCGTTATTATGCACAATATTTTCAACTTCTTTTGCAGTGATCTGTAAGACAAATGAAATGGATACATATAAGGCAGGTCCTTGGGGAAGCAAATAATGAACACAGAGAAAAATAGTTATCGAAAGTTCTACTCAAGTTAAAAAACTATTCCATAATAAAATAAAAATAAATTAAAAAAGTCATCAACGCCTTAAAATAAATTATGGGTTTTATATTTAAAAAGAAAAATAGTTATCGACATTGATGATTCTCCTAAAAAAAAATACCCTGTACTTTTGTTATGCATTAATACCACAGTCAACTTCACTCTAAAACGCTGCCTGATAAATGAAACTGGAACGACGGCAGGAACTTCAAAAGCTCTCTCATTTTTACTGAAAATTCTTTCCCATTAAATTTGCAAAGATGGCGGTGGGTGACTGTGACCATAGAATGGCAATATTGTTAATCCGTATTTTTATAAGTTCCAGAGTCAGTGTACACGACTCACGCCTTCACATAAGAAGTGGTAACCCACGGAATATTCCTCAGAAGAATCTTAATGTTCTCCGAGTTGTAGAACTTAATTAGTGTGAGTGAGACACTAAACTCTCGCAAGAGAATAACCGATCAGTGGTCTGGCTACACTTGAAAAATAATTGCTAACGAGGCTTGACATTGACTGACTCAGAGTCCTTTCGACTGAAAAGCCCTCTCATATTTCTTCTGTTCTTATGCTTTTGCTTACAAAAGCATTAAACACAACGACGACAGCAGGCTACACGAACACCGACTACAAATGCCGTTGGCTACAATCGTTGCCTCGTAGTCAGCTACTTAATTATTTTTGAAACGACGCCACCAAATCAATAACCATGAGTTGTTGTTTGTAATAGAATTCTCTTCATACGCCAGTGTAGCCGCTTTTATATATGTTATACTCTTAAATAGTGTTATTGCAATAAAATATATTTAAAGGCAACAATATATATCAAGAAATCATTTCATTTGCTTGGAAATATAGTTTGTTAATCCTTTTTGTATAATAAAATAATATATATTTAAGTTTACAATAATTGAATTTATTTATATTATACTGGCAACATTGCATCTACTCATTGTCGCTCACCAAAATAGAAATTAGTTTAATTTTGGCTACAGCTACAACGGTGGTCGGTAGTCGTGTGGCTGTGACATTCCCATTTCAATGCATGTATTCTAATTTTGACAGTTTGTAGCTCGTAGCCTGCTGTCGTTATTGTGTTTAATGCCCGAGTACCAAAAATTGAGAGTATAAGAAAAAAGGCTGCCAAAATAAAATAGTTTCCTTTTTAAACACCAAATTCTCGGGCATAATTCTATGTCAAACTGTTCCTTTAGTCAAATCCTTTTTCATCATGCACAACAACTAAATAAATAAAAAATATAGGATTGGCAAGTTTGAGGTTAGGAAGTAAATAAGATGTCAAATGGTGAAATATAATCCTTTGATAATTTTTTTGTTAAAAGTTGGGAAATTTTAATCAAGGAATGCTGCACTCTTTAACAAAGAATCTTAATTGTGAAATCATGTGAATTGACTGTTTGAAAAATTGCACAAGAACAACACATTTTTCAACAAAATCAGCTGAAGTGACGAGACCCATTTTGAATTGGCCATCTCGCCATTTGAGAGACCGAGTTTACGCGAAAAAAATCACAAACAACTTACCATCTGAAAAATAAAAATTAACGAAATAAGCGAAGCTTTTGTGGTTCAAAGTTTTGTAAAAAGACCGGACGTCAGCCGACGCGCTAGAGGTAGATATTTTCTCGATATCATATTTAAATATTAATTCCCATATATCTACTTTATTGTGGTATCAATAAAACTTAATTTGTCAAAAACAAAAGTGTTCTCTTAAGTCAATTTGTTTCCTAACCTCAATTTATTTGCCCGCCCTTTATATTTTATTCATCACATGAACTAAATGGTATTAAGGCCGTGATTTATTATCTTACACAATCACACGATTGATTCGCAGGAACATCTTGCAGAAATCTGATCGACTTTGAAAAAAATCGCTTCAAGATGGCGCTGTAAGTGACCCATTTTTATACAACAACGATGCAAAAGTATATGCTGTCCTGGGCGTCACAATAAATACTATTCTGATCTCATGGAAACTATTATTTTATTAAAATTTTCATAAATTTTTTCCAAATCACACGACTTAATAAAATAATCTCTAACACAGTTACATATTTAGCTCACAGTATCCATGGTGAAATCACATCCAAGGCGGCATCGCATCGACAGATGACTGTTTTTTGCTCGACCATTGTTGGGCTACATCGAGTCCTCGTTGTTTCGAAATGTGCATTTCAATGTATTTTGTTGCTATAACTTTTGAAGTGGACCAAATGCAATAGCTTTGGGTGTTGTATTTGTTGTACTAGCGATGCCACCTTATGTATAATTCCACCATGCACACTACCATACTTTATTAGCTGTCATGCATTATTTGGCAGACCGTACGATTAGTACGTTAGTAATTCAGAGCCTTTAACAGAGCGTTCCCTTACACTTGTTCTTCTCAAAGCAAGTTTTCCTATACATTTTTAACGTTCGAAAACCTCGAACAGAAACTAGTTTTGCTCCAAAACAGTTCGAAATCAGGTGCCATCATACAACGGAGATTGAAAAATTCGTCCAGGGTTGAATATTTCTGCCACCTGCTTTTAATTTGCTCATATTGAAGACTTGAAAATTTTTAACGGCAACATAATGCTCCTACGGCGTTACTAGATATCGAACTGTCACAAAATTTCATATGAAACAAAAAAATTCCAAAACATAATATTTCTTTTAAATGAAGTTGTTAGACAGCACGATATTTGGCGATATTGTGGGACAGACAGTAAATTTCCCATGTGGCAAACATTAAACTAAAATATGGGTCTTTCCATAATAATTTTTTCCCATAATGAGTGATATTTTGCAATAATTATGAACGTTTTTATAAATAAATCCGAGTTTGGTACCTTCAATTCGAACTCTCTCCAGCTTTCGTCTTCATAATCCATTTGATCAGTTACAGTTAATGAGAAATTCGTCAACTGATAACCACTGCTTGGAATCAAAGTGAATTCCTCAGCATATTTTATACTTCCCTGGGGATTATCCAGGTACACATTGTACGTAGCGTTTGTGCCCTGAAATTAAATAATAACCGATTAAATATACAAATAATTCTCGGTAATTATTTTAGATAAATCATGCAACAAAAAAAGGGTCTAAGAAGATGCTACAGATTTGAAATAAAAAGTTGTTCTGTAAATGATGAAATTGTAGAATAAAAGTGATATCGGGTTTCTTTTTAACAGCATGAGAACTAGAACTATCGTTAACAATAATAAAATTTTATTACTGAGAATGTCAATTGTGTTGACAGTTCGGTTCGTTAAAGTTTGGAGAGTCCTTAACACTCCTTTAATGCTAATTAAATGCTGCTATTGACAAAGTTGTTTCGATTTTCTTCTAAAGTTTCTTCCAATTCATAATGAACAGGCGGTCACGTGCAACTGTGCAATGAAAGAAGAGCATGCAACTCTGATTCCGTTAGTCCCTGCCTCTGCGGAAGCCTACTGATGATTGTTTTCGCACTGATTTTAATCACTTCGATTCAAAACCATCAACATGATAATGAAGTGCGCGCCTACACGCCCCCGCCACAACTTTTCCACTACGTTCCTGTTAATTTGAACCGATTCGAAACGGTCGATTTAAAACTTAGAAAAAATGTTTTTTCAAAGTGGAATTTTATACGGCTTAACTATCGATTCCACAACTAATCAGCTCTTTGACATTTGAAAATCAGTCAAAATCGGTTAATCTGTTCGTGAGATATCCTAAAAGAAAGAAATTCGAAATAACTGATGTATATTTTAAAAACTCCCAAATTAAAGATCTGACTAGTTTATGTGCTCAATTCTTTCATAAAAATCGAAAGAAGAGCGTTCCTAGACTTAGATTTCCTATGAAATACATTTTGAAATTGTTGCACTAAATATTTGAGCGCAGTGTATTGGAATCAGTGACAACCCCGATATCTTTTCTACTTGAGACCATCCATAAATACACTCACATCTTCTTACATTTCCACGTTATTTACTCGTATATATAACGCGCATACAATTAGAAAATTAAAACCTCATCAACCATTCATCTTGAAATACTCTCTTGTGTTTCACAACTATTGAATTTGCAACAGTCATTTTGATCTTGATGAGCAAAAAGAACGTCTTAACAATTTGCAGTTGGTAACACTTTTGCACTCCAGCAGCTTTTTTTGTTCTCCTCTTCATCTCCTTTAATTGTTGCTTTTTCTATGCAGTCTAACAAGAAAAGTCAAACAGTTCACGTCGTAGCAGTGCGTGTCAGTGTTTAATAATCCAAAATTAATAGAAAAAGTGCATCAATTGTATAAAAAAGTAGTGCAAAATATTATTTAAAGTCTATTTAATGAATTGAAAGTGTTTTGTTATTCAATTTTATTAGAAGAATCGGATAAATACAATAAACAAATTCGTGCAAATTGCAAATCTTCATTTTTTTAAGTTGCTAATTTTCTTGTGTGTGTGTGTGTGTGTATCCATCAGACAAAAGGCACATGCAAAGAAAAGCTTCATAAAACTCTCTGTATGAAGTGAGAGAACATGTAAGTTTTTAATCAGTTTTCGCTATTGAGCTTTGATTTTTAGAAGATTGAAAAGCTTCTTCTTCTGTATTCTAAGGAACAAATTTAATTTGGTCTTGACAAAGAAACATTCAACAAACTGAATATTTCCTTTAAGTAGGCCAGCACACTGGGGATGATTCCTTCATATGCGTTCCTAAAGGGAGAATTATTTTGAGAAGATAGATGATAGATAGAGATTTTGTTGCAACTATTTTTAATTTTTGCTTTCCCCCCTAAATTTTAACTTTCCTCTAGGAAAATTGGAAATTTGAAAATCGGAAATCGGAAAAATACTGGTGTTATCCTGTTTTGAAAAAAAGTTGAGTTCTCATCAGATCTCATCGTTTTGAGGTTCTAGGAAGCTCTCCTGACTAATTCTAGGAATACGTCACTATGTCTGTATGTATTTGTGTGTGTGTGTGTTTGTGTGTAAATATGTGACCTGCTTATAACTTTTGAACGGCTGGACCGAATTAAACCAAACTAGTGGAATTCTGAAGAGCATTATTGAACTCAGATTTAATGTGGACTTAAACCGATTGGAACGGGTAAATTTCAAAATATATCAAATAAAGCTTAAAAAAGCATTTTTCAAAGCGCTTTACTTAACAACTCAAGTATTTCCCAGATCGAATCCACAAACTAATCGGCTTTAAAAATTGAAACAATCAAGTCGATTACCATGAACCGGTTCAAAATCGTTTAATCCTTTCGTGAGATGTCGTTTACGAAAAAAATTCAAAAAAATTTATTTTTTTAAACTCCGAAATTATATATAATGATCGTAAACTATATCAATCACCACTTATCACGTGGAAATCAGTTGATTTAAAATTTAAAAAGCATAGAATAGCACAAAAACCAGGTTGGGATAGTTTTGCGGTTAAAATTAGCCTGAAGTTACAGCGATGGCTTATAGTATCAACCGTTTTCCATGTAGTTTTTATATTATAATACTGAATATCAACGATATTCGGTTTTAACAACACGTCAGAAGTTGATATACAGCTCGCTCAACAATCGATTTAATGCAAATTCGATTTGCTGACAACTTTATTTCCTGATATGGTTCTGTTCCCTGACTCCCTCTTTTCTGCGTATTACTGTTTGTGTGTATATATGAAGTCATTGGCTTTTACCAACGAACCAGCAACCCTTGAAGAATTGGAAGCCAAATTTCAAGCAACTTTTGACCAGTATTATATAGCGTAGTCTAAAAATGGGCTAATCGAATCTGGTGGTATATTCCTGTCTCAGATGCGATGGGAAGGACATGATAAATGTTGTATATATTCAACTTACACAGCAAAGCAGAATAGTTGTTTTCGAAAGCCGCTACACTCTCATGATCAGTGCTCATGTTTTATTTTTTATTTTACAAGGAGGCGTCCTTGAGTGTGATAACAGTTTCTATTTGCACCAATTTCAATATAAAAAAGTGTACGAGAACTGCATCAAACCAAAGGTAACACACTTATGTTAAGTACCTGTCTTGCCTTTTTATAATTTTCTTCATGTCCAAAAAGGGTTTTTGCACTTTAACTGGGTTAGCACATGCCATATCTTTGAACTGCAATTGTAAGAAATTTATTAGGTCTGTTTCTAACAATTTTGTTCTTCTTCGCACTAATCAGAGTAAAAAGTTATTAAAAATAGCTGGTACACAAAAACCATAATTGCACATCTTGAAATATTTCTTAAATTATATATTGTTTTACTAATTTTAGGCGATTAAAGTGCATAAAAGGGCATGATAAAATAAACCGATAAAAAGTAAAAGCAACGTTATTAAATTTTTATTAAAAATAGGGATTTTTTTTTATTTTGCTTTTTAATAAATTTTTGATTAAATACTTTCTCGGTATAGTATAATAGGTTTGATCCCGTACTTTTTGGGTAACGTGAGAGTAAACAAAAAATTCTCTCACATATTAAGTGTGTTCGTTTACCTCAAAATTTGCACAAATTTGTACTGGATTTTACTAAAATGCGTTCGTTTACACAAGAGGTCTGTCTGCGTACACATATTTTGCATCATTTTGTGCAAAATGTTGTAAAATGTTGCAAAATGTTGTCTGCGTACTCCAAATCTCTTGCAGGGAGAGAGCCAAAAAGAGAATTTTTTGACAGTTCGAAGTTAGAGAACTTGCAAAATGTTACTGGAGAAATTTCTTCTTGCAAGATTTTGCAACTAGTGCGAACAGCTGTTTTTATTTTCTGTTTAAATGAAAAAAAAATTTTTTAATAAAAATTACAATTGAAATTTAGCAATGGCAGAGGTAAGTAGTTAGAATTTTATTGATTTTTAACATTTATAACAAACAAAATATTTTACTTCATGCTAGAAACGTCCAAATATACAGTATGACCGTGATTTAAGTGGATTGGAGATGGCAGAACCAATGGATTCAGTAGAACTTTGTTTGACAAACGTTGAAATTGAAGAGGCGAAGAGGATTCTCGTGGAAATAGTGTGCGAGATGAAATTTGCCAAGAAATGCAAATTCTGTCAGATAATAACTAAAAACTCATTTCATTATTTTTAAGGAACATTTTTATTTCAATATATAAATATGTATGTATTTAAATTTTTATTTTTTATGTGTTTGTTAAGTGTATACATTTTGTAATCGGCTTTAGTCCCATTTAGGCATTATTTTTATTTCGATTTTATTGGTCGCTGTAAAGAAAAAATAAAATAAAATAAAATAAAATAATTCACTTACATATATTCATTAAACTGAAACAACAAAAGTAATCACTATTCTTTTAAGCGCAGAACCAATGATTCCAATAATGTTATTTTTCTGCCATAATTTGCTTCCTTTCTTCTGCCCTTGCCGTCCTCTGCTCCTCTATAATAACTTATTATAGTTTGTAGATCTCCGCATTTCTCTGCATTTTCCACGTACTCTTGTAAAGACGTTTTCCTTCGCTTGAAGCATGAAGCCGTCACATCCAGATTTTCTGTATATGCAAATGTAAAATATACATACATAAGTAAATAAAAAATAATTAATGAAATAATAAATAACCACCTTGCGAAGAATTCGGGCGTTCAGATACGCTGCAGTTATTTGAGTTGACCTCCGTTTCACTATCCAAACAGTATTCAGGGTTCACCAATCTTTCCTCCCGAAGCAGGTCATCCATTGTTAAGCTGACACTATATTGGGCAATGTAAGCAAAATAAGTTTTATAAAAAATCCTACAAATAAAACTTAAAACTAAGAATAAATCGAACTTACCAAAATAATAACAGTGTAAGAAACAGGGTTTTTAATTTACAACACTTTTTAAGCTTCACTTTAATTAATAATTTTTGAATTTACCGCGAGAATTCACTTCTGCTAAAATTCTTTTGCTATTTTTAGTTCAATTGTTTACACACCCATCAGCTGTTTTCTTGCAAAATTTCACTGGAAGCTGTCTGCGTACTTTTTGAAATATTCTCAGCCGACAGAGTAAAATTGGTATTACTCTCCCAAAAAAAGTTACTGAGTATTTGCTGTTGGAAAAATACGCAGACAGACCTAAAAATTTGCAAAAGAGAGCACCAGTTGAGAGAGTAAAGTGACAGTTGGTTGACTGAGAGTCTGCAAATTTTTACTGGACGAATTTTTGCCAGTAAAATCCAGTAGAAAAGAAAAACATATGATTCAATAAAGTAAACAAGCAAACAAAAAGTATCAAATTTTTAATAAAAATATTTAAAAGAAGAAAAGCTGAATTAAAAGTGAAGCAAAAACCGAAAATACTTATTTTCAACTTGAAACAAATGAAATAAGTGTGTAATAATCATTTTGTATGTTCCGAAATATTCCAGCAGACCATACAATATCAAGTTTCTTTTTTTGGCATCCATGGTAAAATGTTTGTCTTTAAATTGCTTTATTAACATTAATGAATACTTCTTATGGCATATTATTCAGGGTACCGGATATCAAAAATTAGATATTGATGTATTGTCGTATGTTATTTAACCGGAAGGGAAACTATAAATTATGTGCCAAGAAAAAGTGTAAAAGCTTCCATAGAAGTACTATTAATAAAATATTTCGCTACGAATTTGTAATTATTAAAATACATTATATCAAGTACCAAAAACATTATATACTGGGTAACGTTTTTAGTGATCAGCTGTCTTGATTAACCTGCAAGTTATTGCAATTTTTCCGTTCGCGTACTTTTTTGTGCAAGAGACATTCGGGGGAGTAAAATTTTGAAATGACCCAGAATTTACTCAACTACTGGATTGTACTGGAAAAGTAAACAAACGCACCTATTGTTAGAAGTGCACAAAAGTACGGGAACACAAAAAACCAAAATCTTTATCAAAAGAAAACGTCGAATTGGTCTGACAATGTAATACATGTTATATAGTGTCTGCATGCAAGTTAAACTCAAGCAGTACTTTATTTATTCACTTTTATTTTATTACAATTTTTATTTAAAATCTTTTAATAATAGTTTTTTGCAGTTTTGAATTGCTTATCTTTTCAAAACAGCTGATCGTTTGACTGTTTTCCCAATCTGGCCGCAGAAATTTTGCGGGCTATTTCGTGCAAGAAGAAGAAGAATAATCTTGTTCTCCACATTATCTCTCACTTGCCCAAAGTTTGAGTACGGGAACAGTTTTGGGTAAGATTGGGAGCCCGCGGGCAACCAATGTAGAGTACGGGATCACACCTAATGTGTTCTGAATATTGAAATGTACACAAAAGACAGCTGATATTTTACCCAAGAGAAAAAATTTATTCAACTTTGCACAGGATATGCAAAACAATTACTCTCTCATTTGCTCTCAAAATCGCACAAAATTATCCTGAATACTCTTGGGTAAATTTCGTTATCACTTTAAGTTCTCATGCAGCTAAAAAAATACCCGATAAATACAATATCCTTTTGCTTAAGTGGCCTAAAAAAGATAACATAATTCAGACTCTCTTACTATATCCAGATCTACGATGAGGAACTTTTCCAACGGCAGTGTCATGTGCTTTGATTCCAATATGCGCAATACTTTTGGCTCTAAAGTAATTTCCGGCTTGTGATCGTTTATATCCTGAACTATTAAAATTGTAGAGTTTCTTATGAACCAAAAGGGATCGTCACATTTGTAGGCACAGATCTGGAATAATAAAAGAATATCAAATAAAATCAGTAAAATTACAACAATAAAAAAGTAAAACTAACGTAGAAACTAAAAATTTGCTGGTTTAAAGTGTCACGATCTATTGGCTGCACATGTAAAATGCCCGTCGAAGAATTTACAGAAATAAGATCGGCATCTGAAGAAGAAATAAAAGAAACTTTTTTGTTAAGTTAACCTCATCATTTCACTTACAATCGTCCTCGAATTCCAGTCTATAACAAATCGGCTTGTCAATGCCCGTATCACCGTCTATTGCCTTCAGACTGAAAAACTTTGCGGAATATTTTATTAAAATTAAAACTATTTCGGGTTTCATTGATATTTAAAATTGAAATTCTTGTGTGTGTACCTGTTCTTCTTTCTCGTTAAACGTGGCAGTCGTTAAGGGTCTTACCCATATGGGATCACGGTTTGGCAAGTCTATAAGTTCTAGTATTGCAAAGATGCCGCCAGTGTTGTTGACCGCATCATATACCTTGACCTCAAGATTATAAATGGCCTTTTCTTCGTAGTGCAACTCTTGTAGAATTCTAAGACAATTTCAACTATTAATAAGTCGTTTATTGGAATTTTAAAACTATCAAAGCATACTTCAATTTATACTGCTTTTCATACGTGGTAGTCTCTCCATATTCCACGAAGTTAAAGAGAGCATTTGAATTGTTATTGCCCTTAGCTTCGATTCGTATGGTGTTGCGATCCATGCCATCGGGATCGTACACTAGGAATATGCATTCGGAAATGTAGTTGGAGTGAAGTTCCTTGAAAGATTAAGAAAATTGGAAAGATTGAAAATATGTTTTCGCGCTCCGAACAATTTTTCAAATGCGATCACTATTCGCAGTTGAAAGATACGAATTTGCTTTTTATCACTGTCGAAAATTTACTAAGAATATCTTTTTCTGGAAAGTACTGAAAAAATCTATAGACTCTCTGGCTCTTTCAACTTCGAGTCGCAGATAAGTTTTTGAGATGGACAGCCAATTTAATAATTTCCCATATATTTTAAGGACTTGCTGAATTCTTTTTAATATTCAACTATCGTGAATAAAAAGCGGAACTTTCATTCCTATCAAAATTTAATTCCTCTCAAAGTCGTGTTTTAGACAGGGAAGTTTTTTTTTTCGAAGCAAGTTTAACTTTATGGAGGAGAGATAGAGAGAGAGAGAAAAAACAGAACAGGATTGCAGACTTGCTTGTACTGAAAAAGTTGCTGCGATTCTTCTTTTTTATTTCTTTCTCAATATGGCGTCGTATGAACTTTTGTAAAAAATATTGAGCACAGACTCTCTGAGTGTAAACAAACCAGCAGTTTCAAAAGAGAATTGCGAAAAAATGTTTCAACAAAAACTGCCTTGTCGAAAAAAAATATTATCGTGAACCTCTCGTGAACAATTTTTCCCTCCATAAGTTGTCAGTGAATGTAAAAACAGAAGAAGATAAAACGGTTGACCCTAAAGGTCATACCGGTAAAATCCCGCTAATTTTAACCGCAAAGCTACCGTAACCTGGGGCCGAATTATCGTAGTAGATATTGACCGAAATTTCTTGCTAAAAAAATTGTTATTTAAATTTTCAAACTAAATTATTTAATGAACAAACCGATACCCTCTTGATATGCGGTGATTGATGCAGTTTTCGTTTACTTTAAAATATTAGAAAACACTAACTGGCCAGATATATAAATTTCGTAGGTTTTTAAAATAATAATTTTTTTTCTGGGATTTGTTCGTTCACGATATCTCTCGAACGCATTGGCCGATTTTGACCCGCTTTGAGGCTTGTTGAAATAGATCAGTAGAGCCGTTTAAAAGTTATTCTTAAAAAACCACTTCAAAAATGCTTTTTTTTCTAAATCTTGAAATCTACCGTTTCGAATCGGCTCAAATTTGCGGGAAATCTAAGTTCTGCAAAATGCCACCAGTTTGGTTTGATTCGGTTCAAACATTAAAAAGTTATAAGCGGGTCACAGACACATCGACGGGCTCTCAGAATTAGTGAGGGAAGCTTCCTATGACTTCAAAACGTCAGAGATCTATTGAGAACTCTATTTCCTCAGAACGGGATAATACCAATAAATTCTGGGCGCAAATTACGGCATTCGATACGATTCGAAATCTTAAAATATTTCCATATAAACTGTATTGAAACATTTCGTAATTTCGTTCGATAACGAGTGCTGTAATTTGCCCCCTGGATTTTAGAAAACTTGCAAGTTTTCTGGCGGGAAGTTACAAATAAAAATTAAAGAAATTTTTGTTAAAAAAGTATGCAGAATATTAAAGAAATTAAAAGAATTATAAATATTTAGTATTGGAGTAATAGATTTGCTTGAAACGTTAGTTTCGACAAAATTTTTCGAAACTCAATAAAACAGAAAAATTATTCAAAATGTATTCAGCGAAACTGATTTAGTTTGTGCGTTATTATTGGACCTGGAATGAATTTTGTTAATAAATATTCGAATTATAATCAGAACATGTTCTGTCCTCCGTCAAAAATAAAATGAATAAATTAAAGGGAAAAGTGAAAACAGTCGCGTGAAAAAATCATTCACAATCAGAGAATTTTATTTTTGCATGCAACCATTCACGGGGAGTTTTTCCACAATTGAAAATTTGGGAAAAAAGAGAAAAATTAGGAGGGAAAAAGTATTTTGCCCTTTTTGATATTTCACAAAAATAGATTCTCCATTTTTATTCACTCACCTCAACCCTGCACGGTGATGGTGAATATGTTAACGTTGGCTGATTATCAAAAATATTTTCCAATTTAATAAATATGCTCGGCTCCACTGTACCTGGCGTCAAAACATCTTTAATAAAAATTTGAAAAAAATAAATACGTTGTTGCGGATTCTCATAATCCTGGCGCTTTTCTATGACAATAAACCTGCAAAAGTTGTTCATAATAAAAACAAAGTCCTTATTCACAAACGCTTGCTAAAGTTAATGAAGAATGCTTTAATAATGATTTGTGAATAACATGAAATAAACGCTTTAACAACTGCAATTTTTCATACCACTGATTGTCTGTAAAATTAATTCTAGCGCCCAATAGGCTGTTGTCACCGATATCAAAAGCTCCCAGGGATGGTGAAGTAGTGCCTTAAATTGTGTTCATAAAAGAAACAAATAATTATCGTAATTTAATTATTATTATTATTACAAAAGCGTAACAAATTGCGTGTAAACATTTTGCAATTCTTACCATTATAATTGATTTTGGCTAATTTGTATGGCAGACGAAGTTCCTCGTGTACGTTTATCGTTTGTACGGCCAATGCAGGATCGCTTTTTTGCCATTGAATACCGCGAGTATGAGCATCTATAAAATATGGGTCTTGCCATTGTGATGCAGAAAAGACTATTGATATTTTTGCATAGAAAAAGGTAGAAGAATTTTATTTGAAGTTTTTAATTATTTAAATTAAAATATTTGTGTACTTTGGGTCTGTATTGTGCGAAAATAATCTGCCCTATTATGTAGGATAACATCGAAGTTACCTCACGTCGACAGCAAAGAATTGTCACTAGTTGTCGACAAGAGTTAATAACTATTGACAATCGCTTTGACTGCGTCCACGCTGGGTAGAGAGACGACATTTCGTAGGTAAGAAGTTGGTGAGTAGAGTTGTCAACTTTCAAACCTTAAAAAAGCACTGACACGAAGAAAAAAGCGAGTAATATTAGCAAAAAAGCACTGAGTTTAAAATATTTAATTTTTTTATACAACATAGTATTCGCGTGGAATATATATTTTAGCCTTTTATTAAAAATATATATATTTTAGATATAGAAAAACATGGAACAAAAAAATTCTTCATAAAAATATTTTCTGTACTGAAATCCACAGTGGTTATCAGAAAGAATTAAAAAGAATTGGCAAAGTAAGAACAAATTAACAACAATTTGATTATCATAACACAACAAACAAGTAAAAGTGCTTTATTCGGCTGTGCCGAATCTAATATACCCTTCACCAACGTACGTCTGGCATTACATATATTTTTAAATACCAATACAAATCTTCATAATGTGTAATGCGGTTTTATTTAAGGAAAATTACAAATTTTTAACCATTTTGGCAACCTTCATGTGATACAAAATATTGCAAATATCCAACCCTGAAATCGAAATTTAGATTATTTAAATACTTGACATTAATTTTGTCTTTTCCTGAATTAAAAAGTAGTTTTAATTAGTAAAAAGTGCGTTAGTTGCCTTTCGGTTTATATATGTATAAAAAAATTTCAATTTTCCACCCCTGGAAGCGAAAATTTTTTCAACAATGCAAATCTTTATGATGTATAAAACGGTTTTATTTAAGAGAAACTTAACATTTTTAAACATTTTAGTTATTATATGTACCACGAAATACCGAATGTGCAAAAAAAATTAAATTTGCGATCCCTGGAAGCGAAAATTTATTTTTTTTTAAATAATTTTTTACCAATGGAAGTCTTTATGATGTATAAAGCGGTCTTATTTAAGAAAAACTACACATTTGTAACCATTTTTGTTACATTCAAGTACCACAAAATATTTCAGTTGTCCAAGCCTGGAATCGAAATTAATTTTTTTTTTTAATTTTTGATACCAATTTTGTTTTGCTAGAATAAAAAATAATTTTAATCAGGAAAAACGACGTTAGTTCATTTTTGGTTATTTTAATGTATAAAAAAATTTAAATTTCCTAATCCTAGATAAGAATTAGAAAAATTTTTATTTCATCAATGCAAATCTTCATGATGTATAAAACGGGTTTCTTTAAAAAGAACTTACAATTTTTAAACATTTTAGTTATTATATGTACCACAAAATACTGTATGTGCAAAAAAAAACTTAATTTCCCATCCCTGGAAAAAATATTTTTTAGTTTTAAATAGACAATTGAGGAGTCCCAAAGCATGAAATAGCTTCAATTTATAAATAAACAAAAAAATAATTGGTTTTTGGTGTTAACTTTGCGTCCAGATATAGGTATAAGCTTCCCAGCTCTGGAACCGTTTTTCTGAATTTCAATACCACTCTATGTTAGCTCATTTTCAATCGATCAGACCAAGAACGAAGTCTCTTGCTCTTCTGGGGCTTGGAAACCCCGATTTCACGTACAGACAGACGGACATCGCTCAATCGTTATCGTTATTCATAAGGATCCAGAATATATATACTTTGTAGGGTCGCATATTGATTTCGAAGAAATTACACACGGAATGACAAGCCTAGATATACCTTTCTCTTTTTTGTGAAGGGTGTAAAAACGATAGTTCTCTGAAATCACTACGTGTCCATCATCACTGCTCGTGCGTGTTTACTACGGTTATCACCGCTAGTTAGGTCGCTTCCACAGAGGTAGGGAACTACCGGATTCCAATTCTATGTTCTTCTTTCATTGCCTATTTGGGCTTGGCCGACTGTTTAATATGAATTGAAAAAACAATTTTAAGAATATCGAAAGGAATTTGTACAAGGAAAGATTCCCAGGTGACTTGGTTCTATGTGATAACAACTCTTAATTCTTTTTTAGCTTCCCGCTAGAAAAATTAAAAACTTTCAAAAGTCGGAAAGCTATTGGTTTTACCCCATTTGGAAAAATATAATTCTTTTCCGATCTCCACGTTTTTAGATCCTAGGAAGTTACCCTGACTAATTATTAGAGCCCGTCACTATGTCTGGATGTGTGTATGTGTGTGTGTCCGTGTGCAAGTCACCCACTTATATTTTTTGAATGGCTGAACCGAATCATTCTAAAGAACGTTATTGTATTGGTCTTAAGAGTCAAACGAATCCATATTATTTTTTCTTTTTTGGGTGAAGACTGTTGCAGCAAAGGCTCAATATGTATGTGAGTATGTGTGTATGTGCATTTTCATATCAAGAATATGAAATAATTTACTTACTTTCTTCAATTAATATTAAAATCACAACTATATGAAGAAAAAGTCTGGGAACAGGAAACATCTTTATATTGCACAGAAAGTTACACTATTGTTGATTTGTATTGGGAATATTTTTCTATTTTTTATTTATGTTTAAAGATAAAAATTATTTTACACATATTTCTTGGTATTATTTTTCAATACTGCATTATTATCACAATATTTATTTCGTTATAAGTTTGTCAATAAAAACTCGTGTACTTGTTGAAGGTAACTAGCATTTTTCGCATTGTTATTTTCACAAATTAATTTAAATTCGTCGGGACAATAGGTAGAATTAAAATCTTTACTTTAACTACTTCAAATTTTTCGCTTATGAGGCTTTACACACGAAAACATGAGCGATTGGTTGGTATTGCCATTAATATAGAAAATATAAGACTGGAAAGACCTTGTTCACAAAAAATATATTATATTTATAAGCTGCTTATAAGACCAATTTCGTGTGTAAAATTTGTCTTTTAAGCAGCTTATAAGTGTAAAATGTTTTTATGAACAATGCCTTCAAAATATAATGGAATTTATCACCGCTCTTTTAAGTTTTGCTTACGACAATTAATATTGTACTGAAAGAGATAGTGAAGATTTTATCATGCCTTGTTTTAAAGAAATTTGATAAAAAGGAAAATATCTAAACAATATGTTCATATGTACATATTGTTTAGATAAAATATATAATTAGTTGAATGAATGTTTTTTTTTCTTAATAATGAACCACTGAACTTTATTGAAATTTATTTATACAAAACTTTCCTTATTTATAAAACGGTATTTCTACTCGACCAGCTTTTGAATTTATTGTTTGCCAACAGGTGCAATGAAATGTTGAGCAATCCATGTGATCTATATATAATTTGCCGTTTAAATGATCCATTTCATGTTGTGCAATACGCGCATTCCAACCTGTTAATTGTAGTTGAGATGGTGTATTTTGTTTACCCACTCCCGTTAACGTGACTCCTTCATAACGTTCAACTTCTGCGGAATAACCTCGAACACTCATACAGCCTTCAGGATGTTTATGCTTAGTGTAGTTCGTAATTTTTAAAGTGGGATTAATCATTACCTGGAATAGAAATATAAATAATTAACATACAATCGAAGTCTTATGTGAGATTTACAATGAAAAACAAGTTTCGATATATTATTGAATTCAAATTCAGTTTATAAAATTCGAAAATCAGTATATATTGAATTCAAATTCAGTTAATAAACTTAAACATATTCTTGTTTAAAGAAAAACAGTTCAGAGTGCATAAGTAACATAAGGAGAACGGTTTGCCTTGCAGGTCATACCTGGAATGAGCCGAAAAGCCCAATTCTCAGGGGCAAAGTGGTCGAAAATGTATGAACATTTTTATCGCTGCTGGTAGTAGTTTAAAATTTTAGAAAAATAATTTTTTTTTTACAACTCTTTTCAAAAAATGAATCAATTTTTCCATTCCGTACAAAGTTTTTTGTGGTGCTTCAGGTTCCGATCGTTTTTATCAATGCAAAGAAAATTTCAATAATTTTATGCATCGATTTCAATAGTAACGTAAACGCATGGCAACGCCGATATTACTTAGCACCACAAGACTCAGGATAATATACCGGAGGATCACAATCTTCTGTTAATCCCAAGTGCAGTACAATTATTGTTAAAGTTACTCAATAGTTAAAAAATAATTAACACTAATTACCGATTTATTAGCTTTTATCGAGTTAGGAAAGAAGCTTTTGTACTGAAATCAATTCCGATACTTTTGTTTTCTTTCAAAATATTCTTTTTGGAAAGAGTTATAAAAATTTTCAAAAATACACCAAAAAATTATTTAATGATTTTCTTCTAAAATAAATTTAGTAAAAACTAATTTATTTACATACATAAAAATTAGCTCCAATTAAAAATTATTTCATTTAGAAACAAATTTTTGGTTTGCATTTTTCGAAGAGTCAAATTGCGATATGAAATCCGTTTCCGAATGGAATTGTACTCTAGGCACGGCTGATTATTAATTGTATTCGAACTGTAGAGTATAGGACCGCTTTTGATATTTAAAATTTATAACAAAAAAATAAAAAATGCACAAAAATTTAAGAAAATTTTAAATAAATGGCATAAAAAATCAGTTGTAAAAATTGAAAACATATATGACAAATTGAAGCCATGAATGCCATGCATCCACAATACGCAATACTAGACTTGTGTGGAACACCTTTATTCGCTCCATTTCGACTAAAACCTGGGATCAAACCCATTTACATTATATCATAAGTATTTGATTAAAATAGGCTAATGAACGATTTTGACAAAAGTCTACCTACGATATGTTTAGATCGTTAGTATGACTTTTCTGAAAAATATAGAAATTATTTGCCTCGGACTGTTGGAATCCACTTCTTATAAAAGTAGTTTTAAAATGCAATATAATGAGAACCGTTAAAGTTTTGGGTACATTTTGTTAACTTTAGTTATGAATTTCTTTTTAATATAGTCCTTAAAAGGGCCGCATTCTCATTAGCGAATATAAAATTGAATTGTACAAATTAGTTGACTAATTTGTACATCCATACTCCTCCTGTTATAATTGAAAAGTTTGGGTTACGAAACTTCAATTAACAATAAATTAATAAAAATAGCAGGACATGGTAGTAATACTAGATATTTTCAAAGAACATTGTTTCAATTCTATAAATATTTATATGCCTGGATACTCCTTAGTAGAGCTGTACCGAACTGAATCAAACGCTCTCAAACACTCTCAAACGCTCGTTTTTGACAAGAACCTCTACTCAAACCCATGTAATTTAAATGGGTTTGAGTAGAGGTTCTTGTCAAAAACGAGCGTTTGAGAGCGTTTGATTCAGTTCGGTACAGCTCTACTCCTTAGCAGTGGCAATATATTTTATTCAATTGGTTTGGCACCAACATTTTATATAAACCAACTTACAGTCAGTGGCAGCGGTGACATTCTTCGTGCTTCATAAACTTCCTTAGTAAATTTCTTATTCAGATCCTTTCTAAATTCCATCACAATAATGCGCAGCGACACTCCAATTTGAGGTGCTGCCATGCCCACACAATCATATTTTCTTAGAACCTTAACCATTTGTTCTACAATCAGATCGATTTCTTTGCTATTTAACATGTCCGCAGGTACTTCAGCTGCTTGGCAGCGTAAAACCGGATCCCCCACTTGAGTAAAATGACCATAGGGCGGTTGATTATAGTCTTTAGGAGTCCAAAAATCACGATACATTTGTCTAAACGTTTTACATTTTGACACGCTGGCGTGAATGAACCTTCTTGTGGTATTGAAAACGTTGCGAGGTAAAAGATTAAGTTGTTGCAAAGCCATTTTTGCAATATATTTTAGTGAATTAGAATTTTAATTTATAAATAAAACATAATCTTAAGATTTTAAGTGATTCTAATGTATGCAATTGCATAAAAACTTATTAAACACCGGCAGCTGGCAGAATGTAAACAAAAGTCAGCTGTGTCGTGTTTGCTAATGCTGATAGCATTAGTGAAGCCAAGTTTACTTTAGTAACAGATGATGTTAATTTTTATAGGGAATACAAACTAATAACAGAATTGAAAGCCGTTAAGTTTGAAATTATAACTGACGTTTTTTACAAATTAAATTAGCTAAAAATAGATTTTTCTGTATAACTAAATTCAACAGTTCCGACTAAAGGAATTCGTTATCTTGAAGAATTTGAATAAATAACAAACAATTATTTGTTGGGTGGTTAAGCAATTTCTCTATGCATTTCATTGGTGTTTATATCAAATCATCAGTAGAATTTAATTACAGTTTTGAAAAGATTTAATCAATTTTGATAAGTTTTTGAATACCTTAACAGACTAAAATATGTGGCATATTAAAAATATTCAGGTCACATTCTTGAGTTAAGACTTCGATTAATTTCACTAAATTTTCCGAACGTTGGAAAATAAATTTGTCGAATACATTTTTATTCGTAACTAAATTTTACACTTGGAACGAACAAATCTAAAACTTGATTAACGCAACAAACATCCTCGAGTGCAGAAGTTTTTATTAAAGGCGATTGATTTGTTCGATAGACATCGTAAAAGATGTCGATTTTTATGATTTAGTTATTCTGTAAGCTTCACAAAAATAAGTTGAGTAGGTCAATATCAGAGACGATAATCGAGTAAAGTAATTCCTTAGCAACAATCTTTTAAAGTTGGATTCTTCATTGTAACATTTAACAATAACTGATTTTTGGATACAAAGCGGGTGATATTTTAGAAGTCTTCTGTTTAGATTAGACTTGATGCTGTCGGCGCATGCAGTTTTATTAAATGGCTTCACATTTTGCCGTAAAAGTTAATTTTATTTGTTAAAGTTTCTTAAGATATTCTATAGAATTGTATGATAATAACATCGACTTCTAAGCTGCAGTTGAAATGCTTTTCCAAGGAAATTATGCGATCTCTTGCGAAATTGAAATTTTAGTTTAACATTTCTTATGTGCTGCAGGAACAAAATCTGCATATAAACTGAAACAGAAAATTCAGATGCAATAAAATTTCATTTTATATTTGTAAAATCAGCTTATGCGCAACTTTGATGCCCCTGGTCCAGCTTATTAAATATTATTTCTTAAACTCAGGGAATTTTCAATGCAACAATAATTTTTCTAAATATGCCACAAAGCTTATAAAATTATTTTATTGTAATAGTTTACAAAATGATGCCAATTGCGCTGAAGAGTCCGACGAAGTCTCCGAAAATGTTTCGAACTGATTTAAAAATTTTTATTAATTTTGTACGACATACTAAAAATATAAAAAGCATTGAAGATGACTTAAATTATTTGAAAAACTCGAAAAAAGAACAGACAAACTTAATCTGCTTTTCAACTGAAATTTTTCTACTTGTAATATTATTAAAAATAAGAAGACAATCGTTTAAAATGTAAAAACTTAAACGAATATGAACTTGTTTTAACAAAATTATTAAGATTTTCGTTTGTAATGGACTTTTTTCTTATTGTTATTAACAAAATGCGGCTCATAATTCATTTTTTATTTAGGCTTTCAAAATTATTCTATTTGTTGAAATATTCGAATAAAAGTTTAAAATTATTGGGCTGTTAGAACAGCCATCTTTAATTTTACCTGCATGATTTTAAAAAGAGCGCTACAAAATCGGTCACTGATATTTTTCTGTATTATTCGAATGAAATCGCGTATTCTTTATTCGTTCGAACAGTGGAATAAAAGTTTAAAATTATTCGGCTGTTCGAAAAAAAAATAATAATAAAAAATAAATTAAATTAAATTATGAAATTCTATTCGAACGATTATAAAACTCGAACAATTGACATCTTTAGTTTTACCAATAATATTTTTCTGTATGATTTTCTTTTAGCAGAAGTTACTAAATATTACAATTTCTTCGCTATTAAATTTTGTAAATTTATGTGGAAAAAGTCGTTTGCCCACCCAATTGTATTGTGATTTGTTAATATCGATTATTATTTATTGGAGTCACACGCATCATATAATACAATTTTATTACGAAAATGTCACTGAAAGGTCAATAGCATATAATGAATGTGTACTTTACGGTTTGCACATCATAACAACTCACATGACCCTACGGTTGTTCTGTATTGCGTCAGAGCTAGAGAAACTGTTTGTGGAAGAGAGCATGGAGGGGGTATTGATTTGAACTTTCACAAATTGTAAGTGACAGGAAATATCTCTGTTGGAGGTTTGTACCACATGCACACTATTGGGCTTGATAGCAAGTAAATTTTCGGAATAAAAAAAATAAATAAATAAATAAAAAATATGCAACTAAATATTTACTTGGGACTTAAAAAAATTGTTGTTTTATAATTTTCGATAATATATTTTAAAGGTTGCAAAATTTGAAAATTCTTTAAATGTCTAGTAAAACCAAACAAAACAAAAATAATAGAGAAAAAGGTTTCTGTTCACAAAGTCCTAAGAACTCGTGCTTCATCGATAAGTCATATTTCAGACAAGTCTGAAGCCATATTGAGACTGAAATAACCAAGAAGAATTGAAGTAACTTTTTCGTTACAAGAAATTCTGTTCTTTTTTCTTTCCTCTCTCTCTCTCTCTCTCTCTCTCTCTAATAAATTTAGAGTTGCTTCAAGAAAAATTGCCGTCTCAAACACGACTAACTCACGAATGGATTAAACGATTTTTTTAACTTCTTGAAATCTACCGCTTCGAATCGATTCAAATTCCCGGGAAATGTAAGTTTGGTCATCAGTTTGGTTGAAATCGGTCCAGCAGCTCTAAAGAAACAAGCGGATCATATACTTACACGCACATACACACTAATACACATATACACACAAGGACATTGTGACGGATTCTCAGAATTTAACACGGAGGCTTTTTAGGACCTCAAAAAGTAGAGGTCTAGTGCGAACTCGATTCTTTCAAAACGGTTAATATCAACAACTTCCCGATTTTTAAGAATTTATATTTTCGTAGAGGGACGTTAAAAATGTAAAGACCAAATAATTGACCAATTGAAAGTGTATTAAAAATTTTTTGAATTTTTATGAAAAATAACTCGAACTATTTTGAAGTTTTCACTGATTTTATTGGGCATAAGAACAACTCAAGTCGGCCGATTGATGTCTTGTTTACCAAAATCAGTTAGTCAAACGTCAACGGCATGTGGTTCCAATGAGACGGTAGCACTTGCCTTACAGCGCCTTTCATTTATTTATTGATTCATTGCGAAATCAATTTACCCAAAATATAATTTCCAGAAGTGATCCTTTTACTGCGACGATCGTACTCTTTAACGCCTCTGGATTACTTTTTATGGCTCTATGCTAAGGCACAGAACTATTGAAGCATTGAAAGCAGAGTCATTGAATAAACCATGTAACTCGTAGCCGCGGCGAAATTATACCGCAAATCATTAATAAAAATAAATCAATTCCCACTGTACTTTTGTCTTGAAAATTTTAACATTTTAAGCTCTCATGCAGCATGCACATACATGCTCATGCATGTTTTGTCTTAATAATAATTCGGGACAAACTGCCACATGGCATTTGAACTCTTAAGAAGTTTTTCATTTAACTATTTGTTTTTTACATCATGAGAAGAATAGATTAGGAAATTCTGTAATAAAAAACTAATTTAGTGTGTTCTATGCACGTGTCACATGATGTGCCTTGAGCCATTTGAACGAACTATTAAAAAAGTTCTGTGATTATGATAAGCAAAAAAGTTCTCTTCATAAAAAGATGGTTCATCGTCAGGACATGTTGCAGATAATTTTTGTTCAAACTGGTCTCATATTTATGGCAGAAGTTTATTGATAAAATATTTGATTTGAAATTATTTATGTGTGCACATACCAGGGACGCCACTCGGAATTGATTTTTAAGAATCAGTGATTTAATGGTATTCAATAAAGATTATAAAGGGTGTTTTTTTATATGGAGGTGTAAAACTTTAAAATGGAATAAAACAAAACTGAAACATGAAGTTTATTTTATTTAAAGTGACATAGGAATTAATTTATTTGAAAGATAATCTTCTGGCATTGTAATATGAATATGACTTGTATTTGGAACAGAACCATGATTTTCAAAATAAGTTTTCATAATTTGGAATCGTTGTTCAGGCGTCAGTCTATTCATGATGGAATTCCCAACCAAACAAAACATAAATCACTTGACAGCTGACAATATGTCCACCAACTAAAAGAGGGATAACTTAAAGTTCTATACCTCTACAAAAAATCACCCTGTGCTAATATAAACAGATATATATATATATATATATATATATATATATATATATATATATACATATATATATATATATATATATATATATATATATATATAATATTATATTATATTATATTATTATATTATATTTTATTATAATATTATATTATATTATATTATTAATATTATATATATAAAAATAAAAACAATTGGAATTTTCATCAGGTTGTGCGGCCAAGTCATTATGTGTTGTTTTAAAATATTTTATAAAACTTTTACAATATTTGATAGACTCATTTTATTTTTGAAGCCCCATAATGGTACAAAATGAGTACAAATGAGTACAAAATTCTTCTTAAAGCACAATTGACACTTAAAATATCCTTCAACGTGAAAGCTAAAGCTTTAAACACATTCACTACAGCAGACTACCGACTACAATCACTGCAAATGTCGTTGTGTAGTCAGCTACTCAATTATTTTCAAAACGACACCACCAAATCAATAACCATGAAGTGCTGTTGTAGTATTCTCTACATACGCCAGTGTAGCCGCTTTCATATATGTAAAATTCTTAAATGGTGCTACTCTAATAAAATATATTTAAAGCCCGCAAAATATGACAAGAAATCATTTCATTTGCTTAGAAATACAGTTTTTTATTTCTTTTTGTATAGTAAAACAATAGGGAGGTTCACACTGTTGTGATAAAGTCATAAGGCATAAAATAATAGCACGAAATATATGACTAGTGTGAACAACACGTCATAACTTGTGGTCTGCTAAATGAATTTGTATGCAAAAACTGCTGTCTAGATATGAGCTAAATACAACTTTTTTGGTGGCGGCAATTTGAAATACTTCCAGTGGCTGCCAGTTTAATAAGTTAAACGAGAGCAATTTTCGTCTAGTTTATATTCACATTTTCTGATTTAATTCTCTTTCACATATTTTTATTTTATAAAAGTCTGATTTAATGTACGGCCATATAAGTATGAATATTTTTTTTAGCCGTTTTTTAGTCGCGAATCATATACAAGTAACGGCGGCCTAATGATTTTCAGCTGTTCGACTCAGATCTCTTGAGCTATTTGATGACAAAGTAAAAACATACCTGAAAGAGTGCTTTTTTATGACTTTTTGTATGCAGCACAACAACAACTTTCTTAAGCTGTTCTAAAATATTATGACCTTATGACAATATAAATAAATAGCACACAGTGTGAATACCCCATATGTGTGTTTATTATATTCACGTCTGCTGGTTGTTGTCCATGCTGTTTTTGGGGTTGTAGTCAAGTCCAAATAAATTCTATTTTAGTGACCGGCAATGAGCGAATGTAGTGTTGCCGTTATAATATAAATACATTAAATTATTGTAAACTTGAAAATATATTGTTTTATTTGACAACGAGAATAATAAATTTTACCTCGAAGCAAATAAAGTTAATTTGTTTTATATATATAAATATATTTTGGTACAGTGGCAGAAAAAAAAATAATAATTAAATATATGAAAGCGGCTAGACTGACGTTTGTGCAGATTTCTACTACAGCAACTCATCGTAGTTAATTTGGTGCCGTTGTTTTCAAAATAATTCTGTAGTTGACCACTGAGCGACAATTGCCGCTACCGGAATTTGCAATCATTGTAGTCGGTGGTCTGTTGTAGTGAATGTGTTTTGTGTTTAGTGCTTAATGCAGCGCAAAGTATTGAGTAGTGGGTACCCGGTACCTCCCTGTTTTTTAATACTCAATATTCAAAAATAGTTACTTGATACCACCATCGTTGTATTTTTCAAGCAAGTTTTTTAAGGACTTTATGGCTAAAATACAACTCTGCACAAAAATACAACTTTAATGTTGAAATACAATTTATTTTTGGTTTTATTTATTTAATAAAAAGTATATATACAAAACCGATAATAGTAGAAGATCTGTTATTAATTTTTAAAGAAGAAACTTTTTTCTTTTTTTAAACTGCATTAAAAGTATCGCGTAGTGTTGAGTGCCAAATGGAATGTATTGAGTGATATCGACATGATCAATATATTTAAACGGTGGGGCATCGTCATGCAACTAAAAGTAGTCCAGTTGACAAGGATTACCCTGATGTATAGCCATGACATCTCTCGATATGGTCCATGATGTCTCTCGATATGATTATTTCGACAAAATACATTAAGGAACAAAAAGAAAATTTTTTAATATATTTTTGTCGTCAAAACAATATCGAGTAATGACATCATTGGTCAGGCAGTAAATTAGGAAAATAGTCGTTATTTGTAGGCCCTGATTTCAATGCATCAGCCTTTCATTTATTTACAGCACGGACCTGTGTTTTATTATAAATATTCCAAACGATTCAAGAGAGAACAACCTAAAAGAAGTATAAGAAAATGTAATACTTTTACGTTTGTCGCCTGCATCGCTGATTGTGATGTTACACGCCGCTGGAAATCTCAATAAAACCTTGTCTACTGCGGCAAAGTTTTTATTTGGTTTGTTTTACATTTCGGTAAATGAAATAATTTGTTAATTAAATAAAAGCTAAGAAATTGAATTTTACTAATTTTTTGCAGGATTCAAACAAGTATTTGATTCACGTAACAGCGTGCCTGAGTTGAAATATTTATTTTCTCTGTGTGCATGTCAATACGAGTAGTTTTATTACAATTATTATTTTATTTCCTAAACAAGCGTATTTGATGAATAAACAATTTGATTATTGCAAATACTAAATATTTGATTAGGAGCTTTTGTTCGTTTTAAGATGCAAATAAGAGTTTCTGTGAGTTTCTGTTGGCAATTTGGCATGGCAAATGTGCCAGCGTTCATTATTAAATGACTTTGACACGTGCCAAATAGTTTTATTTATACGTTTAGGGGCGTATGTACAACGAAAGTCGTATGGTAATTACGGTAACTAGATTTTGTGCATGAATCCTTATTGTTAAGGATCATATTTCGTAGAACTTTCACTGCAATTTCATTAGAGATAAGAACAGAAAGTTGCACGAATAAAAACTATTAATTTTGTTGAAAACACAATGGGATGTTCGTATTAATTATAAACAAATTAATGTTGTTAACTTCCAGGAAAATTTTAAATTAAAAAAAATCGGGTAGTTATTGGTTTTACTCCGTTTTGAAAAAAATCTTATCAGATCGTTTTGAGGTTCTACGAAGGTCCACTGACTAATTCTGAGAGCCTATCAACGGGTCTGTATGTTATTTGTGTGTGTGTATGTGTGTGAAACTATGTGGGCCGCTTATAACTTTTGAAAGGTTCCAACGAGTCCAATAAATTTGGCAATGGTTCTCCCAAACTTAGATTTCCTGTGAATTCGAACCGATTCGAAACGGTTAATTTTAAGAAATTTAACTTAAAAAAAATAGTTTTTAAGTGTTTTTAAAATATAAAAAATATTTAATCGATCTGTAGACCGATTTCAGGAACTGATCACCTCTCGAATTCAAAAGTCACGTCTAACCCTACAAACCGATTGAGAATCGGTTAAATCGTTCGTGAGATATCGTGAACGAAGGAATTCGAAAAAATTGATTTATTTGAAAAATTCCGAAATTATATATTTCATTAATTAGTTATCTCGATTCTTTTATAATAATCGAAAGAAGAACGTACCTGGACGTAGTTTTCCTGCGAATTTAAACCGATTCGAAACGGTAGATTTGAAGATATCTCAAAAAAACTTGAAAAAAGCATTTTTCAAAGTGATTTTTTTTTAATCGCTTTTCTGCTTTTTAGATTTACAAACGACATCGATCGCTTTAAACAGAGTGAAGATCGTTGCATGCGTTCGTGATATCTCGTGAACGAAAATGTTAGAAAAATGTTTTTTATTAAATTCCGAAATTATATACCTGATCAGTTTGTGTTCTCGATTCTTTTATAGTCACCGAAAACTACATCAATCACCTGGGAATCGGTTATTTTGAAAATTAAAATAAAAGTATTTTAGCTCGAAGAGCCCAAAAGCATAGAATAGCACAAAAACCAGTGCCTCGTTTTTGTAACTGAAGTGAGAATTTCTCACATCGAAAAAAGAGGTAATTATAGATGTCATGCTCTCTATTGTAGAATAATATGTTGCATTAAGAAATATATTCCGACTTATTCTGTGTTTCACAGAGTGAAGACCATTTTTTCGATTTGAGAAGTTCTCACGTCAGTCACAGGTTACGATAGTTTTGAGGTTAAAATTAGCGGAAAGTTACAGGGATGGGTAAACTGTTTTCCATATTTTTTTTTGTGTAGGACCAGCACTCAGGCCATGACCCCTACAAAGGGGAATAGTGTTAGGAGAACAGACGAAGAGAGATCAGAAGATAGAGAATTTTATTGTCGGCTATTTTTACTTTTTATTTCGACGTTGAATATTTTTGCTGCAGGTACCGACGAAGGAGGGTGCTGTTTCCTGCTCTTTTAATACATGATCTTGTCAATTTCTGTCCTTAATGTTCAGCGACCAGTGCTTAGCCTTCGTCATTTAGACAAGCCGATAGTAATTAAAATTCAGCACTAATTTAGATCAGACAAATGCGGTATCATGTTCATGACTGAGTCCGGATTCGAAGTCGGGGTCTAAGGCATCGTATTCACTTCTTCAGTCAACAGCAGTTTTGTTGTTGCATGTCATTCCGTGTGTAATCTCTTCGATATTAATATGCGACCCTATACAGTATATATATTCTGGATCCTTATGAATAGCGATGACGATTGAACGATTTCCGTCTGCCCGTCCATCTGTCTGTACATGAAATCGGGTTTCCCAAGCCCCCGAAAGAGCTAGAGACTTCATTCTTGGACTGATGGATTGGAAATGAACCTAAATTGAAATTCAGAAAAATCGGAAGGACGGTTCCAGAGCTGGGAAGCTTACACCTATTTCTCGACGCAAAATTAACACCAAAAACCAATTATTTGTTTTTGTTTATTTGTAATTTGAACCTATTTCATGCTTTGGGACTCCTCAATTGTCTATTTGAAACTTAAAAAAAAGTTTTTTTTCCAGGGGTGGGAAATTAAAAGTTTTTTTTTGGCACATTCGGTATTTTGTGGTACATATAATAACTAAAAAGTTTAAAAACTTTACGTTTTTTTAAATAAAAGCGTTTTATACATAATGAAGATTTGCATCCCATCCAGGGTTAAGAAATTTACATTTTTTTATACAATAACATAACAAAAAACCAACTAGCGTCGTTTTTTTCCTGGTTAAAATCATTTTTTATTCGGGCAAAACAAAATTGGTATCAAAAATCAAAAAAAAAAAATCACAATTTCGGTTCCAGGGTTGGACACTGCAATATTTTTTAGTACATAAAAGTAACAAAATTGGCTACAAATTTGTAGTTCTCCTTAAATAAAACCGCTTTACACATTATGAAGATTTGCATTGGAAAACAAATTTCAATATTATAACTTCGTTTCCAGGGGTGGGAAATTTTGAATATATTTTATTTATAAAAGTAACCAAAAAATCCAACTGAAGTTGTTTTTTTCCCTCTTGCTGAAGCTTTTTTATAAATTAGAAAGCACAAAATTAGTACTTAAAAATATATGTAATGCCAGACGGACGTTGGTGAAGGGTATATAAGATTCGGCGCACTTGTAATTGTTTCAAATTTATTTTCTAGGCTGATTGTTCGAAAAGTGTTTTTGATTCAGAAGGACATAATAAATATTCAAAAACACAAGGAAAAGTCAACATCAGTTTTGTCATTTTATATTCAGTTTATGTAGCAGATCAGAACAGCTGTTTTCGAAAGCCGCTGCACTTTCATATATTTTTATTTATTACCGATTTGTTAGTTAAATCATTTTATTAACGCTTTACTGTCTAGAAAGTAATCGGTTGACATCAGTATAGTCTGGCGATTTAAGGTGGCCATGAGTTTGACGTTTGAGATCTACAGAACACCTCTTTTGTGAGTTCAAGTCACTCGTGCGATTGTGCTTGCGAAATGAGAGTGACATTTCGGCCTATTATTTATGCGATTCCTGGTATTCCATTCATATAAACAGAATTGAATAGGTTGAAACGAAGTTATTGACTATTTCGTGATTATTTTGATTCCGAGTTCCTTCTGGGCAATATTATCAACTCCGTTGCATCACTTTGTTAAGACTAAATTACTACAGATTTCTTTACGCTTAGAATGAATATTTTCATCTAGATCCGAGATCTATAACTTTGGAGAAACTGTACTGGAATCAAAGTGATTAAAATTTAATTATTCAAATAAAAGTTATTGGAATAAGAAGTTCTTTCAACAATTTTATTTCGATAGAATTGTATTAACAAAATAAGTAACAAAATTATTAAATGAAAATATATTTTACTGAGAACAAAAATAAACGATTGAAATAATTCAAAGAAACTTATTGAAGTAAATATTTTTCAATTTATTTACACTCTGTGATTTACTGTCGATACATTTTGCCTTAAAAAGACACCGAGTCAAAAGACTTGGGCCATTATCTTTTATACATAAAACTTTTGGCTAAAAGCAAATCAAGTTTTATCATCTCTGGAATATTTGCTAGCAAAATTGTCAACAGAATAGCTTGTTGAAAGGCCAAAATGATTATGATTGAAATATTTATGACTGAAAGTCACAAAATATTTTCTACTGCGAGGCTTGCGGTTGAAAGACTTGATTGAAGTCATTTTCTATTGCTTCACGCATCAATAAAACAAGGAATTATTGTGGGAATATTTTATTAATGATCGTAAATGCTGGAGGTGTTGAAATGATGATGATTGATGTGCGTGTATGAATTGCGTTTAGATTTTGGGACACATAAAAAAAATAGTCAATAAAAGTGGAAATTAAACTGCAAATAAATCGTGCTGTATAAGGAAATATTTTATTTTGCAATTTACTTTAATAGCGCCTCCAATATTTTGTGGTAGAAATAAGTAAAAGTGCTGTATTCGTCTGTGCCGAATCTTATATACCCTTCACCAACGTACGTCTGGCATTACATATCTTTTTGAGTATCAATTTTGTGCTTTCTAATTTATAAAAAAGTTCCAGTAAGCGAAAAAATAGAAAATTTATAAATAAAAAATATTAAAAATTTCCCACCCCAGGAAACGAAATTTTAATATTTCAAATTTTTATTACCAGTACAAATCTTCATAATGTGTAAAGTGATTTTATTCAAGGAAAACTATAAATTTTAACCATTTTGGTAGCTTTCATGTGAAACAAAATATTGCAAATATCCAACCCTGGAATAGAAATTTTGATTTATTTTAAATATTTGATACGAATTTTGTTTTTCCAAAAAAATATTAAAATTTGTAAACATCTTAGTCATTTTCATTTATCACAAAATATTGCAGCTGTCCAATTCTGGAATAGAAATTTGAATTTTTTTAATATTGAAAATCAATCTTGTTTTTCCTAAATTAAAAAATAGTTGCTTTTTTGTTACTTTTATGTATAAAAAAATTTTAATTTCCCATCCCTGGAAGCGAACATTTATTTATTTTTTGTTTTTTACTAACGTAACTCTTAATAAGGCATGAAATAGTTGTATTAACCCGGCGTCGGGCAGGTGATAAAAGAAACACCGACAGTCAGGTGGGTAAATATGACCCTACTTTTTTTGATATTGTATTTTGAATAATTTTCAAAATTTGATAAACTTATCTCTAAGCATTATATAGATGACTCTTTTAGCTATTTGTTATATGCAACATATAACATATTTAAACTGTTTTCAATTTTTTAATTTAGTAATTCAAAAAAAAAAAACAATAAACGAACCTAAAAATACAAGGAACTTCAGTCTAAAACAATAAATAATTGCTAAATTCATCACGTGGGTGTTAATTATGTATTAAAAAGAGTAATTTTCGTTATCTTCCTGAAAGGAGTTTAAGAATGCATTGCAATAAGGAGCTGTTTGTTCAGAGCAAATCTCACTACCAGGTTGGGCCATATTCACCTTTTCTTAATTGACGGTCAATTATCTCTGCTCACGTTCAATCAACAACTGAAACGAAATAATAAACAACATGCAAAAGCGATACACTCCAGCTACTGAGAAATTTGGCAACGTCGCAAAACGTTGAAAATGGTTATACAGCAATTTAAGAGCATACGGGTCATAATGACCCAACCTGCATGACGCAGTACTAAAAAAAATTCGAATTTCATACCAACTAAATTTTGATTTGAACTTGACCCTGAATAATAATTCTAGTTTTAATAATTTTTCTAAATTTTTATTTGCTTTTCTTTCAAATCAAATCCGAAAGCTCTTAAAAAAATCACCCTTTGTATGAATTGGCGGATTGAATTTAAAAAGAAAAATATTATTTCTTCATCAAGTAACGAAAACTATTTTTATATTCAGTCATTAAATTTTAATGCATAAAAACACCGCAGCATGACGTGGTCTCATTTCAGCATTTCCGCAACTCGTTACGTTTTAAGTGTTCCGCTGAAATTTATTAAAATATGAGAGATTATTTTTGTGAAAGGATGCATGAAAACACACAAAACAAACAGGACCACAGTGAAGGAACATGCACGAGTGTACTGTCAAAATGTCATTTAAACGTCATTTTGTTTTTCTTTTTCACATGGAATTTCAGTTACACTGATGAACTTATTTTATGCAAACATTTCACAATTTACATACTCATGACGTATTCACGGCAGTGGCAAACGGTTGTTGCGAAATAAAAGGAGAGGGAGAGAGAGAGGGAGTTTGCACCGTTATGTGTACAGTTTTCGTTTGTTGCAAAATGTAATTTTTAAATTTAAAGCGAATCACATAATTCACCTTTTACGTTCGTGAAAGCTGAATCACTGTAATTGTTGGGCTCCTTGTGGTCCAGTCAAAATTGTATGTTTAAGACAGAAAATGTAGGAAAAACTTTGTAGTTGTTTTTCGCTTATCAACAGATTTGAATTAATTTGATTTGTTTTTAGCAAGAAATTTGCAAAGTTGTTTGTTCAATATTGTGAATATTTGAATAAAATATTTTTTTTGTTCTTCAACAGAGTCTCCCATTACAGTCGCCAGGCAGATCTGAGTCACTTATGGTGTTTTCTTTTCTGCACAAAAAATGTCACCTTGTTAAAAGGTGCATGCATAAAATATCTTGCCAACCCTGTAATAATGCAATTTGTTATTTCATTAGAACAAAGCACAATTTGTGGAGAAATGTCAATAAATTTAAAACTTCATCCTCATCAGAAGAGGAGGATAAATCTAGCAATTGACTAATTCCCATTTCTGCACGTATAATTGATGCGGCAATATGAATATTTTTAACAGAATTGTTAAAAATAGTCTTTTGTTTGTTGTCAAAAACTATACAAACAGTAAAAATTGGTTGCCAGACTGCCAGTTTATCGACGCGAAGCTTTAACGATTTTTTTTTATATAAAGACTTTTTTGAGCGCAATTTCAAAACTCCAAATCCTGTAAGATTTAATATCACTTAATGTAATGTTTTCTCATAGTTGTTATATAAAACAGCAAAGATATTAACTTTAAAATTTAACTTTTTACTTAGTAATTCTAGGCGATTTCTTTCCAAATTCCTCTGGTAACACTATTAACAAACAAAAGTCAATTACTTTTCAGGGCACTATCAACACTGTCGATTTGTGTGGGGCATAAAGTGCAATGCCTTTCACCATTATTGAGGGAGATATTTTTTGAATCAAACACACTACCCTTTTATAGAGCAACACATTTTAAGAAACGAACACGAAATTACTCTTTTTACATGGAAATGTAGTATATTTTTGTAGAAAAGAAAACACCATTAATTTCAACCCCACGTTATTGTCACTCTGTGAAACACAGGATGTGTCAGAATGTATATCTAAATGTAATTATAGTTTTGTTAGGCTTTTATAAGGTGTTTTTATAGAGTGATACAAGTTTAAATAATTATAAAACATAGTAATTTATATTTTATATCACTGAAAAGGTCCCTATTGGATAGAAAATTTTATGACATTAATGGCGCGTACAGTAACATTCTGACCATCATCGTCTTTGAAGATATATGGACCGATGACACCACCAGCCCATAAAGCGCACCAAACAGTAATTTTCTAAATGCGATAATTCTGTTTATTTACGTACCCATTCAACCAAAAATGGACTGCATCGGCAAACAAAATAAGTTTGACGAACAGAACTATTATTTTGATTAAGAACTTCCACTATTTGCACGCGTTGCTCTGGGGCCAAATTACAGCACTCGTTATCGAACGAAATTACGAAATATTTCAATAGAGTTTATATGGAAATATTTTTAAATTTCGAATCGTATCGAATGCCGTAATTTGCCCCCTGGTGTATGTCGATCCATAATAAAATGTCAAAGCAAACTGAACAAAAGCAACTATCGGCTGTTAAAAGGATGGTCAAATAAGGCAGTGATGCCAACTTAAAGTTGTATCACCCTATAAAAACACCCTATATAACAATCAACATATTATTCTATGGATCACCCTACAATAAAAGCATGATAAGCATGTTTATTAAGTTTTTCGATGAGAGAAATTCTTACATCAGTTACAGAAACGAGGCACATACTCCAGATCGTTTACTCTCCTTCGAGACTTTTGCGTCTCACTCGCACTACGTTGCTACGTCTTATATGAGAAGGCGTAAGTCGTGTATAGTCAGCCACAGAAGCGGATAAAAATACGGACTAACAATATCACCGTCATAAAGTTGCAACCACCCGTCGGCATTTGTGCCCTGATATTTTGCAAGTTTATTTGCAAAGTGTTTTGAGTATAAAATTGAAAATTGTCTTGAACAGATTTTAGAACATTAACCTTTAAAATCAGTTCATTTAATCGTATGGGAATATTCCGAAGTGAAACTATTTGGTTTAGTTTTTCCGTTTATTTGGGGTTTAGTGGATTCGTTTTATTGGGCTGTTGTGTCTCCTCCTACTGAGAGTGATTTTGTTTATTCTCATTTCACCGAATGTTACCTAAAACTTTCTGAAACCACATCTCTGTTGAGCCAGGCCAATATAAAATTCTTTTATGAATTCCACTAAAACTACTACTGAAACTTTAACCTCTTGGAAATGTAGTTGAACAAATTGTATATATATTTTTCTTGAATTTATTGAACTGTTTCTTATTCATATCGACTTTAGAAACTGAAACCACGTCTTGTTATGACAATGAGAGAGCAGCACCAAATAATATATAAAATAATTTTCTTTAAATATTAATAATATTCATGAATCACTATTTAATTTATTATTTACAGGCGCAACATTAAATCGCATCAAAATGAGTTTTACCTGCGATTTTCCTCAATGACGTTAAATGCAGCGCACCTGCCGTAAAACATCATCCATTCAAACTCTATGAAATTTTGAGTGGCAGCCATTAAAAACAGGCAACTTTGCGCCCAAGTACGCGTGAGTGTATACGGTAGTCCGAAAATATGTAAATTGGGCTACGAACGGCTACGCCATCCAGATTTATCCCTCTGTGACTACTGTAACCTGAAGATATAATCAGACAATTTTTTAAGAAATTGAAAAAAAAGTATATTTTTAACCAAACGGGCTTCGCAATATAAAAGTGAAAAGTCTAAAAGCTGAGCGCGATATTTTAAATCGTACTGTTCGCGAACTGTCGGATTTAAGCTCGTTATGATCGGTCGTTTCGATGTCTAGAAAAATAAAAAAGTATGTGTTGTGATCTTGAGTGATTTTGTTATACTGAATGAAATTAAATGAGAGAATAAAAAATATGAAAATAGACAATTTAAAAAAATATATAAGAAAATATGAAAGTGGTTTAAATGAAGAGAAAAAAATTCATGAAAAATATAAAAACGGAATTAAAAAATTTAATAAAAAAGTAAGTGCAAAAATAAAACAAAAATATAAAAACGGGCAACTTTAAATATAATATAAAAAAATATTGAGTTGTTTTGAAGAAATGAAAAATTAAATAAAATAGGAAAATAAATGAAAAAATTAAAATAAAAAATGGAAAAACGGGCAATTTTAAAAATTTACAAGAGAAATGTCTGTGATTTAAATGAAATGAAAAAGTTAAATAAAGAAATAAATAAATAAAAGATATAAAAGAAAAATATCTGAGTAGAAAATAAATAAAGTGGTTAAATGATAAATAAAAGTGGTTGAAAAGTAAAAAAATAAAAATTTCGACAGTTTGGCGTACTATTTTGGTAGTTGAGGTAAGTGATTTGGTACTGTAACATTTACGTATAAATTTCTAAAAATATTTTTACATATTTTACGCGGAATCATGGACAAAATGTCGTCAATTTGTCCACTACAAATATTTATAAACTCTTAATTTCAATTTTCATTTTCTTTGCGACTGTACATCCCTGCAAATATGAGTTTTTAGGCATCCGTGTGCTGGAGGATCTCTCAGCTGGGCGTTCTAAAAAGCATTCCTGAATTAAGATTTCTTTTGAATTTAAACCGATTCGAATCGGTAAATTTCCAGATACATAAAAAAAACTTTGAAAAATAGTACTTTTCAGAGTGTAAATTTTTTTTAGAATATCTTTGGAATCGATGGGTCATTCCACAAACTAATCAGCTTTTGACATTTCAAAACCACGGCGGTCAGAGTAAACAGGGTCAATATCGGTTTATCCGTTTGTGAGATATCGTGAACGAAAAAAGAATTGTTTATTTCGAAAAATTCCGAGATTATATATCTGAGCAGATAGTTGTCTGATTCGTGGGGATCGGTTGATTTCAAAATTCCAATAGTGTTTTATCTGGAAGAGCTCAAAGTGCAATAACTTGGTCAACCGTTTTCCATATTTTAAAAAAATAAGAATAATATGACTTAATTGGGGTATTCATACTTCGTGCTATTTAGGTATATTGTCATAAAGTCATAAAATTTTAGACCAGTTTAAAAAGTTTCTATTGTCCTGCATATAAAAAAGTCATAAAATAATAGCACTCTTTCAGGTATGTTATCGTGTTGTCATAAAATGCTCTAGAGATCTGAGTCGAACTGCTGAAAATATTCATACTTATATGTCTGTACAATTTCATTTTTATAACATAAAATCGCAAAAATTAAATATATACAAGTGAAAAATTTTTCTCTTTTAACTTACGTAGCTGGCAGCCATTGATCGTTTTTCCGTATGCCGCACAGCGAACGGTCCCCATAGTAACAGTGGAAAAAAAATCGAAGGAGTTATGGTAGCTTAGTGAAATTTTTGGCACATATCTCTCTTGGCCTACTATTTGCGAAAATGAATAAAAATGTTTATAATTCCTTTAATTTTTCCGGTGCGGGGACAATGAAATACCACAAATTCCCCCACTTTAGTAATTATTACATTTTTGAAATTTAATCTGTCATTTCACATTTAAAATGATATAACGTGATAGTTTTATGACGTAATAGTCTTATGATATATAACTAATCTCTAGTTATTTAGGGTTGCCGTACACGGTTGCCACTCTAAATTTTTCTTCGGGACCAAAATCCATAAAAAAAAGAACCAAAATGAAAAAAGAGAACCAATTTTTTCAATTTTATTTGAATACCAGCATAATACAATACTTTTTACACTGAAGTCAAATTGTCAATTTCTGACTTGTAAACAAAAGTAAAAATCGATCAGTGTTGCCAATATAGCTTTTTGATTTACTACTGTGGGTAGGTAATAATCGATTACTATCAAGTGTTGTAAACGAATCAAATCTTTTACTTTATGTGAAGAGTAATCATTTTCGTAAATACATTTTTACAGGCATGATAAAACTTTCAAAATTTATTTATATTATAATCGTTAAGTTTTCATAAAAGAAAAAAATGAACCAGCGAACGAAACGTAAAAAAAACAACAATTTTTTGTTCAATTGTACCACAGTGGCAACTGTGTTGCCGTATACATTTTTTCAATATAACATTATGTTAAACTTTTTAGTATTTTTTTGTTTGTTTGCAGTTTTGAAAACAACCATTGATATTCAAATAACACTATATGAATAGGGTTGCCAAATTGACAACACTAAATATTTCGAAATTAAATTATTATTTAAGATAAGGAACATATTTTTATAAAGATTAATAATAAAGTAAGAAACATATTCAAATAACACAATTGTAAACAATTTCTCAATCACTAAAATAAGTTTCTGAGTCTGAATCAGTGTTAAAAGATTCATCCACCATTATGTAATTACAAATTTCTTGATTATTGTAGATAGAGCTGCTTGTATTTATTGTATTTCTATTAGATGAAATCAATGGATCAGAAGAAATTAGGAGTTTATTCATTAAATCTTGATTACAATTTTCTCTGCTATTTTCTGAATTCGTTAAAAAATTTTCGAGCTGTATTGCCATCATTACTAGTGCCAAAATTAAACTTCACTTTATTAACTGTTAATCCCGTCTCAGATCGAAATTTATCTTAAATTCGTTTTTTTCTTTACTAAACAGTATTTTCTTTTCATTCCTAACTTGCCAAGTCTTAAAAGGCAATCGACACGCAGTGTGTAACATGCTCTCAAAGCATCTAAGCAATCAATGTAAAGGTGGAATTCCATGTCTATAATGATCTTCGTTGGGAGAATAAGTAGTGCGAAGTTTGTTCATATCTTTAGGTTTAGCTTGTGATATAAACCACTTTGACCCCGACTTTTTGACGGTTCTCGCTTAAGTACGTATTTGTATCCATAAAGGGTTGGTTTCACATGGTGTCCAAATATGTGGGAATAAATTTTATATGTGTTACAGTCATCCTACTTGGTATTCTTTCGTTTAAAGCATCATACATTATCAAAAATTACATATATCAAGTGATAATTTTAATAAAAATATCAAATATATCAAATATATAGATGATTTTTAAAATTATTATATTTCAAAAGTTGGCATAGAAAACACCTAAACTTTCATATACATATTTTAGTATATATATATATATATATATATATATATATATATATATCAGAAAATAAGATTATTGATTCATAAAAGTCGTTTTGTGAAGTGCCTAGTTTTTCGGGTCCAAAGAAGCTGACTATTTTTTTTTATTTAAGTACATATTTTGGCTAATTTCTTAACATTTTTTCTTACAGTGTTGCTATGAATATTTGAATTTTAGCACTTTTTCATTGTTTCTGCTACATTTCTGAATAAAACAAATATAATTGCAAGCATTTTTATTGAAAAATGAATTTATTATATGCATTTTTCCAAACCCATTTCTTGTTACTTAAAAGTTGTGAAAAAATTGTGAAAATAGTTCGACTTTAAGGCCGTATAACTTTTTATATGTGTAACGCACATGAAAAACCAAACCACCTCTGCAATCGTGGGAGTGTCATCTTTCACCTCATACATATTTTATATACAACTTACTGTGTGCCGCCGCAAAATATATCTATTCAGCTCATAACAAGGCAGCAGCTGTTATAGGGCTATTACACTGGCATATATGTTGGTCGACATGCTCGACAACGTATCAAATCTACCGGTGTAATAGCCCTATTACACCGGGAGATTTGGTACGTTGTTTATATATACAAATTTATTTAGCAGACCACATTATGACGGCTTGTTCACACAAGTCATATATTTCCAGATATTATTTTATGACTTTAAGACTACAGGGTGAATCCCCCAAATATCAAACCAATTGTCTTATAATTATTTATTACAATTCTTTTGATATATAAGAAAATTTATAAGTGATCTGTTTATTATCTGCGTTATTGTTGCCCGAAATTTTTCAAGAAAATAAAATTTTATTTTCCAACCAAACTGGCCGTCTTGCGGCATTTCTCGTTTTATGTTTTTAAATCAAGACAATTTCAGTTCAGAATTTCAATGCAAAAGAATAAAAAATAAAAAATGTTCAGTCTCCAATAAATTTTGCATGTTAATCAGTGTTATCGGCCTTAAAGTCTGGCAAACAGATAATAAAAATGATGGGAAATAAAAAAAAAAAACAAACTCAAGTGCGGTTAACACGATGGCATAAAAGCTGTTGAACTTTTCCTTTTGGCTGAAAGCAATTTTTTAACACTTCGTTTGTGTTCTTACAACACTTGAATCGAATTTGCATTTAATGTAAATTTTTTAAGCGATTTTTGTTTATTTTGGCTTCCTGGAGATAAACAATTTCGTGGTGGCTTCTGTCGAGGAGATACCAAAAGTCATTAATCTTGGCATGATTTTTTTTTAATTTTTATGAATTTATTTTATATGAATTTATTAGTTTGAAAAGCGTTTCCTGATCTAAAAATTGTGTTAAACAAAACCGAAGTGATTGTTATCACTTTATTGTTGATTTATGTTGTAAAACCTGAAACGCCGAGGGTTTTTGTAAAAGAATACAATTTTGTTTCATATAAAATGGCAGAGAAATCAGCATGAAGAATAAATATGACTGGTGGCATAAAATGGAATCGAATTTCATATTTCAAACTGCAAATCTCAAGCCCATTGCCAGCAGCAATTTTCATATCTGGGAATATATTTTAAAGCCGATTATGAGTATTGAAAAGAAAAGCCTTTCAATATGTTGTTATTTCCTCCTAAAAATTTTTTGTTTTATTATTATGAATTCAGTACAATTCATTAACGACTTTTCAAAAGTTCTATGCGAAAATAAGCTGCGCATAAATAATTCCACACGATTCATACAAAACAATTAGCGCGCTTCCTTAGTTGGCTGATTAAATAGCTTTTAATTAGTATCATTTCAAAGTCAGTTGAATTGTTGGGGGTTGTAGGCGGGAGCGGAATTTGGCACATGTCGGTATTAAATTTGAATACGATGGAAATATTCCGCTGAATTATTTTGTTATTAATTTGCGTTAATGAGATTGTTTTTCATTTTACGTGGCTGCTAAAAATTATAAATTTTTGCTGTTTTGCCAATTAATGCTGGTATTGTGTTGAAACTAATAATTCTCTCTTCGTGTGATATACAATTTAAGAGCAAATTAAAACGGGACTGAACTGTTGGCTTCGCAAGGGAGCCTGCAAATAATTTATATTTACGCTGGCTTCTCCACCCATCCTCTTAACACTTTCTCCGATTTTCCAGTTCCAGTCCCATGCAGTGCATTTAAAGGAGTTATTCCCGAAGTGCTAGTCCAACTATAAAAAATATGACCCTAAAGTCCATCCCTGGAACTGCCCGCTAATATAAAGCGGACAGTTCCGTTTCTGCTATTTCGAGCAAAACCGTCAACTCAACCGATTCCCACGTGATAAACGAGAATACTAACTGATCAGATATATAACCGGATATTAATCGGAAATCTATCGTAACTTGGTTTTCGTGCTATTCTACGCCTTTGAGACTCTTCGAACGAAAACTCTATTATTTTAATTTTCAAGTCAACGGACTCCCTCGTAATAAGCGATGATATAGTAGTCTTAGATTACTATAACAGAATCCAGAACACCAACTGATCAGGGTCCAAATTACGGCATTCGATATCGATCGAAATTTCAATATAATTTATGTAGGAATTTCCATCAAAATCGAATGCCGTAAATTGGCCCTAGATATATAATTTCAAAGTTTCCCGAAAAAAAATCACTTTTTTTTAATTTTTTCATTCACGATAGTTCATGAACGGGGGGTTATACGATTTCGACACGGTTTGCGCTGATCATTGTTAAAAGTTAGTTTTCGGAATCTGTCAGTGCAGCCGTTGAAAATATATTCTAAAAAATCCAATTTTAATTAAATGCTTTTTCCAAGTTTTTTTTTTCAAATTTCTTGAATTCACAAGAAATCCAATTTTGGGAAGAGTAATTTTTAGATTTTGATAAAAGAATCGAGAACACTATATAAATTATCAGGAACAGATATATAATTTCGGAGTTTAAAAAAAATTATTCGAATTTTTTTGTTCACTATATCTCACAAACGGGTTAACCGGTTTTGCCCCAATTCGCGATAATCGACGTGTTTTTAAAAGTGCAAATTATAATTAGTTTTTGATTTTAGTTTCAAAGTTATTTAAAGTTTCAAAATTATCCTGAACAGAAGTTTGAAAAATGTTTTTTTATTTTCAAATATTTTGAAGTTGTTGGTTTTAATCCCTTCTGAAAACAAATCGAGTTCGTATCAAAACTCTATATTTGAAGGTCTCAGAAAGATTCCTTGACTGGTTTCGGAGGGAGGTGCCTCTATGCCTGTATGTGTGTGCATGTGTGTGTATGTGGCTGTGTGTGTGTGTGTGGCTGTGGTTGTGTCCGTGTAACCCGCTTATAACTCTTAAATCGATTCAATGCAAGCTAAAGACTGTTCCTCAACTCAGATCATAAGATCTTCAACCGTTTCGAACCGGTATATTAGCGGGTTGCATAATTACACACACACACACGTACGCATACATGCAGACATAGTGGCAGGCACTTAGAATTAGTCAGGGAAGCTTCAAAACGAGCAGATCTGATGAGAATTCAATTTTTTCGAAATGGGGTAGCACCAAAAAAAAAGCTTTCCGGTTTTTAAATATTTTAAATTTTCGTGGCAGGATAAATATTATTTGAGGACAAATTTGACGATCAAGTATTAAGACAAGATTTATTATTTAGGTTCAAGTTCAAACCCTCGACTTTAAAAATTATTTTTTATTTGTATTAAATTCGATTTTTCATTAGAACTGGAATATTTGCAAAATTTATTGTAATCATTGTGTTAGTAGAAGTGATCAGTACTGATTTCTAGGCCGCTATGCCACCTCATCATTTACATATTCCACTTTTAATAGAAAATCGAGTCCAACAAAATTAAAAAATTATTTTCTAAAGTCGGGGTTTCGAACTTGAGCTTGAATAACGATTTCTGTCATAATATTGGATCGTATAAGATCGAATAATAACATACTCATTCATGTTTATATTCACGATCGGATTTGACTAGTTACTACAACAGCTTTCGATGGTTGGAAGCTGGAGAGGAGTGCACTTAATCTACACCAATTAAAAGAATAGTAGACGACGAACTTTATTCTATTGACGAAGCTAAATTTTTAACCAGTCAGATTGGCGAAATGCCCCAATGTGCATCGTCACATTTACTTGTCTCTCTTCCTTCTACAAAATCAATCAATTGATCGTTCTTAAATAACTTTTATTCTTATTTTGGCCAAGATTTTCGAAATGAAAAATTCCTTAAAGTGAAATAAGGAAAACGCACAACAGCATGCCGTTTCATTCATTTTCACATCAAATAATTCCTTGATTAAATACATTCCGTTCGATATCTGATGCGCACAATGTGATGTCGGGGTTAATGACAGCCATCTGACTTGGCTGTCCTGCTGTCTGAAACAAATTGTATTAAAAGTTTTCTTCCTGATTGAAAGTATTTGAGAAGAAACTCCAACTCGGTTGTCGTTAACGAGAATAATTAGTTCGTTATGCCACAATTCACTTTTTCCAATTCCATTCTTCCATTATTTTCTTGCCCATACCCCCACACACACACACACACACAACATATTTCTGCTGTCTCTCATATTCATGTCGAAACTTTTTCAATAAAAATTAACGATATCCCTCGAACACAAACTATTTTTATTATCCTGTTGTAACACTTACTTTTGAATTAAACTCATAAAATGATACTGCCGCACCATGTTTTTCAACTTTAACACATTTTACACAAAAAGAATTATTTCATGAGGTGAACATGCAGGCAAAGTTTTCATGTGAGGAAAAAACAAACTTCTTTGCTTTGCGTATTGAAGTCGAAACAAAACAAGCAGGAAACCGTGTTATGAGCCGTGGCCTGAAATAGTTTCCAGTGAGTTTCAAATGTTATTAAGGGAATACGTTTGCGAAATAAAGTTGCATAATAAATTTGTTTAATTAAGGAAAAGGGGCAGGCATGTAATAAAAAGTGCTTGTTAAGGACATGTTTTTGTTTAATGTTAATTGCATGTTGTTGTTGTTGTTGTTACCGCAGGGTATTTGTGGTCGACCACCAGCAAAAGTGATAAAACATTTGAATGGTAAAACATTTCAATACTATAAATTTCTTCCAAATTTAATTAAACTGCAGAATTCTATTTTCTGTCTATTAAAAATAATTGCTTTACTTGCCAGCAATTTCAAATGATACGTCTCGAAATTAGCGCCCTCCTGCGCTGGCACTGTAGGGAAAATTCGCCGGGAAGTGAGAATACAAATAAATTTTCTATCTTTTCCCACTTGCCCGCTCAACACTAACCCCTCTTTTTTGCTTCCACAGCAATTTAATGTATTTAAGAAAAAAAGTTTTTTTTTTTAATATTTGGTGTTACTCTTTGTGCAAATGCCGGGCAGTTGTTTAGTACCTTTTTGAATTTTCTGCGCCTCGGAGGCTCAAAATATTTATCTGCTTTAGTGATCTATTTATCTTCGAAATTACTAAAATGAGAAATAAACTTTGAATTGCAATCATATTTCATTTATCATCACTTTAATAGAATAAAGTACCTTTGGGTACTTTTTGCTGTACAAATAGGTCCCATGAAAATTGTTTTATTGGACTAATTTTAACACAAGTTCCTTCAATTCAGTACTTCTATGAAATAGTAGTTTCATGAAGTAGTACCTTTATGAAATAGTACTTTTGAGAAATAGTACTTTTATGAAAAAGTGGATACTTTTATGAAATAGTAGATTTGGCGTAATAGTACTTTTATAAAATAATGCCTTGATGAAATTGTACTTTTGTTAAATAGCACATTTATAAAATTGTATATTTAATAAAATAGTGCTCTTATGAAATAGTACTTTTGTGAAATGGCACTTTTATCAAATAGTACGTTTGATAAATAATAATATGATGAAATATTACCTTTATGAAAGAGTATTTTGATAAAATTATAATTATATTAATAAAATAGTGCTCTTATGAAGTAGTATTTTTATGAAATAATACGATTATAAAATGGTACTTTTATGAAAAATTAATTCTGTAAAATAGTACTTTTACGAAGTGGTAGTTTTATGATAAAGTGATTTAATGAGATATTACTTTAATGAAATAGTACTTTTATAAAATTATACTTTTATAAAATAGCTTTTTCATGAAATAGCACTTTTATGAAATAGTACGTGTATGAAATGGTACTTTTATGAAGTATTGCTTTATGGAATAGTAATTTTATGAAATGGTACTCTTATCAAATAGTATGTTTTTAAAATAGTTATTTTATAAAATAGTGCTTTTGTAAAGTAATACTTTTAAGAAATAATACGTTTATAAAATGGTACTTTTATGAATTAATGCTTTTATAGAATAGTACTTTAATTTACTAGTAATTTTATGAAATATTGTTTTATTAAATAGTACATTTATAAAATGTTTCTTTTATGTGAAATAGTACTTTTATGACGTGATAGTTTAAAAAATAGGTCATTTATGAAATAGTGCAATTATAAAATAGTACTTTTGCGAAATAGTACTTTTATGAAATAGTGATTCTATGAAGTGGTGCTTTTATAAAATTAAAGTTTTATGAAATATTATTTTATGAAATAGCACTTTTCTAGAGTAGTACTTTTGTGCAATAGCAATGAAACAGTACTCTTACGAAATGGTACTTTTATGAAATAGTACTTTTGTAAAATGGTTCTTTTATAGATCAGTACTTTTATGCAATAGTAAATTTACAAAATAGATTTCTTACAAAATAGCACTTTTATGAAATATTAATTTGATGAAATAGTACTTTTTTATGATAGTACTTTTATGAAATAGTGCTTTAATGAATTAGTAATTTTGTATACTAGTACTTTCATAAAGCAGTTCTTATATGAGATAGACTATTTATTAAATAGTACATACTCAAAATGGTACTTTTATGAAGTAATAAATATTATGTATAAAATGGTACTTTTATAAAATAGTGCACCTATAAAATAGTACTTCTGTGAAATACTACTTATATGGAATAGTACTGTTTTGAAAAAGGTTGTATATTTAAATATGCAAATTGTTTTTAAAGTATATTTCCAAAAAAATATATATATATTTTTTCAGTTAAGTACCTTTTCTTATTAAGGGCCAAATACTATTGCCAGAATATATGTTTTTAATAAGGTACAAAATTGAAAAAAAAATTAAGAAAATTAAAACAGCTTTTTGTTAATAAAGTACCTTTTAAAAAAAATCCCTTTTTTTAAAAAGTACCTTTAAAAAAGTACTTATTTCAGAAATTACGTTTTTCAAATAAACTTTTTTGTAAAAAAAAACACTGGGCTAAAATCAAAATTTTCAAAAAGCTCTATTTTCAAACAATATATATTCTACGAGCGAATATTCCAAATCTCTTTACTTTGAAGAAGTGCTTCCTGGAGATTGAAAAAGGTGGGGAAAAATCGGAAAAGGTACTTTTAAGAAACAGGACTTACGAGAAAATTTTGTTTTTGACAAGAGACATTTTTGAAGCAGTTTTAATGAATCCATTAAAATGGCAACTTCGATAATATTTTTTAAGCAATAAATTCTATATAATAAAAACGTTTTATTAAAATATTTTTCTATAAACTACTAACGTTGATATCAAAGAAATTTTATTGGCAAAATACTTTTCAATGAATAAATTTCATTTAAAAATTAAATTTTTTGCAAAAGTTTATTTCTTCAAAAGGGTTTATGAAAAAAAAATCTATTAAAGTACTATTTCATTAAATGTCTATTTGTACGTACTATTTCATAAAAGTACCATTTTATATAAGTACTTTTACATAAAAGTAATTTGAGTACTAATTTATAATTGGGTTGTTTCATAAAATTGATATTTCATAAAAGTACTATTTTGTGATAGTACTTTTTCATAAAGTACTATTTCAATATTTTCTGGTAGTAAAAACTGCATATTTTTAATTAATATTTTAATTCGAAAAGTGTATACTTTTTTAATGTGTTACGCGTGCAAAATACAGTACACTTCCCCCTTGTTTTACGATCATTTGGCGCAGCTCCTCGCTTTTTACAAAAGCAAAATTTTTATATTGTTGTAGCGCAACAATTAAAATTTTTGTGACTCGGCTTTTGTGTTTTGCAAAAATATATGAGAACTCCACATAATTATATCGAATATAAATTTAATATGAAATATACCCAACGATTTATCAGAAAAAGCATTGAAATTTAATTATAGTGGCATTTACTAAAGCGTGTCATTATTAAATATTTAAGTGAAAAGGAGTTATGAGAACTAAAATGGTCTGCTAATTTCCATGATGTAATTGAATTTTAATTTGAAATAAAACTGGATGTCATGTGGAGAGCACACAAAAGAATTTATTTTGTTGTTTTTATTTTATAATCAACAAAGAAAATATTGAAAATAAATGTTGTGGTTTATGCAACATTCATTATGGAACTTTCGATTTATTTATTGGCTTATTAATTTAAACGGAGCCGGGGTAGAAATAAAAGTGATAAATTCATTTTGAAATATGTAAAATAAATTAACTTCAGATATGACATTTCAAGATCTACAAATAAAAAACTATAAATAAGTTCGGGAAAAAATTGTTGTCGGTGGTTTTTATTTTTCTAAATACAGTCAGTCGTTTGAACTAGACTCGATTTAAAATTAATGTTTTTATATAAAAATCTTTACCAAAAACAATGAAAGGTCCGCTTTAATGGTCAAAAAGTATTTTGCAGAGATCTGTTGTTCTCCTTCCAGCATATAAAAACGCTAAATGCTCAGAATCAAAAGAAATCGTCATGTCAGAAATAGTTTATAAAGTCTATAGAATGATATTAACGATGGGCCCCATTTTTGATTTCCGGTTAGAGAAATTTTGAATATTCAAAAAACGAGAATTTATGGGGTTTACTCCGTTTTAGAAAAATCGAGCTCTCATCGGATCTGGGTATATTGAGGTCTCAACCGATCTCTACGTTTCGAGGTCTCTTTGGATCCCTTGGTTTTGAAGCATTCCTGGCTAATTGACAGTATGTATGTATGGGTGTGTGCGTGCGACCCTGTATATATCAGAGCTGTAAATGAATCATTTGATTTGATTTAAATTCAATTGGAACAAATTGGAAATGAGCTGCAATTCACTTTATCAAACTCGTTTGAATTGGAAACGAATTGCAATTCATTTACAGACTCACTTCAATTGAAACTGAATTGCGGCTGTTCTGAAAATTCATTTGAATTTAAAAAAATTTTAAATTAATTTCTGCTTAATTTATTTCAATTGACACAAATTTCATTTAGTTGTTTTTATTATAAAATGAAATAATTTAAAATTTCCTAATTTAACGCATGAATGATTTGCGAATTAATTCAAAAATTAAGGATTCATTTACAGCGAACTGATGGAGTTTTTAAGACTTTAACTTTCCTGTGACTTAGAGCCGGTTTTGAAAAATCTCAAAAAAATTAAAAATTGTTTGTCAAATGTTTTTTAACTAATTTTTTTTAAAATAAATTTCAAAGGGTCTTACCGATCTCCTCTAAAATCTAATCAGATTTTGACATTAAAATACCACGTCTATTGCCGAAAACCGGGTCAATGAAATCTAAATTTAAAAGAAAAGATTCGAGATAAGATTATATTTATTTTTAGATATTAAATTCTATATCACATGACGATTGATTCATTCAAAAGTTGCAGCATTTTGAAAATAAAAGTAGCTCGAAGAGTTCAAAATAGGTTAAAATCAGCAGGAGTTGTTGTTTGGGGTAGACTATTTTTTATGTTTTTTATTCAGGCTGCAGTTCAAATCTGCGAATGTTATATATAAAAATTGCGTTTTTATTTATTAATTAATTTTTTTTATTAACTGCCTGTTCGCCGATGTCACGAGATATTGTCCGATCAAAATAATAACAATTTGAAGCAAAAACAAACTTTGAAAATTGTTGTTGTGCAACAAGCAGTAAATTTAAGTATATATATATATATATATATATATATATATATATATATATGTATATATAAACAATGACTCTGTGCTTATTTCGAGGCCGTTACGCCTCTTCCTCAACGCCTACAAATTAAAGTTCAATATTTACGAGGCTGAAATTTAATTTTAGAACGTAAAATGCAGGGAGAATTCACTCTTTGGCCGAACTTCGTAAAGAGATCTCTTCTGACATGTTTAACTTGGGAAAGTTCGAATCGAACGTCCAGAGGCACTATTTCCTCTATCTATCTTCTGACAACTTTCACAAGTATCGCATAAAAAAAATTAAAAAAAAATTGAAATAACGACACATGAAATTCGACAACTCTGATAATTATTATTCCAAAATATAAAATTTTCAAGTTAAAAAAAAAATCAATAGAAATCAATAGAAAATAGTGAAGAGAGCTCAAAGAAATGTACTCCTATACAATAAAATTGTTTCCTGTGAGGAAACAATTTCTGCATACAACAGGTATGCCCAATCCGGAGGTCCTGTTTTTTCAGTTAAACTCATAACAATCTGTGAACAACTTGGCACGTCAAGGCCATATTCTGATGCCTTGACTTCATTATTCATGCTTTTGATATTCGTACGACTTATCACAGCCACTGAGTTTCTTGAAAAAACTGTCCACTATTCTTGGTCATGGTGAGGGATCAGTAAATCAGGAGTCATGTTACCGCATTCGATATCGATCGCAATTTCAAAACAACTTAAATGGAAGTTTCGGCAGTTAATAGAAAATTCAGCACAAAGTCAATTTTCTCTTGAGCTGCTTTTCAACGTCTCTCTCCCGTGCACATGAAGGAACAATTTTTCTATAAAATTGTGTTCTATTTTATTCAGAAGATTAACATATAAAAATATGAAACTTTTGCCAAGTGATATGCGTTCTTTTGACTTAAATAAAATTTAACAGCCTTGGCAAACTTTCCATTTAACTCGTACATCTTCTCAGCTGTTTTCTTTCAATTAACTTGTGAGTTACGTGCGGCTTGTGAGAAATATTTGAAAAATTTCTCTCAAACACGTTTCGGTGGCATCAACACAGTTTTCGTGACTTTAGTTTTCCTTGACTTCTTGCGAGAAATTTCCGTGAAATTCTTTTTTGTTTAGCCATAAAGGTTTGGTCATTCTAACTACGAGAAGCATATAAATTATTATATCATTTGATGAAAGCATTGATAGTTCCTGTGAACGTGGTCTATCCAAGTATTTTCTTTGTAAGAAATTACCACAACACGCAAACAAGAAATTTGCGAAAAGAAAAGTTTACTTACACTTAATTGAGATGTCTAGTAAAGCAAATCACAATAAAATCTTTGATATATTGAAATATCACATGCGGTCTTTATATTTGACATACAAGAAGAGAATTGAATTAAATTAAATTATTATGAATTTACAACATGTAACTCTAAATTTGCTTCGTAACAAGCAGCATACGAGTACAATTGATTATTGTATCTTATGGAATAGAATCTCATGTGACTTGTCAATTTAAATTGAGTTCTAAATTGGATATACAGATTTCAAACAGCACAATGCACGTCACATTATTATTGATTAAGAAGGAAATTCTGTTTGAAATAAATACTTCAATTAAAAGGCTGCATTATTTAAATGAAACATTTCTGTTTTACTTATTAAGTCACACTTGGCAAATATTTGGGCACAAATGTGTGACCACTATATAATGAAACATATACTAATTCAGATACGTGTCTATCAAAAGTTTTTCATAGAGTTTCATGTTATATGAAATTGTTTAACTCAGTAAAAACTTACGTGAACAAAAGCGACTCTCATAAGAATTTAGTGGTTACGTTTTATTGGGCAATTGTTTGCCGAGTGTGCCCGTGTTTTTAGTTTTCGTTTTTTTTCTTGGATATACATATGAAAAATATTTATTTTACTAAATAACACTGAAAAAAAGATTTACAGAAACTTGACACTTTTTAATTGAAAATATTTAAAAATTGATATAGAATATTCTTATATATTAATTTAGACCGATATTTAAGTACATGCTTTAACTGAAAAATCGTGTGATTGAAACATATTGTGTTTGCAATTGTGAAAATTTATTTAAAACGAAGAGAAGAAGAGAAGAAAATGCTTAATATAAGAAAAATGTCAGATGTGCATACAAGAAGGGAGGGGATAGGTTGGGAAAAACGGATGGTCCACCCCTAAAAAAGTAATGAAACTCCTTGGATGAATTAAAATTGCCTAAATTATATTGTTTTGTTGTATATGAAATTTTTACTTCGAGTTATTCAAAAAGCAAGTAAAATCGGCTGGGACGAATCTTGTATATCCTTCCTTCATTGAAGTTAGCCTTTGCTTTTGTATATAAAAATAGTTTAAATTGTCCAACCCTGGAATCGTCTTTAAACTTTCGTTTGGTTTATCATATAAAAATACCAAATACGTTTGGTTTATCAAGAAAAAATTCGTTTAAGTTGGTTATTTGCATTAAAGTATAAAGAAAAAAGTTAATTCTCCACCTCTGGAGTTTTAATTTTGTGTTTTTGAATTGCTAGTGCCAACAAATATGTTTAAAAAGATTTAAACTCATATAATTGACAAAGGAAAAGAAAAGTTTCTATTATTTTATGTGCATAAAAATTTCAATTGTCCAGCTCTGGCATCGAATTTAAGATTTCGTTTGATATATCATACCAATTTAATATATTTTACTACTCCAAATATATTTACTAAAAACTATATTTACTTACTTCAATATTAAAAAAAATTTATTTCCAGCTCTGGAACTTTTCGTTGAAGTACAAAATGAGTTTAATAAGAAAAATATATTTTTGGATATATACTTTTATATACCAAAAAATATGCTTAAAATATCCAGCTCTGGAAGCATATTTTCCTGATATCTGTTCTATTTTCAATATATCAAAAAAAGTTTAAATTTTCAAACGCTGCAATCCTCTTATTGATTTCGTTTAATTGTTACACAATAAATATATTTGAATCATAAAAAGTGTTTGATAATCAAAAATAAATTCGTTTTATTTAATTAATTTGATATTTAAAATAAACAATTTTTTTAATTTTCCTACTCTGCAACTGGCATATCTGATCTTTATAACCAATAAACTATTTTAAAAAATATCAAATGTATTCAAAATTTATTTAAAATTTCCAGCTCTGGAGCTGTCGTCTTGGCTTTTTAGATTGGAATTATCAATAAATTTCATATAAAAATACCAAATACGTTTGGTTTATCAAGAAAAACTTCGTTTAAGTTGGTTATTTGCATTAAAGTATAAAGAAAAAAGTTAATTCTCCACCTCTGGAGTTCTAATTTTGTATTTTTGAATTGCTAGTGCCAACAAATATGTTTAAAAAGATTTAAACTCGTATAATTGACAAAGGAACAGAAAAATTTTTATCATTTTATGTACATAAAAATTTCAATTGTCCAGCTCTGGCATCGAATTTAAGATTTTGTTTGATATATCATACCATTTTAATATATTTTACTACTGCAAATATATTTACTAAAAACTATATTTACTTACTTCAATATTAAAAAAAAAACTTTTTGTCCAGCTCTGGAACTGTTTTTTTGCTTCTTTTATTTTTAAAACTATA